>CM017444.1:945449-1545449 GCA_007726485.1 Eragrostis curvula | reverse complement strand
TCGAGTCCGCATCTTCATGGCTTTGGATGCGGGTTGTTGTGTATCGTGAGCGCGTGCGCTTGTACCTTTATTTCTAGACTTGTATCGTTTATTTCCGCTGTGCGACTCTATGTTTTTAATTGGATTAATGTAATCACTTAAAGACTTAATTTGTGCTTTTTATATGTTGTACTGTTGCGTCTGTTCATCAGCGCTTGACCGACTCGATCCTGCGAAAAGCGGAGACGCTTCAGCTGGTACCAGAGCCGTGTTGGGACAGTACATCATATAAACGGCCTATTTTCAAAAATCTAACCACGTACGTGTGAGGATCGAAAAGCCCATTATAAGGATGTTAGAGTAATCAGGTGGTAATAGGAGTTGATTGTTATTTTTCTGTAACGACGCACCGACGCCCAGGTAAGAAGGTAAGGAACTACATGGCGCTGGTTTTGGATATTGGTGGCGGAGTTTGTTCTGTTCCGTGAGCCATCGAGTTCACGAGGAGTTGAGGATGGTGAGGATATGTTATTGGGCCATGTATTACATTTTGATGAGATACGTCACCTGTGTAGGTTGGTTGAGGTGACGTTGTGTGTTTTGCAGGTACACTAACTCGCGCGTTGATCGTGTAGAAACGTTTGTGAGTGCGACTTAGTTGCCACCACTGTCTACGGCCTGCTATATTTGGGCAAATTTTATTTTGTGAGGACGTATAGGTCGTGCATGCATTGCATCTTCATGATTTCAAACACTTCCACGAATTTCAGATCACCCAAAAATTTCAGACTGACAAGCTAATTTTAAAAATTCATAACTCCAAAACCGCTTGGCCAAATTCGATGAACCAAGACTTGCTGGAAAGCTTACAACATGAAATAAAACTTTGCTTCAGAGTTCACCTTTCGATTCTGTCAGTATCACCCCCAAATCTGTCGACAAAGTGAAGTCAAATTTCAGCTTCGACTAGTTTTTCCAGAATCTGTCCACCAACTTCAAAAATCGATATCTCCAGTTCTACTGATCCATTTTGGGCGTTTGAGCACTCGATGAAAAAATCTTGAAGTTATCTACAAGTTTCGTGTTCTGACTTTTCTCGTTTGAAGCCTCCAGAAGTGTCAGTTTTTATTTTTGTGACTGCTGCTCGCAGTCAAGACAGATTTCAGTCTGTTGCTTTGATGGACCGTTGCACCTGTGTTTGTGCGTGAAAGGCTTAATGTAGCTACTTGCCACGACCTTCCAGAACTTCTTTACCATGTTCTAATTTTTATTTAGCATGGTTGTTCTGTTTGGAGCAGTTTGTGGGATTTTTCTTGCAAACTCTCCCAATATGGATGCTTATGGCCTTTCTTGCATTTCAATTCTGCCATATTGAATATTTTTGTACCCTGGAGCTAACGGTGATAATGTTTAATTGGCAGGATGCCGCCGCGTCGTCCGCCACCCCCACCGCCAGAGCGCACACTGGCGGAGGCGATGGCTAACCAGACAGAGCTGCTCAGGACTCTCGTTCAGGCCGTCACCCAGCAGGGTGGCAACCGTCGGGGTCCACAGGCAGGCTGCACCTACGCAGACTTCCTGGCCACTCACCCGCCTGTCTTTTCCGGGTCCACTGACCCGATGGAGGCAGAGTCTTGGCTGCGTACTGTGGAGTCCAAGTTTGGGCTCCTTCCTGCCTGCACAGAGGTGCAGAAGACACTGTTCGCGGCGCAGCAGCTTCAGGGGTCGGCTGGAGGATGGTGGGCAGCTCACCTTGCCACTCTTCCGGCCGGTCAGCAGTTGACTTGGGCACAGTTCAGAGAGGCCTTTCGCTCGTTCCACATTCCGCCTGGCATTATGCAGCGGAAGCTCAGGGAGTTCCTGGACCTAAGGCAGGGAGGCAGGAACGTGTTCGACTACGCCTAGGTGTTCAACTACCTGGCCCAGTTTGCTCCAGACCAGGTAGACACGCCCGCCAAGCGGAAGGCGTGTTTCTTGAGAGGCTTGTCTACCAAGCTTCAGTCCCGGCTTGTCCTGAATGCCGGTGGTACCTTTGACGAGCTCGTCAGTGCAGCTATAGTGATGGAGGATGCCATCAGGGCGCACCAGGAGGACAAGAAGAAGAGGAAGGCTGTAGCACCACCGTCTGGCAGCACTTCAGCCAGGCCACGCCCCCAGTGGACAGCGGTACCTTGCACCTCCCCAGTACCAGCGTCAGCAGCAGCAGCAGCAGTTTGCTCAGAGACAGCCACAGCAGCAGCAGCAGCGTCAGCAGCAGCAGGCAGGCAGAGGTTTCCCGTGCTACAACTATGGACAGGTGGGGCACTTTGCGCGTGACTGCCGTGCAGCACCTAGGCAGAACAACGCGCAGAAGGCTCCAGTTCAGGCAGCAGGACAGCAGCGCCAGCAGGGCAGGAACGCGCCAGTCAAGACTGGGCGCGTTAACTACACCACAGCTGAGGAGATTCCAGAGGGTGAGCAGGTTCTTGCTGGTACGTTCTCCATGTGTCACCGGCCTATTGATATATTGTTCGATTCAGGTGCATCTCATGATTTCATCAGTCTAGCTTGTACACGCCGTTTGAGCCTCGGGATTTCATCTATGGAGACCCCGTACCTTATCAGCACTCCAGGGGGTCGTATTCTCACCAGGCAGCTTATCTCTAATGCTCCCCTTAATTTGGCGGGAAAGATCTACACTGCACATCTTATTGTCCTTCAGGAGCAAGGGCTAGATGTGATTCTTGGTATGAGGTGGATGAAGTACCATAAGGCTGTTCTGGATATCTCTCTTCGTTCTGTTCACTTAGATTCTCCTATGCATGGCAAGGCCACTCTTCAGCTATCTTTGTTGGCCCCATCGCGACCGTCAGTGCACCAGGCCGTTGGCAAGAGTCTGGATATGATACCTGTGGTGCGTGAGTACCCCGATGTGTTTCCAGATGATTTGCCAGGCATACCACCAGATCGTGATGTGGAGTTCCGCATTGACTTGCAACCAGACACAGCACCTATCTCCAGGAAACCGTACAAGATGGCCCCTAATGAGTTAGCAGAGTTGAAGATGCAGTTGAAGGAGCTATTGGACAAGGGTTTCATTCGTCCGAGCTCTTCACCTTGGGGTTGTCCAGCCTTGTTTGTGAAGAAGAAGGATCAGGCGCTCAGGCTATGTGTGGACTATAGGCCACTTAATGCTGTGACTATTAAGAACAAGTATCCGTTGCCTCGTATTGATATCTTGTTCGATCAGCTAGCTAGAGCTAAGGTGTTCTCCAAGATTGATCTCCGTTCTGGGTATCATCAGATTAAGATCCGTGCAGAGGACATTCCGAAGACTGCTTTCTCTACCAGATATGGACTCTATGAGTACTTGGTGATGTCTTTCGGGTTGACCAATGCACCTGCTTACTTCATGTACTTGATGAACTCAGTGTTCATGCCAGAGTTGGACAAGTTTGTCGTGGTTTTCATTGACGACATTCTGATCTATTCAGAGACAGAGGAGGACCATGAGCAGCACCTCAGGATTGTGTTGCAGCGTTTGAGGGATCACCAGCTGTACGCTAAGTTCAGCAAGTGCGAGTTCTGGCTTAGCGAGGTGCCTTTTCTTGGCCATGTCATATCAGCAGAGGGTATTGCTGTTGATCCGAGCAAGGTGCAGGATGTTCTGGATTGGAATGCACCTACGACTGTCTCTCAGATTCGCAGTTTCTTGGGTTTGGCTGGTTATTACCGTCGGTTTATTCCGAACTTCTCTAAGATCTCCAAGCCCATCACTGAGTTGCTGAAGAAGGACATGAGATTTGTGTGGAGCCCGCAGTGTGGTGAGGCATTCCAGAATCTGAAGAAGCTTCTCACTACCGCTCCAGTTTTAGCTCAGCCTGATATCACCAAGCCATTTGATGTGTATTGTGATGCTTCCGGTACTGGTCTTGGTTGTGTGCTGATGCAGGATGGCAGGGTGATTGCTTATGTCTCTCGGCAGCTTAAGCGACATGAAGAGCATTACCCCACTCACGATCTTGAGCTTGCAGCTGTCGTACTTGCTTTGAAAGTATGGCGGCATTATCTGTTGGGAAATCTGGTGCATATCTATACAGATCACAAGAGCCTCAAGTATATATTCACGCAGTCAGATCTGAACATGCGCCAGAGGAGATGGTTAGAGCTGATCAAGGACTATGATCTGGAGATTCACTATCACCCAGGGAAGGCTAATGTGGTTGCTGATGCTTTGAGTCGCAAGGCTCATTGCAATAATCTCATCGCAGCTCCTTATGCAGAGGCAGAGCCCAGTCTTTGAGTGTATGCTTATGGCTCCTTGGCCAATATATCACTTGTTCCGACCCTGCGAGATGAGATTGTGGCAGCGCAGAAGAAGGATGAGAAGGTGAATCACCTCAGGAGGAGACTCAAGCTCGGGGAAGCTAGAGTCCAGTGTTTCAGAGAGGATGAGGATGGAGTCCTGTGGTTCCAGGACAGATTGGTGGTTCCGACTTTGAGTTGCGCAAGAAGATTCTTGATGAGGCGCACTTGTCCAAGTATTCCATCCACCCTGGTAGCAACAAGATGTACCAGGATTTGAGGAGTCGCTTCTGGTGGACCCGCATGAAGCGGGAGGTCGCACAGTACGTTTCTGAGTGTGACACTTGCAGGAGAGTCAAGGCAGAATACATGAAGCCTGCAGGGTTGCTTCAGCCTTTGAGCGTTCCTGCTTGGAAGTGGGAGGATATTAGCATGGACTTCATTGTTGGCTTACCTCTCACATCACAGAAGCATGACTCTATTTGGGTAATTGTCGATCGATTGACCAAGTCAGCTCACTTCATTCCAGTGTATACCCGTTACAGTGTGCAGAAGTATGCTGAGCTTTATATCTCCCGGATTGTCTGTTTGCATGGAGTGCCTAAGACCATCATTTCAGATAGAGGACCTCAGTTTGTTTCTCGCTTCTGGGAGCAGCTGCATGCTTCTTTAGACACCACCTTGATCTGCAGTGCTGCTTACCACCCTCAGACAGATGGACAGACTGAGAGGGTGAACCAGATTCTTGAGGACTTACTTCGTGCTTGCGTGCTGACTCACACCAAGGATTGGGAGAAATGTTTGCCGCTAGCAGAGTTCTCCTACAACAACAGTTACCAGGAGAGCATCAAGATGGCACCCTTTGAGGCGTTGTATGGACGTCGCTGTCGCACTCCCCTTAATTGGGTTGAGTCTGGCGAGCGATTCACCTTTGGGACTGAGTTGATAGCAGAGGCTGAGGAGACTGTGAGACACATTCAGTCCAACTTGAGAGTAGCCAAATCTCGACAGAAGAGCTATGCTGACAGAAGATGCCGACCGTTGGTGTTTGCAGTTGGCAGCCACGTATACCTTCGTGTCTCTCCCATGAAGGGTGTACGTCGGTTTGGTGTCAGAGGGAAGCTAGCACCCCGATACGTTGGACCGTTCCGGATATCTGAGCAGTGTGGACCTGTTGCTTACCGAGTGGAGTTACCCTCCAACCTCTCAGGTGTTCACAATGTGTTCCATGTATCACAGCTGAAGAAGTGCTTGAAGGTTCCTAGTGACAGAGTGGTCAGTGACGTTGATCAGCTTGAGCCAGATTTGACATACCCAGAGCAGCCTATTGGTATTGTTGATCAGAAGGACCGAGTCACCAGAAAGAGCACTACCAGATTCTATAAGGTGCAATGGAGCAACCACTCTGAGGCCGAGGCCACTTGGGAGACAGCGGAGTTCTTGAACTCCCATTTTCCTGGTTTTCTTCCTCCGAGGTACGTTATTGCGTTGTTCCATTTTTGCATCTTCTTCTTCACTCTTTCGCCATTCGATTTTTCCTCCTTCTCTTTAATCTCGGGACGAAATTTCTTTAAGGGGGGAGGGCAGTGACACCCCGTGTCACTGAATTTCAAAATCGTGCAAACCCAAACTGAAGAAAAGATGAAATCAAGCCAAATTCAAAAATTCGAAATTCAAAGTTTAAACAAGTTCAAACCCATATCTCTGAAGCAACTCAAAAATTCCTTTAACAACATGACGAGCCCCAATTCCTTCTGCCCTGAGCTGCACCTCACGCGTGCGTACCCGCCTCACCCACCTCCTCCCCGTTTTCACAGTTGTGCGCGCCAGTATTCCATTTCTCCCCTTCATCGGTCTTCACCGCCGCGGGGAGCGCTCCGCTCCGACCGTCCTCCGAGCCGCCTCGTCGTCGAAGTGTTGGTCGCCGGGCTTCCCCGCACCTCCGTGAAGCTCGCGAGCCAGCAGCTGCAGCTCCCCGTCGACCACCGCGAGCCCGCGACCCCGCCGGACTTCCCCGACCCACCGCCTCTCGTCGCCGAGCTGTTTCCGTTCATCTCCGACGAGCCCCGACCACCTAGGTGAACTCGCCATCCCTTGTTCTTCCTTCCCGTCCAAGCCTCGCGTCAAATGGTCGTCGGAAACATCGATCCGGTGATGCGCCGCCGCGCTCCGGCGTGACGCCGGCCACCGCCCCGGATCCGGTGTGCCTGTGCGGGATCTGGTGCACCGTGTTGGTGTGGTCCTCGGTGTGTCTTGCACCTGAGTGGCTGGATCCAATGCGGCCGATGCTGATCCGCTGTGGCCCAGATCTGTGTGCCCATATGTGTGGCTCGGATCTGATTGGCCCACCAAGTTTTTAAATCCTTTTCGATTTAAACAAATCACCAGAAATTGTGTTAAACTTGTAAAATGCATAATAATTCGAATACATCTCAGAAAAATGTGAAACTAATTTTGTTGGACTCCTTGTGACATGATCTATCCAATAAAAATTAGAAATCACACTTTTGCACGTTATGTATTTCCTGAAAAATACATCTATGCAGATCCTGTTTAATTCATAACTAATTCTCTGTTGCCCAATAAATCATGAACTCTTGCATGCTGGGTAAGAAAATGATTACACACATACAGAGCATTTTTATACTGTCAGATGATGATTAATTATTTTCTTATGATTTAAATCATGCTCTGCACTGTATAAATCATTATAAAGAATCTACCTTGCAATAAATTAGGAAACTTCACCATAAATTACTTCCAGTGGCACTCTTCACCAGAAAAATGCCACTGGATATAAATTAATTTTCGAAATCACATTATTCATTTAATCTACCCAAGTTGATTAATGGTGAACTTAATTAAAAGTTAATGAAGGAAATACTCCAGACGAAATTAATTAACGAAGTTAATCATTTGCACTTACAGTGCAAATGACTGTCCTATCAAGTAATTAAATCATGAATTGCATCATATTCTTGCATCTAACTTTGCATTATTTCCTTGTCATAACGTGTAGTGACAGAGACGACTCTGGAGCCACTGGACTTCCAGCTGCCGGAGGAGCAGACCCAGGAGGTGCAGGAGGAGCAGCCGCAGCAGGACACTGACCCCGCTGACCCTATTAGCTACGCTCCTGAGCCAGGCAAGCCCCGGTGCATGCCTCCCTATTTAGGATTTTTACTTTCTCACTTGATTGGGGCTAGTAATTGATTGTGCATTAGGTTTATTAGGAATTGATGTGAAGCCTTAGAATTGCATTAGGATTACCCTTCCATATCCTACCTTGTGTCCTATTTTTGTAGATGTGGTCTAGGTTGCGTTAGAACTTGCTATGTTTAGGGACTAGCGAACGGTAGAAGTCGAGTGGTAGGTCCCACTCGCGAGTTAGGAATTACCCTGGATTGTACTAGATGGATTTAGGATTTGTTGAGACCGGACGGGGAATTGTTTGTGTAGGATGGTTGGAGAAGGCTGGGCCTTCACGGTGGTGTAGCCCCGTCTGTGTCGATTGAGGACCGTTCGTTGTTGGCCCTATTGAGCAAGTTCGAACGTACTGACTCACATGCTAGTGTTTTTATGGGCCTAGTAAACCTAGTAGCCTGCGTCGCCTCGGATGTCTGGTAGATACTTTACTCTTTCTATCATGGTATTTGGGAGAGGTAGGGTGGCGTCCCGCGCAGTCAGCCATCCGGGACGGGGGCTGCGGTGGGAGAGCCCTTCCTCGGGAGGAGTAGAATCTGGTACAGCTCTGGTGGTACGTAGCGTAAACGGTTGCCGTATGTGGCCTTTGCCGCGTATGGCGTGTGGTCAGGTTTTCTCCTGCATGATGTACATCGATGCCGCCGCTCTCGGTCAAGAGCAACCTTGCTCAGTGCGCCACATCGTAGTGTGATATGATTGATGATGATGACTAGTACTTATATTTATTGTATGTCATTACTGCTATATTGATGATCTGCTGTATTGTTACATATATCTGTTTTAGCTATATGCACACTGCTTTATTGGATAAGTACTTAACTTGAAACTAAAACTTGAAAGTAAGGATCAAGTAATTAGTGCGGTTTTATGCTATCGAGTTAGCCACCCCTTTTGTAGCCTTGCATATTAGGAGTCGGCTGTAGTTAGCCACGTTGACGGGTAAGTCTTGCTGAGTATTAGTTGCTCAGGGTTTGGCTCTTTATGATTTTATTGCAGGTAGCACCTTTATCCCTGACTCTACGGGTGGAGGTGAACAGTGGGATGGCCAGCTTCCCTATGGTTGGACAGCCCACTGGGAGACTGAGGAGATCTCCTCTCGAGTCCGCATCTTCATAGCTTTGGATGCGGGTTCTTGTGTATCGTGAGCGCGTGCGTTTGTACCTTTATTTCTAGACTTGTATAGTTTATTTCCGCTGTGCGACTCTATGTTTTTAATTGGATTAATGTAATCACTTAAAGACTTAATTTGTGCTTTTTATATGTTGTATTGTTGCGTCTGTTCATCAGCGCTTGACCGACTTGATCCTGCGAAAAGCGGAGACGCTTCACAAGGAATTCGATCTCAAATAGAAACAAAGCCTTCTGCTACGTATTGCACAGGCAGAGAGTAAGTTCATGTTTGACAGGACGACCACCCCGAGTTCCCGATTCCCGACCCCGCTCCCCTCCTGGTGCTACCTGCTTGCCAGTCCAGTGGAGAATCCTCCACGAATTTCATCTCCACGGCCATACCCACTACCATTCGCCCATGCCCTCAGGGCGCTCGACTGTTGAACCTGCCACTTTCCGGGCGGCGTCCCCTCCCTCGCGGCGGCAGATGAAAAGAACACGTGGACCGGCGCTTGGTCGTGGTCGGGTCTTTGCTGATGCTTCGCATTCCCAGTCTCCTAGAGATGGTCATGGGCGCGCGCGGTTGTGGTGTCTGTTTGGCATTCCTGACCAATCTCTAGAGCACTAGCTCGCTACACTAGCATGCCTTTGGAACGCCACATTGTATTGAAGGATAGCTAGCAGGGGAGAAGTGTTGCTAGCTAGGAAAAGAACATAACATATATATCGAAGTGGGCGATGATAAGGAGGAATGCTGTATGGTGGGTGAGGGAGAAAAATGATGTTGGACAGGGAAGAGTGAGGTGAGCTTGGGGCATGCATATGTAAAATCGTTCCTAGTTATTGCACAAATGAATTTATTTTTCAGTCTTCTTCTGTAGATGTACATTCCTATGATTTAAAATTACAGTCTTCTTCATCTCAATGATGAGGACATGGAACGTAGGTCAAGAAGCAAGCCCGCCTTGGCAGAGTTACCTTCACATCTAGACTGCCTTCATCTCACTGATGAGCTTTCACAAGCCGAGCTCGAACCTAGCTACACGATCTTTGGCCAAACCAAGTCTCTAACGAGCTGGAGCTTGAGATGCTACGGTCGCTCGAGCTCGGCTTGACTTGGTTGAATCCTCCTTAAAATTGCTTGTACCAGACAAAATATATGTACAACTGAGCTTGTTGAGTCCTCTCATCCCTAACCATGTGATTGAGTCGTTATTGATTAACAAAAGCAGTTGGAATTGTCCGAGCAAGAAAATGTGATAACGAGGGTTCAAAATATATAAGGATTAGGGATTTTGTACTTGAAAGCCTAGGAGCGCGGATGTTGGGAGAATGGGAGGTAGAGGTTATAGAGTGAGGAGCTATTCTAGTGGGATGAGAGAGACAAAATCCAAAGTAAATGATGTGGAATTAATAAATGCAGTGGGGGGTATATGTTTCGATTTTTGTTTGAGAGAGAACAGGCGTGCTCGCCCCTGCTGATTAAATGTATTTAATTTAATTTATAATAATAAAAGGTTTGTGTCACAAAGGAAAATTAACCCACAATGCGTGACAAATCTAATGACATGTTGGCCCACTCCAGTAGATATGGGCCATTGTGTTGCTGGCAGGAAGCCCATCACTTCATTTTGAATGAAGGGAATGAAGCCCACTAGTTTCACCAGCCGCCAGCCCGTGTCTCCAAACGACACGCTTTCTCGGATTTGTTCACCAACAAATTGAACACACAGACCTCGCAAAAAGGGAGCAGAGACAAACTACCACTGGACTGTGTGGACTTGCTCGTCGCTATGATCAATTTGACTTAACGCACAAAGTGACAAGTTAGCTGGAGCTGCTTATCCACCCACTACGCACACACACAGCCCATTTTTTTCTCCTCTACTTCTCATTCTTTTCACCCAACCATTTTGAAGCTATAAAACACCCCGTACACACGTGTTTGTGTTCTTCACCAAGCCAGTCATCACCCGATCGGATCGTATCCCATGGCGATGGCTGGTAGTAAGCACTTGCGCTCGTCAACTTGTGCAATGATGATAATCATGGTGCTGTGCACGTCGTGCGTCCTGCTACCGTTTTCCGCCGCCGACGATGCGCAATCGTCGTCGACCTCGCCGTCGTTTCCAAGTGCCGCAGGCAAGTTCTGTCACTTACCATTGCAATGTTCACCTCCGTCAGAGAGATTAGTATGCGTGAATAATACAGTCAGCACTCACTACTCTGTAACCGACTGAACTGTGGCGCCCGTCTCGATCTGCAGGTGTGTCAGGTGACACGTCAGGCCCGAGCGCCACGCAGCCTGCATCCACGGCGGCGCTACCGGCGCCGTCGTCTGCCGTCGCGACGGCTTCGAAGAAGTTCCCGCTGCCAGGGGCGGGCGGCGGAGGAGAGTACTTGCCGGCGGCGGAGGTGGCGTCGGCGCTGCCGGTGCCGACGCCGGACGAGCTGCCCAGCGCGGCGAGCCTCGGGTTCGGCGGCCACGGCGACGAGTGCTGCGGCGGCGGAGGCTACGGCTGGTTCGGCGGGCCGGGCGGGTTCGGGCCCGGGACGTACGGGTACAACGGCCCTCTGTACTTCGGCGCGGCGCCGGCGGGAAACGTCGCGGCGGCGAACGTGCTGGTGCCTCTCGTCGTGGCATGCGTTTCAGCAGCCTTGTACGTCTGATTCGTGGTATATATGTCGTCGGTGCGATACGTATTATTTCAGTAGATGTAGTAATGTACTGATGTTTATAGGTTGTGGAACAACCCGGCCAGCACACCTTGTCACCTTGATTTGATACCTTTGTAGTACTGTAATGAAACCTTGGCCCAAGAACGTATGCCACGAAATATGATGAAATAATAATTATATTATTTTTATATTTTGTATACTTGTGAAACCACCTCTCTGCGAAAAGTTCACAATGAGAGCTTGGTGAATACTGAGAAAACGAATTATGCCTTTCTGTAGCGCTTCCCTCAGTTCAGGATCTTCTGCATCGAGCTGACTGGCATTCACACATCCTTTTGTGGCAGAGAGCGCTTCTGCAATGAGTTTCCCAAGAGATCCGCTCCCTAGAAGAAGAGTAGTTGTAGTGACTGATGAGGCAGCCAGAATCTACCCGATACCTCTCATCCCTACCAAAACGAACCCATGCTCCTAGCTGGTACATATGGTCTTTATTCAGGTTGCATTGTGCGATCGGAGTGGTCAGGAGTGAGCAAATAGCACTAAGAGTGTAGCACCTCGGCATCCTAACCTTTGTCCGGTGTAAGGTCTATATGCCTGCCTATATATCAGCCCCCTGATGTGAGTTGGCCAGTTGCACGTGGCCATTCTGTAGTTCGGCGTTTAATCTGCGGTGCCTCTCGTCATTGCTTGCGTTTCAGCAGCCTTGTACATCTGATTTGTGTCATATATGACATCGTGCAGTACATTCAATAGATGTAGTAATGTACTGATGTTTATAGATTGTGGAATCGCCACATCTTGTCACCTTGACTTGATATCTTGTGCTACCATAACGAAACCTCGGCTTAAGAATGGCAAGAAATAAGATGAAATATTTAGATCATACAATTTTGTAATTATATTTGTATTTATTCCACAATTACACCAATTGAACCTCTACTTGCCAGAAAGTCCTACACTGTGATCTTGGTGAATATTGTAAATAGGAGAAAATGAGGAATTGTCCTGGAAATAGAGAACATCGACCACCTTATTGTCGCATGCTCTTCAATCCAGATCTTCTATTCTTCCTAGTGAATCCACACTTGCACAGTTGTCTGAGTTATTTTCCTCTACCTTAACTATTTTGGAATCTTAGTTATCTCAAATGCATATTGCAGTTGCTTTGCAATATAATAGTGCATCCTTGCAGAAATTCATAGTTATTAATGCTTTTATTTTAGTTTGTAGATAGCTAGTACTTGCTTCAAACATTGATAGCATGGCATCCATCGCACAAAAAGGAAAAAGAAATCACTCACTTTCTTAGTTCATAAAAATAACAATCATATTATTCTATTCTATAAATCACAGATAAATTGTCATATGAACAGGACCACCAAAATTAATCATTTATGCTTTGTACGTACATATAAATAGAAAAAACATTGAGAATCTATTTAATAATGTATCAATAATAATTGACAACAACTCGAATGCCATGTATATGCATTAATTGATGAACTAATTAATTTATGAATATCTTTCTTCAAGTATATCATATCACAGAGCTTACCTATCGATCTTTTGCATTAAACATAAAAGTTGCTAGATGCTTAGCTATATATAGGAGCTCATATGCAAGGACCCAACATATGCAGAAGTAAATTAGTTCTACAAGATGTCTGTTAAGAAAGTAGCTTTTCTCTTTTTAATGTTTGCAATAGTCATGTGTTCGTACAAAGTGAGTGCTCTTAGGTCCATAGAATGTGTGATAGAAAATGAAGTCCTATCTAGTTGTCATGAATACATCAAAATACGATGGAACAAATGATGTAAGAATCCCACCAGCAAAAGATTCAGAATGTTGCAAGAAGGTGTATTTGGTACGAAAAATTGAAAACCTTATCAAATGTCTTACAGACAAAGATAACAAGACTGTTGGCATAATGAGGATTCTCAGAATGCTTCCATTCCATTGCAAGCCTATCTGGTTCTGCCTAAGGTGAAGGTTCTCAAAAACTCTCATACTAAAACTACTATCACCAGTTTCAGATGTCAATGTCTTATATATATTTAGTTTAAACGATATACATCAAACGTTGTAGTAATATGCTAGTTTTGTTGCATTATTGAAGCCATATCCTCCTAACATCTTTCTTTTGAATTATTTTCGTAGGACAGATTTGTGGTATCCAGCGGCCCTCCTACTATTTGTTGATGGCATGCGTGGTGTCAGTAAATAGTTTGCGAGAATATCAATCCCCAAGGCTCCAGTCAACATGAAGTCGATAAAAATGTCACGTGTGACAGATGCTTTAATAAGGAAAGTAATTGATATCATTGTGCCATGCCCTATTTCGTCACGATTTCTCCAATAAATGATGCTGTATATGAAACAAAATTGATCATGTGCCAAGTCCGCTCAATACATGGACTCGTCCTCACATGATTGAAGGCAGCTAGCTTGATCTGTTGGGCGATGAACAAAAGATTGTTTCGGTCCAACCGACTGTACACATGCATCGATTTTGTTCAACGCTCCCATCCTCTTAAGTTCATATACTACCTCTGTATTTGAATTGATGATGTTCCAAAAGTTCTGTAACTAGTTTTTTGTTAGTTCATTCCTCTGGCTGGAACGATAACAAATCCCGAATAGAGGGAGTATGTGACAACAGTGGATCGACCTACTCTGTCACTCCATTAAGTATACAACATGCTCATGCATGTTCACATCCCTCATTACACAACGGTATGGGCAAAAATCACTAATTCGGTTAACCAAGGAAATACTATCTTAATTTGGTGTGCTTGTTACATATGTCTAGAGAATAATGACGGGTAATCCAGGGCTAGCTGTTTCAAGCTCCTATCATCCTAGTGAGACTGGTTACAGTAAATTACCTTTCAGCTATGAGAATAACACCTGTCACATGCTCTATTATCGTCTTTAACAAGCACTTAGATGCAGATTATGTCATCACAGATACTAATTTCCTGCTTCATTCAGTGATCCAACTTTTAGTCCCAGGACTTGATTTTGATATGGCACATGCTCAGATCATGTACCATATGAACCGACTAGCCTAGCCTCCCAGCCCGCGCCAAGGAATCATGTATCCTTTTGAGGCAGGCCGTGAGCAAATGCGTTCCTCAAGAAATCCTGGAGCTTCAAGAAATTGAGTTTAGCTAGCAGCCGGTGCTGCGACCAAAATGTACCCGATACCTCTTATCCCTAGAAAACCAACCCATGCCTTCTTGGTTTATCCATTGCGTGAACCAGGGAAAGTGATAGCACTGAGTAGCCCCTTGGCATCCAACTTTGCACAGGGTAAGGGGCTAAGGGCATGTTTGCCTATATATCAGTCCCCAGATGTAAGGGACTAGAGTTACATGTGGCCATTCGTAGTTAGGCATATTATTTCCTGTTGGGAATTCATTAAGAAAAATCCTGCTTGGAAATCCCAGTTAGAGGTAAAAATGGCAAAGAAATACTAACAAGGTGGAGTAGATGGCAAATAACTTCAAGCAGATCCAAGAATGTGCTGAACATTTAAGTTGCCTCCCTCATTCAAGTCATGGCCAGCTATAAAAACAAAAAGAGCAGTCCAAAGCTGTTTGTGTTTATCGTGGCTCTCTTTCTGCAACATGCTCATATTTACACAAAACTTAATTTGGATAGTGCTCAGTCAGCAGATTAGATTACAGATGCATAGTACTTCCAATTCCAATCCCTACTTCTTTTTATAGATTATTAAGCCCACTTCTTGCTCAGGAGCTTTGATACGCTTAAGTCTGTGCCGCCGAATCCATCCATCACAGCTTTCGCAGAAGGAAACTCAGCCCTGGCAGTGAAACTGGATGACAAAAACTGAAGTAAGACAACAAATACTGAACTGAGATCAAAATCATCAAGGTAAAATGCCAGGTGAAGAATGTCTTACCTGCTTCGAACAACCACGCATGGCATGCCTATGCGCTCGGCTGCAAGGACTCCAGATTGACTACCAGCAACAAGAACACACTTTTGCATGTCACACCCAACATATTCAGACCCAGCTCGTAGAGTTGCTATTATCTTCTCAGAGCTGGAAATGGTGATTGGGCAATAAGATTCCGATAACATGCTCCCATGGAACTGACAATAGAGTAAGCGCTAGAAATAACCTTTCGGATGCTTTGATGTCAACACTAAGTTTTAGGATGGATGCAACCTCTTCGGCTATCCTCTGCTTCTCTACAGAAGCTATTGCAACAAAGTGTTTGAAATATAATCATATGATTTTGGACCAAAAAATAAAGTCAAATTAAGCACCACACAGTGTGCTCACCAGCCTTTTGAGCTTCCTTGACAAGTTGCTCATCAAGACTTGATGCAACTCCTTTACCAAGAACAAGCTGCCCATATAAGCTTCCTTCTACCTCTTCTTTTCCAACAATCTTTAGTTTCGAAGTTCTCTCAGGGCCTAACTTTTCAATTACTGATCTAGAGTCAAAGAGAAAAGAAAAGTTTACACAAGGTGTGTTGTGTTGATGCCATCAATGTGTACGAAATAAAGTAGCATGCTATCTTGAGCATTGGAAAAAGAACAATGCCATGCATCTAAGCCAAAATGACAAAGTTTAGTTCGAACAAATTACAAGAGTAGACATGACAAATGTTTGCAACAATATAAGCTGCACCTTGAAATCTTTTCTCCATTTCTTCCGTATGTTGCCAATATGGCCAGAGGGACACCCTCACTAATGGCATCATCAATGAACCTTTGAATGAAATCACACACAATATCAGAAAAAAGGCAACTTAATGTCCAAGATAGAGTTACTGATTTGCAAGCTCAGAGCACAAATACGAAACAGTAACTGCATATACAAATATATAAGATCAAAACAAAGACAAAATAAATCTACTTATCAATACTCACGTGCTCATGAAAGTAAAGCATGCTGAATGTTTATCACCACACAGAGAAGCTTTTTATTTAAGTTGTTGCGACTTTGTTCCTTTCTTGCAGATAAAAGCAAAGTCCTCACACTAAAGATTGGGACTGCGCTCCTAAATTTTTGCAAGTTAGTTTAAGTAGGGAAACAAAGAACAACTTTTGCATACTACTGGCTATGAAGGCTGCATCATATAATTTCTAGTGATCCTGAAATCACTCCTAGAACGTTCTTCCTAGTGAGAATTGTAACAATTGGAGGCACAATGGAAATCGTAGGCTTACTTCTTAACACCAGGCCGCAGTGGTAAACTATCAGAAGCTGAGAACTCTTCCAAAGCTTTTACCTAGGAGAACAATAAAGCAAACAGGAGTCAATATAAAGGAATTTACGGTGACAATGTGGACAAGAAGAAACCCTTGTTCATTTCAAACTTATTACAATCAAGATTCTGACTAGTCAAGTTAACTGAAACCGGATGTAAATTACAAAATAAATACTACCAGATAAAAACAAGCAGAAAGAACAGTGTGTATCTAACAAGATGATATAACCCTTTATTGGGGTATATCAAAAAAGAAAATCAAACTTCTAAGTTGAATGTATGTTGTTCTTGGGGGAAAAAACCATTATTTTGACGGTTGTCCTTAGCTGAAACATGAATGAGTCACTACCATGCGGATAAGAACCTTGAATAAATACATTTACATTAAAAAAAAAAGTGAACTGCACCTGGAAAAAAATGAATTTGTCTACTAACATGCAAACATTAGAAAAATCAGTGACAGAAAGATGACAGCTCTTGCTAAGTTTTTAAATGCCTAGTATCATAAAGAAGTGAAGTTATGTTTAACGCTATTTGTAATTACCTTTTCACGAAAAACACTTTTTATAAATGATCCTTTCTCACTAGTAGGTAAAGATGTAGGCCAGCCAATCTGTGTCAAGTCAGGAGTATGAGTTTCAGTCCATCATAAATGCAACTAACCAACTCCATAAAGCTGCGCTGCATAATATGCAGTTTGTACCATGAGAAAGACATATAAGGCTTTTGTCATTGGGGGAAGAAATAGAAACGTACCCTATCAAAGAATAATATCAGCATCCTCTCCTCATCACCACAGGATTTCCTATAAAACCATAAACCTTTAGGAAAATACTCAATATAGTGTATAAGGAACCCCCTATCCAGTGCAGTCTAAAATATATTATCCATGAATAAGTAAAAACAAATTATTAGAGGCCAAATAAGGGAACGAAAATGTTAGAATCATTTATGTTATTAGTTAACCTGCAATTGGAGACTGAACATGTGATGCTCAGGTTTTTTTTTTTTTTGAGCGAATTGTGATGCTCGAGTCTGTAAGGCTAAAGAATTCAACACGCACCTCACTAAATCAGCATATATCGGCTCTGTCCAATTTGCACAATCTAGCCCAAGACTTTGAAATGCTGACAAAATAAGATGTTAAACGTGTCAAAATCAGGACAGATATAAGAATTGTGCATACTTATGCAGCTGGAACTTGATAAACAATTTGTGCATTGATTGCTTATTTGTAGTTTCCGCACCTACATTGAAAGCTTGACGATTGCCGAAGCGGTACACATCGGCAAGAACTCTGGAGGAAAACAGGTTACTCACAATTAGAACTGTCATCTCGAAAAATAAATAAATAAATAAAACACCCGAAAAACAGAAAATTGTGACTACTTCACAGTAGCCTCCCCAAAAATAGCATTAGTTCAAGACCAAATCATGATGCGTTTACAGTCGATAAACAATGCCCCAAGAACATATTTAGATAAAACAACAAGCTAGAGCATCCGTTATTACTATTTCTTGTCTCCACCAACCATCTTGTTAAACTAAGGACACGTTATGTACATTAATTCCAACTGCTGTCTAAATTTGTACATGTTTCTCTCCGTCATTTCTAACCAGATGAGTATCATCGCAAACTGAATTAACCAGTAAAGTCATGGAATCAGAAAAGGAACTTTTTTTTGCTGTTTACAAGCTAGAACTAAAGGAATCCATGGACCAAGCCTAAAAATACGGGAAATTTAGGACTCTCACCCTTCCACCTCCAGAAGCACGGCGAGTTCCGGAGCGGAGGGGCCATCCGACGGGGCCAAGGAGCACCGGAGCGGCGCCGGAGAGAGCCTGCGGCCGGAACTCGGGCCGGCGGCAGCGCGGAGCGGAACAGAGGCGGCGGAGGACGAGGAGGCGGGGATGGAGGCAGTGGTCTTGGCGGTCTCCGGCGAGGCTGGCGCCGCCGGCGATGCACGGACAAATAGGCATCGGGCGACGTCGGTAGCCATGGCGGTGGAGGCGCGGGTGCACGGCGGGCGTGTAGACCGGCGGCGGCGGCGGCAACGGCGGCGTGGTCTATCCGGCGCAGGGGAGAATCTGAGCGATTATTGGTCAGTCCACCACTAATGTGTGGACCCGATGGAGCTAACGCACTAACAAAAACAACATTTTGAGACGTCAAGTCACTGGCCACCGATGCTGTTTAGCGAAAAGATCAGAATTTAATCCATTGAAAAATAGTGCTCTGCTGATTGATCATTTTAAAAATAAATCTCGCCAGGGAACTTGAATTTCAACGTTTATACTCTTTTTATTCAAGAACGAGGAAATGTTCATCAACAGGAGGCCTTCTGTGGATCTTTGCACCGTTTGCATGGTTGGAACACATTCAGCCCCTGCTCGTTTCTTTTAGCGCTAAATTTTAGAGGCCTCTAAACAAAGAGAATCTAGTACTAAATAAAATTTAATGACAAATTTTTTTTACAGATGGGTACATCTTTACGAGACGAATCTAATGAGCCTAATTAATCTATGTTTTGTTACAGTCATGCTACAGTAATGCTACAGTAACCATCATCTAATCATTGCTTAATTACCCTTATTAGATTCGTCTCGCGAATTAGACCAGGGTTCTGTAGTTAGTTTTGTAATTAAATTTTATTTAATATAGTTTATTTAGAATTTAGACCCCTCTAAAATTTAGATCCCCATACGCCGAACACCTCCTCAATAGCAAATTATTCTCAAAAAAGGGATAGATAAAAAAGGAAATTTTGACAGTGAGTATGACCAGAAAGATGACTACTCCCTCTTCTTCTTCTTCTTCTTGATTGCATTAGAACAATCAAGGTAGCATGAATTTTATACAAAATAGCTTTGTCTTAACGTTATGAATTTTACACAAACTAGCTTGTCTTAGTAAAAAAACAAAGAGGGCACGATATACAAATAAAGCTATGTGAGCAAGAGGTAGCATATATACAACCGGATTGTTCGGCAGGCTGTTTTGCAGCTTACTGTAGCGGCTGCTGAAGAAATAACTGCGAACACTATAGCGGCTGCTGAAGAAATAACTAGAACACTGCAACTGTAGAATTGCAGCTGCTGCAAAGCAGCGAGGTACCAATTGGCATACGCTTCTTTTTCAAAAAGAAAAATCACACACGTGAATATCAATCAACCGGTGAGTAAATCAAAGTACTTTACACAAAAGCATATACAGCTTAAAATACACTTTTCTAAAATATGGAGCCTTTGTTAAGTCCTTCAAGGAACAAACAATATTCACGTACGTAGACACAAAAAATTAGCACACGACGAAGCTATCTGGGTTTTATTCATCTGTAGGAGTCCGCGCACCCAGTACAATCGCCCGGACAAAAGGCCTGGCGGGGCAGCAAAGGGGGAGGAGGTGAAGTACAAGAAGATCACGTAACATCAAAAAGAAAATGCACCGTCCAGAGCAGGGAGGCGTCGAGGGGCATGACGCATCTACGAGGGGCGTGGTCTTTGATCATTGTCAGGATGGTAGAGATGAGAAGAGAGCATATCAGGTGAAAACCAATTAAAATTTCGAAATTTGAAAACTTATAACATGAGCCATTAGATTTTGTATTTTTTTTTTTTAGAACAAGATCTTGCATCTATGGATCACATGGTTGCAACTAAAAGCCTAAAAATCCAAGACTCAGCAAAGTTGGAAGAGGTAAGTGCAAAATGACCAAAAGTGCAGAATCTCACTTGTATCATCTCAATCGCAAATGCAAAATCCAACTGTTTTTGTTACAAATTTTCAGGTTTCCAACTTTTAATTGGTTTTCATCTCATATGCTCCCTAGATGCGAGGCTTAGGTTGTCGAAGACCTTCTTGTTCCGGCTCTTCCAAATGATGCACAGGAGGAGGAGGGCAAAAGGTGCTATATATATGAAGCAATCTAGAAACTATGCGACCAATGGTTCAGCAAGATCAGGAAGATGCGGCCAGAATCTACCCGATGCCTCTCATCCCAACAAAACGAACTGGTAGTCCTTATTCACGTCGCAGCGGACAGCACTCTACGAAAGAGTGGCACCTTTTCCATCCAATTTTGCCAGATGTAAGGGCTACATGTCTATAAATCAGCCCCCAGACCTGACCATCAGTTACACATGCCCATTCATGTTGGTAATTTCTCTAGCACTGCGTTAATTTTTAATCTTTTATCTTTTGACAAATTTAACACATTTCTCGAGCCTGTAGTCCATGTGCAGAGAGATAGACCCTGTCCTACCTTTCACAATTAATAACTGGTCACCGATGGAGCTAACGCACTAACAAGAACAACATTTTGAGACGTCAAGTCACTGGTCACCGATGCTGTTTAGCGACAAGATTAGAATTCAATCCATAAACAAATAGTGCTCTGCTGATCGATCCTTTTGAAAATAAATCTCGCCAGGGAACTTGAATTTCAACGTTTGTACTCTTTTTATTCAAGAACGAGGAAATGTTCATCAATATGAGGCCTTCTGTTGATCTTTGCACTGTATGCATGGTTCGAACACATTCGGTAGCAAATTGTTCTCAAAAAAGGAATAGATAAAATAGAAAATTTTGACAGTGAGTATGACCAGAAAATGACTTCTCCCTCTAATTTTTTATTTATTTATTGCATTAGAACAATCAAGTTAGCATGAATTTTACACAAACTAGCTTGTCTTAACGTTATGAATTTTATACAAACTATATTGTTTTAGTAAAAAAACAAAAAAAGAGTACGATATACAAATTGGCAGTCCCTTCTTTTTCAAAAAGAAAAATCACACACGAGAATATCAACCAACCGGTGAGAATTTTATTTTATTTTTTGCGATGGAAAGGTGAGAGGTTTATTGATTAGGTGACACCATTACAACTTGTGTGTTCACCACACTCAAAACTAATCAACGAAGAAACACATTTAGGGTAACCAACAAAGGAGACCGGTGACTACTTTGATTCACTCACCGGTTGATTGATATTCTCGTGTGTAATTCTGCGTGAGGACTTGCAGTGATTGATATTCTTATGTCTGCGTGAGTACTTTGCTCACCGGTTGATTGATAGTTTCTGGAATGAGCCTTTGTTACACTGCAAGTCATTCAATGAACAAACAATACTCACGCAGACACAGAAATTAGCACACCCTTCATTCAGAAAGGCGGAAACTATGACACAAATCGTTCAGCAAGAGCCCGAGGAATCTGCCAGAATATACCCGATGCCTATCATCCCAACAAAACGAACTGGTAGTCATTATTCACGTTGCAGCACATGGGGGTCAAGAGCGACCGGATAGCACTAAGAAAGAGTGGCACCTTTGGCATCCAATTTTGCCCGGTGTAAGGGGAGGGCTACATGTCTATGTATCAGCCCCCAGATGTGAGACCATCAGTTGCACATGCCCATGATGTCAATAAAAAAAAGTTACACATGCCAATTTCGTAGTTATTAGCTACATTCGGTGATTTAATTATCTTTAAAAAGCTGCTCATATCCTGAAGCAAGAACAAGAAATTCAGTAAAGCTGCCCTGCTGCCTATATAGTACTACAAGTATAAATATATGAAGCGTCAATGTGATCAACCATTTGTGTGGTTATGAGGGTAAAAAATTAAATGGCATAACATGTTGTCTAAAGCATAATGGCATATCATGTGCAGTACCTGATGGACATTTCAGAAGACAAAGCACAACAAAGACTATATTTATGTTGACAAACATGCACAAAGTGAAGCATACAGCATGCATGCAACTATAGCTAGCTAGGCACCTGCTCATGACTCGTATAGTACTCTACAACTACAAGCAAGTCAGGTATTAATTAATATACTGTCACAACCGTGCTAAGCTAACAATACGTATTTACAAGCAGTATGGCATATCTGTCGATATCTCCAAGATCCTACCGAGCTCGTCCCAGCTGCTACCGCCATGCCGGGCGAAGCTCGTCAGCTCGCTCCAACCCGAAACCGATGACGATGGCAGCTGTGATGATCCAATTGTTGCCGACGCCTTCGTCGTCGTCCTGCCTACTGGCAACGCGCCGTGGAAACCGTGCAGCAGGAACTGCTGGTCGTGGTCAGTGGCATGAGCCTCGCTCGTGTCCGTCGTCGTCGACTCAAAGCTGCCGCCGGTGTAGTGGTGCTGGTGATGCTGGTATCCGTAGTAGTAGCCCAACTGCTGCTGCTGCTGATGGCTTCTGATCGTGTTGTTGCCGTGTCGTTCTGGCTTCTGCTGCTGGTACCTCCGGTTGTACGACATGTTCCTCTTAAAGATCCGGCAGATCGTCCATATTTCCTATGATCCAAAGATTGTACTAACGTGTAAAATTACACAAACTTATCTTGTTTTTATTAGTTTGGATCGATGTGAACTGATTAGCTTACTGCATCTTGGACGTCTGCTGCCGACGACGATGTGTTGGGGAGGCGGAACTCGTGCATCATCCAGTCGGTCTTGGTGCCCCTGCCGGCGCTGCCGCGGTAGTAGACGAGGGACTTCTTGAGCCCGATGCACTCGCCGCCGGCGCCGTCGTGTATGGGCTTGTCGATGCCGGTGGCCTTCCAGAAGCCGGAGCCGGTGACGCGGTTGGGCCGGATGCTGTTCCTGTACTTGCGGCCACGCAGGCAGAAGAAGTACCAATCTTTCTCTCCTGCTCCCTGAACCACATGCCGAGCTTCACCTGCAAATGTAAAACTCATGTTCATTCTGCATGCCGTGATAATAATCATGTGTGAATTGTGATTTTCAGTTCATCTTGTTCATCTTAATTCTGGTTAAGACTCAAGACCTCTATAATACGTTTTCATGGCTTGCCCCTAGCCTGCTGTCTATCAGAACTTTTGGAGAGACTAATTTGCTATGACAATAATATATATGTGCAACTAAGAGTGGCAGATCTCCAGCTTGCTTGAGCTACTGTGTGATAATCTCTTTAGAAAAGGAAAAGGAACTTCCACGAGGAAACAGAAAGAGCAAGGCTGAAGGTTTCAAGATATTGTATATGCGTATGGCTTTGGGATGGGGTCTGCTGATGCTGAACAGTATCTCAAGAAACAGAAATAAGAAAACCATCCGAGCTCTCTAAATATAAGCTAGCTCCATATATTGCTGTTTCAAGTCATAATGAATAATCTGATAACTAGCTTGTGCCCCCTATTTAGTTCTAGAAATGGGGCGATCCAAGAACACAACCATGCATCCTCATATGCACGACAACTTACTAGGAAGATCCCAGGGGTCATGCTTGTAGATATCGATCTCCTTGATGATGTCAATACTAAAACCTCTGTTCTCCACCCTTCTCTTCAGATAAAATCCGATGAGCTCCTGATCTGTCGGATGGAACCGGAATCCCGGGAACACCAAATCATCCTCTTCGTTCCCACCTTCTGCGCCGCTGCCCTCCTTTGTTCTTACTAATGGCTTCTTGTCCTCCATGGCTGCCTGTAGGAGCTACTAGCTTGTTTCTTGCTCGCTTACTATGTTAGGTTTCTAGGGCTAGATAGCTGCTTACATGCTCATGGAGTCTGGCTGTGTACGACCGGCTGTAGTTCTTGTATTAATAACTTTGGATGGCTCTTGCCTTATTGAACGTCCCTTATAGTAATATACGTGGGTGGTGTCATGTCACAAATGTTGGATTATATGTTGGAATTTTTTTCCCTGGTCAATGAAAATTTTCTTTCGTTTGCTCAAGAGGAATCAGAAATGTAATACAACTTACAAACTTTTAAAAACTCTACATTTGACTTTACAATGTATCTTACTTGATGACCTTTTTGATTGTTGAAGACTTTTCTGACATTATTGTAGATGGTAATCATAGCTTCATAAAAAAAAGGATGATAGTCGACATAGCTGCTTTCATGGTTGCAATATATATCAACACTCTATTGCACCTAGTCAAGGCAGAGGTCATACTGAGTGTGATTAATTGCTTTGTTTAGGCCTTTTTGCGGTGGTTGAATTATCTTCTCTTTTCCCCCAAAAGGTGTGGTACATCTTATAATTACAAGATGGTATTTTAGTTTATATCCCAACAAGAAAATGATTTTCGAAAAATAAAGGGGAATTTGTCCTGCTAAGGCAGCAATGAATAATCTTTAATAACAAGAAAATAGCTAACTCACTTGATCATTACGGTCTCATTGACACGTAGCTTCCCTCTTACTTTGTGAAGGCAACTTTACAAAGTTACAAAAGGAATTGTCCAATATAAAGGGTAGAAGCGACACTTGGAACGGCAAAACTTGGAGAAGGTTCGAATTAGGTTAGAAAATGAGTCCTCCTTTACTACTTGTATGCACGGTGAGAGTTGAAGAATCTCAGACCATTCATACTAGCCAACTGAAGCCACAAGAACTGGTCACCGTGAAGAAAATGATCCCTGCACATATCACTTCCAAGTAACTAGACATCCATGCATGGAAAGAAAAGACTGTTGACCGTTTCCAACTTTGAAAGAGCGAGATATCAGAAACCATCGTTTTCTACCTTAACAAAGTTAAACTTAACTCCCTGGATGACATCCAGTCAGCAGCTGTAGAATTGTAAGCGGAGAAAAAAAGTTTTAAATTTGGCACACAAAGTCCTCTAAGAACTAAGAATGTGTTGCCATACAGAACCAGAAGAATCTGAGGCTTTCTTTTTCTATCTAACAGTTAAAATCAGATATGTAGGCCCCACAAATTTTACTTTGTGGACTAAATTAATTGTTACTTGTATGGCCCATGTTAATTTATGGCGTCAGTCTCCTGACTACTATTTGTTTCCCATAGTTAAAAAAATCCTTCACTAAAAAGAGTTATTTTCCTGTATCGTGCAGAAAAAAAGAGAGGAGGGTGTTGTTGTTGTTGGGCTTCAACTCTGGCACCTCTATTTCCAGTTTCACCCAACAGTAAATTTTGAGTTTTCTGCAGTAATCCTAAATTTTTCTGAGTTATAATTATTGTTAGGGCAAGGTGGGACGCAAATGGAAGGGATGCAAATTTATTGCATAGTTTCATATAGAGTAAAATGATGTACTTATCAGACTACCATGGGAGTTTTCTGTCCTGGTAGTGCACTTGTTCCATTTGCTTTTTTCTTTTTACTTTTTTTGTTCTTTTCTCTTTTTTTCAGTATTGCATATTGTATAATCTACATCGCACGTTGCGGGCACATGTTTGTAGCTGTTTTTCTTTTTTCCTTTTTGACTGCCTTTTTTATTCTGAGTGCATGATCGAGTTTTTATTGTTAAAGGGTATACTAGTAGACTACTAGACTCATATACGAGCCCCATCTTCATCATCTCTGTCAGCTGGAATTGAAGTGCTCAACCACCAAAAATGTTTGTTCCAACTTTGAAATCTTTTTGAATGAAACCAATAAAATAATGTCATATAACAATAAAAATCAAACAAGACGACAATAGATTTCAGTGGCATACCTATCTGAAGCTCTGATGCATGTCATGACATGAAGTTGCAAGCAGGGACGAAAAGATTATCACATTTTCATGGTGTCAAAAGCATTGATGTCACGGCATATGTGAGGTAGATTCGTCTTGATTATTTACTATTTACCTGCAAGAAAAAGTGTTTAACTTCCCCATCCCCATGCTGAAACCTGGTCACTCATGCTGACCACCAATGTGGTGGTTGGCCTCATTTCCTTCCTGTGAACCAAGTCAGCGAACATTGCTCTGCTCCAACAGAAGGGATTCAAGCAGATCATACTAGTTCCATGATCCAACTTTCCAGAATCTATCAAACAGAGCAGATACAAAAGCCAATATGATGCCATAATTGCAAGAGAGGTAGTGATTCTCCAGTGACAAAGTTGATCAAAAAATCCTTAAAAAATAGCCCATGCGCATGAGAAAATAGATTGCTGAAGCATCAAACAAAATTTCAAACTCTACTGTTATCCGTAAGGAGAGAGAAAGAAAAAGAGATGCTAATGGTCAGGAACATGAACGACAATGGGAGCTTGATGGATGCAGACTGGTAGGCCATCCGATGTAAGAGTGTTTGATCCTTTGGAAACACGATGGTTACTTGTTGCAGCTGCAATGTCCCCCTGTCTCCTAAATTAGATTATGCCCCTGGTCATGAACAAGAACAATAGAACTCTCAATTAAGAAGACTATAAGTGCAGACGCATTTCTGTGTTCTGATTGCCTTTAGCCCTCCTAAACTAGGTAGGCATGTTTCTGTCTGTGGATCTCACTAGAATGTTATGTGCTGACCTAGGAGTTTTGCGGTATGATGCAGATAAAACCATTAGCAAAACCATTAGTTTTCACTTTAGGGTCCTAAGTTCAAAAATCCCATTTTTTATGAGAGATGCTATACACTTGATTAGGCCCTCCGACCCGGCGGTCCAGCAGCTAATCAACAAACCAGAAGAGATTTATCACTAATCGAGCGCAAGCATCCAGCGGTTGAAGATACTGCAAACATCACTCGTACTACGTGAAGCATTTTTGCTTTTCATATGAGCACATTATTAACAATTGTATTTCTACACGTTTGAAATTTATGTCACTGATATATTTAAGTGTATATCCAGGACCATAACACTAGCAACTGTCACACTCTTATTTACAGCATGTATAGTTTAGAATTGTGTCTAGAATTGGCTTGCAAACAGAAAGCGTTCTTGCATGTCCTTGAGTAATTTATACGCGTGAATTACATGGTATAGCTTCAAGTACCCAGCCCCAGTCTCCCTCATCAAAGAAAGCATTTGCATGGCCATGCTTTAAGGATTCCTCCTCGTGGTTTGGATTGGCCTATTCTACAGTTTGTAAATACACCATTTGGATTCGCGTTAACTGTAGAAGGATCCACGCGAGAGGCGAGGTCTCCTGGCTGAGATCATCGGATGTGTTTCACGTAGGTGGAGACACCGATGGGCACACGATAAAGGACAGCTTTCCCCCACAGCTGCATCCCGATGCCTCCCAGGCCTAGCCAATGCTTCCTGGAGGCAGAGGTGGGGAAGAGCAGGGGAAGATATGATGAAATTAACTATAGTGCGAAAGCTATAACCCTTGCATATTTGTAAGTCAGCCCCAGGCCGCTTTATAATGGGTGAAAGTTTTAGTGCATAAAGTTCTACTGTACACTACCAATGTGATGATGCCCCCGGCTTTATTTATATATGCCCGGTGGCTTGCATCCATTTGGTAGAGAGAGCATCAGCATACCCACTTGACACATTAGGAGCAAGTCTCATAACCAGTGTGAAAAGCCTGCAACGGCCAGCAGAACAGTTGCACGGCAGTAGACATGATCACCAATGCAAACAATGAATGGAAATTAAAACAGCATTGGAGAATGATGACGATGATGCATGGAGATGCAACAAGGCAACAGATGAGTTGCTGCTTGATGGTTAACTCTGAAAGTGAAGGATTAGGGACGATCCAACCAATCCAAACATGAAGGAGCGCGGACGATGGTGGTGGTGCTGAGGAACTGAGAGCGCCCCGCCGGCTGCGCACTGGAGCCCGGAAGCCTGCACATGTTCCTCGTCGCCAGCAGCCTGCGTTGTTAGAACCTCGCCGGAGATACGACGCGCACGCCGCCGGAGAGGATCACCTGGCCACCACACACACGCACACAAGAAAACTCACGCGAGACACAACACGGTCTTGTTTTTGGTGCTGCAAAATGAGGCAGCGTTTCTGGTTGTATTGCTATGCTTAAATAGACTAATACATTGGAAAGAAATTAAAGGCCTTCCTAATCAGCCGATACATGCCATAACCAGGTGAAGGGTCATGCGCCTAATTGATCTACTTCCAAACTTAGCAAAACAAACTAAGGAAAGTAAATCACTAAATAAGGAAGGTAAGGATTATATCCTACAATCTCCTCCTAAGCCTTGCCTTGCTGACTATCAACATTGATCAGGCCGATCTTGGTACGCAGCTTATGAAACTTGACTTTGCCGAGAGACTTGGTCAGAATGTCACCGAGCTGTTCTTCACTTCGAATGAAATCCACTTTGATCAGGCCATGTTCTGCGGACTCCCGGACTAGGTGATACTTCACCTCGATGTGCTTGCACTGTCCATGGAGCACCGGATTCTTGATTAATGCAATGGCGGACTTGTTGTCCACCCTCAACACCGGCACGCTCTGCGCTGCTCCCTGCATTTCTGCTAGCACACGCCTGAGCCAGAGTGCCTGACAAGCAGCATTTGCCGCTGCCATGTATTCCGCCTCGCAGCTTGATTGAGCCACCACCTTCTGCTTCTTCGATTGCCAGGTGATCGGGCTGCTGCCGAGGAAGAAAATCACTCCTGTCGTGCTTTTCCTAGCATCGACGTCCCCAGCGAAATCGCTATCGCTGAACCCTGTCAGGAGTGCCTCCTTCTTCTCCTTTCTGCCATACCAGAGTCCCCAATTCTGGGTCCCCGCCACATACCGGAGGATATGCTTCACCGCAGCCATATGATCCTCGCGCGGCTCCTCCAGAAACCGACTCACATAGCCGACAGAGAAGGCAAGGTCGGGGCGGGTGTTCACCAAGTACCTGAGGCTCCCGACAATGCTTGTGTACATAGTAGCATCGACCGGCGGCTTCTCGCTCTTCTTGCTCAGCTTTAGCCTCGGTTCCATGGGCGCATGGACTGAATTGCACCCCGCCATGCCGCTTCTCTCCAGCAGCTTGGCCGCATAAGCTCCTTGGCTTAGCGAAATCCCGCTCGCGTTCTGCCTCACCTCAATGCCGAGATAGTAGTGAAGCAGGCCGAGGTCGCTCATCTTGAACGCCGCTGCCATCTCCCCTTTGAAACGCTTGATGTCGTCGCAGCTGGCACCGGTGATCACAAGATCATCGACATACACACCGACCACCAGCTGCGCCACGTCGTTCCGTCTCACGTAGACAGCGTGCTCTGATGGGCACCTCATGAAGCCAAGCGCCACCAGAGTCGCGTCCAGCTTCGCGTTCCATGCACGCGGCGCTTGATGTAGCCCGTACAGTGCCTTCCGCAGCTTGAGCACCTTGTGCTCCTTACCGCCGACCACGAAACCGGCCGGCTGCTCGACATAGACCTCCTCCTCCAGGTCGCCGTTCAGGAACGCCGATTTGACGTCCATGTGGTGCACCTCCCACCCCTCGTGCGCCGCGAGGGCGATGAGCAGGCGCACCGAGTCGAGCCGTGCCACGGGTGCGAACACCTCATCGTAATCGATGCCGTGGCGCTGCGCGTATCCCTTCACCACGAGGCGGGCCTTGTGCTTGACCACCGCCCCGTGCTCATCGCGCTTCACCTTGAAGACCCATTTCAGGCCAATGGCACGACGACCCGGAGGGAGATCGGCGAGAGACCAAGTCTCATTATCATCGATCGCCGCCATCTCCTCCATCATCGCCGCCTTCCAGCTCGGTCTACGTTCCGCCTCAGCGAAAGAGGCGGGCTCATCTGAGCTCACCATGTGCAGCTCCTCGGCCACCAATGCACGTGGTGCGAAGCCTCGCGGAGAAGCCGGACCGATGATGTTGTCGATCCTTCGGAACCGCAGTGGGGCGTTGTCATCGTAGTCGGCGTCCAGCAGCTCGTCAGCCTCACTTGGAGGTAAGGAGAACTCCACCTCGCCATGTCCAGCGCCTCCGCCGGCATGGGGCGATGCCGGCGGTGTCAACTCGCCATCCTCGGCTGCAGCTGCAGGAACCTCCTCAGTGCCCTCGGCCACTGGAGGTCCCTGGGTGGAGATGGAGTACTCCACCGTGAACACGTCATCGCCGATCGTCTCGCCGCCGACCGCCTCCGAGCCCCAGTCCCACTGGGCTCCTTCGTCGAACACCACGTCGCGTGTCACGTGCACGCGCTTCGCGACGGGGTCGTACGCGCGGTACGCCTTGGAGCCGCGCTCGTAGCCGATGAAAATCATCTTGCGGCCACGATCCTCCAACTTCTTCAAATGTGGCGTCGTGTTCCGGACATAGACGATGCAACCGAACGTCTTTAGGTGGTGCACCGCTGGCTTCTTCCCATGCCAAGCCTTGAACGGAGTCATGCCCTCCACGCTCTTCGTCGGGCATCTGTTCAGCACGTACACGGCCGTGCTCACCGCCTCGCCCCAAAGCCAACCAGGCAAGCCTTTGGCCTTGAGCATGCTCCTCGCCGTCGACACCACCGTGCCGTTCCGGCGTTCGACGACGCCATTCTGCTGCGGGCTATAGGCAGCAGTACGCTGGCGGTGGACTCCTTCCGCCGCGCAATACTCCGCAAACTCTGTCGAGTTGAACTCGCCACCGCGGTCAGTGCGGAGCGCGCCGAGCTTCAGCTTGGACTCGCCCTCCGCACGAGCTTGGATCTCCTTGATCGCCTCCGCCGCACGGTCCTTGGACGGGAGCATGGCCACCCACATGAACCGGGTGAGGTCGTCGACGAGCAACAAGAAATACTTGTTGCCGCTCGTAGTCGCCGGCGTGATCTGTCCACAGAGATCGCCGTGCACCAACTCCAGACGCTGCTGCGCCCGGTACTCCGCCTCCGCCGGGAACGAGGTGCGCCTCTGCTTGCCGGCCATGCACGCCTCACACAGCTCCGCCACCTGCCCGAGCTCCGGCAGCCCGCGCACAAGCTCCTCCCGAGCCATCTTGCGCAGTGCCGCCATGTTAACATGGCCGAAGCGCTCATGCCAGCGCCACGCCACCTCGTCGCCGCGGCTGCGCACCGCCAGGCAAACCGGCTGTGCCATCTTGATGTGGAGCACGTACAGCCGGTTCCCCGCGCGTGTCACCTTGGCCAGCAGTTGGCCGCCGGGCTCCCGTATCCGCATCACGCCGGAGTCGATGTCGACCTTGTACCCGACCTCGTCGAGTTGTCCGATGCTCACGATGTTCGTCGTCAGCCGGGGAATGAAGTAGACCCCGGAGAACGATCGAAGCTCACCGTTCTTGCACACGAACGTGACCGTCCCACGGCCCTCGATCCGCGCCACCGAGTCATCGCCGAACCGCACCGTACCGCACACCTCCGTGTCCATGTCCGCGAACGCCGCACGCGACCCGGACATGTGGTTCGTCGCCCCGGTGTCCAAGACCCAAGTCTTGGCATCGCGCTCCTCCTCTTCTCCAAGGTGAGCGAACACTTTCTCCTCACGCAGCTCGATCTGCGCACCCGGCGGCGCGTTCGCCGCCATAGATCCGCCGCCGCCATGTGCCTGTCCCGCCTCCTGCGGCAACAAGTCAGCATGCGGGGGCGGAGTCGCTGGTAAGCCTGTCGGCGCCGCGCTCGCGAACAGCAACGTGGCCTCCTCCTCTTCCTGCACGACATGGGCCCGCTGGTTCTTCGCCTTTGTTGGACAATCTCGGGCCCAATGACCCAGCTTCCCGCAGCGCCGGCATTCATCGCCGGTGGGCTTGTTTGAATTCGACGGCCCGCTCGAGGGACCGCCACGCCCGCGACCGCGTCCGCGCCTGCCGCCGCCACTACCGCGACGCGTCGAGCCATTGCTCGCGCCGCCGCCGTAGTCCGCCTCGCGCTTCTTCCGCCGCGCGTCCCACTCCTCCTCCGTGAGGTACAGCTTGCCCTCGTGCTGCAACGACGCCGGTGCCTCATCGAACGACTCCTCCGCCTCCTTGAGCCGCCCCGTCAGTTCGGCGACCTTCATCGTCGACACGTCCAGCAGCGTCTTGATGGCGAGCGCGATCTGCTTGAAGCGAGGCGGAAGGCTGCGAAGAATTTTCGCAACGACGTCCGCATCCTTCACTTCGTCACCCAGCGTGGTGAGATGCGCCGCCATTCCTTCCAGGCGGAGCGCAAAGTCCTCGACGGTCTCACCGTCATTGAACGTGGCGAGATCGAATTTCCGGCGCAGCTGCTGCGCCGTCGACTTCTTCACGCGGTCGTCCCCGACCCTCATGGTCGCGATCGCGTCCCAGGCCTCCTTCGCCGTCTCCTTCTTGGCGAGCGTCGGCACCATCTCCGGTGGCACCGCGCTGCACAAGACATCAAGCGCCATCGCCTCCTCTTGCGCGTCGGCGCCGCCGTTCTCGATGACGTTCCAGAGCGCGCGCGCCCTGAGCTTCACCTTCATCAGGAGCGCCCAATCAGAGTAATTGGTCTTGGTGAGGGCGGGGTAGCTAGTCCCGCCTCCAACCTCACGAATCACCCGCTGGATCACCACGCCCTCGCCGGAGGTGTCGCCCTTGGCGCCGGTCTTGTCGTCCTTCCCGTCGCCAGCCATCGCCTAGGCTCGCAACCTTGCTCTTGATGCCACTTGTTAGAACCTCGCCGGAGATACGACGCGCACGCCGCCGGAGAGGATCACCTGGCCACCACACACACGCACACAAGAAAACTCACGCGAGACACAACACGGTCTTGTTTTTGGTGCTGCAAAATGAGGCAGCGTTTCTGGTTGTATTGCTATGCTTAAATAGACTAATACATTGGAAAGAAATTAAAGGCCTTCCTAATCAGCCGATACACGCCATAACCAGGTGAAGGGTCATGCGCCTAATTGATCTACTACCAAACTTAGCAAAACAAACTAAGGAAAGTAAATCACTAAATAAGGAAGGTAAGGATTATATCCTACATGCGTGTCGGACACTCACGGAAGAGCAGGGAATCCTAGTTCTCCACTAACGGCACGAAGAAGCGGCGAAAGTTTCCTGCCCGCCATGGCATTGCAGCGCGGTTCATCCCGAGCTGCCGTCCGTCGCCGGACCCGGACGGGGCAGCGCAGGAAGGGGCCTCGCCGCCACGCGCGCTTTCGGGGAAGAAAGCGGAGAAAACAGAGTCGAATGAACTTAATTGCGAAACATCAGATACAGATAGGGGGTAATGTGACAAAAGGTGGATCGCGATTAATAAGCACGATCCGAGTTCAACAATTCTGTGGGCTAAAAGACGCCATTGGATCCCGTTTTATCGGTCCAGATCGAAGTCCCCGTCGGGCTGGTCAAAGGCGAGGTCAAAATCAGTCTCCATGGCAGGCCCCGGCGGCTCCGGGGACCTCGCGGACCACCAGCCCCCGCCTCGATCGATTTGTGCTCGATCAGGCCGGGGAACCACCGCCTTGACGCCACGGGCAACCCTCAGGCCGAAGCTCTCGCGTTGCATCTCGGAAACCGTGCGCCCAAGCTGAAGAAGGCGGGGAGTCGAGGGAGATGCCGCTCCCCGGCGCCTGCAGCGGCCATGGAGCCCCATGCCTCCAGCTTCCAATCGCTTTGCGTCGCAACTTCGCCTGTAAAAACTCGACGCCTCCAGAGCTCCAGCGGATGGCTAATCTAGTCGGTGCCAGCCAGTGGCGTTGGCGTCCTCTGATCTGAGCAGAGGGGCAGAGGGGATGCCGGCTGCTGCTGCCGAGGCAAGGCCGTGGCGCAACGATGGCGACCATCTGCCAGCACTCAAGTTCTCAAGTACAATATGAAAATAAGCTCTCCCTAAAAGAAGCATCCGATTCTTCGTTTCAACTGTGATGTAGCAGCCGTGAGCTGCACTGCACGAATCTCTGTTTTCCTCCTCTACTCTACTGTTAATGAAACTTGCTGCTGCAGTTCTTCTATGTTGTACACGAATGCTATATATCAACACCAACTCAAACTGAAAGCATGCGAAAGATGCAGACAAAACAATGTCCTGTGTCCTGTGCTGTCACACGAGTTTTGCAATATGATGCAGACAAAACCAGTAGCAAAACCATTAGTTTTCAGTTCCCTAAGGTCAAAAATCCCTTTTTTGTATGAGCACATTATTAACAGCAATATTTCTACATACTTCAAATTTATGTCACCGTTATAAGTAAGTGTATCCAGCATCATTTTTAGAAAAGGGAATATATTACTTATATCCTAGCCTCTGTATCGGTTGATACATGTAGCTGTCCGTTATTACAGAGTTTCACAAAAATAAAGGTCCAGGGTATCAAAAAGACAAAGAACTGATCCATGATCACAATACGATTGGTAACTTAATGACTCAAGAGGTGATTCTATTATTGAATCGCCACCCATTATTTGCGAAGATCTCCAAAGCTGCAGTTTCAAGCTGACTGCACGCCATCTTCATCATAGGGCGATCCACCTCCTTCTGAAGTTAGGACCAAAAGCGGGTCCAATAAGTCCCCCTGAAAATCACCTGCATATACGAGTGGATTGTTTTTTTATCAAAAATAACATCATTGCGACACAACCATATAGCCCAACATACAGCGCTAGCACCACTCCAAATAAGTCTCTTGAGATTAATACCAGTATTCCCCAACCAATCAGAAAACATATGCTGAAAGTTAATCGGTGGAGCAATATTAAAAGAGACATAGATAATGCGCCAAATAAATCTTGCTAGCAGGCAATCAAAGAATAAATGTTGAATACTTTCACTAAGATTACAGAAACAACATTTCAAACTCCCATGCCAGTTCCTTCTAGCAAGATTATCTTTTGTCAAGGTTACCCCTTTGTATAAGTACCACATAAATACTTTAATTTTAAGAGGCACTTTGATTTTCCATAAGCTTTTTGTGAAGGGCAAGGCTTGTGTCGTCATCAAGGCTCTATACATGGATTTCACTGAGAAAGATCCATTCTGATGTAGAGCCCAAACAAAATAGTCTTGTTGGTTTCTTAACTCGACATGCATGATTATATTTACTATTTGGATCCATTGAAATAAATTCGCTCCTGTAAGGGCCCTTCTAAAGGAAACATTAAGGGGGGAAGATGGTAGAACAGAAGCAATCGTTGCATTTTTCCTCCTAACAATATTATATAAATTAGGGAACCTATCCTTAAGACTTTGTTGTCCTATCCACACATCTTCCCAAAATCTAAGTTGAGACCCATCACCTACTTTAAAAGTCCCTAATCGCAGGAAGACATTCTTCACCTGCATAAGGCCTGTCCAGAAGTGAGAGTCCCCTGATACATGCTCAACCTGAGTTAACGTGTTATTTCTAAGATATTTTCGTCGTAGTATAGTTTGCCAAACCCCATCAGTATTAAACAACCTGTAAAGCCATTTACTTAACAAGCATTTGTTTTGTACCTCTAGGTTTGTAATACCCATTCCTCCCTGATCCTTTGGAGTACACAAAATACTCCATTTGGTTAAACGATACTTTTTCTTATGGCCCTCATTCTGCCAGAAAAACCTTGATCTGTAATAATCTAGTCTTTCTAGCACACCTTTTGGCACCTCAAAAAAGGAGAGCATGAACATGGGTAGACTACTAAGAACTGAATTGATCAAAGTCAACCTACCCCTTACCGAAAGTAATTTACTCTTCCAACAACTGAGACGTTTCTGAAACCTCTCTTCTACATGTTTCCAATCAGCATTTGCTAATCTTCGGTGATGCATCGGTATTCCCAGATACCTAAAAGGTAGATTACCTAACCCACACCCAAAAATATGAGAGTATTCATGTTGGTACTCTGACGCTCTACCATAACAAAACATCTCGTTCTTATGAAAATTAATTTTTAGCCCAGATAACTGTTCAAATGCACAAAGCAAAAGTTTTAAATTCTTGGCCTCATCTAAATTATGATCCATTAAAAGGATAGTATCATCGGCATATTGTAGGATAGACAAACCATCATCTACTAAGTGCGGAACAATGCCACTTATGTGTCCATTTGACTTTGAACGTTCGATAAGAATAGATAACACATCTACCGCTAAGTTAAAAAAGGATAGGTGACAGAGGGTCTCCCTGTCGGACCCCTTTCTTAGTCTGAAAATAACGACCAATATCATCATTCACTTTTACCGCCACACTACCTTTCGACATCACCTTATGGATCCATTCGTACCACAAAGGTGAGAATCCTTTGATCCTCAGTGCCTGCTGTAGAAAAGGCCATTTAAATTTATCGTAAGCCTTTTCGAAGTCAAGTTTCAAAACAACAGCGTTTTGTTTCTTCCTATTTATTTCATGCAAAGTTTCATGAAGGGTGACCACTCCATCCATGATGAAGCGACCCGGGAGAAAAGCTGACTGGGACTGTGAGATGTAATTATCGGCCATGCTAGTTAGCCTATTATTTAGAACTTTTGTGAAAACTTTAAAGCTAACATTTAACAAGCAAATGGGTCTGTATTGCTGAATGCAAGTTGCATCAGTTTTCTTGGGGAGTAGCGTGATCACTCCAAAGTTTAAGCTATGGATGGGTAGGTCTCCTCTGTGAAAAGAATTAAACAGATCAAGCAGATCATCCTTGATGATCTCCCAAAAGAACTGATAAAACTCCGCCATCATAACACTAGCAACTGTCACACTCTTATTCACTGCTTGTACAGTTTAGAATTGTTTTCTAGAACTGGCATGCAAACAAAATTAATGTTCTTCTATGTCCTTGAGTATAATTTATACGCATGAATTACATGGTATAGCTTCAAATTTATGTCACCGTTATATGTAAGTGTATCCAGCATCATAACACTAGCAACAGTCACTCTTGTTTACAGCATGTACAGTTTTAGAACTCTGTCTAGAATTGGCATGCAAACAAAATTAATGTTCTTCTATGTCCTTCAGGAATTTATACGCATGAATCACACCGTATAGCTTCATCTACCCATCACCGGTCTCCCTAATCAAAGAAAGGATTTTACATGACCATGCTTTAAGGATTCTTACTCATGATTCCTATTGCGCTTGTTCTACAGTTTGTAAAAACACCATTTAGATTCGCGTTAGCTAGAAATGGATACATGTTGAAGCCGGTATCTCCTGTCTGAGACTGTCGGATGTCTTCGACGCAGGTGGAGACAACGATGGGCACACGATAAATGTCAGATGTCCTCCACATCCACATCCCCATGCCTCCCAGGCCAAGCCAATGCTTCATGGAGACGGAGGTGGGGAAGAGCAGGGAAAGAAATGATGAAATTAAGGTGAGCCCCAGGCAAGATTTATAATGTGCGAAAACTGTCTAGTGCACAAAGTAGTACTACTAGTTACGTACCAACGTGATGTCCGAGCCTGGGCTTTATATATGCCCTGTGCATTTGCGATACAGAGCATACCCACTTGACGCACCAGGAGAAAGTCTCGTAGCCGGTTCGAAATGCCTGCAATGGCCAGTAGAATAGACATTATCGATCGCCACTGTAAACAGTGAATAGATATTAAAACAGCATTGGCGAGTAATGAAGGTGATGGAGATGCAAACAAGGCAACATGTATATGGGTTGCTGCTCTGCTTGGCGGTTAACTCTGAAAGCAAACGATTAGGACCAATCCGATCCAAACATGAACTAATTACTGAAATTAGTCTGGTAATAATTCGGCCCGAATTTGTTTAGGAACGTGTTTGACGGATTATGGTTGATTGTTTAATGAAAAGGGAACAAACAGTCCCAGCACCACATGCATCAGATCAAGCACGGGAGGTGTCTTAGGCGGGAGACGACTGGGGAAGCTGGGAAGCGGCTGAGAGCAGTCGTCCTCTCCTCCATATGTTCCTCGTCGGCCGTCGCCAGCAGCCTGCGCGTCACCATACTTGATCTTAGGTGTGGCGCGCGAGTTGGGAACATGGGATCGATCGATTGAGTTTTTTGTGCACGATGGCAAATCTTTCCCTTTTTTTTTTTTATTTAGATACAGACGAACCCGTTGCCTATCAGGATTCAGGACCTGATTGGCATCTGGTCGATCCTTCTTCCTCTGAACCTGTGCAGTCTCTGCTCGGAGTTGTGATGTGGTAGAAGCGGACGAGGCGGATCACGCACGGAAGAGCAGAGCTTCATCCGCGGTTCTTGAAGAAGCGGCGAAGGTTTCCTGGAGCAGCGGGGTCGATCGATCGCCGGCTCCCACACGCGCAATGTAGCTGCGGCACGATCCGTGACAGGTAGAATCGAAGGCGTCGGCGTCCGACAGCACGTTCGATTCAGTAAACATCGCAGCGACGAGGCTGCCGTCGCCGGACCCAGACGGGACGGGGCGGAAAGGAGCCTCGCCGGCGTTGCCCGGGGAAGAGGGCGGAGAAAACAGAGTCGAAGGCAGGGACTTAATTGCGAAAACTCAGATGAATATAGGGGGTAATGTGCCAAAAGTTGGATCGCGATTATCCAAACCAGGGGGTTTTATGTAAATAACTGGATCGCGACTATTAGTTGTGATCCAGTTCAAGGGTTTATCTGCAAAATTCGTATTGACCTCGTTCAACAATTCTGTGGGCATACGTGCGCCGTTGGATCTTGTTCCATGGCCCAGATCGAAGTCTCCGTCGGACGGGTCAAAGGTGCGGTCAAAATCAGGCTCCATGGCAGGCCACGGCGACCTTGCCGACCACCAGCCCCCCGCCTCGATCGATCAGGCGATGAACAGCCGTTTTGAAGCCACGCGCAGCAACCCGCAGGACGAAGAAGGCGGGGCCGAGGGAGATGCCGCTCCAATCACGGCGGCAGCGGCGACCATGGAGGTGGTCCCCGCCTCCAGCTTCCAAGCGTTTTGCGTCGCAACTTCGTCTGTGAAAACTCGAGCTCCAGTGGATGGCTAATCTGGTCGGTGTCGGCCAATGGCGTTGGCGTCGTCTGACCAGAAATATGGGATGCTGCTGCCGAGGCAAGGCCGTGGCGCGACGGCGACCATCTGCCAGCATTCAAGTTCTCAAGTCGAATATGAACATAAGCTCTCACGAAAAGAAGCATCCGATTCTTCGTTTCAACTGTGAGGCGCTGCACTGCACGAATCTCTGTTTTCCTCCTCTGCTCTACTGTTAAACTTGCTGCTGCAATTCTTCTTCTTCTTTTTTTTTTTGAGATCGCTGCTGCAATTCTTCTACCTTGTACACGAACGATATATATCAACACCAACTCAAACTGAAAGCATGCGAATGATGCAGACAAAACTATGTCCTGTGTCCTGTGCTGTCCAGGAGCTTTGTGGTATGATGCAGACAAAACCATTAGTTTTCAGTGTCATAAGGTCAAAAATCCCCTTTTTTTTTGGTATGAGCACATTATTAACAGAAATATTTCTACATACTTCAAATTTATGTCACCGTTATATGTAAGTCTATTCAGCATCATAACACTAGGAACAGTCACTCTTATTTACAGCATCAGCAAACTGACTTCATGTCAGTTGGTTAGTGCCTCAAGTTGTGAGGCCACCCACCAGGGTTCAAATCCTAGTGTGCACCAATTTATGGGATAAAAAAAACTCCTTGTTGGCAGCGCCTAAAATATAGTGGCGATGACGCCGACTTGGATGTCTTGAATCCGGACCGTGGGCTGGTTTAGGCTCTCCTGGTGTAGTTGCAGTAGTCACCAGCATGGTCAACGGTGTTCGACCCAAGTATCTGCGCGGCCCTATAGGGTGATGCCGGGATTCGGGAATTTTCTCGTCCTGAGAAGGTTGAGCTTCTCTCTATCAAAGAAAGCCGTGGGGGCATTCTTACCCCCACCGGTCGAGTTTTTTTTTATTTACAGCATCTACAGTTTAGAATTGTGTCTACTCGGGGGAAAAAAAAGTTTAGAATTGTGTCTGAAATTGGCATGCAAACAAAAATTAATGTTCTTCTATGTCCTTCAGTAATTTATATGCATGCACCGCAAAAAAAAAGTAATTTATATGCATGAATTACATGGTATAGCTTCGTCTACCCTGCACCAGTCTCCCTAATGAAAGAAAGGATATACATGGCCGTGCTTTAAGGATTCTTACTCCTGGTTTGGGTTGGGCTTGTTCTACAGCTTGTAAAAACACCATTTAGGTTCGCGTTAGCTAGAAATGGATACATGCGAGAGGCGGGGTCTCCTGGCTAAGACCGTCGAATGTCTTCCACGTAGGTGGAGACAACGATGGTCGCACAATAAAGGGCTGATGTCCACCACAGCCACATCCTGACGCCTCCCAGGCCTAGCCAATGCTTCCTGGAGGCGGAGGTGGGGAAGAGCAGGGAAAGAAATGATGAAACTAAGGTCAGCCCCAGACCGGATTTATAATGTGCGAAAGCTGTCTAGTGCACAAAGTAGTACTACCAGTTACGCACCAACGTGATGCCCCAGGTTTTATATATATGCTCTGTACATTTGGGAGACAGAGCATATACCCACTTGACGCACCGAGAGCAAGTCTCGTAGGCAGTTTGAAAAGCCTGCAATGGCCAGCAGAATAGTTGTTACGCAGCAATAGACATGATCGATCACCAATGCAAACAATGAATAGATATTAAAACAGCATTGTTGGAGAATGATGACGGTGTTGGAGACGCAACAAGGCAACATGTAAATGAGTTGCTGCTCTGCTTGGCGATTAACTCTGAAAGCGAACGATTAGGGACGACCGGACGTCCAATCCAAACATGAACTAATTATTGAAACTAGTCCGGTAATTCGGCCCGAATCTTTTTAGGAACGTGCTTGATTATGGTCGATTGTTTGATGAAAAGGGAACAAACAGTCCCAGCACCACATGCATCAGATCAAGCACGGGAGGTGTCTTAGGCGGGAGACGACTGGGGAACCTGGGAGCAGGTGTCCTCCACAAGTTCCTTGTCGCCAGCAGCCTGCGCGTCGCCATTCTTGCTCTAGGTGTGGCGCGCGAGTTGGGAATCGATTGAATTTTCCGTGATCGATGGCAACTCTTTCCTTTTTTTTTTTTTTTTTTTTTTTGTTATTTAGATACAGACGAACCAGTTGCCTATCAGGATTTAGGACCTGATTGGCCTCTGATTGATCCTTCTTCCTCTGAATCACACATAACCCTGTGCAGTCTCTGCTCGGAGTTGTGATAGGGTAGAAGCGGACGAGGCGGGGCTCGCACGGAAGATCAGAGCAGAGCATCATCCGCATTTCTTCATGGAGATCTGGGGCACCAGCACCACGAAGAAGAAGCGGCAAAGGTTTCCTGGCCGCCATTGGCATGGCATGGCAGCGGGGTCGATTGATCGCCGGTAACCATCGCAGCAGCGACGAGGCTGCCTGCCGTCGCCGGACACGGACGGAGCGGGAAGGAAGGAGCCTCGCCGCCACGCGCGCGCGCGGGGAAGAGGGCGGCGCAGAAAACAGAGTCGAGGGCAGGGACTTAATTGCGAAACGTCAGATGAATATATGGGGTAATATGAAAAAAGTTGGATCGCGATCAATAATCGTGATCCAAACCAGGGGGCTCGGTGTAAATAACTGGTAGTCGCGATCCAATTTAGGGGGTTTTCTGCAAAACCCGTATTGACCGGGCTCAACGTTTCTGTGGGCGTACAGGAGCCGTCGGATCTCATTTCATCGGACCAGATCGAGGACGAGTCAAAGCCGAGGTCAAGTCCATGGCCGCGGCGGCTCCGGCGACCTAGCCGACCCCGAGCCCCCGCCTCCATCGATCTGTGCTCAATCAAGCCGGTTAACCACCGCCTCGAAGCCACGCGCAAACCGCAGGAAGAAGCGCTTGCGTGCGTTGGAAACCCAAACGAAATGCAAGTGGCCGAGAGAGACGTCGGCGCATCGATCGGCGGCGGCGGCGGCCATGGAGGATCGGGTCGGTGCCGGCCTCTAGTAGCGTCCTCTCTGAGCAGATGGGACGCATGTTGTTCTCAATTAGCATCTGAATATAACCTCTCCCGAAAAGAAGCATCCCAAATTCATCGCTTGAGCTGAGAAGCAGCAGCCGCGAGCGGCAACTCTGAGCTGCACTGCACTGCATGACTCTCTGTTTTCCTCCTCTACTGTTATGTTAATTAAACTTGCTACTGCAATTCTTCTACCTTGCACTCGAATGATACATATCAACACCAACTCAAACCGGAAGCATGCGTGCGGATGTAAACTGGTGGCTGGCCTTATTTCCTTCTTTCCTGTGCACCAAGTCAGCGAGCACTGCGCTGCTCAAGCAGAAGGGATCCAATCAGATCAGACTAATTCCATGTTCCAACCTTCCAGAATCTATCAAACAGAGCAGATACAGATGCAAATCTGAAGCCATGTCCGCAATGCAGAAACCAAATATATGAGAATCAGTGACAAGGTTGTGCAGAAACTCTGGTCTTGTAGATTGCCGCGAGCTGATCGGCATGTTGCCCAAGCTTGGGCCTCGATGTTCCCTTCCCAACCCCCCTCTGTACCCAACTCAAATGACATGTAACATCCTGCTTATGTATGGACTTTTGAAAATGAAATGAAAAGGTGGGATGCTCCCCCCCCCCCCCCCCCCCCCCCCCCCCCAATTCCTCAAAAAAAAAAAAAAGGTTGTGCAGAAACATCAAGAGAGGTCGTGATTGGCGAGTGACAAAGTTGATAAAAAAATTTCCTTTAAAAAAAATCAAACTCTACTACTATCCGTAAGGACAGAGAAAGAAAAAGAGATATAGAACTCTCAATTAATTAAGAAGATTATAAGAGCAGACGCATTTCTGTGTTCTGGCTGCCTTAACCTCAAAGACTAGGTAGTCATGTTTCTGTCTGTGGACCTCACTGGACTGTTATGTTCTGACCCAGGAGTTTTGCAATATGATGCAGACAAAACCATTAGCTTTCTCTTCAGTGTCCTAAGGTCAAAAATCCCTTTTTTTATATATGAGCACATTATAAACTACTATATTTCAACATACTTGAATTTCATGTCACTGATATATTTAGGTGTATCCAGCATCATAACACTGGAAACTCTCACTCTTATTTACAGCATGTACAGTTTATAATTGTGTCTAGGATTGGCATGCAAATAAATTATTGTCCTTCTGTAATTTATACGCATGAAATTTATACGCATGAATTACATGGTACTGATTCATCTACCCAGCAGCTCAGCACCAGTCTCCCTAATCAAATAAAAGACTTTTTTGTGAGAATAATCAAAGAAAGGATTTAGATGGCCATGTTTTAAGGATTCTTACTCGTGTTTCGGTTGGGTCTGTTCTACAGTTTGCATGAGCTTCTTTGGAAGCTTATGGCAGATTGACACGCCGCCAGTGTGGCTGCGCCGAAGATGTGGCGATGAATTCGTTCGCCACTTCTCTGGGCTCGCGCATCATCCAAAAGAAAATGAGCTATGCGGCCACGCCACACCGCGCCGAATTTACAATAGCGAACCAAGCACTGGCATCAGCTATGGCGTAGAAATCGTGGTGCGGTGTGGCGAGTGGTGTAAGCAAACCAAACAACCCCTAAACACACCGTTTAGGTTCGCATTAACGGCTTACTGGCAAGTCTTAGAGGGCGGGTCTCCTGGTTGAGACCGTCGGATGCCTGTCATCTAGGTTGAGGCACCGATGGGCACACGATAAAGGGCACTCGGAAGCAGCAGCCGCATCCCGATGCCTCGCAGGCCTAGCCAATACTTCCTGGAGGTGGAGGTGGGGAAGAGCAGGGAAGAAATGATGAAAACTATATAACCCTTGGATACTTGTAAGTCAGCCCCAATGTTGTGATGATGCCCCAGGCTTTTGGATATTTGTAAGTCAGCCCCAATGTTGTGATGATGCCCCAGGCTTTTATAATGGGTGAAAGTTTCAGCGCACAAAGTACTACTAGTAGACTAATCTCAAAAAAAAAAAAAAAAAAAGTACTACTAGTAGACTACCAATGTGATGATATCCCCAGGCTTTATATATGCCCGGTACGAGCTCGGGCTCGCATCCATTTGAGAGACAGAGCATACCCACACTAGGAGAGCAAGTCTCATATATAACAATGCCAAACGCCTGCAACGGCCAGCAGAATAGTTACACGGCAATAGACATGAGCACCAATGCAAACAACGAATAGAAATTAAAACAGCATTGGAGAATGATGACGATGCAACAATGTAACATATGAGATCGATGCTGCTTGACGGTTAACTCTGAAATTGAACGATTAGGTACGATATCCAATCCAAACATGAACTGATTGTTAGTCCGGTAATTAAATCGGCCAGATTTTGTTTAGGAACCCGTTTGACGGATTCTGGTCGATTGTTAGATCAAAAGAGAACAAATCGTCCCAGCATCACACGCATCAGATCAAACACGGGAGGTGCCGCGAGTCCGGAAGGCGGCCGCTGAGAGCAGGTGTCCTCTCCTCCATATGTTCCTCGTCGCCATACTTGATCTTAGGTCTGAGAGTGGGATCGATCGATTGAGTTTTCCGTGCGCGACGGCAAATCTTTCCGTATGACCAACCCGTTGCCTATCGGGCCTGATTGGCCTCTGATAAAAAAAAAAAAAATTGACTGGCCTCCTTCCTCTAAATCACACTCAACCATAAACCTGTGTGCAGTCTCTGCTCGGTGCTCGGAGGTGATGGGGTAGAAGCGGACGATGCGGGGCTGTCACGGAAGATCATAGCAGAGCATCAGCATTTCTTGATGGAGATCTGCAGCGGCGGCAGCACGACGAAGAAGTGGCCAAGGTTCGCCAGCGGGGTCGATCGATCGCCGGCTCCAACACGCGCAATGCTGCATCACGATTCGAGACAGGTAGAATAGAAGGCGCCGACGTTCAGTAACAATCGAATAAGCGACGAGGCTGCCGTCCGTCGCGGGACCCGGACGGGGCGGGGCGGGAAGAGGACGCAGAAAACAGAGTCGAAGGACTTAATTGCGAAACATCAGATGAATATAGGGGGAAATGTATAAAATTTGGATCGCGATTCATAGTCGCGATCCAAAATAGGGGGTTTTGTGTAAATAACTGGATCGCGATCCAATTCAGGGGGTTTTCTGCAAAATCCGTCTTGACCGGGCTCAACGTTTCTGTGGCCGTACAGGAGCCGTTGGATCTCCCTTCAACGGCCCAGATCGAGGCCCCGTCGGGCTGGTCAGCTGTGAGGTCGGTCAATCGTTCTCCGTGGCCACGGCGGCGGCTCCGGCGACCTCGGTCGCCGAGCCCCCGCGTCGATCTATCTCTGCTCGATCAGGCCGGTGAACCACGCGCAACCCGCGGCAGGACGAAGCTCTCGCGTCGGAATTCCTCCGAGACCAAACGAACCAGAAGAAGGCAATTAGTGGCCGAGAGAGATGTCGGCGCACCGGCCAGAAATATGGGATGCTGGCTGCTGCCGAGGCAAAGGCCGTGGCGTGACGAGACAGCGACCATCTGCCACTGCCAGCCAGCACTCAAGTTAGTCTTAGAATCTTGAAATAAGCTCTCCCGAAATGAGGCATCCGAAATTCATCGTTTGAGCTGAGAAGCAGCAGCGGCGAGCGGCAACTCTGAGCTGCACTGTTCGAGTCCTCTGTTTTCCTCCTCCGCTGTTAATTAAACTTGCTGCTGCAATTCTCTCTATGTCATTGTTAATTAAACTTTCCTTCATCGATCAGCCATATCCGTGGTGTTTTTTTTTCTTTCTTCTTTGTATCATCGACCTTGCATTCTCTCTATGTCATTGTTGAATACTAGTATATTATTGCATGGGGTTTTGTGACTAGCACTAACATTTTCTTTTGAAGCAGGCCGCGTTCATCAACTTCTCACGGATGGTACTGAAAGGAGGAGCTACCCCTATGTCATCGCCGAGGAAATAATAAGGAACAACAATGCTACACTGGATGAAAGCAAGCTGAAACTAGTATTTTGTAGCTGGCTTCATTGTCAACCAAACGCGGTTTGATGGTGCTGCATGATTCAGAAGCCGAAATCATTGTGTTATGATACAGAAAAAGAATGTAGGGATGGGTGCGTTGTCTGCCAACCCCATTGCCCGCCATCGTAACAGAACTCCTGTAGAGGATCTAGCACTACTGATGAGAGGAAGCAATTAGAGTCTCAAGTAGCAGCCGAAAAGAAGCGCCCGAAATTCATCGTTTGGGCTGAGAAGTAGCAGCCGCGAGCGGCAGCTCTGAACTGCACTGCACGAGTCTCTGTTTTCCTCCTCTACTGTTAATTAAACTTGCTGCTGCAATTCTTCTACCTTGTGCACGAATGATATATGTCAACATCAACTCAAAACGATGACACAAAACGCATGGATCGGTTTGTACGAATTATTATTATTGGCACTGTACTGTTTTCTCATCATTGAACAAGCAGATTAGTGCACACTGATTTTCTCATGCCTTGTCGCCCTGACTCAAGTTGGGGGAACTCGTCATGTCACGGTTCATAATCATACTACTACTAGATAATAACGAAGCGAAATGACATTTTTTTTTTTCTAAAAAAAAAGTAAGGAATGATTGACGCCTTTTCTACTGAAACCAATATGTATTATATCATTCCGTGGAAGCTTCCCTATACAGCGCAAACTTTGTGTCATCATATTAAGCCCTCTTGTCATCAGCTCTCTGCCTAGCAAATAAAGAACAAGAACCTTTGTGACACTGGCCATCAGCTATCCATTTCCTGAAGAGACGGTTGACATTCAGAGACAAAGCTTAGCAAAATAAAAAAACATTCAAGCGTGTTATTTTGTATCATGTTATGTTACACAATTCAATCGGCTCAATCGCTAGAAGATTGCCAATTGACCTAGACCTAGGGACTGCAACGAAAACGCTGCGTACAAGGGAGGACAACACGATACAATAGCATAAAATCCATTGTCGTCTAGTCCGGTTAGGATATCTGGCTTTCACCCAGACGACCCGGGTTCAAATCCCGGCAATGGAACATTGCTCTTTTTATTTTTTTGCAACTTGGCAAGTGATAACTGTTTCCTGCCTTTTTTTTTTGCTTGTTTTACAAAAATTAGAAATGAAAAATGATAAATATATTTCCTACCTTTTTCAGTGAGACTTTATGTAATGAATCAAAATTTTATACAATTCTCATTCATTTTTTGAGCTGAGAAGCAGCAGCGGCGAGCGGCAACTCTGAGCTGCACTGTTCGAGTCCTCTGTTTTCCTCCTCCGCTGTTAATTAAACTTGCTGCTGCAATTCTCTCTATGTCATTGTTAATTAAACTTTCCTTCATCGATCAGCCATATCCGTGGTGTTTTTTTTTCTTTCTTCTTTGTATCATCGACCTTGCATTCTCTCTATGTCATTGTTGAATACTAGTATATTATTGCATGGGGTTTTGTGACTAGCACTAACATTTTCTTTTGAAGCAGGCCGCGTTCATCAACTTCTCACGGATGGTACTGAAAGGAGGAGCTACCCCTATGTCATCGCCGAGGAAATAATAAGGAACAACAATGCTACACTGGATGAAAGCAAGCTGAAACTAGTATTTTGTAGCTGGCTTCATTGTCAACCAAACGCGGTTTGATGGTGCTGCATGATTCAGAAGCCGAAATCATTGTGTTATGATACAGAAAAAGAATGTAGGGATGGGTGCGTTGTCTGCCAACCCCATTGCCCGCCATCGTAACAGAACTCCTGTAGAGGATCTAGCACTACTGATGAGAGGAAGCAATTAGAGTCTCAAGTAGCAGCCGAAAAGAAGCGCCCGAAATTCATCGTTTGGGCTGAGAAGTAGCAGCCGCGAGCGGCAGCTCTGAACTGCACTGCACGAGTCTCTGTTTTCCTCCTCTACTGTTAATTAAACTTGCTGCTGCAATTCTTCTACCTTGTGCACGAATGATATATGTCAACATCAACTCAAAACGATGACACAAAACGCATGGATCGGTTTGTACGAATTATTATTATTGGCACTGTACTGTTTTCTCATCATTGAACAAGCAGATTAGTGCACACTGATTTTCTCATGCCTTGTCGCCCTGACTCAAGTTGGGGGAACTCGTCATGTCACGGTTCATAATCATACTACTACTAGATAATAACGAAGCGAAATGACATTTTTTTTTTTCTAAAAAAAAAGTAAGGAATGATTGACGCCTTTTCTACTGAAACCAATATGTATTATATCATTCCGTGGAAGCTTCCCTATACAGCGCAAACTTTGTGTCATCATATTAAGCCCTCTTGTCATCAGCTCTCTGCCTAGCAAATAAAGAACAAGAACCTTTGTGACACTGGCCATCAGCTATCCATTTCCTGAAGAGACGGTTGACATTCAGAGACAAAGCTTAGCAAAATAAAAAAACATTCAAGCGTGTTATTTTGTATCATGTTATGTTACACAATTCAATCGGCTCAATCGCTAGAAGATTGCCAATTGACCTAGACCTAGGGACTGCAACGAAAACGCTGCGTACAAGGGAGGACAACACGATACAATAGCATAAAATCCATTGTCGTCTAGTCCGGTTAGGATATCTGGCTTTCACCCAGACGACCCGGGTTCAAATCCCGGCAATGGAACATTGCTCTTTTTATTTTTTTGCAACTTGGCAAGTGATAACTGTTTCCTGCCTTTTTTTTTTGCTTGTTTTACAAAAATTAGAAATGAAAAATGATAAATATATTTCCTACCTTTTTCAGTGAGACTTTATGTAATGAATCAAAATTTTATACAATTCTCATTCATTTTTTTGGCAACTTGGCAAGTGATAACTCTTTCCTGCCTTTTTTTCCTTGTTTTACAAAAATTAGCGATAGCAAGTAATAAATATTTCCTGTCTTTTTCAGTGAGACTTTATGTGCACCGCAAATGTACGAATCAAAATTTTGTACAATTCTCATACAAATTTTCATCGATGATTTTTTGCTCATTTTACACCACACACGAAAATTTTCTCTTTTTAAGCGTAACCACCTATCTTTATTAACCAACAGAGTTATAGGTGATACAAACGCCTTCAGGCATATCTGGAAACCAAATAGAAGATATCAATTTTTTTTTAAAAAGTACATTAGCATGGACATCAGATTTTCTGCTCTGTGGCTTCTTGTGTCTGTGGGCTGCATAAGACTGTCTCCAACGGAGACCCTATTTTCAACATAAAACAGAAAATGGGTCCTCAATCCAGGAAATCACATCTCCAACGGGCTACCCAAGCACCACCCCGATTTTAGCAACCGCGCCCCTCCTGCTGTAAAACTGAGGCAGTTCGCTCGGCCACCCCATCTTCTATCCACTCGAACCGTTTTCTTCTTCATCTCTTCCCGAACAAAAGACGGCGCGTGCAAGCGGCTGCGGCGGCGCGGGACGGCGCGGGCGAGGTCGTTGCGGCGACGCGGGACGGCTGCGGCGGCGCGGGAGGCGGCCGGGACGGCGCGGGACGACACGGGCGAGCCGCGGCGGCCGCGGCGACGCGGGACGGCGCCGCTGCGGCGCAGGACGGCGCGGGCGAGCTTGCCGCGGCGACGCGGGACGGCGCTGCGGCGGCGCGGGACGGCGCGGGCGACCTCGCCGCGGCGGCGCGGGACGGCGGCGGCAGCCGCAGCGGCGCGGGCGACCTCACCGCGTCAAGTTTCGATTTGATTCGATTGAAGATTCTATTGGAGATTCGATTCGATTTGATTTTTGGGTCTACCGTTGGAGACGGGCAAGTTTCACAGGTACCCTTTCAGCCGCACAGCTACCCATTCAGCTATTTTCGTCTCCGATTTACGGTCTGCTCGTTGGAGATAGTCTAAGTGCTGCCAATTGAGTTGAAGGCCCAAGCGGCTGGACCTCACGGCCCTATGTTCCCGTTGCTCACAATGCTCGTCAGCGTGGCCGGCCGGTCGGCCGTCGACGCTGGCCGCCGCTCGCCGACGCCTCATGCCGCCGCTCGCGGGCGCAACGGCGACCCCTAGCTCCCTTCCCGTACCGACGACAGGCTCGCTCCGTTCAGTCACTCACGAGGTCTAGGTATGCCCACTAAGCCGACAACTAGTTTTATGCGGACATCTAAATTAGGGCTGTGTAGAGAATGCTCATTCTAAATTTCCTGTTCATTTTATCGTCTTTCAGAAGATGAATACTATTCTCCATGTCACAAACCAAAGCAATCTCTTCACTGGTACTATTGATTTTCCTTTCCGCGGGCCTGTCCTGGCTTTCAGCTCCAAGATGTTGAACTGAACCTCACATTGGAACCCCAAATCTTGATTCTGCAGCCATACTCAGTGCTACAGTACCAAGTAAGTAGGTTTTTGGGTGATATTGCTACTTTCTTGCGCATTCTGTACATTTATATATACTCAGTGACAGTGTTTCAAATTCTGAATATTCAGCAGGTGTTGGTGAGGTGTTTCAACTTCTGAATATTCAGCAGGTGCTTTACCACCTTGCATGTGACCATGGAAAATATTGGCAGGAAGTTAGGGATGGGACCTAGTTGTTACCTTGAAGAATGCTTGGGACTTGAATGGCGCAAACTAGAGATGCTTACATCATGGCCGACATCACAATGATAAAAATAATACTACATCACTCTGTTGGAAAATCAAGACAAGACGAGCATTAGTTGTGTGAAAGAAGGAAGATGGGGAAAGAATGAAAGAGACTGTCCATAACTCCATATCAATTATTGGTGGGAAAAAAAATCTGTGTTTGCTGGCTCCGTTGTTTCAAAGAGCTCCACTGACCACAAATGCACTCCTCCAAAGAAAATTGCACACTGACTAATTGAGAGCAGGCTTGAAGGAGGAAAGGCGATGGAGGCTGTGGTGGTGAGCGCATCCTATGGCGCCATGGCCTCCCTGCTTGGGAAGCTTGCTGATTTGCTCACAGACAAGTACAAGCTGACCAAAGAAGCTAAGGGACAGATCATGTTCCTCAAAGCTGAGCTAGAGACCATGTATGTGTTCCTGCAAAAGATGTCAGATATAGAGGAGCCCGACGTGCAGGACAAATGCTGGGCGAACGAGGTACGTGAGCTGTCCTATGACATGGAGGACAGCATCAACGAGTTCATGCTCCAAGTCGAGTGCGAGCCCAGCAGCAAGCCACACGGATTCAGGGCGTTCATTAGCAGGATCATGAACTTGTTGACAACCATGAACACTCGGCAAGAGGTCGCCAAAGAGTTCGAAGGACTTAAGCGCCGTGTCATGGAGGTGAGAGAGCGACACAAGAGGTACAAGGTTGATGACGCTGTCTCGAAGCCAAACAATGCAACCATCGATCGTCGCCTGTTGGCACTCTATGCAGAGCCTGCAGGCCTTGTGGGTATTGACGGCCCAAGGGGAGAGCTGATTCAGTTGATGGCTGAACAAAGCGTGCATGCAAATCAACTAAAGGTTCTCGCTATTGTGGGCTTTGGAGGTCTTGGAAAAACTACACTTGCAAATGAGGTTTATCGCCAGCTGGAAGGGCAGTTCCAGTGTCGAGCTTTAGTTTCTGTGTCCCAGAAACCAAATATAAGGAAGATTCTGAGAACTATGCTATTACAAGTTGGCTTTGTAGCCCCTGAGCACACCAACATGGAAATATGGGACGAGCCTGAATTGATTGCTGCACTCCAAAAATTCCTCTTGGTGAAGAGGTATGCCGGTCTGGGAATAATTGTGCTATAAAATAGTGTATATAATTTGTTAGTTTATTTTCTCTATGGATGCTATTTTTATTTAGGTCTATAGTATTCTGTGGGTAAAATTGTGATGATCTGCTGTCATTTCGACTCTTTTTCATTGTTGTTACTCCCTCCATTCAGAAACAATAGGTGTATTTCATTATGGCCTATACTTCAAAGCAATACTTTAACCATGGTTTTCTATAAAAAAAAATGTACAGTATCATTTATAGAATTTGACATGTGAAATCATCAGAAAACTTTTTAATACGCCTTGTAATTTTGGACAGAGAGAGTAAATAGCTTCCTTTGTCCCTATTCTATCATTACATCATAAGAATCATTGTTTTAGCAGTACAACTACTTATCACTCAAATTAATAGTATCCGTTCTATTTATTTTTTAGTTTATCAGACACTTCAATACTTTAATTTGCTTTAATGCAATGCCAGAAATTATATAAACACAAGTTTGCAAAGTTAAAAATTATGAAAAAAAAATTACATAGGTTCCACAAGTATTCCTCAAATCGGGTTTCTTTGGTTCACACTAAGCTTTTACTAAGATTCAATACTGACAATAAATGCTTAAAAAGCCAGTGAGAAGCATTAAGTTATCTTTGGTTTGATTTTAGCACCATAAGGACCATTCTAACATTGCAGAGGCTCACGATGTCATCTTTTGTTGTTATTTTGACCTTTAATCAATGAAATTTATGTACGTTCTAGTTTATCCTAATGCTTGCTATACTAAATCTGTACTTATTTGGCAGATATTTTATTGTAATTGATGATATATGGGATACTTCTGCATGGGATGTTATCCGATGTGCTCTTCCAGAAAACAGGAATGGAAGCAGAATAATAACTACTACACGAATCGAGACAGTGGGCAGAGAATGTTGTGCTTATCATGACGAATATGTTTATAAGATGAAGCCTCTTAGTGACCAGGATTCAAGAAGCTTACTTTACAAAAGAATATTTGGTTCAGAGGATGCTTGTCCTCCATATTTGAAAGAAGTTTCAGCAGAAATTTTGAAGAAATGTGGTGGTTTGCCGCTTGCAATTATCACAATTTCTAGCCTTCTTGCCAGTCAGCCAAAAAATCTGAAGGAGCAGTGGGAGCATGTGCCGAACTCTTTGGGATCTAACTCTGAATTGAGCCCAAGTTTGAAAGGCATGAGAGAAATATTGAACCTGAGCTACATAAATCTTCCTCATTACTTGAAAACGTGCATGTTATATCTTGGTATTTATCCAGAGGACTACACAATCAACAAGAATGATTTGGCTAGGCAGTGGGTAGCTGAGGGCTTCATATCTACATCTCTTGGTGCAGTTCCAGAGGATGTGGCAAAGAGCTTTTTTAATGAGCTCGTCAACAGGAGTATGATTCAACCCACAAATGTGCAGTATAATGGCGAGGTGATGTCGTGTCGGGTACATGATATTATGCTTGATCTTATCCTGCAGAAGTCCAGAGAAGAGAATTTTATAACTGTAATAGATCGTGTTAAGGACATATCAGCGCAACACAAGAAGATCCGTCGACTCTCCCTCCAGTTGGATGGTGTAATAGAGGACAACACCATAGCAGGATCTGTCCAGCTATCCCAAATACGAACACTGGCAATATTTGGTATCTATTCATGTTTACCTCCTTTTCTACTAGTCAAGCACCTTCGTGTTTTAAACATTGAAATTTCAAAAAGGTCCCAACCGTCAGCATTACTTGACTTAACTGGAATATGTCATTTGCTTCAGTTGAGATACTTAAAGATCATAGCCAATAGTCATCATGTAGTACTACCTACTAAAATTGGGAGTCTGCAACAATTGGAAACTTTTCAAGTATCATCTATCATTAAGTCAACGTCTTCTAGCGGACCATTGATTTGCAAACTTCCATCAGATATTGCTCATATGAGCCGGTTATTGCATCTGATTGCTCCAAAGTGGAGAGGATTGCCTGATGAGATTGGGAACATGAAATTTTTGCGGACACTTAGCAACTTTGAATTGGGGATGAGCTCACTAGATAGTATCAGGAGTCTTAGAGAACTGACAAATCTGATAGAACTCAGAATCGGGTGCAACTTTGCATGTAATCTCTACTCTGTACCTAGTGATGAGGTGGTGGCGAGAGGTAGGGAAGTTCTGCATACTTGCCTTGAAAAACTGTGCAACCTTAAATGTCTATATATCGATTCCGACTGTGGCGACTTGGATGTTTCGATTTCATTACCTGCTGCTTCTTGCCATCTCCAGAGATTCCATGCACCCAGCTTCTTAAGAGTTCCCGATTGGATTGGCCAACTCCATAACCTCTATGATCTGAAGCTTACTGTTAAGGAAGTGTTGGAGGACGATGTTCGAATGCTAGCACAGTTGCCCTGCCTTACCGAACTTGGCTTGTTCATCAGAGCCGCACCTGAATACAATATTATCATCCGTGAAAGCGGGTTCTTTGTTCTGAAGCTATTGAAAGTTACCTGTAACAAGATATCGTGCCTCACCTTCGAGGCAGGGGCGATGGCCAGGCTTGAGTGGCTCAAACTACGTTTCAATGCGCATGGATGGGACAGGCACGGTGCTGCTCCTGCTGGCATTGAACACCTATCTGGCCTCAAGGGAATCTCTGTGGACATTGGGGCCCACCGTGCCAAGGAATCCAACATCAGAGCTGCACACACCGCGCTGAGGAACGCTATTGACATGCACCCAGGCCGCCCTACAGCTAAGATCAAGCGCTATGACGATGAAAGATTCGGGTTTGATGATGTGGATGGTGAGAGTGAGGAGTAGATGCTGATGGGGTGGAGCCAAATGTCAGCTGGTATGTATCTACTGGGTATTTATGCATGACATGGGAACACTTTAATCCTCCATACCCCAGGACATGAGGTGAAATCAGGTGAAATCAAGTACTAGCAGTACAAACGGTTACTACTATTTGTTGCTGTTCTCTCTGGTTGATTTTCCTCATGCTTATGCAATCTCCTTCATTCTCAGGTGCGTCACTTCTATGATGCCGCAGAGTATTGTGCAGTTAATTTTAACCAAAACTGATGTGGACGTTGTTCGGACTGTTTCAGACAGGATCTCTATTTCTAATGTCAGCTGAACCGACATGAATTCTTCTATAAACATGGATATATCAAGAAGCTAGACGGAGATGGAAAAAAGTTGAAGAGCTCTTGGTCAGCCTGAGTTTTTGTTCTACTGTCATGGGGTGGATTATCTCTTTGTTTGCTGGAGTCTGGTCGTTTATATGCTTTTCCTTTCGCCCCGGTTTAGTTGTAAATGGTGCATATGAACCTTTCTGGCTACGCTTAGCAGGCCTTGGCGGCTGCTATTCTTATTCTACTTTGTGTTGAACCTGTTGGTAAGCTAGAGTGTCTATTTCACTCGTGGAAGAATATATCAAGAAATGTGTATCAATTACGGAGGTGGATGGATGGTTCGTCCTTGTGGCAGGATTCTTGTGCTGTCAGCCCCCTGCAGCTGCTGTCGAGCTGCTTAGAATCGACCTTTATGTTTCCACTCCACCTTCCTTATATTTGTGGTCAGCAGTTGCATTACTAATTTCTGAAAATTTCAGATCACTTCACATGTGTGTAGTAAGCTTAATCTGTCATGGCCTGGCAGATATTTGCACATTTTAAGAGCAGCTACTACCTATGGCTTTCAACGGAAATTTGAACCTATTTATGAAGCAATTAACGTGTTCCTCTTCAATGGACTTTCAGTTTCAGCTTGTTGCCGTTGAGCGAGAGATTGTTGATACGATCTAAATTAAATCGTGGCCCTTTTTCTTTCTCGTTAGACTGTCTCACACGGAAAACTGACCCACATGTCGGCGTGGTGACTGCAAAACATGTCCAACGCAACACCGACGGCGCAAATCCGGCGAACCGCGTGGCCATGGATTTGCCGCCCTCAGCCGGGGAAAGTCGAGCGCACCATGGGTGTCCAGGATGAGGACCTTGTCCTCCTGAGTCCTGACCCACTGTCCTCCAGTGATTCAGCGAAATCCCAGCGGAAGATCCGCTGGCGTTGTCGCCGCCGCCGCCGCAAGATCCGCGGCAAAGGCGGGGTGGAGAAGACATAGCCGCCAGCCAGCCATGGCAGGGCGGAGATGACAGAGGTGCCGGCCAGCCATGGTGAGGGAGAAGACAAAGCTGCCGGCTAGCCATGGTGGGGGCGGAGAAGACAGAGGTGCCGGCCTGTCTTGGTGGGGCTGTGATCTCCACCTCGATCAATTCTTCAGCTGAGCATTACCTAAACTGAGGTGATTTCTGGATCAATATCTATTCTTTTTCGTTTTCCATCCATCCAAATCGTTGGTTCTTAACAGAACCTCGGCCAATTCGTCAGAATCATTTCTAAATCTAGCGTATTTGTTTCAGCATTGGTACAACCACCAATCCATCACGGCGAGCAGCAATTAGGGACCGTGCCTAGTTGTCTCTTTGGCTTCTTCAGTATGCTTTTGAACTGAAATGGCACAGAGTAAACATGCTTAGATGGTGTCGGACCTTGTGGTTGTCTCCATCAAACAAGGGATGGGCAATACGATGTTGGAAATGGACAAAAGCCAGCACATTTGATGTTGACATGCATCGCCTTGCTAAATTTGTTTACATTCAGTTTGGTATCATGCAAATGGTAGGATTTTATGACCATGATTAAATAATACTGATTGTGTGTCAAGAGGTGATGAGGGGAAACAAGTTTACAAGAAGCATGAGACTCTATGCATTGTATACACTTGACCGACCTCAAAATGCATCCCCAGTGAAACTGCACACTGTCAAATTGAGAGCAAGCACAAGAAAGGAAAGATGATGGAGTCTGTGGTGGTGAGTGCGTCGCATGGCGCCATGGCCTCCCTGATTGACAAGCTTGGTGTTCTGCTCACAGATAAGTACCAGCTGCTCAAAGAAGCCAAGGGACCGATCATGTTCGTCAAAGCCGAGCTTGAGAGCATGCACGCATTCCAGAAAAAGATGGCAGATGAAGAGAAGCCAGATGAACTAGACAAGTGCTGGGCGAAGGAGGTACCTGAGCTGTCCTATGACATTGAGGACAGCATCAACGAGTTTCTACACCGTGTTGAATGTGAGTCCAACAGCAGGCCGCGTGGATTGACTAGCTTCATCAACCAGATCATGAACTTGCTGACGACCATCAACACTCGGCATCAGATCGCCAATGAGTTCCTTGGCCTCAAGAGACGTGTCATGGAGGTGAGCGAGCGACGGACAAGGTACAAGGTTAATGATACAGTCACCAAGATGAACAATACAACCATCGATCTTCGCTTGGTGGCAATCTATGCAGAGTCTGCAGGCCTTGTGGGCATTGACGGGCCGAGGGATGAACTGATTCAGTTGATGGGTCAAGAAGGTACTCAAGCACATCGGCTCAAGGTGATCTCTATTGTGGGATTTGGAGGTCTTGGAAAAACTACACTTGCAAATGAGATTTATCGCAAGCTAGGGGGGTCGTTCCAGTGTCAAGCGTTTGTTTCTGTGTCCAGAAACCAAACATTAGGAAGATTCTGAGAACCATACTATCTCAAGCTGGCTTTCAATCCCGTAAGGACAACAATATGGAAATATGGGAAGAGTTTGAATTGATTAGTGCACTGCGAAATTTCCTCTTAGACAAGAGGTATGAAGAATAATTGTGCTACAAAATGATTCATATTTTATTTTTGAAGCTATTTGTCTTTATCTTGCTAGTATTCTATAAAATGTCCTCGAATCTTTTTTTTTTGGTGAAACAAAGAAGCACATGCTCATATACAAGCATGCACACTCACCCCCTATGAACGCGCACACGCTTATATATCGGCTGATCTTGAGATTTACGAAGTCATTACAGGTGCTTCGCTATCGACGGGCTTCTCACTGAAAGAATAATTAGCCGTAAATGCGAGCATCCGTGCTAAGTCTAGGATTTGAACCCAGGTGGGCAGGTTCCGCAACAAGAGACCTTACCAACTAAAATGTCCTCGTGTCTACATTTCTTCTTTCGACCTGGTTTGCTTTTGGTTAATTTTTTTGGGTCATCCATGTTCGTAACTAGATGACAATGATATTTTTGTATTACAGCTTATGTACCCATGGAATCGGTCTGAAACTAATGTACTCTGTCATTTTTTTTCAAAAAAAAAGAGACAAAGATCAGATATATTTTTTAAGAAAAAAAATTAAAAAGTTAAAATTCTTCTTAATTTCTATTCTTAAGTAACATTCCTCAAATTAGCCATTTTCATTTCCCATAGCACTTGCATACATTTCAGTGCTGACAATAATTATTTATCGATAGTGAACCTTCATTTTTGTTTGATTATCACGTGCTTTATATCATTTTTATTAGAACTTAAAACTTTTACGCTAAAACTTATTGCTCCCTCCATTTTGCATTGTTTGACCATGACCTCGAGAGAATACATCTAAAAAAGTTATTCCATAGAGGAAACCAAGAGTGTAGTTACTATCATTTTTCATCTTCTACCCCTAATTAAATTCTTTGGAGGATGAAAAATAGTTGGATTATGTCATTATTAGGGGTAAGTATGATCATTTCACACTAATATTTTTTCTCGAAACTAGTACTTGGCATGTGCACATGGTGCCTGGTGGGCTATAGATAACTGTTGCAAAACAGAGGGAGTACTTGAAAATCCAGTGAGTCCTAATGTCTGCTAACACTTGGCAGGTACTTTATAGTGATTGATGACATATGGGATGCTTCTGCATGGGATATTATTGGATGTGCTCTTCCAGAAAACATAAATGGTAGCAGAGTAATAACAACTACACGGATTGAGTCTGTGGGCAGAGCCTGCAGTGCCAATAAGTATGAAAATGTTTATAAGATGAAATCGCTTTGTGACGAAGACTCAAGAAGGTTATTCTTCAAAAGAATATTTAGCTCAGAGGATGCTTGCCCTCCATATTTGAGAAATGTTTCAGCTGAAATTTTGAAAAAGTGTGGTGGTTTGCCACTAGCAATTATCACAACATCTAGCCTTCTTGCTAGTCAGTCAAACAATCTGAAAGAGCAATGGGAATACGTACGGAGATCTATGGTTTCAAACTTCGAAATGAACCCAAGCTTGGAAGGCATGAGGGAAATATTGAACCTGAGCTACATAAATCTTCCTTACCATTTGAAAACTTGCATGCTATATCTGGGTATCTATCCAGAGGACTACAAAATATACAAAACTGATTTGGTTAGGCAATGGGTAGCTGAAGGTTTTATTAGTAAATTTCACGGGATGGATTCGAAGGATGTTGCAAAGAGCTATTTCAATGAGCTCATCAACAGGAGCATGATTCAGCCCGCAGATACAGACTACAATGGTGAGGTGTTGTCTTGCAGGGTACATGATATGATGCTTGATCTTGTCCTACATAAGTCAAGAGAAGAGAATTTTATCACTGTAATAGATGAAATACAAGATATGGCAGGACACCGCGATAAGATGCGTCGACTCTCCCTCCACTTGGATGGTGCAACAGATGACAGTGTCATGGGATCCATTGAGTTAGCTCAAGTACGAATGCTAGCAAGGTTTGGTACCTCGCCATATCTAGCTCCTTTTCTACTGTTCAAGCATCTCCGAGTTTTGACAATTGAAATTGAAATTTCAAGAGGGTTCCGTTCAAATGCGTTGCTTGATTTCACTGGAATATGTCATTTGTTTCAGTTGAGATACTTAAAGATTGTAGCATGGAATCATCCTGTAGTGCTACCCAGTAAAATTGGAAGTCTGCCACAGTTGGAAACATTTCATATAGAATCTTTCTATAAATCTGATATAACATCATATAAAGGGTTATCAATTGTGGCACTTCCATTGGATATTATTCATATGAGCCGGTTATTACATCTAATTGTTCCAGGTTGGAGAAAATTGCCTGATGGTATGCGGAACTTGAAGTCCTTGCGTACCCTACGTATCATTCATTTGGATGAGATCTCACCCGACAATATCAAGGGTCTAGGAGAATTGACTAATTTGACAGATTTTAGTTTTGGATGTGGCAGTGACGACCCTCTGTTTTGTGATACGATGGTAGAAAGAGGAAGGAAAGTTTTGCTTACTTGCCTTGAAAAGCTTTGCAACCTTAAATACCTAGAGATGTTTGATCGTCCCCCTGCCATCAGAGGCTGCTTGGAACCATTGAGAACACTACGTGCTTCTTTCTGCCATCTCCAGAGGCTCCGTACATATGATACCTGGTTCTCAAGGGTTCCTGAGTGGATTGGCCAACTCCATAACCTCTATGATTTGAGACTTATGGTTAAGGAGATGTTGGAGGTTGATGTCAGAATTCTTGCACAGTTGCTATCCCTTATTCACCTCGACTTGCACATAGACGATGTTCCTAAAGACAAAATCATTATCCTTGGAAGTGGGTTCCCTGTTGTGAGGAATTTTAGGTTTGCATGTGACAAGATATCATGCCTGGCCTTTGAGGCAGGAGCGATGACCAAGCTTGAAAGGCTCGAGCTCTATTTCAACGCAGAGGGATGGGATAGGTACGGCTCTGCTGCACCAGCTGGTCTCGAGCACCTATTTAGCCTGAAGGAAATCTATGCAAACATTGGGGGTGGCGGTATGGAATCCAGCCGAAGAGCTGGACTCTCTGCATTGAGTAACGCCATTAACTTGCATCCAGGTTGTCCTACAGCCAACATTCAGGTTCGAGGTGTCAATTCAGGGTTGCACGTATTTCGTGGTGCCATTGATAGGAGTAGGTATGTGAAGAGCAGCCCTTGAAGGTCACATGCCAACTGGTAAGTATATGTATCTACTACGCATGTGTTCATGTATGGTATCCGAACAATTTTCCTCCCTACCCGGGCCATTGAGTGAAAAAAAAAGGAAGAGAATATTAGTTACTCTTAGGCCCTGTTTGGATCCATGGAGACTAATGAGTGGTCTAAAGTTTAGACTTACCTCAAATAGCCAAAAAATCATCAGTTCCTCCAACCCAACCAAAGTGGACCAAAGTTCAGGCCCATCTAAACGTTATCTCTAGAGGATCCAAACAGGCCTTTAGTTTCATTTATCTCCATTATTACCAGCTGCATTAATATTGTGTAGCGCTACATTTTGATTGAAACTCATGGAGGTTGTTCGGACTGTTGTCGACAGGATTTCTTCGTCAAGCAAGTGCTTGGTGTAGCTAATGCTTATATATTTCTTCTGAAACCAAAGCAAGACTGTTGATGGTGAAATCTACTGACGCCTTGATAATGAAATATATTTACATATGTCAAGAAATGTTGTATCAAAGCAAGTTCGTCGAGTGACATCATCGTCGTCCGTTCTTCATTTTCCACCAAGCTGCATCCACTCGACCTTTGCATCTGTACGTTCCCGTTTTATGTATCAGCTGGTGGCTGGCTTGAGATTTTGTAGATCCTGTTACGAATCAGCAGCATCACCTATGGTGTTTGTGGGTTAATACTAGCTGGCACGCCTTGCTGCCTCATTTTCTTGTAATAATAATGGACGTCTAGTGCACCTGTGTGATCTTTACCCAAACTTTGCATTTTAAGAGCATCTCCAGCAGTTCCTTTAAAAGGGCATCTTTACTAAAAACACTACTATTTGATGCATGAGAGGGCAAAAAACCTGCTCCAGCAGTTTCTTTATCCCATCTCCTCTTTTACTCCATGCATCAAATTCTCCCTTCCATCTCCTGAATAGAGGGGATCGCTCCCCCCTTCCCTACTCCAATACTCCGACTACCAGCCGCGCGAAACCGTTTCCGCTGCTTTCCTCCTTCCCGCGCGTGCCTCCCGCTCCCGCTCTCCTCTCCTACCCGCGCCGTCGCCGCACATCGGAATCGACGTAACCGACGACCCCGACCTCTGCCATGCCTTCAATTTGAGTGCTTGGGCCCTGCTCGCCTCCTCTGTCCTCGAGTTCTCCCATGACGGCGCACCCATGGCTAGTGCTGGGACTCGGGCCGTGCTCGGTCCAGCACGGCACGGGCCCGTCGTGCTTCGTGTCGTTCCGTGCCGTGCCATGACGGCCTGTCGGGCCACGTCGTGCCGTGCCGGTCGGCCCGACATGATGAAAATGAGGCCCGGGCACGGCACGGAGCACGGCGGGCCGTCGTCGGGCCGTGCCAAGCACGGGCACGGCTCGGTTTCAGTGGAAGCCTCTTTTAGGAGTGCGTTTTCAGTGTAGAGAAGGCGCATTTTTATTGTTTAAATTGAGTCTTTTATAGTCTTACATACATAAAATAGTTTTAAAAATTCCACCAAAATTACGATAGCTTAGGACAGATATATTACATGTTTATATCAAATTTGAGTTCCAAAATCATTATACTTTGAGTGCGACAAAAAAAAACAGAAAAGTAAGCTTTTGCAATTTTTATCTCCAAAAATATATGTAATTTTGAACTCAATTTTGGTGTGGAAGTGTTCCAAGTCAATACCAACCTCTACAATTTATGGGGAATTTTTTCAACAATGTTTTCATGAATGTGTGTTGAAAATTTACTAAACAATATAGAAGTTATGAGCTTTTGAGACAAATGAGGAGCAATTCAAACTTACATGAGTGTAAGTGCCACAAAAGAATTTATACAAAATTCCTATGTATAGATATGTAGAAGTTGTACATCCACACAAAAAATTACTTAAAAATTCAAATTGGTTGGGGATTAACAAAAAGTTGAAGATAATGGTGAATAGTGACCATTAGTGTATTGATTGATCGGTACAAAATTAAACTAGAGAAGTTTGAATACAAAGACTCCACATGATAGAGATGATTTTTTGAAGTTTATAGAAAAAAGAATCATCAAATTTGGACCACATATGCAAAATCTATACAAGTTTGTACTTTGAAGTATGAATCAAAATAACAAAGACAACGTTGGCTAAAGAACTTGACAAGAACACACTGCCGGGCCAAATCCGGACCGCCTTCGTGCCGTGCCGGCCCGAGCACGGCCCATTTAACAGTGTCGTGCCGTGCCGACCCGATGTGCCGAAAACCCGACATGGCACGGCCCGTCAACTCGGGCCGGGCCGGCACGGCACGAAATCCCATCGGGCCGGGCCGTGCCACGTGCCGTGCCAAACATTCAGGCCACGGCCCACCCGGATTTGGCCCGGCCCAAGTCCCAGGACTACCCATGGAGCACTTCGACGGCATCCAAATTGTCGCCATGCAGCCGGACTTCACCTCGGCGAGTTTGCGGTCCTCTCGCCCCTCCCTCCGGCTTGCCTTCCCAGCCTCGCGACCCAGCCCACCATGGATATCGATCAGGGGAGCCCGCCCGCCATGGCGCATGCGACGAACCCTCCGTCCACCGCCCACCGCGTGTGAAGGACGTCCGAGCGGCGCAGCACGGCTGCGATGACCGAACGCGATGGCCATGGCGCAGCGGGGCCGCGGCGGGGTGGCGCGTGGTGGCGGGGCGCTGCGTGGCGAGCTCGGCACCTGCGCCTCCGAGCGGCCCTTGCGCGGCTCCCGTGCGAGGTGCTTGGTCGCTGGCCTCTCCGACGTCCTGGACTGCGCGCGACGCCAAGCCCTGCTCCGATGACCTGCTGCGCGACGCGGCCCTGCTCCGTCGACCTACAGCACGACGCGACGGCCTGTCCACGGGAGCCGCGACGACCTACGGCTTGGCATAATCGTGACCTGCTGCGCCGGGAGCCGCGACGACGCGCGTGTGGCGGTCGGCCTTTCCTTGACCGCGAGCAAGGGATTACGCAACGTGGGGGCCGGCGAGCAAGGGCGGCATGGAGGGCCGAGAGCATTGGGGATGCCGCATCCAAAGGTGTTCGATGACCAACAGAGAGAGGAGAAGGGGTAGGGTAGGGTGGTGACGTGGCACTATGGGGTCCACGAAAAGGGGAGAAGGTTTTAGGGGAACTGCTGGAGCAGCCATGCATCAAATCTTGAAAATAAATTTGATACATCCCCTAAAGGAGGATTTGATGCATCCAAAGGTGTTGCCTTGCTTGCTGCCTGCCCGTAGCGCTGCTTGCGGCCTGCTCGTCGGCTACTGCTTGTGCCTGCCTGCTCGCACTTGAACTAGAGGTTCAGTTTAGTTCAATACTGCTTGTGCGATACTGCTACTTTTTATTTCTTCTATCGACGGCAACAGATTACATTTTTATACTTTCCTGGTACTGCTTTTGTAATGAACAGAGAGCCGTTTCAATACCTTGTTGCTTGCGCACTGCTACTGCTTGCTTGGTCTGCTTGCTACTGCTACTCAAATTGAGGCTGCTATTGCTTGATTTTCAGACTGTATGGTTAGAGCACTTTTAAAATAGGGTTAATTTCTTTTATGCCATTGAAAAGTTCTCTGATCCCGGTTATGCCACTGAAAACTTGGATATCCCTTTGATGCCCATGTCGTCAAATTCTTCACCCGAAAATGCCATCCACGTCATTTTTTACTGGTCTGACTGTAAGTCAAACTTTGAAATGCCCATCCTACCCCTGCTCTGTTTCTTCTTCACAGCGTTGCTGACCTTGGTGCCGGTGGGCGTGGGCATGGACGGCCCCACGATTGAATCACGTGGTGTTCGGTTTTGTGGAGTTTATGTTGATCTGGGAGGTGCGTGAGGATGTGGCGATCGAGGCTGGGTGTCAACTGTCAGGAGAGGATTTTGCCGGGCTTGCCGTGATGGCGGTGGCGCTCGGTGTCCGCGTGCTCGTGGCCCGGGGCTCGCCTACGAGGTCAGCGGGAAAGACAGGGGAGCTGGTGGCGGTGCCCAGGCAGGAGGATGGGAGAGAGAGGGGGCTCGTCAGCGGCGAATTGCACGGCGGCCGGAGCACAGGGGAAAGAACGAGCTTGAGCTCGCGAGGTTGGCAAGCATGGCGATGACGTTTTGCTTGCCGGCTGCCTGACCCTGGTCGCCGCTCCTAGCATCATCAAATCAAAGAACGAGATTGTCTTACTGGAACGTAACCAAGAGCTGGTGATGTCAAAAGCATCATCCATGCTTTGACTCCGAAATTGATTTCGCCACAGACCGGAAAGCGGGGCATCATCGTGCAATAATGCACAAATCACCTTGTTCTAGCTAAAAACATATCTTAGTATTTTTAATTTGAAACATCAGGAGGCTTGAGCTGTTGCATAGAGCGTGAAGCTGGCTTCGCGGAGGGGCGACGGATGCTCTGTCGAGGGCGCACAAGACCGGCGGCGCGGCGGGATTAGTGGCATGACGGACGGCGCGGCCAGACCTGTGGCATGACGGACAGCGCACGAGGCCCACGTGGTGCAGTGCCTGGCTTGCAGTTGTAGCCACACTCCATGGCGGCCGGAGCTCGACGTGCTTGAGACCTCGAAGCATCCACTCAGATTTTTCACAGGGCGGCAGGGTAAAGATGTCTTTTCCAACTTTGGAGTCACATGAAATTGTCAACAATGGCATTTTCAGGTCAAAAATTTAAGGGCAAGGGCACTGAAGGGAGAGCGAAGTTTTCGATGGCAAATCAGGGATATGGGAAGTTTTCAATGGTTTAGAAGAAATTATTCCTTTAAAATATGATGCGCACTGCTTGCTTGGTCTGTCCAGCTCAGTTCAATGGTCAACTGATGTTGTTGCTGCTCCTTGCGTTCTGATTTGAGTTAATTCCAACATGTACAGATTAAGTAGCTTGCGTAGTGTCTGTTTTCAGTTTCGTCAGTAATTAAGGAGCATTCTTTTTTGCAGATCGTTGCATGATGAGTTGTTCTATAATGGAAATGTTCTTCGATGATTTGAGTTCCGATGACGATGATGAGACGACAACGGCAGCCATTATCATTGCCGATGGGAAAAAGTGATGTATCTCCATGTTTGATTAGATGTTTTTGATTTATTTTTTTTAATATGAAAATCATGTATTTGAATTATTGTTGAATTGCGTGCTTGAGACATGAACGTTTGAAGTTTGAACTATTGTGATATCAAAATCGTATTTGAATTAACTATTGATGTTCATTGTAAGAGAAAAAAAATGAAATGAAAGATAGGTAGTCTGATTTTAGGTAATTTGGAAAAACACAGGCTACCTAAACACAGAAAACTGTTTTGAGTAGTTACTCAAAACTGCTTTTGAGTAACCAGTTTTAGGTAAGCTGTTGGAGTTGCTCTAATGCCACCTATATATGCATTCCAAATCCTTGAGCGAATTTCCAGTTTCAGCTGCTTGTTTCAGTTTTGGAGAGCAGAACCAAGACGACTCTGCTTTTCCTATTTTTAATATACATTTTTGGCTGTGAGACCGTTGATGTTGCCCCATCCAAGAGGAGGAGCTCGTGATGTACTAGCCTAGAGTAGAGTGCAATTACCCCATAGTTTATACTAAATGCGTCCTGTTTTGATCTGTGGCTTAATTTGGCACCGCTATTGCATGTACTTTGCTAATAACACAAATTAATCTGTTCTTGCAAATTGTAGGGGCCATAGCAGAACTACCAACGGCATAAATCTGTTCTAGCTAACTGCAAAGACCAACCAAACCAGTCTCTCCCTGTTCGCATCTCGATCAGGCGGCGATGCGGATCGGGATAAGGGACGGGCTGTCAGCAACATCGGCCAGCACGCCTCCGCCGTCCGTCCCGCGCGAGGATTGATAGAATGGGTTGAGGCAGCATCGACGGCCGCCAGTCACCAAATGCAACAGGCACCACCAGGAAATTAACATCGAAGTCCACCAACAACAAACGGAAGGCATCCATATATCTAAAAAAGACCTATAGTGGACCATGTCACCTTCACCGACACAGAAGCAAGTCCGAGCTGTATCTGTTGCCTAGCATATCCATGGTGCAGAGCTTTGAAGGAACAACAATGTTCAACACTATCGTTACCTGACCTGAACTTCAGTAGCATCATAGTGTCCCAAGTGACAGCAACCACGAACCTTCCGAGCCCCATTGACTGATCAACAGCGCCATGAAACAGAGTAATTTCTTCAAAGACATCCATAACATCGATAAACGAACTGAGAGACAATGTGAAAGCACCCTGCACTTCTGATATGACAACTTCAATCGTTGCCTCCACTGCGTCCTCAACGTATGCCAAAGACATGTCAACTGTGCCGCACTCACCACTAATCCGGTTTTTAATTGGTGGGCCTGGTCTGTGATTGTGACATCCAAAAACTCCATCAATCAGCTGCAGATCATCGTCCTCTTGCTCTCCACCATTCTTTATCCTCACGTCGTACTCTACTAGAACAGGGTAAGATATTGCGATGCCTCTCTTAGGGCCAGTCATCTCAATGAGGGAACCCGGCTGAACAACTACCGGATCATCCTTGCCACGATTGAAAATGTAATTAAGCATCCAGTCATCCCTGTCGTCCCGTGTTGCTATGTATCCATAGAGTTGTATAGAGCCATTGCTGGTATGGCGGCACTCTGCCAGAGTCAAAGAGAAAAATTGCCGCATAGGTAGTGGGAATTGCAGTGTGCAACCGTCTGAAAACATCATCGGCTCCAACCGAGTCTCGGTGCGGTCACTAAAATCAACATCAAAGATGTCGCTGCTTAAAAGCTTGTTCTTGTATAAGGCACCATCACGATGGGTGCTGTTTTTGTAAATAAGCGGGACCAATGTAACACCGTCACCAGCCGCCGTGGGATTTTGACGTGTGACCTCATTGGTGACTTTCTTCCTTGTATCATCTTCCATACATTCAGTGGTGAAGGAGGTGGACGAAAGGGGCTTACTTCGACTCTTCTCCATGCTCCAGGGTCGGGAAATACGATCCAGATGTTGATTATGATGGACAGATGCTACCGCCATGAATGCAGAACCTTGTCGTGCTAGTGCTTGAAGCCAGCAAAGAGGAAGAGCGGAGAAGCGTCGGCCGACCCCAAGAATCGATCCGGCGAGGCTTTGCATCTCCACCACCTTGGCACTAGTCTTGACTCTTGACGGAGGGAATTGGCTCGGTGATGCGCGGCGGCTGGGGGTGGGGATCGGAATTTTATTTTCGGCACGGAGGGGTCAGACGGAAGTGCGGCCATCTATCCCCCATCAAACGGTTAATCTTTTGTCACTCGTTCCTGCCCTACTGAGGCCCGATATCTCCATAGCCTGAATACTTGCAGAGTTATTCATCTTTATCTGCCCCCTCAACTTGCACGTCTGCAGACTTGTTGCTGCGAACTGATAACTGTAAATCCTCCGCAGTGTGGGTGATGAGCAGCGTTTGAGACGCAAGCAGCAAGAGCGTCCATGTGGGCCATTGTGCCAGTGAGAGAGAGGGAGATGGTGGGCTGGATTAGTGTGTGGGCTGGTATGAGCCAGGCTATAGCGGGCTATGGAAAAAAAGAAGGGAGAGGAGGGGCCGGGCTAGTTCTAGTGCTGGGCTAAAAAGAAGATTGACTTGGTCCCGGTTATGTTTAGGTTTGATATTATCGGTTTGTGTTTCGGAGTTCAAATAAATATAAAATTTAAAACAATTCAAATTTGAGCATAGATAAAATCCAATAATGGATCTTCAGTAAATTCTGTATCAAGCAACGATTGGCACGACCAAGGGAATTAATACTGCATTTCTGCTTGCTAGCTCAATAGCATAATCTACATGGATTCGACTCAATAACACGACCGCGCTCGGATATCAAATCGTACAAAGGAAGCATACCTGCCCGTGGTGAACCTTGGAGGAGGCACAGACGCTAGGTCCAGGCCACCTCCACCATTTTATGTTCAGTGACCCAAGCACATCATCACCAAACATTTCCCTAGAAATACATATCGAGTTCCCGTGTACATCTAGTGAATTCACATAGTGCCTTTTCCAGTTCTTCCATGTGTTTAATCTTACCTATGCAGATAAAAGTCCATATTCATAAGCGTCACAAATTCAGTATAGCCCTTCTGCACCAAAGCCTTGTGGCCATCGAGACTACCTAGCTGCGCTACTTTTTTTATTTATTATACAGTACAACTTAGACACTCACAACGCACGCACACTCACCCTTATAAACGCACATACGCAAACCTATCCTTATGAGTATCTTCGAAGACTGAGCCGGTAAATCCTCGAGATTGACGAAGTCACCACTGGCGCCTCGCTGTCGACGGCCACGTCGCCTACCGCTGAAAGCACAAAGCCGTTAAATCCTAGGAAATTCGCTCCCACGGGGAGTCGAACCCAAGACCTCAAAGATGCTACTCGGATGCCTTAACCACTAGGCCAAGACCCTTTTCACAGCTGCGCTACTTTCTTCATACATGATATTGTAAACCCGTCACCATCAAACCATATTTCCCTTTCCTATTTTTGGGAATACGTAACTGGATCTTCTTTTAAGTTAACTGGGGCATATTTGTTTTAAAAAAGTTAAACATATTTTTATATATATCTCCACTGTTTTTCTATAATCTCTACTTAGAGTTCACCTATGTTTTCTTTGCTAGGTCTACACTAAGATTTGTCTCCAATACTCTTTCTCTCTCCTGATCTTTCCAACGTCCACCAACTTTGGCATACACGAGCTCTTGACCGGGACAAGACGAATGACCCAGATTTCATCCGAGGCCAATCCAACGGCCTAGATAGAGTTGTTTAATCACAATGCTACAGCACCGCACGCACGGCCCCACGCACCCACATGGCCCGCCCTTCAGTGGCTGACGTGTGGACCAGGAAGCGGGGCTTGCCCGTCAGTGACACCGACGCGCGGGCAGGGGGTGGGGCCCGACCTTCAGCGACTCCGACGTGTGGGCCGGGCCACGGGACCCGTCTGTGTGGGCCATGAGGCGGGGTCCCCACGTCAGTGACACCGATGCGTGGGCCGAGGCATGGTGCCCGCCCTTTAGCGACACCGACGCATGGGCCGGTGCGCGGGGCCCATCAATCTGTGGGCCAGGATGCGGGGCCCACACGTTAGTGACACTGACGCTTGGGCCGGTGCATGGGGCCCGCCTGTCAGTGACACCGACGCCCCGTCACCTCTCTCTCTCTTCTCCGCTTCTCTGTCTCTTCTCTACCCCTCTATATTTTTTTGCTAGGTCTGCACTAAGATTTGTCCTCAACAGTCTTTCTCTCTCCACAACGTCCACCAACTTTGGCATACGCGAGTTCTTGACCGAGACAAGAGAATGACCCAGATCTCATCCGAGGCCAATCCAACGGCCTAGATAGAGTTGTTTAACCACAATGCTACAGCACCGCGCGCGTGGCCCCACGCACCCACGTGGCCCGCCCTTCAGTGACTGACGCGTGGACCAGGAAGCGGGGCCCAATCTTCAGTGGCACCGACGCGTGGGCTGGGCCACGGGACCCACCTATGTGTGGGCCATGAGGCGGGCCCTGCATGTCAACCGAGGCATGGGGCCCGTCCTTCAGCGATACGTGGGCCGGGTTGCGGGCCCGTCTGTCTATGGGACAGGATGCGGGGCCGGCCCGTTATTGACACTGACTCGTGGGCCGGTGCGTGGGTCCCGCCCGTCGGTGACACCTATGTGTGGGTCAGGACGCGGGCCCCCATCACCTCTCTCTATTCTCCTCTTCTCTATCTCTTCTCTACCCCTATAGTTCACCTATGTTTTCTTTGCTAGGTCTACATCAAGATTTGTCCCCAATAATCTTTCTCTCTCCTGATCTTTTCAACGTCCACCAACTTTGGCGTACACGAGGTCTTGACCGAGAGAAGTCTTTCATTTAGCTATGATTTGGACGTCCGAAAACATGATGATTTTGAAATTACTACAATTTTGATGTCCTAAAACATGATGATTTTGAAATGTACTGCAATTTGGATGCTGAGGCTGTGTCAAAATTCACTATTCTTTGGATGTCCAAAATTTAATATCCTAATTTCCTATAACTTGGGTACCCAAATTTTCCATCACTTGGGTGCTTTAAAATACCTAATTTTACCATGCGTTGGATGCATTCGATTTTAATATAACTTGGGTGTATCAAAATTTGTTGCCATTTGATGTTGGTTTGCGTTAACAAAATGTCCGTAGCGTTAGCACGGGTATTAGACTAGTTAATGTAGTTCCCTTTTATGTCTTAGTTTCATAATTACACATTTATTTCGCCCACTCTTTTTCATATTCACAAAAGGAGCCCCAGATAAGATAAAGAAAAAAGAGAATATATTCCACGATTATGTGTTCCGGAATAAAATCAGATTCCACAGCGCAATCAATCAACTTAGTCCGTCCATTCAAGAAAAAAAAAAGGAAGCCATCTAGAAACAGAAAAGGATTCCTCAGAAAGGGAAGGATGAGCCGACGGTGGGAAGGAGAAAAAGGAAGAAGAAACATTTATTCTTGCGTTAGTGCTGAACGGGTGTGTCGTGTAAGCATGAGGTGAATGCCGTGTTCGGCTATGCACGGGGCATACTTGAAGCTTCTCAGAAGAACATATTGAGTGATGGTGGCAGGATCCATCTGCCTATAAAGATCAACACTGCAGCCATTGTAAGCGAGGGGAAGGCAACGAAACGAAATAATACAGTTGAACACAATTGTTCCCCTAGGAGCCAGCTGGACCGCGCCCGTCTTCTAGTATTTAAAAGGATTTAATGGGGTTGTCTAATTAATTACATGAATTTCTAGTATTTAGAAACAATTAATTAGCATTTTATAAATTAGAAAACAATTAATGGAATTTCTAGAATTTTCAAAAACATAAAACGTTACTATTCTTAAACAGGCCGAAAGTAAGCGGACCTGCTGGGCCAGAATGGGCTTCGGCCCAACAGAAAAAGGAAAAGAGAAGAAAAAGAAAAGCGTTGCATTGTGGGCCGCGGGGCAGCCTGGGCCGGGCCCAAGCGGCAAGGCAGCCGGGCTGGCCCACGGCGCCGCCACAGCCGCGGCGCATGCACAGCGGTGGCGCGCAGTCACGAGCGCAGGAGGCCGAGACACGGGCGCGGCGGCGGGTCGCGAGGCGCGGTCGGCGCAAGGCGCGAGCGCGGACGGCACCGCAGCGCGGGAGAAAAAGGGAGGGGAAGGCGCGGGGACGACGGTGGAAGACGCGGCCGGCGGGCGGAGTAGATGACAACGCGGCCGCGGGGAAGGGCTTCGCGGCGGCGGCGGAGCTCGAGGCATGACCGGACCGGAACGGGGCTCGAGCGGAGGAGCGCGTGGATGCCGGGCACGGCGGGGCAGAGACGGCGGTGCGCAGCCGGGGCGAAGCGAGGTCGGGCGGCGTGGACGAGGCCGGCAGGACGATGGGGCTGTCCGGGGCGGCACAGCTGCAGCGACGGCGAGCTCAACGACACGCGGAGATCGGGATGCGGCAGCGTGCAAGGGGGAGCTCGATGGGCGGAGGAGCGGCAAGATGGGGTGCGACGCACGGGAGAGAATGGGAGAGGAAGAGGGAGACTCAGGCGCGCAAGTGGATAAGGGAGGAGGGGGGCCGGGCCACGTGGCGTGAGGCCGGACGGTCACCGACCGGGGGCTGGCATGGGCGCGGCGGTGTGATTCGCGCCGAGCGTGACATGAGGCATGGAGAGGACATCACGTGGGGCCGGAGGGGTCGTTGGCGTGACGGCGATGAGCTGTCGGACGTCAGGGGCGACGCGCGAGCGGCATGGGCGAAGGACGGTGACGACGTGGCCGGACGGAGCGGCGACAGCGCAAGGAAGACGATGATGAGGCCGTCGCTGATGTCAGGGTGACGTCAGCGATGGGCCCACCTGTCAGCGAGATGGGGAGAGAAAAAAAAGAGGTGGTTTGGGCCAGATTTGGGCCGAATTTGATGATGGGCCAAAAACAAAGTTTGCTTAGAATTTAGAGAAGAATTTATTTGGCATTTTTCGAGAATTATTTAGATGAATTTTGGTGGAGTTTGAATGAAATTTGAATTTGAACGATCGTTCAAATTCAACGAAGCAAGCGAAATGCTAAAACAAATTATGCGCAAAATTATGCTAGTTTTATTTCCAAAGTTTTCGAAAAACGTGGACTTTGGAATATGACTTCCGCTAATTTAACCAAAATTTTAGTTAGCTCAGAAGAATTCAAAATTTTAGTGAATTTTGTTTGCGCATAAAATAGAGGATGTTACACTTTGGTTCGGTTTGGTTTGGTTAGTCCACACCCTTGTTTAGAAAGGCGTTGCCTAGGCCTCCCCTAGGCACGCCTAGGCGCTAGGCAGTGGCCTTCCGCCTCGCCTAGGGGGGTAGGCGCTCCCTAGGCGGTCAGCGGCATCTAGGCAGTCAGCAGTAAAATTCGGGAGCACAGTATGAGTGAGGACCGCTGGGAGAGCAGAAAAATAGAGTCGTGAGAGGAAGATCTGAGCGTTGTCGCCCTTTCTCTGTCGGTCATTGCCACCTCTTCTCCGCCGCCGCCGCCGCTCCTGACATGGTCAAGAGAGGATGCGATCAAGAAAAGAAAGTCGCACGAGAGGATATGGTCGGAAGAACCTTCATAGAAGGGCTGATGGGTCAGCAAAAAGGTTGAATGGGTCATTACATGGCAGTGCATCTCATAATTCATTCTTTATTTTTCAATTTTAACTTTATTTTTAGTTTAAAATTAGTAAATTTGTAACGCCTAGAGAAACGCCTAGGCGCGCCTAGGCTCGCTTAGGTGCTAGGCGGTGGTTCACCGCCCGCCTAACGCCTAACGCCTCTCTGAACAATGGTCCACACTACTCCTTCCTGCGCGTTGATACAATACATTAAATTCATGATTGTATTTATATATCACACAAACGAATACAATATCCATGTTTTTGTTTTACACACTGAAAGCAGTACATTGACATTTGTAGAACAACATTACGGTATCACATCAGTATATATACAACATATGAAACATACTAGTACGTATTGCAGAATAAAAATACAATAAGATATCAGGTAGGATAAATAATGCAGAGCCGCCCATTTATTTATAGGTAGCTGATCTGATAAGTGTGTTGAGCTTACCCATTCGGCACCGTCGCCGATATTCACTGAACGTTCACCAGCATCATCCCTGCATCAGTGACCTCGCTCTTTTTAGTTTGAAAACTGCGAATGTGATGACCAGGATTCAAGACCACAAACTTCAACGACGGGAGCTCCTCAATTCCATCCAGAAAGGTTGACAAGCTAGTGACGTCCGTAGAAGTGTTGGTAGAGCACCACCAGGTGATCCTCTCGAGCCTTGGTACCGACGAGGGCCCGACCGTTATGTTTGTGATCCTGGTGTCCTCCATCCCTAGGAACCTGAGGTTGCGGAACTCACCAGCGTCGTTGAAGCTGAGCTTGGTGTCAATGAAAGAGTTGTAACGAAGCCTGAGGCAGCACAACTTTTCAAGCTTTCCAAGGGTACCCAGAGACTGCACCGGCAAGTTGGTCCCACATAGCGTGACCTTGGAGATCGTTTTGTGGTTGTAGCACCAGGTGGGCAATCCATCGTTCCCTAGAACACCATTGATGTGCAGGCTCTCAAGTAAATTGGGACGTGGTTGAGTAGATTCCATGTTCAAACCAGGGTGCGCCAATGGGTTGTGGTCTGGTGTCCTTATCCATATCGACAGCGAGCGCAGTGAACCGCTCAACTTACTGACTGTCCGGAGTAGACGACTGATAGTTGTGGATTGGCTTCCGGTGAGAAGCACACCTAGCTTCCTAACATTGGCTTCGGCCGGCAGATCTAGTCGATCAGTGTCACCGTCGTTGACTTGGACATGGGACAAGATCTCCATGTGTCGCATTGCTGCGATCTTGCAAGGTATCCGCACTGTGGTGAGTGACGACTCCACTGGCGACCCATCTGCAGTGGGGGAGACGCCATTGGGGCGACCGGCAAGTAGGTGCTTGAGCTTGGGAAGGAAGATGTTGTCCATGGCTTGGACGTCGGTTTGTCTGATGTCAAGGGTCTCCAGCTTCTTGAGGCTGTTGATCTCCTTGGGCAACACAGGATCAATATCCGTGTCCCTGAGGCTGAGATACTTGAGTAAGGGCACCTTGGAGAGTGCCTTGAGGTGGCGCCTCCTCAGACCCTTACAGCCTCCCAGATCAAGTACGTTCAGCCGGTAAAGCGGATTTTTGAGCCGGATACCACTGAGCATATCAACCAGGGGATCCTTCCTTTTCAGAACGTCTGGTGCAGCTGTCGCCCCCCCCAGGGTGCAGCAGGCAGTGATCATGGATGCCCGACAAAGTGGTGGTTGTTGTTGCAGCTTCTGCTTCCGTACAATCTCTCGAATGGCGACCTGGTTCTCGAGATGATCCGGCAGTAGGTCGCCCCCGACAAAGTTTTCGGACTTGGAGATGTTGATGACGAACTTCCATGTCGCCTTGTCCATTTGGCAGCTCTTGGCCTTGCCGGAGGCGCCCATTTGGTGACGGTGAATGAACCCTCGGAACATAAGTTCATGGAAGCAGTGCTTGGCAGCGTCCTCGAGAGAACCTTCTTCTTCCCTTGCCACCAGGCCTTCGGCGAGCCACCGCCTCACCATGCTTGTTCTGCTGATGTAGTCTTCTTTTTGGAAAGCAGTGAGGTACTGCAGGCAGCGCTTGTAGTGCGTGGGCAGCTTGCTGTAGCAAAAGGTCATCACTGCTTCATCAAGCTCCTCCTCCTCCGCCGCCTCTTCTGTCTTCTTGTTCATGAGGTCCTTCAGTTCTTTCTGCGTCCCGTGGGGATGGGCGTAGAGAGCACGGAGGAACATCTGCCGGGCAGTATCTCCACTGCATCCGTCGACGATAGCATGTATCGTGCCTTTGTCAGCAGCTCGTTGACGAGCAAGAAGCATGGCGATGGCTTTGTCAATGTCGACAATATTGCCAAGGCTGCCATCTTCAACAATATCGCGCTGAGGGCCCGATAAAGCATCGAGGAATTCTTCTCTTTTGGCCTCCTCCTTGCCTCCCTGGCCGGTCGGCCGCTTCTGCCGCTTGGGTGCCGGGTTGCCGATGCTGATGTCGTAGCGCTGGCGCCTCTCACCAACGTCACGCACCCGGACCCTGAGCTCCTGGATCTTGGTGGCGAGGCGGTGGCGGGACGGGATCGTCCTGATGAACTTGGGGAGGTTGCGGAGGAAGGCCCAGAAGCCAGGCTCCTGTAGTGGGGCAATGTCGTTCATGTAGGCCTCGATGCAGTCCTGGGCGATGTCGGCGATGTCGCGGACCTGCTTCATCCATGCTCGGAGCTGGTCGTCGTGCTCCGACTCCGTCCTGTTAAGGTGGAGGAGGAAGCCGTTCATGCTGTCCATCTCGTCCTTGATGAACTGCATGTCGCCCTGGACGCCGCCGAGCAACCGGGCCTCATCCTTGATGGCCCCCGACAGGAGACCCAGCAGCGAGTCCACCGCCGCACCCGTCTGGTCCGCCATAGACGATCTTGATTCTAGCTAGCTAAATGAATATAGCTTGCATTGATTCTTGATATTCTATCTCTCTATCTCTCTTTCTCTGATGTGAATTGTGGTGGAACACTAGTTTTTGTTGCGATGATTTCGGTGGAGCTGGCTAGCTAAGGTATTTATACACGACCATGGAGCTGAGAGAGCATCTAAGCAAACATGCAGAACGAGGCTTGGCACGCGGAACCTAGCGTGGGCTGGAGGCGACCGGGAGGAATTCTATTCTATTCTTTTCTTCTCCGGCCAGCAGCTAATAATCGAGTAGCAGCAAATCTATCAAAGTCATTCCTTATTAATTTCAACACCTAGCGGCAATCACCAGATTGATTCTCTTTCTTGATAGATCCTCCATGCATGACAATCTTTTGTTTGTCCCCCAATGATGGTCCTAAATTATAGCAGCTTTAATCTGGATCCTTTTGCTTTCCTTATGCCACTTTCATTCTTTTCTTTATTCATTTCCTCAAGGTCAAGTTTGTGGTTGTAGTATTGTGCTCATTTGACAAGGACTAAAAGGCTGGCAATGAATTTGTCCGCAACGTGTGGCGCAGGGATGATGAGCAAGGATGGTCATCTATCCTCGGTAGACCAAAGGAGGTATATGGAGGATGAGCGGGGACGATGAGCAATGTATTTGTTCCCTCGAGGAGATTTTTGACTGTATTTGCGAGTAATTTTATCCATCCGTTAGGTTTGATCGGACGCTCTACCATAAAAGGTAGTTAGATATAGACAGAGGTACAAAGGTAAAATAGGTAAAAATGTAATATTCTATGAGTAGAGGTACAAAGATATAGAGGTATAGGGTAAACTTGTAATTATTAGACCTATACAATTGTATGGAAAATGGAAAAAAGGTAAAACATTGTCATTAAAGTCAATCATGTTCTCTTCTTTCATCCGGCATCCAGAGATAGGCTGAGACAAGCGGCCGCGCAAGTATGATGAGTACATGCAAGATGACTTACCGGAAATTCTAATTTACATGTAATGGTTACCAGTGAACTCGGGAGATTTATATATTTACATGATTATGGGTAGATTTACATGATCTGGAAGAGGAGGTCGTATAGAATTATGTGATTAGGGATATAATTACATGATTGGGATAGAATTACGTGGTCCGATTTTTTTCTAGTGAGATTTATACAACTCCATTTCATAGTGATCAGAGGAGAGAAGAAGATCCATTCAAGCTATTTTACATGATTAAGGATAGAATTACATGATTAGGGATAGAATGATCTTTTTCCTAGTGAGATTTATATGAAATTCTATTCATTAATTTTATATAGATTTACTCACTTACATAAGGTAGTATATAAATTTTGCAGCGGGCACATACGAACATCTCTCGTCTCATCGGCATAAAAGATTCGGTGGAGACAGTTCCGCAAAGCATGTAGACTTGCATAATATGTTCAAGTATGACTTGAATAAATTTAGACATGCTATAAGTGTCGGGTACCTAAAACCAGGTACCCGCGATTACCACATAAACATCATGGTTATACATAAACACCAGGGACTAGGCCCAAGGCCACCGCCGCCTCCGGAAGGATGACGTCCAAGCCCAGCCCACGATGCGAGGCCGTAGCAGGCCAAGTGGCCCCAGTGGCCGCGCCTCGGTCCGCGACCTAGAAGGCCTCGTGGGCAATGAACGTCTCGACCCCTCAACCGTCCTCCCGACCCCCGGGGGTCGGGAAAAAACTCTGCCTCGGCCGACCCCGGGCGTCCGACTCCAGACGCAGCAAGGGGGTCGGACGTCCGGAGTCGGGACCTGGCAGGTGAAGTGCAATAAATTGAGACGCAAGTGGACGTCCTTCAGCACCGCCAAGCAACGTGAGCCGCTGTCCCGCACGGCCCACAGGGACGTTTGACAGCGGTCAAACTGTTCCCTCCACGCGGTAACAGTGCAGGCCGTAACTCTACAGGGTCGGAACAGTACCTGAACAGGGCACGGACACCCCCGCCGCGGCGGAACTGCAGCAACCGTCACCATCCTCGCCCGGGGTAGAAGGCGTCGAGGAAGGGAGCACTCGTCCCTGCCAAGCCGCTTACCTACGCCAAGCCGTCTACCTATTAACTTTTTCTCAGATTTCTTCTTCTCTTTTCCTCCATCAATGTAAGGGGTCACTCTTCCCATGACGAGATAAAGGGGAAGACTGACCCAAGACACGGTTGAGACTCTCTTTCGAACACACGACGCACACACTCTCCCCGGCCTTGCGACGCACGCAAGGGCGAGCACCCACGAACACTTTGAGACTTGGGAGCTCCTCCCTCTCTCGCCAAACTTGTAACCCCTACTACGAGCAAACCGAACCAACTCACTGGACGTAGGGCCTCGATCGCCTAAACCAGTCTAACCCCTTGTGTCAATCCTCTTTCTCTCTAATCAACCAAGCGCGTAGTCCAAATTGACTCGTCGGCCAGATTTCCCAACGCCGACAGTTGGCGCGCCAGGTAGGGGAACTCTGCGCCCTACGGTTGCGATCTTCGCCGCCTTCCATGGTGGCGCCATCGTCATCGCGCGGCGCTCGCGGGCCACGCCGCACATCGGTCCGTGACGCCGCCGACTCAGGCGAGAGTGGGCTCCTGCCCACCCCGCTCTTCCCTCCACACCAGGTCATCCAATTCGGAAGCCTGGAGTTCGAGGCCGACTACATCGGCCGCCTGCAGCTGATGCAGGATTACCCACTCCTCTTCGGAAGGGGACCTTTGACTGTCCGTTCCCGGCTAGCCCGGGGCATGGATGGCACCGATCACGAGGTGCGCATGGAAGCGCACTTCGGCCCGAACCCGCGGCCCGATGAGTACCGCCATGTGCAGTACACTCTCGCGGCCGCGGGAGCCCATCTCCATGGCCAACCGCCGTACCCGCCAGAGGAGGAATTCTGGGGGCGCCTCGACGCGTTTCTCCCAGCATTGCGGCGCATGATGGAGTGGCTCGACCATCTGATCACCACCCATCTTGCTCCCGCGCCCCTTGCCAATGGTCACTCTCCGGGTGCGACATGGTCCGAAACCGGCCGACCCCGCGACCTGCCATCTCTACAGGTGGCGCGGACGCGGTCGCCGCCCTCCGCGCTTGGGATGATGATCGCGAATGCCGTCGTCCCCCACGAACGGGGTCGCAGCGGTCTTCCTTTCCGCATCGAGGCGTATCTCGTCTTGGAACCACGCGTATCCGAGTGCCGGCGCGTCTTTTACGCGCTGGCAAATATCTTGGTGCAACTCGAGGGGTGGGGGCACCTCCAGCCGGAATCCGACTTCTGGGGGTGAGGCAGTCCCCTGCCTCACGGTCTCCGCAACGCTGCGGACCAGTTTAAGCTCGAGCTCGCCCGCCGCCTTCCGTCGGCGGCGTGGGCGGGCCCGCCCATGGCAGAGGCGATGCGACGCGACCCGGCCGTCTCACCCCCTCTTCCCGTCGCGGTTGAGGGGTGGCCCGGGGTCCGTGCCCTTCGCTCCGACGCCAGCACCGACTCCGACTCCGACCTCCTCGACGAGTGCTTCAACTTAGGTGGCTACGACCCGGCACGAGAGTGCTACATGGTCGGCAGCGCCAAGGGCCACGTTGACGATTTGGGCGACGAGGGAGAGGAGGAGAATGGCAACGAGAACGACGTCGACCTGGTGGGGGCCCAACCTCCTCCGGTACTCGTCGACCCGGCTAGGATTCAGCACGTCCCTCACCACGCTCTGATGGCGCCAGCGGGCGCCGCGGCGGCGAACGCTGCGGCCGCCCACGACCACGACGTCTGTCAACTTCTCGCGTGGGAACGTGAGCTGCAGGACCACGAACGACTCCTGAGGCAAGAACGCAAAGTTATCAAGCAGGAGTTGGCACAGCGCTGGAGCCAGGCACGAGCCAGGGCCCGACAAGTTCAGCAGCAGATCGTTGACGATGCTGGAGGAGACCTCCCGCGCTTCCCGCGGGCCAGCCAGAACATCGCAGCTACGACGGCTCTACTCCGAGGATGCAACCACCGACGACCCCGGCAGAGCAGCAAGACCGAAAGGAACTCGAGAGCCTTCTCTGACTTACGGCGAACCAGCAGGCCGAGAGCTCCCTGTCACGGCGACGGGGACACAGTTCCAACGCGCCCGCCACGAGCAACCAAGACGGGGAGGCCTCCGTTCAGCTGACTCCGCGAGGAGAAGGCGGGAGGCGAAACCTGCCGCCCATCCATCAATGCATCGGCAACATCAACGACGCTCGAGTGGTGTTTGAGGCGCGCCGACGCGCGCAAGAGCAGGACCAGCAGTGGGATGCCGCTAGCCATGGCTACCACCCGCGACGCGGAGGTCAGTATGACCCGCGCGAGGACCGCAGTCCGAGTCCGCCGCCATCGGATCCTCAGGCGTTTGGTGAAGAAATCCTGCGCGCGCCGGGCAACATCACCAAATACTCTGGCGACTCCAACCCGGCCACATGGCTGGAAGACTACCGGCTAGCTTGCCAGGCTGGTGGTACGGACAATGACCTCTTCATCATCCGCAGCTTATCGCTCTACCTCGCCGACTCCACCCGCGCATGGTTGGAGCATCTCCCGAGAGGTTCCATCCAATGCTGGGCGGACCTCAAAGAGATCTTCGAAGGAAATTTCCAGGGGACGTACGAGCGACCCGAGAATTCCTGGGATCTCCGCAGCTGCAAGCAGAAGCCCGACGAGTCGCTGCGTGAGTACATCCGTCGCTTCTCCAAGATGCGCAACTCCCTACCCAACATCGTCAACGCCGACGCAATCAGCGCGTTCTTGACGGGGACCAGGAACAAGTCGCTGGTTCATAAGTTAGGGCGCAAGAGCCCATCGACCACGAAGGAGTTACTGGACATTGCTACCAGTCACGCCTCCGGGGAAGATGCGGTCGGGGCCATCTTTGAGCGCCCGATCAGAAAGGGTAAGAGGACGGAGGCTGCAGCTGTTGCCGGACCTTCGGTCCAGTCGGGCAAGAAGAAGAAGAAGAGCAACCTCCATCGGCAGGAGGCCTTGCTCGTGGCTGCGGTCGAACGCAAACCAAAGAAGCCCACGAATGAGGCGACGCCCGATCACTTCGAGAAGTTGCTTGAGGGGCCATGCCCGAACCATCCGTTCCCCGTCAAGCACTTGTACAAGGACTGCGGCCTCATGCACAAGTTCCTCGCTAGCTCCCCGAGGAAGCAAGATGCGAAGCCTTCCGACCCCAAGGACGGCGAGGGAGACAAGGAACCCGAGCGTCCAATCCCTGAGACCAACGCGGTCCTCATGATCTTCGGCGGGCTGGATGCTTTCCTCCCCAAGCGCCGGCAGAAGGTGGAGCGCCGGGAGGTGTACGCCGCAGAGCCGGCGGCCCCGGAGTTCCCCAAGTGGTCGAGCACCGCGGTCACCTTTGACCACTCCGACCACCCCGACCGAGTTCACCGACCGGGGCGCTATCCGCTGGTCGTCGATCCCATCGTCGCGTCAACAAGGCTCACGAAGGTACTCATGGATGGGGGGAGCGGCCTCAACATACTGTATGCCGAGACCCTCAACGCCATGGGCATCGACCGCAAGCAAATCCGACCCACGGGGGCTCCGTTCCACGGGATCGTCCCGGGAAACCAAGTGGTGCCGCTCGGGCAGATCGACCTCCCCATTACCTTCGGCACGCCTGAGAACTTCTGCACCGAGACCCTCACCTTTGAGGTCGCGGACTTCCCGGGCGCCTACCACGCTGTGTTGGGTCGGCCGTGCTACGCAAAGTTCATGGCCATCCCGAACTACACCTACCTCAAGCTCAAGATGCCAGGGCCCAAAGGAGTCATCACTGTCAGCACTTCCGTGCAAAGGGCGTACGAGGTCGACCTGGAGAATTGCAACCTCGCGACCGCGCTGGCCCACAAGGAGGAGCTCCCGACCGTCAACCAGGTGGAGGAGGGCGACGCACCGGACTCGAAGAAGACGACGGGCTCCTTCAACCCCGACACCAACACCAAGCCGATCCCGCTCAACCCCTCCGACCCCGACAGCAAGGTGGTGCAGATCGGGGCCTCGCTCTCCGACAAATACGAAAGTGCGCTCGCCGACTTTCTCCGCGCCAACCAGGACATGCCGGGCATCCCCAGAAAAGTCGCTGAGCACTCCCTCTGAATCAAGCCGGGCTCTCGACCGGTCAAGCAACACCTCCGCCGCTTCGACAAGGAAAAACACAAAGCCATCGGTGAGGAAATAGCTAAACTCCTAGCAGCAGGCTTTATTAAAGAAGTGTATCACCCTAAGTGACTGGCTAATCCTGTACTTGTTCGAAAGAAGAATGGGAAATGAAGGATGTGTGTTGACTACACGAATCTCAATAAGGCATGCCGAAAGGATCCTTTCCCTTTGCCGCGCATAGACCAAATTGTAGACTCGACAGCAGGGTGCGAAACCCTCTGTTTTCTCGACGCCTACTCGGGTTATCATCAGATCCTGACGAAGGAGTCGGATCAACTCGCGACATCTTTCATAACCCCTTTTGGTGCGTACTGTTACGTCACCATGCCTCTCGGGCTCAAAAATGCTGTGGCAACGCACCAGCGGTGCATGATCAAGTTCTTCAGAGACCTCATCGGCGAGGTCGTAGAGGCATATGTGGACGACATCGTAGTCAAGTCCAAACGCACCGACGAGCTGGTCTCCGACCTTGCCCAAGTCTTCGACAGACTGAGGGCGAACGGAGTTAAACTGAACCCGGTGTTGATACCATAATTTGTCATGATAAGCAAATTCTGTTATCAACACCGGGCGTGCCATTTAGTGTGTTGATAATGAGAACTAACGTGGTGGATGACAAGGGATAAGCCGATTTTCTTCCTGGCAGACAACTCTCGTCAGACTTGGGGGACATCGGCATTCAAGATTGCTCAAGGAATAATTTCGAAATATGATATCTCATATTCCGAAACTGGGGGGCATATGTCGACATTGGAATTTATCAAGTCACATGGCAAGGGACCGGTTGGCGCATTACTATCCATACTTGTTCGTGAGGAGACATTTGCCTGATGTTTCCGTATGAGTCAAGGAGTACGTGCTTTGTTGCCGGAATACATGCGAGCTTGGAAGGAAAGCTATACGTGAAGAAGTTTGGGAAGATTTGGCCAGGAAGACTAAGGAAAGTAATCATGGAAGGAGATTAGCATCATGGCCGGATTATTATATTATTTCCATTGGCGATTAGGACTCAGTGCATACACGCAAGAGATTGAAGTGGGACCAGCTTGTGCACGTATGAATAGAAGGTTTACATTATTTATAGTATACTAGCAAAAGTGCCCGTGCGTTGCCACGGACTGACAGGAAAAAAATTACCAATAAATTTAATAAATGTATAAATAATTTTACTACTATTTAATTTGGGCTATTCTTAGTTGACTGGGCCATATTGGTTTGGTCTGAGTAGCGAAAGATACAAGCGTTGAATGTGATCAGGCCAATGATCGTATATTTGAATTTCACAGAAATACAATTTCATGGTCACATATAAAGATTGCGTATTATAATATTTTAGTAACACACCTTCGATACCAACATGTCACCATGGCTTTCTAATGTAATAACCTATCTAATGCAGGTTGTTCGCCAAAACCACATGGTTTCTGCAATGCGTCACCTGCATATTGGATAACTTAGAGGTTCAGATTCATACTCCTTGAATCCCAACCTGCCAGTTGATGGCTTGAAAATGGCTGCCGGATCAAAACCAACATCTGATATGTAAACACGTTTGGGTCATACCAGAGCAAAACAAAATTCAACCCATCGCTGCTATTCTGATCATACCAAAGCAAAGACAGATAAGAGTCGCCATTTGCAATTACAAATTTCTAATATTTTAGTGTTTTTACAAATATGGTTGGCATAAAGTAATAAATACAACTACTGGATGCAATTTTTGTCATCTTACACAACCCACTTGATGACATGTTAAAAATTTATTGACAAGTGTGGCACACGATTCTTCATAGGTTACATTGAAGTGTTCGTACACCTATTTAGTCGAGGAGTCAGGTGGATACTTTTTAAAAACTTCTAGCCCATGGCTGGCCTGACGTCTAAATAGTCATGTTGGTCTGCAGTCTGAAACTTCTGCAAAAATAAAATGCAAGAGTAAACATCCGTGATTGATAATCATAGCAGGCAAGATTCAAACCTACGCTACACCACTAATGCGAATGGAAAGAACAAAAATCTCCTATTATTAGCAGTTTATAAATCACAGACCTAGTAACACTTTGGTCCAGTAATTCAGCCAAGCTTCGTCCGTTGTTATTATCATCTGAAAACTCAGATTTAGATGCTAAATTGCCAGATAGGTGTCAGCTAGAATGCATTTGCGTTGAATTACATTTTTGAAGTTCTTCAGCAACCTTAGCTGCACCTTGTTTCAATCTTATTCTGACAGATCCTTGCCTTCTTTTCGGTCTGTTATACAGAACATGTAATTGAATTAGGAGACAGAACGAATACCAGATAAATTATGATGCTGTGAAATCAGGCTACATAGATGTGAAACAATAGTGCCTTTTCTCATGCAACCACTTCAGAAAAGTTATTTTTGTTACAAACGCGAAATTTTAACTTAAAATGGGTACTATATTAATGTTCAAAACATATTGTATTTTTGAGATGATGTTATTAATAGTAGTGGTACTGAAAGTTGAGCTGACCTGTTGTTTGAGAGATCCAGCAGCTGCAATGAAGCGATCGACCCCAGTTCACGCGGTAAGACCCCTTCCAGTTTGTTTCCTGACATGGATAGGTTCCAGAACACCAGCATCCTCGCAAGCGCGGGCAAGCTGGCCTTCCCAATCCTTGCCTTCTTTTCGGTCTTATACAGAAAATGCAATTGAATTAGGAGACGGAATGAAAAAATAATGCAACAATACCATATAAATTATGATGCTGCGAAATCAGGATACATAGATGTGAAACAATAGTGCTTTTTCTCATGCAACTACTTTAGAAAAGTTATTTTTGCTACAGATGTGAAATTGTAACTTAAAATGGGTACTACATTAATGTTCAAAACATCTTGTATTTTTGAAACTTAGATAATGCTATTAATAGTAGTGGTATTGAAAGTTGAGCGGACCTCCAGGAAAACTACTACTCGAAAATGTATCTCCTCTTGTTTCTTGGTGTATCCAAGCTGGACAGGAGAAAATGGCAAAGTAAATCATACAACAATCTCAAATGAAAAAGGCAATGGAAATCAGCAAAGGGATATTGATAAATTATCAAAGTGCATTCAGAGGTCAGGCATCACTATACAGGTTCAGTAATCTTTCCACTCTTCTCATTCAGGAAAAAACACCCTCTGCTCCGTTCAGTGTTTCTTGCACTTTCCTTGAAAATGTAATCTGATGAGAAAAAAAGAACCGGCAGGATCTCAATGGCAAGGTGGAACGGCACCAGGACCGTCCCGGCTGCAGCAAGCTGGAGCAACACGTGGAGCTCTGCGGGGTCAAAATTTGCTAGGCAGCCAACAAGAAAAACCTGTGCAAGGCTCAACTGAACTTAATTACAGCAGCAGCTAGTGCTGAAGAGCTATGGCAGCAATGCATCCTCTAAGTAGTAGCCTGGTAAAGTTCAAGAAGACCAAAAAATGATCCTAGCACTTCACTGGGCCTACCCAAGTAAAAAGACAGGGACAAAGGTTCACAAGAACTCATCGCTAGCGAGTTCCAAGTTAGTACAAAACTGAGCGTCGAAGAATTACTACAAGCAGGTGCACGATTCAGAAATCAAACACATTGCTAATCTAATTAAGCATGCTGGTCCTGGCCTGGTTCAGTCTCTACAGCTTCGTAACAGAACAAACACATTGCGGCATTTAATCGAGCACCTAGAGGATGCTAGGAAGAGAGAGCCTAAAAGGAAGAGACAGACGACGGGGAGGCAGCTGGAGCTCACCACCAGGATGAAGACGACGTACAGCTCTCGGGAGCAGCATGGCGGCGGGGGCGCGGTGAAGAGGAGGATCTGGACAGGGACGCCGGGCACGGCGAGGAGGCGCCCGGGATACGCCACTCCTACCGCTCGAGCAGGAGAAATCGGCAAGGGGAGGCGGCGCCTGGCGTGAAGAGGGCGGAACCAGGAACGGGATGGATAGGGGGACGCCGGCGACGAGATGTCCAGGAGGCGGACGCCGGCGACGAGTTGTCCAGACGGCGATACAGCCATGAGGAAGAAAAAATAAACGAACGGGTATGCGATGAGGGAAAAAAGGGAACGGGTACCCTACTCGGTGGGAACCACCTGTCGGCACCAAAAATTTTGCTGCGACGCACGGTGGAGTCACAACGAAAATAAAAAAGAGTAGAGAATTAGCATCTTGGCCTGAATATTATATTAAGGAATATTAGATCCTAGTCGATGTAAGTTTGGAGTCCTATTCTTGTACGCAAAGTCCAACGTCACCTATAAATATAAAGGGATGTCGACTATTGTAAAAATCATCTCTCGATCAATAATACTTTCGGCGCATCGCCACCCTTTTTTGACGGCATCCTCGTCACCACCCGGCGCCCATCGGGGCTCCGGTCAAGACCTGGATCTCGTCAGGTAAGTGCGCCAATTTCGTCATGTAGACTTGTCCGTGATTCGAGTTGGCGTAACTGCTAGTTATCCGGTAATTCTGATCAATCTAGGGATTGACATCTTGCATCGACTACCTGAAATTGTTTAATGACCTGGTCCAATTCTTTGTTACAGTTTAGTTGACTTCTCCAAGCTATAGCCTGGTAGTCGATTGCCGATGCCGATCACTGTTTGATCTAGTTATTCGAGTCACTGTTAAGCGAATTAGAAAGAATCAAGTTTATCATTTGCTAATTGTGTATTACGGTTTGACCTGGTCCCGTATTACGTTTTTCCTTAGTTTGACTTGTCCTGGGGGAAAGCAATTAGCAACGTGTCGATTTGATTAGTTGTTGGTATTTCTTACGTCACAGACAAATCCGCAAGCGCACGGAATACCGTTGTAGCACTTCACCCGGGAGTATTCCAAGGTATCGTATTTGTTTTCCCCAAGGAACGGAGTTATTCTGCAGCAAGGTTAGTTTTACCCAAGGACAACCAAGACAACTAGCAGATTAGGATTGAGAGGGTGACCACTATCTAGATATCCCTAAGGATAGACGAACTCAGGCTCTACTCGTTTACTTTGAGCGCCGGCTTAGGCCTGGTCTGCCAAGCCACTCCGGCTTAAAGCTCTACTATGTACCCGAACGTGGAGGGTTCCTTTGGATGGACAGGGCTGTCACTTCCTGCCACCTACCTCTACAAACCGTGGAGCACACAGCGGACAAAGGCGACTTCCAGCCTAGACACCACGTCTATGTTATCGATCACTACTCTAGCCCCGGCCTGATACCGATTCAGAGAACTAGAGCACTCCTTGCGGAGCGATGATCCCGTAAACAAGTATAACAAGAATTACGCCTAGATAAGTAATAAAGCTCACTAGATAAATAATCACCACGTATAATCACTAAAAGTGTTTACACGCCAAGGTAAAAGATAAAGAACTAAACCTCCACTAAAAAGGGGAGGAGAACTCCTATCTCTTCCTTGCCTTCTCTCCTATTCTACTAAAATACAAGAAGCTCTCGGCCTGTGGATTAGAAATGAGGAGAGTCTTGTGTCTTGTGGTGTGTGTTGAGAGAGGGGGGTGCCCCTTTATTTATAGCCTTGGAAGGTCGGCAACTTTGAGGCGGTTCCCGAGGTCGGTGACATTTAATGCAGGGGGAACCGACCTCCAGAGGTCGGTTTTGAACCGCCATAGAAAGGAGGGCCAGGGGGGCCTCCCTGGCAGGTCGGCCGACCTGGCCAGAGGGGGTCGGCCGACCTGGCCTGGGCCCCACTGGTCATGGGCCTTCTCTGGCTCCTTCCCCTGGCTGTGTATGTGCCCAATCCACGTGCATTGGTTGGTCTTGAAGCTTGATTCTGTGGTTTTGGGCTTTTGGACTAAGTTCTTTAATCCGGGAAAATCTGTCGATTGCAAAAGTCCACGTTTGGTGCTTGTTTTCCCTTGTTTTTATATGAATTGCACCTGCACTCATAATTTCACCAAGACTAGTGGAATTTGTTAGAAATAAGCCCTACGTCTACCCTTGGTGATGGTGTTAGGTTCAAAAAGGTGCACAAAGTTGACGGTGAAAATGGGTCGTAAGGACCGTCAACAAGATCCCCCACACTTAGCTCTTTGCTCGTCCTCGAGTAAAGCTATGAGTGGAAACTGAGAGGAACTCTTCCCTTAGCTGAGTGAAACCTGCACACAAGCTATTACAAGCCACACCTTTTCACCTGTGAACATGATGGCGGCTAACATGTATTCTTGGATGATTGAAAAGTGGAACGGTTCATGACTCAAGTCACCTTGCTTTTTCCTACTAAGTACCTTGGGTTTTTGAAAGAGTTTTGAGAAATAAAACAACATAGCTCTTGCTCCTCTATTGATTCTCTCGGATCGCTCAAAAGTGTATTTTTCTCACCAAGGCATCGTGTTGCCTCTTTTGTCCTACTTCTAAGGCTTGTATGTGGAGCTCAAGGTAGGGATAGAAGAGGCATACTTGTATCACAAATATTGCTGAACCAAAAGAAAGGATCCACGGAGAATTCAAGTCATACAACCTTGATCAAGAAGTGCATGTGTGGATGGATGTGTAGACGTTTGTATGTGACGACTCCTTTATTGGATTTTACCTCTCTTTGTTTTGTATTTTCGAGACATGGCTATCATTTTTCTTTCTTTTCTTCTCTTTTCATGCTCTATGTGTGAGCATTTTTCTTTTTCTTTGTTTTGCTCATCTTTTTGTGAGCCTTCTTTTTCTTTTGCATAGCCATGTCCCTCTTTTGCTTGTTTGAGAGAGAGGTAAAATGGGATAAATGTGAGGAGTGTCTTTATTTGGATGGGTGGATGTGCTAACTTCCCGGTGTAGGAGTTTAGCATTTTTTGGTGGATCGTGTACGTGATCTTGATCAAGGGAGCATGACAAGTTTCTCACTAGGGTCACAAAATTTTGGAAAAGCTCATTGCAAAAACAAGTAGCATATGTGTGTAAGTTTGATAGTTGTGATCAGCATATGGCCTTGGTAGGAATTTATGTATCAAGAGAGGAGCAGCGAGCCATGGTATTTTGGCTTGTTGAAATAAAACTCCCAAGGACTTCGTAGATTAAGCATAAGATCATTTCATCGAACCATATCACACTCGCCAATTATCTAGAAAGACATGGGTCCTATGGATAGTTTGTTCACAAGCAGGTGGTGATGAAGCGAGTAATAACAAGTGTGCAAGATTATGTTTGAGAGCAAAAGGGAGAGTATTGGGTTTATAAAGATGTGCTAAAAAGAAAATCTTCCCAAGTTTTAATTGGTCAAGTTTTATTTTTGCGTCTCAGAATAAACTTGACAGATAAGGTAGGCGAAAAGGGAGTTTGGGAAACAAACTTGAGTGTCACGAGGAAGTTGAGGCGCAGTGGGACCCACCAGGGGTCGGCCGACCTGGTCCAGGGGGGTCGGCCGACCTGGTGTGACCTCCACTGGTGCCCAATTTTCGCTCATTTTGTTGGTGTTGTCCTTCCCGTGATGGTTCTGAGTGATTTGCGCGTGTTTGTTTCTGTTTTCACGATGTTTTCCCCCCCACACTTGCCTTTTTGCCTGTTTCCTTCAAAATAGACAAGAATATTTGGAAACACAAATTGCTCTACCGGTATGGAAGCCCGGGGAGCACTAATTTGATTGAATTCAGTAAATATGACGGCGCATTACAAATTTGAGGAAATTAAAATGATGAAAGCAAATGGAATTAAACTAAAATGCGCCGAGGGAAATGATAATCGCGAGGAGGTTTTAATTGTAGAATTTTTCCTCCTTCCCCGCGTCCTTGTAAAGACGCTTGATCTTCGAGTTGGTGCTGCGGCGATGATCATCATGGTTGTCCCGCATTTCAGCAAGCTTGTCTTTCATCTCCGCTACTTTGTCGCTTAAGCGTTCGTGAGCGTAGCGGAGATCGTTGTGCTTAGCGAGGAGACATTGATAAGGAGTCTTTTTCGGGGTCCTTTCCTCCTCACTTTCATACATCCCTCCTGCCCTCTTGATGGGAGAGGGGGAGAGGCGCCTCCTCACTCTTTTAGGAGGAGTGGTGCCGGTGGACTCGAGGGCGCCTCTCTTCTCCGCCGAGGTGAGTGGTGGGTGGATTTGCTTTCCACCACCACGAATGCAAGTGATCTTGAACCGAGTGCCCGCCTTCTTGACGGGGCTAGTCATGTTGCGCCCTTCATATTGGTGGTGCACTACATTCCCGCTCTTTGTAGCGAGGGTGCCGACATACCTCTCCCCTGGACGGAGAGAGCCTTCGGCCTCATCGTGACTTGGCTTCTTGGGAATGGTTTTTCCTTTGCTGTAACGTGGAGGTGCACTAGTAGGAGGGGTCTTGAAGGGGTCTTTTGCTGCTGGTGGAGGTGGTGTGAGGGCGAGAGGTGCTTCTTTGACGAACATGGCTTGCTCATGGATCGGGGTGACGGGATCAAGGATGTTTTCGAGACCAAGCTCGCGACAAAGCTCACTAGTGGAGGCTGGGATGTCAAGGCTTGGGATGCTGCTGTCCATGGTGATGGGAAAAGGTTTTTGGGCGAAATAGAGGTGGTGGACGAGATGCGCAAGGGAAAATGAACGGAAATCACCTCTATTTATAGAGAAAAACTATGGAAAGAATTAATTTGATTTTTCCCGAAACAGATCAGGAGCTAAATCAGTAGGATTTGGGAATGTGAACGTTGGAGCAAAAAGTGAAAGAAAAATGGGACCGTTGGGGATCCAACAGAGGTCGCCCGACCTGAAGAAGGGGGGGTCGGCCGACCTGCTGTGGGCCCCCCTGGTTCTCTTCTTTTTCTGGTTGATTTCTTGCTATTTTTTATTATAAGGAAAGTGCTACTACGGGCGATAAAACAAACCAGAGGACATCATGCTAAAGATTTTAAATCAATTAAGTGCATGACATCAAACTCCTTATTTGCATCGGGCTCAAAATAAATTTTCAGACGCTGGCCATTTACCTTGAATATCTTACCTTCGTCGTCTTGAAGTGTGATTGCTCCGTGTGGCGAAGTGTCAATAACAGTGTATGGCCCGTCCCATTTGCTTCTTAATTTCCCGTGCCCGAAGAGCTTCACCCGTGAGTTGAATAGCAATACTTTGTCTCCAACTTTGAACTCTTTTCTTCTTATCCTTTGATCGTGCCACCGTTTAGTCCTCTCTTTGTATATAGCTGAGTTATGATATGCTTTGTCTCTCCATTCTTCTAACTCAGCTATCTCCATCTTTCTCTTCCATCCGGCACCCCTTAGGTCCATTTTCCATGTTCGGATGGCCCAATATGCTCGGTGCTCCAACTCGATGGGTAAATGACATGTTTTTCCATATACGAGTTGGTATGGTGACATGCCTATGGGCGTCTTGTATGCTGTTCGGTATGCCCATAGTGCATCGGGTAGCTTGCTTTTCCATGATCTCCCCATCTCTAGTACGGTCTTTTGCAGGATCCGTTTGATTTGTTTGTTTGATGTCTCGGCCTGCCCACTTGTTTGGGGATGGTATGGAGTGGCAATATTGTGTCGTGCTCCAAGCTCTTTAAGGAAGCTACGAAAGGTCTTATCAATGAAATGAGACCCTCCGTCGCTTATCACTAGCCTCGGTGTTCCAAATCTTGGGAAGATAATCTCGTGGAACATCCGGCGAGCATGCTTGGAGTCAGCGGCTCTGCAAGGCATTGCTTCTACCCACTTTGATACGTAGTCAACTGCCACCAAGATGTACTCACATCCTTGGGATTTGGGGAATGGCCCCATGAAGTCGATGCCCCATACGTCGAAGATTTCGACTTGTCGATTGAAGTTGAGGGGCATAGCATCCCTTGCTGTGATGCCTCCAAATCTTTGGCATTGTGGGCATCGTCTGACGAATTCCTTTGTGTCTTCGTACATTGTTGGCCAAAAGAAACCGCTTTGCCATATTTTAGCCTGAGTACGAAACACTCCATAGTGTCCCCCGTATGGAGCTGCATGGCATTTTGCGATGATTTGTGTGCTCTCGGGAGTTGGCACACATCGTCTGAGCAGTCCATCGGCGCAGACACGGTACAGATAGGGATCATTCCATAAGTGACGGCGACTCTCGTAGATGAGTCGTTTCTTGTTTTCTCCAGGTGGTACGTACCCCGTCACCATGAAGTTCACGATGTTGGCGTACCATGGGTGTGCGTCCCTTACTTGGAGCAGCATGTCGTCGCGCAAGAAGTCATTGATGGGTAGTTCCTGCGGGTTAGTGAACTGCATGCGCGACAAATGATCCGCTACAGAATTTTCTACTCCCTTCTTATCACGAATTTCTAAATCAAACTCTTGGAGCAGAAGAATCCATCTTATCAAACGAGGTTTAGCATCTTTCTTAGAGAGCAAGAATTTTAAAGCAGCATGATCAGTATAAACAATAACTTTTGCTCCGGCCAAGTAAGATCTAAACTTGTCGAAGGCAAACACAACAGCAAGAAGCTCTTTTTCAGTGGTAGTGTAATTTAATTGAGCTCCTGTCAGAGTTTTGCTTGCATAAGAGATTGCATGATGCTTTTTATCTCTAGTTTGACCAAGAACAGCCCCCACAACATAGTCACTAGCATCACACATAATTTCAAAAGGTAGCGTCCAATCAGGGGGTTGGATAATTGGAGCTGAGATGAGTGCATTTTTTAGAGTAGTAAAAGCAATCATGCAATCATAAGAGAATACAAAGGGTGCATCTTTTGCAAGCAGATTTGTAAGGGGTCTAGCAATTTGAGAGAAATCTTTAATGAAACGACGATAGAACCCCGCATGTCCAAGAAAACTGCGAACACCCTTAATATTAACAGGAGGCGGAAGCTTTTCTATTACTTCTAATTTAGCTTTGTCCACCTCTATCCCTCTTTCAGAAATTAAGTGCCCAAGGACTATGCCTTCTCTAACCATGAAGTGGCACTTTTCCCAATTGAGCACTAAATCCTTTTCTTGGCAACGTTGCAAGACTTTGTCTAAATTTTCTAAACAATGATCGAAGGTTTTCCCATAAACAGAGAAATCATCCATGAATACTTCCATAATTTCTTCGATCATGTCAGAAAAGATAGACATCATGCAGCGTTGAAAAGAAGCAGGAGCATTACAAAGCCCGAAAGACATTCGTCGATAAGCATAAGTTCCGTAAGGGCATGTAAAAGTGGTCTTACTTTGATTGTTGGGATGGATGGGGATTTGATGATACCCCGAATACCCATCAAGGAAACAAAAAAAGAATGATTTGCCAGCCGTTCCAACATCTCATCGATGAAGGGCAGCGGAAAATGATCTTTCTTTGTGGCCTTGTTAAGTTTTCGGTAATCAGTGCACATCCTCCACCCCGTGACGGTTCGTTGAGGGATTAACTCATCCTTGTCGTTATGGACGACCGTCATTCCTCCTTTCTTGGGCACAACCTGCACTGGACTCACCCACTCGCTGTGTGGAACAGGATAGATAATGCCAGCATGCAAGAGTTTTAAGACCTCTTTCTTAACGACCTCCCTCATCGCATTATTTAACCTCCTTTGAGGTTCCCTAGATGGTGTACTTTCAGGATCTATGGGAATGCGATGGGTGCAAAGAGCAGGGCTGATTCCCTTGAGATCTCCTAGCGAGTAGCCAAGAACGGAGCGATGCTTTTCTAGCACGGCTAAGAGTTTAGCGGTTTCTTCCTCCGAAAGTTTGTCACTTATGATGACAGGGGTTTCGGGGTTTCCGTGAAGAAAAGCGTAGCGTAAGCCTGATGGAAGTGGTTTGAGTTCTATTGGAGGTGGTGGCGGTGCAAAGGTTTCGGGTAACTCCAAGGTTTCCTCCGAATCATCTTCTTCTAGAATAAAATCAAGAGCATCTTCATCCAAAGATGATTCGGGAGTTTCATGAAGAAACATCGCCATAACCTTCTCTATGCATTCTTCTTCCTCAGGTAGCTCCTCGGCGAAAGAATTTCGTGCTTGAGTGATAGGAATAGAGAAAGGTTCATCGCCGAGGGTGAAGTCGAGGGTTCCAAAAGGTGACGTCCCCAAGAAAAGTTTTTCTATGGGATAGCCTACCAAGACATCGAGATCCGAGATTCCGAAGACATGGAAGTCTAAGGATACCTCCGCTTCATCGTGCTTGATGCGAACGCCTCTAACGATTCCCAAACCCTCAAAGATATGCCCCGGAGAGGTTCTAAGGAGTTTGCTAGTGGGTTCCCATGCTTCGTTACCGAACATGGTTAAAGCAAAGGATTCGGACATAATGTTGGCTCCCACTAGAGGACTGTAGAGAACGTCTACTTTAGATCCCCGAATTAAACTTTGAATGGTTGAGGTGGGGAGGACAAGTTGAATTATATCAGAGGAAAGCTCATTTTCCTTCAACCATTCATCGCTCATGATCGATGTCAACTCCCGAATGGCTTTCAAGAGAAAATCTTTTTCCAAAGGTTCGGGGGTTGATGCAGAGATCTGTGGTTTCTTTTGACAAGAGTAGTTCAAGGTGTTTCCAAAATTTTTGAAAATTTCTTCCTCGAACTCAAAAGGGAACTCAAGAGGTTCATCTTCCTCTATCATTGTTCTTATGTTAGATGAGAACTCGTGTGTCGGCTCTACCAATGTAGGCACCAATTGTTGTGTTTCTTGCACAACGAGTTCCTCATCTTTTGACTCCGGCTCAACTAGTAAATCAGCGGAAAAAGGCGTGTTTTCCACAATTCGATCCAAAAGTTCGTGTGCTTCCGCTATGGTCTTATGAGAAAAAGATCCACCAGTGGCCGTGTCAAGATAAAGTGCGGTATCGCTGCTCAATCCCGAATAAAAATGTTGCAATAAAACCGGTTCGGGGAGCAACAATTCTGGTCCGGAATCTGTTAATGAACAGAACCTGATCCAAGATGCACTTAAGGTTTCCTCTTCTTCTTGACGAAAGTTAATTATTTCCGCTCGTAGAGAAGTAATACGAGATACGGGGAAGAACGCTAGACGAAATTTGTCTCGCAATTCTTTCCAATCACCGTTTACTCTCTTAGCGGTGTACATGTACCATTGCTTCGCCTTCTCATTGAGAGAGAAGGGAAACAACTTCCATTTCAATGTTTCTTGTGTCATGCCATGGATCGATCGACATGAACACAAATGCTCAAACTCTCGCAAGTGTTCATAAGGATTTTCATGTTTAAAACCCGAAAAGGATAGACCTCTTATCATCGAAATGTAATCAGGGGAAAACTCATAGCCAGATGAAGAAATAGGTTGTGATGATGATGGTGGCTCTAAGAGCTCGCCCCGTGGAGTAGAGAATGATTGGATGGTGGGTTGTGACTCCATGGAATGTTTTTGTGAGTTTTTAAGGAAAATAAAAAAAAACAGAACGGTAAGTGAGATAGATTACGAGGGCAAACCTGATCCGCAACAGAGATATCAACCGTTCCCCGGCAACGGCGCCAGAAATGCTTGTTGGTATTTCTTACGTCACAGACAAATGCGCAAGCGCACGGAATACCGCTGTAGCACTTCACCCGGGAGTATTCCAAGGTATCGTATTTGTTTTCCCCAAGGAACGGAGTTATTCTGCAGCAAGGTTAGTTTTACCCAAGGACAACCAAGACAACTAGCAGATTAGGATTGAGAGGGTGACTACTATCTAGATATCCCTAAGGATAGACGAACTCAGGCTCTACTCGTTTACTTTGAGCGCCGGCTTAGGTCTGGTCTGCCAAGCCACTCCGGCTTAAAGCTCTACTATGTACCCGAACGTGGAGGGTTCCTTTGGATGGACAGGGCTGTCACTTCCTGCCACCTACCTCTACAAACCGTGGAGCACACAGCGGACAAAGGCGACTTCCAGCCTAGACACCACGTCTATGCTATCGATCACTACTCTAGCCCCGGCCTGATACCGATTCAGAGAACTAGAGCACTCCTTGCGGAGCGATGATCCCGTAAACAAGTATAACAAGAATTACGCCTAGATAAGTAATAAAGCTCACTAGATAAATAATCACCACGTATAATCACTAAAAGTGTTTACACGCCAAGGTAAAAGATAAAGAACTAAACCTCCACTAAAAAGGGGAGGAGAACTCCTATCTCTTCCTTGCCTTCTCTCCTATTCTACTAACATACAAGAAGCTCTCGGCCTGTGGATTGGAAATGAGGAGAGTCTTGTGTCTTGTGGTGTGTGTTGAGAGAGGGGGGTGCCCCTTTATTTATAGCCTTGGAAGGTCGGCAACTTTGAGGCGGTTCCCGAGGTCGGTGACATTTAATGCAGGGGGAACCGACCTCCAGAGGTCGGTTTTGAACCGCCATAGAAAGGAGGGCCAGGGGGGCCTCCCTGGCAGGTCGGCCGACCTGGCCAGAGGGGGTCGGCCGACCTGGCCTGGGCCCCACTGGTCCTGGGCCTTCTCTGGCTCCTTCCCCTGGCTGTGTATGTGCCCAATCCATGTGCATTGGTTGGTCTTGAAGCCTGATTCTGTGGTTTTGGGCTTTTGGACTAAGTTCTTTAATCCGGGAAAATCTGTCGATTGCAAAAGTTCACGTTTGGTGCTTGTTTTCCCTTGTTTTTATATGAATTGCACCTGCACTCATAATTTCACCAAGACTAGTGGAATTTGTTAGAAATAAGCCCTACGTCTACCCTTGGTGATGGTGTTAGGTTCAAAAAGGTGCACAAAGTTGACGGTGAAAATGGGTCGTAAGGACCGTCAACATTAGTTCTATTAGCTTAACAGTTCTACCAGGGTGTTTAGCTGGTAGTTTATCTTACGTTTTTGTTGTATCGGCCCAGCATTTTATTTCTATTAACTGTGACTGATGTGACATCACCATGTATTTTTCGTTGTATCAGCTCAGCATTCTATTTCTATTAACCGGCCGATACGACGTCACCTCATATCTTGTCAGTTGCGGGATCAGACTGACTGGCACGCTTCGAACCCCAAGGGCATGGTACTGCACTGGAGTTAAGCAGATCTCCCAGGCCACGTGTGTGCGGCGCACGAAGAAATCAACTCCGACGGCAAACGGTGAATTTTAGCGTCAACACACTAAATGGCACGGCCAGTGGGACTCATCTTCTATTGTGTGGTGAGCTGCAGAAGTACCCATACTTTACAATCGCCTGATTAGAAGTCAGATTTATTTTTATCTTCGGTGGAACATGGAGATGCATCATCGGCTTGGGGGCAGATTTTAAATTCAGTGTCGGCTGGTATGTGTTGGTGTTATTTATTCTACTATCGGCCAATTTATTAATGTTCACTCCAAAGGCTGGCATGTTTCTCTCTCCGGCTGGTATGTGCATCGGCATGCCATCGTGAAGAATGAGAAGGCTGGAATAGTGCATCGGCTTACTGTAAGAGCAGTGGAATAATTTTTTGCTATTGTATCGACTCTTGGATGATTTGGGTGCATCGGCTGTTGGAGTTTCATTGGCTAGTATTTTAAAAGAAAAGTACCATCGGCTGACAGGTGCTTTGCTTCATCGGCAATGGGAATCGACAAGCATCGGCTGTTGGAAATTTGTGCATCGGCTGGATTCTTCATTAGTCACTATTAAAATAATATATCTTTGGAAGTGTTGGTGGTGAACCTGAAGCAATTACGATATGCCCCTCAATATTGGCATCGGCATCCAAGATTGTTGTATCGGCAAGCACGACACGTGGAATTATTATATTGAATCGGCAGACTCGGAGGGCATCGGCACTGAAGATTGCTTGAGAAAATAATTTTAGAACATAATACATTATATTCTGAAATTGGGGGACATATCCGTGTTGATAACAGAATTTGCTGATCATGACAAATTATGCTGTCAACAGAGAACTAACGTGGTTGATGACAAGGGATAAGCCGATTTTCTTCCTCGTAGACAACTCTCGTCAGACTTGGGGGGCATCGGCATTTAAGATTGCTCAAGGAATAATTTCGAAACATGATATCTCATATTCCGAAACTGGGGGGCATATGTCGACACTGGAATTTATCAAGTCACATGGCAAGGGACCGGTTGGCGCATTACTATCCATACTTGTTCGTGAAGAGACATTTGCCTGATGTTTCCGTAGGAGTCAAGGAGTACGTGCTTTGTTGCCGGAATACATACGAGCTTGGAAGGAAAGCCTACGTGAAGAAGTTTGGGAAGATTTGGCCTGGAAGACTAAGGAAAATAATCATGGAAGGAGATTAGCATCATGGTCGGAATATTATATTATTTCCATTGGCGATTAGGACTCAGTGCATACACGCAAGAGATTGAAGTGGGACCAGCTTGTGGACGTATGAATAGAAGGTTTACATTATTTATAGTATATGGTGAGTATCATATTTACATTATTTATCGGCAGCCGAAAATATGAACGGAATCAAAATGCACAAGAATTGGGAAAACTAAGGTTTTAGACATCCTTGTTCACAGTTATTATACACGGATCATCACAGCCTGCCATTCTATTGCTAAAAGGAAAACGTGGCTATCTAGCAAGCATGTGCCTATACTAATTGCTATGAATAAAGTTACAAAACTAATAAAATTTATTGCTCATGTGTCCTTGCTATTGGAAACTAATAGTGATTTAGAAAGACAAAGCTTCATTTGGCAAACCGAAACGGACCAAATCGTGATTTAGCTCCAGATCAAAAGCTCTTTACTTGTGGAACGAATAAATCATAATTAAGGAAAAACGAGATTGCAATATCCATGTAACTCCTTGCATCGGAAAAATAAATTTGTAAGGGAAGTCAAATGATGCACTGGAGTAGCTCCAGTTCTGAGATGATCTTGATGGCCGCTCTCAGCAAACCTGGCAAAAGTAAAAGAAAAAAAATGCAAACAGAACATGGGATCCCTACCGCAAATTTTTATAGCCAAAAGTAAGAACACATTATGCTACATGCCTAAATGCTAGGAAAATGTTGTAAAGTCTCTAAGCAAAACTCACATCTTTCAACGCCATAAAAAAGGTAAAATATCAACCTGTGATGTTCAAAATATCATTAAACAAGGACCTGAAACATAAATCTAGTTGAAGTGATACAAAAATGACTCAATGAACCAAAATAAATCATGAGTATGGCAATTATAGCATTTGACAAAAATAAAACAAATGTACGCATCGGAATCCCAAGAGTACTGGTCATCCATGCAACATTCAAGGAAACCATAGAAGAATTAGAAAGAAAACTGGAGAACTCAGCAAGTATGTTATGCGTCAGCAACCATATCATTCTCATACCTCTCGCAGCATGTTCAAAGCACTCCACACTGCAGAAGCATTGATTAATTCTAACCCAAACAATCTTGTTTGACAACCCACCTGTATACCTAACAGTGAACAAAAACCAATCAAGCACAAGATACCAAAACAGAACAACCTGTTATATCAAAATAATTATTATTCTGATGCTCTGAAAACCATAGCACATATGCTACATTTATCTTCAAATATATTGTGCTTATGAACTTGAAATTTAGAAATGAAATAATTTATTCTGTAACATGAATAGGCACATACGCCTAATGCATTTTCCTATTTCCCAATGTGGCAACTACTTGTCAACATTTTTGCTGGAATTGAAAGAAAACAAATTCAGGCTTCAGCGCGTTGGCTGATGTTCATTTGCAGGTTGAGATAAATATTTCACTCTAGCAAGCCAACCCACAGCAGCAAGGGCACACTTAATTAGCCTGCTGCTTGATCAGCCTGCTTGAGATAAATATTTCACTCTAGCAAGTCAATGGCATGAAGAAAAGCTCTAAGGAAAACCAGAACCATTAACCAAATAAATGTAGAGTAACGTGTAGGCAACATGAAAATAGAGTTGGAGTAAATAGCATTTTTTTTAACCTCGTGTGCACCTAAATAGAAAAAAAATGTCAGAGAACCTGTAAAGTTTTCATTTACCTTGGTAAGCAATAACCTGATGTCTGCTTATATTTCCTCTAAAAACCTATTAGAAAATAGAGAAGAGCTCCTTGAAAATTAAAGCCCTAGCATCCTTCAGTTGTTACTTCTGTCTAAGGTTACTATTGAAGTTGTGTATAAGATACAGACTTGTACAGAAAATACACGGCCCTACCCTACTGAAAAATTCACCATTGATTATTTCTAATGGGATAGAGGACCATGTAGGTCAGACTAATCAAGTAAAAGTATTGTCGTACCCCATCTCTGGAGTACTCTGTGCATCATGTATCAGTCCCTGGATCAGTAGCTGATACGCACAGGAACACAGATATGGTAAGCACAAGCATACTTCGAATAGATAAATAGGTATAGTACCTGATATATTGAGCCTTTAGTGGCGGTACGACAAGGATGCAGAAGTATCCAAGTCCTTCCATCAAATAAAGGCGAAGCAAACACACACAGACAGCGGAAAGCACGACCCAAGCCAGAGGCAGACTAGAGAAGCAGAACCGAAAACCAAGGCGTCGTCGTCTCCTACGAAGACTTCTCCTACTAAAAACAATAATCGCAAACGCGTGAGTACATAAGGTACTCAGCAAACCCTAACACAAGGGGTAAATATATGCAAGGGTATAAACAAGGATGAGGCTGAGGTTTATCATATCGGCGGAAAGCCAATTTTGTGCAAGGGTTGTTTTTGAAATCAAAACAGTTCGCAAACTACAGTCAGGTATTGTCATTATGTTTAGTGGGGTTGGTTGGCCCTGGGGGAGATGCAATCCATCCCGCCAGTTCCCAATTTTAAGTGCTGGCAGGAAACCAGCGCACGGCTCCAAACCGGTGTATTCCAAAAACACGCCAAGGATAACTCACATAGGAAAGACTAATCATTGTGTGGCCATAGCTTTTGCGTTGTCCAATACCATGGAACACGGCTATCCGGATAGATTCTTTTCCTCTGCAGAGGTTGTACACTTTCCCCACAAGGTACCCAGTCCTCCCCACTGCCATGGCTTGGACTGGATACTAATGGTTCCGTACCTACTTGGCGTCACCACGGCACCACCACGGAAAAACACCGACCAGGGGCTTTCGTCATCATATAATAAAAAGGCCAAAGGCCATAATTGTCTCCACATGCCGGACCCGATGCCAATCTCATCGAATCTTCTTCTGGCTTCCGTTGCGACTCCCGCCTCCAGGTGGGTACCGGGTGAACGCTATAGTAGGGTGTGGTTCCAAACCTTTCCCATACAAGGCTTGTGGTTGTACGAAGGGTGCTAGGCCAGGCGGCACATGAACCGGTCCTTATACGACCGAAGCAAGCATCTTCAATAGCTATCCTCCACGAGGAATAGCGTCCCAGAGATAGCCTCCCCACTGAGGACTATCCCGCTTGCTCCCGTCCAAAACATTCCCCACTATGGGTTGCACTTTATCACCAATCCCACCCATTTTCACATTTACACACACCACCAAGAACGCACACATTTTAACACAAAAACATGTGAGCAAGATTAATTAAGTACACGGTGTAGCAGGTCCTAAGCAGCATTTTGATCCATCACATCATTAAAGAATTAATGATGTGGGTTCCTAGGTTTAACAAGGAATCAGGATAAGCAAAAACAAGGCATGGCAATCAACAAGTACTTAGGACATACTAAGCATGTAAATCACTTTGAAATATAATGCATACTTTATTTGAAAACAGGCTCTAAGTGGGATTATTTGCAATCATAGGATCAATATGATCAAGGGGAAGTTAGGGCTTGCCTGATAATCGCTTTTCTAATCTTTAAGTTCTGGGCCTTTAGTCTTTTCTGTCGAAGTTGATGCCTGTTGGCGTCTCTTACGGTCACGCAGAAAATACGCGACCGCGGGAGACGCCGGGGGTTATGGTTTTAGTCACTTGCACTATTTAACCAAATAATCCACGTCTAGTAACAAGTACTAGATATGAATTATAAGGCATGTCATGTTGAATGAATATCCGCAAGCGGACGGATAACCCGTTGTAGCATTTCACCCGAGAGTATTCCAAGGGTATCGTATTTATATTTTCCCAAAGGAAGACATGGTCGTTAAGAGTACTCATGTTCATGGTGTTACAAATGATAGATGATATAACCACATTCCAACACAGGGGTAAGGTTCAATAGTAGAGGATAGTGTGACACACACAAAGGTATTCCACTCTCTCTAATAAAAAGGCGAGAGACAGTTCTAAGCAGTGCTAAGTCAAACTAGTAAGCTACCACTCCAAGAGTACAACATTCATATAGCGTGCAAGCTTCTACCCAACATCTAAGGTCATGCAAGAACAAGCAAGCGTCTATGTCTAGGCAACTTCGGGAGGTCCGGCATACGCAGGGTCTGCCCCGCGACTCCAGCGCATTTACATACTCCTATGCCGTGCCCGAACGTGGAGGGTTCCTTTGGATGGACAGGGCTGTCACTTCCTGCCACCTACCTCTACAAACCGTGGGACACGCACACACTCAAGGGTGGAGAGACAACCCCAGCACCATGCCGGCGTCACTAACCACAACTCTAGATCCCTCGAGGCACCCCCAACCCTTCGGATCGACGGGGTGATAAATTTAGAGCACCTTTGCAGGACAAAGAACCCGATGCCAAAACATAAGAACAACTAGCCTAACCAGCATGAACTAGATAAAGGGATCAAAACTAGCACTAAGTCATGCATAAGCGTTCGTCGCTCAAGAACGAGCGACGAACGACGATCAATCAAGTAAGTTCAAGAATAATCGATGATCAAGTATGAACGAACGAAGAACGCTCGATGTATGTTCACGAACGATCACCGATGAACGAACATGAACGAATGACGAACACTCATGCAAGATCACGATCAAACTACTAAGCACATAACAAGTCTATGAACGAATGTATTCCATAGATGAAGAACAAGTCTTACAAAGAAGGGATACAAGAGCTATACCCAATTCTCCACAAGACTTTGGGAGCAATGAGGCAGCCCACTACTCAGCCTAGCACTACCTAGAAAAGTCTCTAGCTCTAGTGTGAGGAGAGGAGGGAATGATCCTTGTATTGTGTTGTGTGTTTGAAAGAGGGGGGGGGGGGGGGTACCCCTCCTTATATAATCCTTGAAGGTCGGTTTCTGGAGGCGGTTCCGCAGGTCGGTGGCATTTAATGCAGGTGGAACCGACCTCCAGAGGTCGGTATCTAACCGTCATAGAAAGGTGGGCCCAGGGGGCCACCCTGCCAGGTCGGCCGACCTGGTCAAGGGGGGTCGGCCGACCTGTGCCTGGCCCCTCCTGGGCTGGGCTTTGGCAGGTGGCTCCCCCTCTGGGTGCTCTTCTCTGATCCAGGTGCATTAGGCCTTGGTTGTGTTGGACTTTGGCGAGATTTGGCCTTTTTGTCTTGAAGTTGTATTCCCGCGGCGAACGTTGTTTTGTAGAAGTGTTGATTCGTCGCCTTGGGGCATGATTTCACCTGGATTTCTCCCTTATTCCACCTGCACACTAAAATCTAGAGGTACATGTGGAAATAGGTTATTCTTAAATAAAATGCGTGTAAGAAATGCTCAGTCCTTCTCATTTATTGAGCTAATTGACGGTCGAAATTGGTCCGTAACGACCGTCAACAACTCCCCCAAGCTTTCCCCTTGCTCGTCCCGAGCAAGAAGTAGGACTTTAGGTTGTTGATCAGGAGTTGCTACAATGCCTACTTCTCAAAGGTACCAAGTGTATAACAGAGATACTCATCCTTGAGTTGAATAAGTTGGCCATGGTAACTCACCTTTTCCCTTAGTCCTTATGGGGCTTTTGCTTTCCACTTCACCTTGGGTGGTCGAGAGAGAGAACGGTGTATAGAGCATTTATTTTTCTCATCCCTTGTCTTGCTTTTATTCTCCGGAGGTTTTCAAAATTTTTAAATAAAACCAAGTTCCTCAAATGATACTCTCGAATCGCTCAAGTGGTGTTTTTATTCCTCACCAAGGCATGTGTGTTGCCTCATCCTACATCTAATAGGCTTTTTGTGGAGCTCACGGTAGGATATGAAAGAGAGGCATACTTGCATTCATATTTTGCAAAACCAAAAGAGTGGATCCATGGAGATAGCAAGTCATACAATCGTAGATCAAGATGTGCAAGTGTGTGTATGTGGATGGTGATGTATGTGACGACTCCTCTTTTTGTTCACCTCTCTTTATTTTGTATTTTGGGCATGGCTATCTTTTCTTCTTTCTTTTTCCATGCTCAAAATGAGAGCAGATTTTGTCTCTTTCTTTTCATCATGCTCATCTTTTGTGAGCTTTATTTTCTTTCTTTCTTTTGCATAGCCATGCCTACTTTTGATATTTCAAGAGAGGTGATATATTTGTGAGGAGTGTCTTTACTTTGGTGGATGGCATGACATGTTGCTAACTTCCGGTGTAGAAGTTTGGCATATGAGGTGGAATGTGTTTGTGATCTTGATCATGAGAGTATGAAAAGCATCTCACTAGGGTCACACAATTTTGATAAAGCTCAATGGAATGATAAGCAGCATATGTGTAAGGTTTTTCATCGAGTGCTATATATGGCTTTGGTAGGAATTCAACATCACTGAGGAACTTATCAATTTTATAATTTTCGAAATAAAATCTCCGGAGTTTTCAAGCTTAACTTGGAACAAGATTGAGTAGCTCTTTTTACCATATCATCTCTCACAACAACTTAGGTTCAGCTCAAGCATGTGCAACCCACAAGTTTCAGGTTCTAAGCAAGTTTTATTTAGCCAATAAACTCAAAACTAGGAGAGTACTAAGTTATAAACTCGGCACAAGAGAGAGATAAAGCAGAGCAACTATTCATCATCTCAACATAGAAGACTGAAAACATTCTTACCGCGCATAAAAGGAAACTATACTACTTATTTTTGTTCTTTTTAGTTTTGTCATTTTTATTTTTGTTTTTAGTTTTATCATATTTTTTTTGTATTTTTCATATGAGAAGAAAGAACAAGCGAAAACAAAAAGAAAATAAAAGGATACAAGTTGCGATACATGATACCTTAGTTGGGGGGGGGGGGGGGGGTATGGCGCCCTCCCCCAAGCTTGTTCTTGCTCATGGGTTTTGTGGATTGAACCCCATGTGGCGAAAGTAAGCCGAAAGATCGGCTTGTCCCCGCTCCATCATGTTGGTGAGGTTGGTGAGCTGGGTGTCAGTGCGCTCTTGCCACTGGTGGGTTTGTAGGATGTGTTGGTTGAGCGCGTAGTCGATGTCTCCTGTCGTGGTCTCGAGCCTTCCCATTTGCTCGGAGAGGTTGTTCATCGCTTGCTCAAGGTGGAAACCTTGAGTCGCACCACAGTTGGAGGAGTGTTCCTCCCATTGTTGTTGCGGAGTGAACATCCTTGGGTCATGTCCCGAGGCTTGCCACGTCGAGCCCCCGGCTATGTGTGGTGGCGGGGCAGGGCACGCACCGGGAAAATACCCGGTGTGACTATACCCCGGACCGCCATGAGCCATGGGCTGCGGCGTGGGCACCTCGGAGCTAGATGGCTGCTCTGACCTGCGCGTTCTCCTGCGAGACGATATACTTTTGCGTGCACTCTCCACTTTTTGGAGATCAATGGTTAGGTTTTTGCAAGCATACAAGCGAAGATCCGGGTTAGGTAACCGAAACTCGTTTGTATACCCGATAAAATAATAAATGAGGGAATCATTTGGACCATGCTTAAGTGTATGACCATGAATAAGATAATCTTCGTTTATGAGCATGCGGGGTGTAGAAATATATTCAACATTAGAATCATGCAAGGCACCCACTCCCGCAGCAATACGTGTAATCAAAGGGGTGCATTCTATTGGTCCCATCATCCCAAAATTTTCTAACCAATGGTAAATCAAGTACTGGACAGGAGAAATCTTAATCTTTTCAACCATAGCATAAAGAATTTTCATATCATCCCCGCGCACAATTCTAATATCACTTCTAGGAAAAAGAGTGATGCCAATCCACATGTGCAAGAAACGCAAAGTAGGGTGATGGATGTGATTAGTTCTAGGCTGCACACACGTTGAAAAACCCGTAATCCTTTCCCAAAATGCAAGCTTTGAAAAGTCCTTAAGGGCATTGTCAACATCAACATTGCAGCGAGAATTAAAGCCGAGAAGTATGCTAAGATCCTTCCATTTCAAACGATATTCTTCCCGGAAGAATCGAAAAGTAATACCCTCATCTACCTCTCGTAGGGTGCATAAAAACTGAAGTGTAAGCAAGCGGGAACCCGGCTCGTCTACACTAGCAAAATCCTTCCACCCTATGACCTTAAAAACTTGAGCAAATTCAGCATCCATACCAGTCTTTTGCAGCATCCCCGTGTCAAATGCTCGCGTAGGAGCAAAGACACGGTTTCGGAGAAGCGCATAGGCGTTCTTCTCGTACTCGCCCACCAAGTCAAGGTCGGTGTCGACGAGGAGACGATGCTCGATGTTGCCCTCTTGCTCCTCTTCCTCGGCTTCATGTGGTGGACTTGGCGGTGGCTCGACCGCGGGGTGCGCGCGAGTGCTTCGGCGTGAAGAGCTTGGACTTGATTTTGAACTTAGGGACCTCTTCAACGCTCCGTACAGCTTCTTGGCACCGGTCATGGCTGCACACAAAGAGAGCAAGAACACAAGAACAACAACTCCGAACGGGTTATGTTAGGAAAGTCCAATCGGCGAAACCGTCGGTTGTTCTTATGAGCAAGAAGATCGCAACTCGGGAAAAATCGGGCAAACCAAAAACAAAACACAAACTAAGAAAACACTAGGAGAATTTTTTTTTCTGCAGAACCTTGAGGCAAACACAAAGTGAGAGCAATGGAGAACCTTGTGAGCAAGAGAATGAAGTGAATGAGGAGTGAAAATGAGTGTGTGTGAGGGGGAGAGAGCCTCTGGCCGGCCACTCCAACTTATAGCACGAAATGTAGCCGTTTTTGAACGTTGGAGGGGGCAGGTGACCGTTGGGACAAAGTAGGGGGGCAGCAACGGCTACCCCAGGTCGGCCGACCTGTTCTGGTGGGGTCGGCCGACCCCCTGCTAGGCCCACTTGTCTCCCCTCTTGGCCCATAGCCTCCAACGGTCATATAGTTCATGACCTTGGCTGCTATGTCCAGTAAATCCTCGGAAATGTTGCTCAGAAAGATTTCCACATAAAAACATGCCTCAAAAATTCAAATGATTTTCAGAAAAATTGAAACTAGAAGAGGAAAATGTTGGAAAGTTTCCAATATGTGGAAAAACTTATTGTAGTGGTACAGAGGCAATCCAAAACTTTGCACAAAAGAGTGGAAAAGTTTTGAAAAACCAAGTATTTTTGGAAAATTGATTTTTGTATGCACGGCGAGACGAAAGCGAATATGCTGGCGGAAAAATTCAAGTAAATCCTTTGAGGGAAAAACAAGAATGCAAAGTGGTTCGGAAAAATGCAAATGGTGATTTTAAAAATGAAAAGAAATTCAAAAAGGAATCAAAAGAAATGATAATGCCGATTATCCTGTCGGTCCAGGGCTTCGCCGTTTTAAGTCTTGCGACCAAGGACTTCTCCATGAGTTTCATTCTTGAGGTGCTGGCCCCGTCCTTGGAGAAGAGGATGAAGGTGGCTGCACCTTCTTTACTTGCCACACTTGTTTGATCTTGGGCTGTGTAGGTGGCTTTTGAGGGGCTGATTTCTTGACCCATAATCCCGGCCGTGGTGTTGCAGGCTTCTTGGGTTGGTACCATGACGGGTTCTCACGTTTGTCAAGTTGCTTCCAAAAAGCAATGAGATTGTCCGTCTTTCTTGGAGTCACTTCGATTTCTTTGATGTTTGAGGTATTTGGCCCATACTTGATCTTGATCATTGAGCATTGTTCTTTTCGGGGCTGAAACTCGAATTTCTCCTCCTTCTCATTGATGTAGAAACGGATTTCTCCGGCCCCAACATCAATTTGAGCCCTTGCGGTGCTGAGGAAGGGACGTCCCAAGATGAGGGGCGTCTCCTTATCAATGTCCATTTCTAGCACCACAAAGTCCACCGGTATGAAGTTACCCCGGATTTTTACCGGAATGTCTTCGGCTATTCCCGCAGGGTAGCGAACTGATGAATCTGCTAGTTGCAACCTCATTGGTGTAGGAGTCAGCTCTGTGTAGCTCAATCGATCAAAGACTTCCTTGGGCATGACGCTGACGCTTGCCCCTAGATCGCATAAGGCGTGCTCGAAGTGATGTGCCCCAATAGAGCATGATATGGTGGGGCAGCCAGGGTCCTTTTTCTTTTCGGGAAGCCGGTTGAGTATAGCTGCGCTACACTCCTCGGTGAGTTTGACCATCTCTGTGTTGGGTAGTGGTCGTTTGTTGTTGAGGATGTCTTTGAGGTAACGTGCATATATGGGCACTTGTACCATGTCCATCAAAGGCACGTTGACATGGATCTTTCTGATGACCTCAACGAAACGATCAAACTGTTCATCCACCTTTGGCTTCTTGTTTCGGTGCGGGAATGGCATGAAATTGGTGTCTTGGAATTCTATTGCCTCCCCACCGGTTGTCTTCGGTTCATCATGTTCCTTCTCTTGGATGTTAGAAGGGCCTTCTTTCTCTTGTTCAATCCTGCTCTTCTTACCTGCATGGTTAGGATATGGCGGATCCCGAGTGGACTTTCCTCCCCTCGTGGTTACCGCATTAACATTTTCTAAGGAAGCCTCGGGTTGCCCCGGGGTCTTCCCAGAATTAGAGGTAGGAACAAGAGCAGCAAGCTGAGCAATTTGAGTTTCTATCATTTTATTAAAGCTCAGTTGATTTTTGAAAGCAGAGGAAAAACCTTCTAACTGTGAATTTATATTTTCTAAGACTTTATCATTGGCAGCAAACTTTTTGTTGATTGATTCGTTAATTTTAGCTTGGCCAAAAACTAAGTCTTTCAAGGAAGGCTGATTATTGTTAAAGCCAGAAAAGTTGTTACCTCCTTGATAGGATGGTCGGTTTTGATTATATCCTTGGCCTCCATTTGGACGATACCCGTTGTTGTTGTTCATGTAGAACGCATCTTCTTGGGTGTGGGGGCAATCCTTCCCCATATGGCCTGTGTCCCCGCATTCCTCACACGTCATGCGTGAGTCCAATGCACGAACAGTACCATTCGAGTTGTGTTCATCCAAACGCTTCATGAGGAGGTCAAGTTTGGCGGATGACATGTCCACCTCTTTGACAGGGTGAATGCCTTTTGAGCGTGTTTGGAGTCGATCGTCGCTCCACCCTTGATTTGAAACCATCTTCTCTATAAGTTCTTTTGCTTGAGCCACGGTCTTAGAGAAGAAAGCTCCTCCAGCAGCGGCATCCATATGTCCACGGGTTGTTGATGTCAACCCGTTGTAGAAATGTTGAAGAATGAGCCATTCTTCCATCCCATGGTGTGGGCATGCAGATATGTATTCTTGGAACCTCTCCTATGCCTCGGGCATGGATTCATTTGTTGCTTGCTGGAAACTTGAGATTCTTCCACGAAGGGCATTGGTTTTGCCCATCGGGAAAAACTTAGCGAGGAACTCCGTACAACATTTGTCCCAAGTGTCAATGCTTGCACGGTTATTGTAGAACCACTGTTTCGCCTTCCCAAGGAGGGAGAGGGGAAACAGGCGGAGTTTGATAGCATCTTGGTTGGCTCCGGCTGCTGACGTGCTGCATATCTCTAGGAACTGTTGAAGATGAGAGTTGGCGTCCTCGTGGGCCTTCCCACAAAAGGGTATGGCCTGCACCATAGTGATGAGGCTAGACTTGATGTCAAGTCCTGCGGCACCAGCGTCGACAGCGGGTCCAATGGGCACATTGGCGACGGAGGGCGCAGAGTATTCACGAAGGGTCCTGTTAGCCATGTTTGTTGAAGTTGATGGTGCGGAAGATGCGGGTTCACTTGTCGCGAGTTCTTGAGGGGAAATGACGACGCGAGGTCGAGTCTTCCTCACAAGTGACTCGGGATTGTCAACGAAGTTTTACGGCAAGTCGAATCCACGCATACACTATCCTGTTTTCACATCAAAGAGAAAACAGATCAAGGTTAGCCTGCATGGGCAATGGTTAGATCATATCAAGTGTAATCATGAACAATCATAGTACTCTTATTAACCAATGTTCTCCCCGGCAACGGCGCCAGAAATGCTTGTTGGCGTCTCTTACGGTCACGCAGAAAATACGCGACCGCGGGAGACGCCGGGGGTTATGGTTTTAGTCACTTGCACTATTTAACCAAATAATCCACGTCTAGTAACAAGTACTAGATATGAATTATAAGGCATGTCATGTTGAATGAATATCCGCAAGCGGACGGATAACCCGTTGTAGCATTTCACCCGAGAGTATTCCAAGGGTATCGTATTTATATTTTTCCAAAGGAAGACATGGTCGTTAAGAGTACTCATGTTCATGGTGTTACAAATGATAGATGATATAACCACATTCCAACACAGGGGTAAGGTTCAATAGTAGAGGATAGTGTGACACACACAAAGGTATTCCACTCTCTCTAATAAAAAGGCGAGAGACAGTTCTAAGCAGTGCTAAGTCAAACTAGTAAGCTACCACTCCAAGAGTACAACATTCATATAGCGTGCAAGCTTCTACCCAACATCTAAGGTCATGCAAGAACAAGCAAGCGTCTATGTCTAGGCAACTTCGGGAGGTCCGGCATACGCAGGGTCTGCCCCGCGACTCCGGCGCATTTACATACTCCTATGCCGTGCCCGAACGTGGAGGGTTCCTTTGGATGGACAGGGCTGTCACTTCCTGCCACCTACCTCTACAAACCGTGGGACACGCACACACTCAAGGGTGGAGAGACAACCCCAGCACCATGCCGGCGTCACTAACCACAACTCTAGATCCCTCGAGGCACCCCCAACCATTCGGATCGACGGGGTGATAAATCTAGAGCACCTTTGCAGGACAAAGAACCCGATGCCAAAACATAAGAACAACTAGCCTAACCAGCATGAACTAGATAAAGGGATCAAAACTAGCACTAAGTCATGCATAAGCGTTCGTCGCTCAAGAACGAGCGACGAACGACGATCAATCAAGTAAGTTCAAGAATAATCGATGATCAAGTATGAACGAACGAAGAACGCTCGATGTATGTTCACGAACGATCACCGATGAACGATGAACGAACGATGAACGAACATGAACGAATGACGAACACTCATGCAAGATCACGATCAAACTACTAAGCACATAACAAGTATATGAACGAATGTATTCCATAGATGAAGAACAAGTCTTACAAAGAAGGGATACAAGAGCTATACCCAATTCTCCACAAGACTTTGGGAGCAATGAGGCAGCCCACTACTCAGCCTAGCACTACCTAGAAAAGTCTCTAGCTCTAGTGTGAGGAGAGGAGGGAATGATCCTTGTATTGTGTTGTGTGTTTGAAAGAGGGGGGGGGGGGGGGTACCCCTCCTTATATAATCCTTGAAGGTCGGTTTCTGGAGGCGGTTCCGCAGGTCGGTGGCATTTAATGCAGGTGGAACCGACCTCCAGAGGTCGGTATCTAACCGTCATAGAAAGGTGGGCCCAGGGGGCCACCCTGCCAGGTCGGCCGACCTGGTCAAGGGGGGTCGGCCGACCTGTGCCTGGCCCCTCCTGGGCTGGGCTTTGGCAGGTGGCTCCCCCTCTGGGTGCTCTTCTCTGATCCAGGTGCATTAGGCCTTGGTTGTGTTGGACTTTGGCGAGATTTGGCCTTTTTGTCTTGAAGTTGTATTCCCGCGGCGAACGTTGTTTTGTAGAAGTGTTGATTCGTCGCCTTGGGGCATGATTTCACCTGGATTTCTCCCTTATTCCACCTGCACACTAAAATCTAGAGGTACATGTGGAAATAGGTTATTCTTAAATAAAATGCGTGTAAGAAATGCTCAGTCCTTCTCATTTATTGAGCTAATTGATGGTCGAAATTGGTCCGTAACGACCGTCAACAATGCCTTTGAGTCCTTCCTTGAAGCTCGTATCTTTCGACGGGTCTTGATCTGAGGTTTCTCGACAAGTCCTTGGATTCTTCTGGGTTTTCCTCGATTCTCGCGTAATCTAGCGTATAGAATATACTACGTATAATTAAACTACCGTAAAAGAAAATAAAGAGCAAAAAGAGCCGAATAAGATCCAATTAACTCCAATAAAACTGATAGAAAGCCAATAAAGAATAAAAGATTCAATTTGCGAATGATGCATCCAGTTTTACTTTAACAAGGTTTTGTTACCTTAAAAAGGCCATTAGGGGTGATGCATCGTACTCTATGGCTTTTGGTGTAATGAGAGATGCTAAACACGAAGAGAAGAGCATGAATGCATGAAGTGACGGGGACAGCGTGTGTACGTGTTCTTCGTACATTCGTGGCACTAGCCTTCATACAGGTAGTAACCTATATAAAGGTTCATGCAACACGTGTACGAAGTACAAGGTGTGTCAGCTTAGGGCTCCTATACCTTATATCGTTAACTAATGATGACGTAGCTATTAATTACTTACTAGATTGATTAATTACTAAAACTAAACTATTATTTATTAAGTTGGTTGTCACGCGTCAGACGCATGACGATGGTACGTGTACGTGAGCATGTATGACATGAATGCATGACTGCAGATAAAACACTAAGATCAAATAAAGACAACTAGCAATTAAGATAACAACGAAACAATAACTCCAATAAGAGCCAATAAAAGAGCACTTTTATAAAAGCAGGTAAATGAATCAAATGGAGCTAGACGATGGTTTGGCGGCAACATAAGTTTGATTGAGCGATGATCGATCAAAGCTAGGTTTGGAGTTTGTATTTGTGATATAAGGAGGGTACGGGGTTTGAAGTGAAACAGCACGAGAGATTGCTTGGTTTGAAGCGATACAATATAAAAGATTTATTGTTAGCAGGTAAAGGAGTGAATATGTGATACAAGGTTGAAGCGAGGTGTGCGTTGTCATGTGGAAAGCACTGGACAACTAGCACCACAGGATTGGTTCGATCTAGGTATACAATGATTGCGACGTGCAAGATCGACATCACATGATTGTCAGGGAAAGGATATAATGGGTGAGAGGGTTTTGCGTCATTGATGGTGTCTAGGTCAAAGATGGTGCTTCAATAATAGTACCATGAGGTACTATGCGTTTCTACGAACGCGTGGGCGCAAGAATCGCCAAAAACGGAGATATGGTTGAAAAGATATGAATATTTAAAGTTTTGGGGGCTCATCTGTAATTATAGAGGACTTTTCTGTAATTACAGAGAAGTTCTAGGCACCTATATGTAATTAGGAAAAGTTTAGGGACCTTGGTGTAGAAAGACAGGGGCTAAATCATAATTACAGAAAAGTTTAGGTACTTTTCTGTAAAAAGACAGGGCTCAAACATAATTACAGAAAAGCTTGAGGGCTTATCTGTAAAATGTACAGGGCCCGGGGATTTTCTTGAATTTGTGAATTATTCTTGTATTGCAAATTGTTTATTGCGTGGTGCTGACGCAATAAAGGTGGGAAATGGTTTAAAAATAAATCGAGAACCCGGTGGACTGGGTCCATGGACCGGGGATGGGCGGCGGTCCACCGGTCCACGGTGGACCGGGGACGCGCGCGCGGCGGCGGCTTACCGGAATCCTCGCCGCCGGCGGCTAGGGTGGATGGGGAGCCGTGGGACCTCGTCGCGGTGGACGAGAAGGCGATGGCGGAGCCATGGGGCGTACGTGTCGTTGACGGTGTGCCTCGGAGCGAAGGCGCGGGCTCGTTGGAGATGGCCGCGGTGGCGGCGCTCGACAGAAACTCACGCGTGAGCCGGGAGAGGGAGAAAGAAGGCGCGGGAAAGGTAGAGAGGAGTGCGGGGAGCCTCACCGCGCGCTCGGCGGTGGCGGAGGGGAACGGGAAGGCGCCCGGCGTCGAGGGGTAGACGGCGGCGAGTGAACTTACCGTCGATCTGCCCGATGGCGGCGCGGCGGAGCGAGCCAAGGGGCAGCCGGGGTAGAGCTTGGCGCGGTGGTTCTCGGGGAAGAGAAAAGGGGAGAGGGGAAAGCTTAGCACGGCGACAGGTGAGGTCGCCGGAAGGTCTCACCGGGGAGAAGAGAGAGAGAGGAGGGAGAGAAGGGCTCGGGGTGGCGTGGAGGAGAGGAGAAAGAGGGCGCGGGGGCCATTTTAACAGTAGGGCGGCGGCTGTGGCTGACGTCGCCGACGGGACGCGACGGAGGAGGGGGATGACAGGTGGGCCCCACCTGTCATTGGGACGGAGAGGAGGAGGCGGGCTGGGCTGCTGCTGGGCCAGAAGGGAGGATGCATGGCCCGGAAAGAGAAAAGGAAAAAGAAAAAGGGAATACGGGAGTGGGCTGGGCCGAGGAGAGAAAGAGAGGGAGAGGTTTCGGCCCGATAGGTTTGGGAAATTGGAAATTGCTTTACTTTTTACTGGGATTTGAATTTGAAGAGATTTCAAATTCAAACAAAAGCAAAGGTTGACCAAACACTCAAAACAAATCAAATAAAACACAGAAATGCATATGGTGAAGTTTTATGCAAGTTTAAAATTCAAAAATTTGAAATTTTACTTGGGATTTAATCCTACTTTGATTTTATTTGTTGTAAACTCAAAAAGCTTCAAATTTTTAGTACATTATTTAAATGAAAGCAACCACTTGAGCACAAGTTTTATATTTCAAAATTTTCAGATTCAAACTAGGTTTGATTTATTTAGTGAATTTTATTTTGAAAATTCATTTCAAGGTGAGAGGTTGGACAATTTTTTTTTTTAATTTGGAGTGATTTTTATTGCTTTTTATTTTTCTTTTCTTCTTTTTTTTTTGGCTCCAAAAGTAGGGGTGTTACAAGTATGGACATATTCTAACCAGTGTACTTTTTGAACAATAACATGCTATGAGCCTCCAAAAATTGAAATCGATATCAGCAATGGATATGGATATTATCACTGAATCATGGATCAAAAGTAAGAGAAACAACAAAACTTGCCAAGTTGTTAAGCCATTGGGCCTTTCAAGGCGCAGCTTGTGTGATTGATAGAGTGGCAAAAAAGTTATGATCGCAACTGCTACATGAGTGCACTTAGTTTTCTTAGCAGATATCTTTTTTGACAGTAAACACAATTTTCTTTGTGAAAAAACAGTAAACATAAGTTACACAGATCACTCAAGGGACATGGTGCTTGTGTTTTTTTTTTTTTTTTGTGATAGTCACTATAAAAAGAAAATTAGCTTCACAGCAGGTCTATACTTATAAGAATTAGCATACTGAGGCTAATATATTTATTGTTATAGTAGTTTACAATGCTTTCGTACAAAACAAATTCCAAGATCGTGCACGTTATTATATCTAGCAATCTGAGAGGCTTACCTTCGTGAATTTTTTAGCCATTGCTCCAGCAGTCCAGCCTCTCTCCGCTACCCACCATCGTGCAAGAATAACCCCGAGACCAAAGAAAGGGGAAAAATCTGGAAAAGAATTGAAAGAACACTCTGACCTTAACCATAGCCTCCATCTCCAACTGAGAAACCAGCAGAAAACGAAAACGAAGTCTCGGTGCAACAAGAATGAGCAAGCAGATCATGGAACCAAAAAGAAAAAGAAAGCACGTGGCACGAAAAAAAAGGGCAAAATTGACGCAGGAAACCCCAACACAAAACCCTAGACCATCCAGAAGAACCTGCACATTCATCCGCTATTCCATCTAAAAAAAAAACATTCATCCGCTATATACAATCCGGCCAAAACCAAGAACAGAGAGAAACAGCAACATAAACAAAGAAATATGAAGGAATTGAAGGGAAGGAGAGGGGCTGGCGTACGGTGCCTGCTCGCCACCGTTGGGAGCGAGGTAGACGTGCTGGAGGCCGGCAGTCGCAACAGGGGGTAACGCTCCCTCTCTCTCTCCCCCACCGGTTACGTATATTTTTCATCCGAGTTGCGTTACCGTAACGCTAAAAAATAATTTTTTTCTCACCCAGAACGCCACCCACCGCACCCCATCTATTGGAAATAATTCAAACATATTTGACGTGACCAGCAATTTCCATACAGGGATAACATGAATAATTCAAACGTACTAGCAATTTCCATAGATGATTGACGTGAATAGCAATTTCCATACTAGGTTGACGTGAAACTAGGAACAATTGATCGGCACCGTTCTGAGTACGTCGGATCCCTCGATCGTTCGAAGCCCTCGTCGCCGGCGAAGCCGTCGGAGGCCCTCGTCGCAACAGGGGGGCAGGTGCGGCCGGAGGAGCCGTCGCACATGGGCGCGCTGCTGGTGCCACAGGGCTTCGAGGACGCCTATGACTCACGAAGGCGTGTTTTTCTTTGGTCCCGTGAAGAAACAGTATCGGGTGCTCAATGCCTTATAAATTGGGAACGTGCCTGTCTACCCAAGAAAGATGGCGGTCTTGGCATCCGTGATCTCAGCCTCCAAAACACTTGTCTGCTGCTGAAACTCCTCCACTGAGTGCATGACACCACAGACTCAGCATGGGCTCGATGGATCGAAGCCGAATTTGGTGGTCCTCTCGATGCTCCGGAAAATAATGAAGCTGGCACACATTGGGCAATGATATGCCGGCTGCTACTCCTTACCACGGTCGAAATAGGGGATGGTCGCACCACCTCGTTTTGGCATGATTGCTGGCTCGCCATTGGCCCTCTAGCTGAAGCGCTGCCAGCCCTGTTCACACATGCTCGGCGCCCGGAAACCTCGGTAAAAATGTGATGTGCTCTGCACTACGCCTAGCCTTTGTTCCTCGGCTAGGGCTGTCAAAAAAGTTTGAAGCTCGCAAATCGCTCGAGCTCGACTCGCTAAAAGCTGGACTCGAACTCGGCTCGAGCTCTAAACAAGCCGAACTCGAGTTCAGAGCAAAGCTCGCGAGCCCCCAGAGAACTGTTCGTCAAAGCTCGGCAGTGTTGCCTCCCAGCCTCCATCTGCAATGCCTGCTAGGAGCTTCTTTATTTCATCAACTCACGGTCACCTATTTCTTTATTCCATCAAATCACGGCCACATATTTGTTTATTCCGTCTCATGACGTGAGACTACCAAATCCCATTGCTTCTTCCTCCTGCACACTTCGAAAGACACCAGACCGGCCATGGCAGATGGGGTGGATGCCCAATCCATTTCTCCAGCTTCTTCTCCTCTTGACAAACTGAAGCCATTCGCGATTGGCCTACTCCTCGCCTCCCTCGCGGTTCAGCAGAGCCGTATCTTTCCACAAAACTCATCAGGTAGTCCCGAGATTCATATGCTAATGGTTCTTCATTCATGTTTCTCCCCTCAGCTTCCGAGAGCTTGAATCTGATTCTGATCTTCCCCTCCAGTGAATCAGTAGTATTGATAGATTTGTTTGCAGGAAAATGTTGTTTGCCACCAGGATTTCCCTGTTTCTACATGGCACCGAGCTTCAAACGAGCTTTTTGAGCCGAACTCGAGCGTTCGGTCGAGCCGATCTCGAGCGCAACTGCAGGCTCAGATGTCATGTCAGGATCGCTCGAGCTCGGCTCGCAATGGTGACGAGATTGAGCCTGAGGTGCCCGGGCTCGCTCGAGCTCGGCTGGTTGACAGCCCTATCCTCGGCTATCTACCGCGGCTACTGATGAGTTCTTGAAGCTGTCTGAACTGCTTGCTGATTCAAATCCTGGTGTGCACCAATTTATGGAATAAAAAAAATCCCCTCATTGGCAGCGTCTAAAATATAGTGGCGACGACGCCGACTTGGATGTCTTGAATCCGGGCTGTGGGCTGGTTTGGGCTCTCCTACCTGGGGGTAGTTGCAGTAGTCACCAGCATAGTCAATGGTGTTCGACCCAAGTATCTGCGCAGCCCTATAGGGTGATGCCGGGGTTCGGGGATTTTCTCGACCGGAGAAGGTTGAGCTTCTCTCTATCAAAGAAAGCCGTGGGGGCGGTCTTACCTCCCACCGGTCGAGTTTTTGAACTGCTTGCTGACATTGTTCTAACAGATGAACCTTATGTGAGAGTGTGCCCCTGGGAAGATAAAGCCCACCGTCTCAGCTCATCTGCTATATAAAAATCAGTTATTTCCAATGGGGCTGGCTGTGAGTACTACAAATTTACATGGGAAAATTGTGCACCATCGAGAGTCAAGTTCTTTGAATGGCTGCTTGTGCAGAATACAATTCAGACAAAGGAAAACTTGCTGAAGAAGCACTGTGTAGACTCTGACCTCTGTGAGCTATGTGGTACACAAGTTGAAACTGCATCGCACCTCATTGCCGGGTGCCCGTTTGCTGCTGACTTTTGGCAACGTATTGGAATTAATCTCTCTGAAGAAGCAGTTTCTAGCTTGCGGCAAGTTCAGTCCCCCGTCACCATGCCGGCTGCACACTTCAATGCCTTCCTCCTTCTATGTTGTTGACGGCTATGAAACCACCGTCATGATGTTGTCTCCCCTTCCATGCATCTGTGCTATACTCGGCTCTTCGCTAAATGTCGTGAAGATGCGGAGCTCTGGTCTTGTAGATTGCCGCGAGCTGATCAGAATGTTGCCCAAGCTTGGGCCTCGATGTTCCCTTCCAAACCCCCCTTTGTACCCAACTCAAACGACATGTAACATCCTGCTCATGTATGGACCCTTGAAAATGAAATGAAAAGGTGGGGATGCTCCCCCCCCCCCCCCCCCCCCCCCGCCCGGAATTCCTTAAAAGAACTGATGGATTTTGTTTCAATGATAAATTTATTATTTCTTATGTACATAATTATTAGTTTTATTTGCACAGAAATGTTTTTGCTGTCTCGTATGAACAAGTTTCATTGCAAAAATGCACAATCTATAGTTGCAGTTGAAACTGGTAAAGTGAGAACAAGGAGAATCAACCTACCAAGAAAGAAATATTACTCAATGTAAAATTACAGAATTTCTTGCACTACTAAACGATAATGTTGTAAGAACGTTTTAGCTTTCAGGGGTGGTCTACATTCGTTTGCTTTGACCGCTGGATGTGAGAAGGACCTGCAGCCACTGCGATGTCGTATGTTGTTGGCGAGGCGGTTCCGGAGTCGCCCTCCATCGTTTTGACAACCCGAGCAGAATGCCGAGCCGACGCTCGACGGGGCGGTGTTGCGGCCTCCTGCATTATGTCTTTGTAAATAGATGTCGAAGCGATCATGAATTGTTGAAGACATATGGTCAGAAGTCCAAAAAAACAAAATGAATATGTTAGGCTACCTCTATGTGAGAAGTGGGGGCATAGCCCCTCCACTCCACCCACAAGAAAGCACATATACACATTGTTCCACTGGTTCCTCCTCATCATCCTGCGTTGGAAGCCAAGGCAAGCTTAGCCATTGCAACCATGCTTTGCCGACCGTCTTTGAAGAGTACACCGACGCAGGCAGTTTCCTGTTGCTCGATGCCCCAATTGCTAGGCATATTAGTCTTGTCTCTTTAATTTGAAAGACAAATATTTCATGAAACCTTTCAACTTGCAATAAACCTTGTGATTCGTCAATTCAACGATGCGGCAGTCTAATTTCAGCAAAGAAACATCTACACCCTACTGGCCAATCAAACAACACCTTTGGGAGACTGATGGGCTGATATTGTTAATTAATATAGCTTGAATTTCCGGAGGCTTGATGACTGCCGTGCCGAGCTCCACAATCTCTAGAAAGAAGAGGTAAATCTTATATTCACTAATTGAAGGCTTCTTTTCAAGACATTCACATTAATCGGAAGAAAATACTAAAAATTCTCACAAAAAGCAAAACATCCGCAAAATAAATTAAGATAAACAATAGCTTTTAGTTCTAACATGATCTAAATTACCCATCTATGCCATTATACAAATTTTAGCAGGGCGGAATTAGCTTCGTGGCGCGACACGTTTAGCCTCAGACAACTTCGACATTTTCTTGGCGAAGTACTGGACCTGTTGATCTTTGCGCCACACTAAGGGGGATGGAGCTTCGCATTTGTTGGTTATCGGCGTGGATGTGCTTCAACGAAGTAGCAATGCGACTTCGCTTGGAGAAAGTGCGATCGCAAAAAGGCGTCGCTAATATTTTACTTAGGAGAGAGGCTCTTGTCGGATACCCAAATCAGGGTATCCTAATCTAGGATACTTAATCCTGCTAACCGTCTCAGCTTAATTGTGTAGGGCCCACAGGAACAGGCACACGACAACAGAGCGCTCAAGGGGTCCACGGCCGACCCCGAAGGCACATACAAGTTCCGTCTCGCCCGACCCCCAGTCGGGCGGGCCCACGACTTCCGCCCAGCCCGACCCCGAGTCGGGTGGGGTCCACGGACTCCGCCTCGCCCGACCCCCAGTCGGGCGGGCCCCGAACTCCGCCTCGCCCGACTCCCAGTCGGGCGGGCCCACAAGCCACGCTTCGCCCGACCCCGAGTTGGGAGACTTCGTCGAGAAGATTTTCCTCTGGCAAGGAGGACAGGCATTTACGACGAGTAGCTGGGGAGCCTTAACTCTACCCAGCAACTCATATACTTGCAGGCACGCGATCTGACCTGCACAGTGACACCCGTCCCATCTCGCGGCGCCGCCTGACACCTCGAGAACAGCAGCGGGATGGCTACGGCATCATCATCACCCTGAACAGGGACGAAGACCGGACTGGCGACAAGACGGCCGCGACAGTCTGGGTTGACATCTCGACCACCTGCCCGGCGACCAGGCTGACAGGACGCCGCCTGACTAGAGCCACAGTAGCGGATAGGGATCAGACTAGTGCGGCGCGTAGCCGCGCTGCCCACAACTCGAAAGCCCCGTTCCCATTTGTAAACCGGCTCACTCCTTGACTATAAAAGGAGAGCTGGGTGCATGAGGCGAAGGGACCCCGATCCCGGACAGAGATACAACACACACAGACATAGAAATACACACGAAGAGGCTTGGAGTCTTCCTCCTCCCTCGTCAACACTTGTAGCTCCCCTCTGCAAGTCGAAACACGAACCATCCACGAACTGGACGTAGGGCATCGATTGCCTGAACCAGTATAAACCTTGCTTCTCTCACAAAACCCTCGCCATCATAGGAGACTGTTAGGCGCCGTAGTTACAAATTTACTTGTCGGCCGGTTTCTTAACACCGACAGCTCTGCTTCACTGTCATCATCAACCAATCGGCCATGTAGAAATGCCCTTATATATGAAGCTTTGTGTAATGAGTTGCTTCGTAGGATCACAGGCTTGGCTTGTTAGGTCGTACTGAACTTTCAACATGCATAGAGAAAAATTGCGAAGAGAACAAGATTAGAAAAAAATGATTTTAAATGTTGCAAAACGGTATGGAAATAACAAAGTTGCCATTAATAGTGTCATGTCTGGAGGAAAAGTGTCATGTCTGGAAATAACAATCCTGTTGAATGTCGAAGGTGGAGCAAAATCCAGGCATCAAAATAGATCATATTAATAAGTACCACAACTTTAGTCAGTATACAACACTGTAAGAAAGACATGTCTTTTAAATAACTATAAAAGAATTATCAACATATTCATGTATCATGTATCAGCTTCAGTCTTATATTTCACTAACATAATTTTCTCTATTCCCTTTGTCTGGTAAATATGCATTATGCCATAGAGATTAAACTAGTGAAAAGAAGCGAGCACTCAATCTACTCTGAAACATAACAAAATCATTGCTGGGATGCTCTGAATATTTGCTCCAGTGATGTTTAGCCAAAGTGTATATGATTTTCTAATTTCTAACTGCAGATGAAAAAATTTCTAACTATAAAGTATGTTGTGGTGATAGAAATAATATTTTTAGAAACTAAATACTCTCTCTATTATTAAATTGAACTAAAATTACATCTGTTTAGAGCATGAACAGAGTATGTATATGCTAAAGGAGGGGCCTCCGACGCGATCTTGCACCGGGCCTCTGAAATACCAGGGCCGGCCCTGTTTTCTAACTGCAGATGAAAGAACGAATTTAAAAGAAAATTACTATACATATGTACTGTGAAGAAAGAATATGGATGCATATGGAGGCAAAAAAGAACTGTGACCTAATAAAGAGTATGGGGAGATCCATCAGGATAAACGCATGGTTTGAACCCCTAAGCAAACAGCATGCTGAATCAAGTGGTGCGCACATGTTTTGATTAGCAGCGAGTAGCTAGAATGACATTACTACGTACGTACATTCCCACTATATTACTGTTATTAGCACGACAATCCTAAGAACTATTATAATACCATCATCTTAATTTGATCTAGCTACCACCTGTAAAAAGAAATAAACAATTTGAAGAGGACAAATTTAATCTGCACAGATATATAGTCGTATTAGATCTGAATCATTAATAGAAGAGGAGGTAATCGACAGGAAACTGCATCCCCCATCCATGGAGACCAAAAAGTAATTAGCAAGGAAGATGGAAAACTTAATAAAGTTACAAAGAGCCCATAATCTGCTAACCACCTCATTCTTGTGTTCTTTTTTTTTTTTGCGAGGGCATTCTTGTGTTCATTATAGCATTATTTACAGATGCTGCAGGGCACATCAAATAAACATGGCTGTTTGATCATAAAGATTGTGCCGATTCTGACGAGCCAAATGAACCCACAACGGTTTGCGACATTAGCAGAGTACACAAAGAACACCTGATCCAACCGTTTAATCCTATATCTAAACCCTTAAAGAACCAGTTGCGAGGAAAATCAGTTCTACCCTGCCAAACTATCTACCCTGCCATCTGAACCGTCCTGCCATATCGTGGGCCCAAAATCCAACGCACCCAATCGTTCCATCAAATCCCGGGCGTAACGCTCCCTCTCTCTCCCCCACCGTATATTTTTCATCTGATTTGGATTACAGTAACGCTAAAAAATAATTTTTTTCTCACCCAGAATGCCACCCACCGCACCCCATCTATTGGAAATAATTCAAACGTATTTGACGTGACCAGCAATTTCCATACAGGGATAACGTGAATAATTCAAACGTACTAGCAATTTCCATAGATGATTGACGTGAATAGCAATTTCCATACTAGGTTGACGTGAAACTAGGAACAATTGATCGGCACTGTTCTGAGTACGTCGGATCCCTCTATCGTTCGAAGCCCTCGTCGCCGGTGAAGCCGTCGGAGGCCCTCGTCACAACAGGGGGGCAGGTGCGGCCGGAGGAGCCGTCGCGCCTCGGCTCAAATCCATCGTAGGCCACCGTGACGGGTATGGCCGAACCCTTCCGACGCGATCAAGGGCGCCAGCCGTGACAAACTGCGGCGTCTGAACCAGGCCACCGCGACTGGAGGCACGCCCTTGCCTTGAGCCGCTGGAGGAGTTGAGGCGGCCGGGCAGAACCGAGCAAATCGTTGTGGAAGCGGAGGCGGACGAAGACCGCTGGAAGAGGAAGGGCGAGAAAACAGGGAGCCGATGGGGAAGGCGAGGCACCGCCTTAACTTCTGCTCGTACGAAGAACGACCGACGACGTCTCTCACTGAGGCGACCAAATCAACACTGACGCAAAACGCGGTCAACCCAAATCACGTACACAACCTTGATAACGATCGCGCGGTGAAAACCTTTCACAGCGACGTGTCGCGCGAGTTCACGCGGGTTTACGCTGCAGACTGAGGACCACAAATTGTCGAAGAGGCCATCGATCATCGAGGAGACAAGATATACGGCGAGGAGACAATCATTATAATCTTCCTAGAAGAGTATGCTTCTTTACCAAATGTCCGAGATTTATTCATTAGGAAGATTATATCTTCTCTTTGTTTTTACAAAAGTCTCACGCATATATTTTTGTCATGTACAATTTGGTTTGTGACACATGCAACGAAGCTCATGTGTTTCAAGAAATAGACAGTCGCCGTCATCATACTTCTCTTGGATGCACGCTTTTTTGCACATCCAGTTCGTGATCAATGTGACACCCCGTGTCACTGAGATCACATAACGCTCCCCTTTGCACTGAACAAAAGACCAGCAGAAACCAAATTTTTCCAAATTCGAAATTCAAATTTCAAATAAAGGCCAAACACATGCTTGTGAAGCAACTCAAATTTTTGCATAACAACTTGAATAGACAAAAATACCAGTGGATAGACCTACTCAAAATATAATTTTGGAGAATTTTTGGTGATTTTATAAATTCATTTGGCAGGTCAATAAAATCCCTAAATCTGGAAAAGTTACCAACTTTGAATTGATGCCATTTGAAATTCCTTTGGATTCCAGATGTGCATGTTGACCAGTGGATAGAACTTTTCAAGAGCTTTCCAATGGTACCAAAATCGCAAATTTTGGAGATCGTTTACTAGTCCAATTAGTGTGCCAAAGTTTGGAGGAAATCCTGATTCGAATAAATCGGGGAAAAAGAAAAGATGCCCGAGGGCCCATCTGTCATCCCCCTCGCTGTCACTGAGCGCGCGGAAGACGGCCGCCGCGTGGCCGCCGATGTACGGCGCGGCCACCGCCCACGCCCGCTCTCCCTTTCGGACATATTGGCGCCACTCTCCCTGTCCGAAGCTGCTTCCCCGCTCCAGCACGCTCTCCGTCACCCTCCTCGTCAAACCCTAGCCCGCCCCTCCCGTCGTCGCGCTCAAGCTCTGCCGTGTTTCCCCCGCCTCTGGGCCTTGCCGCGTAAGCCAGTGCGCGTGGAGCTGCGTGGTGATGGGTTGAAGCTCGTGTGGACGCTCCCTTTCTTCCTCTGCGCGTCAAGCCCGTTAATCGACTGGATTCGTCGCCATGGCCGGCGGTTGAGCGTTTTCGACCTCGTCGTCGATTCAGCCCACTACGGTGAGCCCGAGCTCGATTCCTCGCTTCTGGAACTTCTCTGCTTCGTCGCGCACCTCCCTCACTCCGCTATTATCCCTATTCGCAGCCCAAGTCGCCGGATTCCAACTTTTCCCCGTCTTCGTCGTCGAGCCGCCTCGCATCGTCTCCGGTGAACTGCACCCTCGAGCCTTCCTCCTCGTCGCCATGCTATGGAACGAGCTCACCTGAGCTGCGGCGAAGCTTCCTGATCGAGCCAAGCTGGTCCTCGTCCTCAGCATTTTGCCTGCAACGTCGCCGAACCTCGCCGCCCCGTTCTTCCTCGTCGCCGGCCATACTCCGACCACCCCCTTCATCTTCACGACCCCTAGGTGAGCTTGCCGCATCGCGCCCTCCCTTTCCAAGCTACCGGATGACCTCAGCGACCGCCGGAGCTCACTCCGGCGAGCCGCGCCGCCGCGCTCCGGCGACTGTCCCGGCCAGCACACGCGAGGCAACAGAGCCAGGATCGAGTGTGGCTACACCGGATCCGGTGCACCATGTTCATGTGGTCTTCCGTGTGGCTCACGCGTTATTGGCTGGATCCCTTTGTGGCTCATCCGGATCTAGTGCGGCCCAGAACCCTGTGGCCAACTTTGTGGCACCGATCTGATTGGCCCGGCCCAATTTCAATCCTTTTTCGCATAAGTTTAAATTCCAGAAATTCCAATAAACTTCCAAAATCGATAGAAAATGAAATATACATCAGAAAAATATGAACCCAATTTTGTTGCACTCCATGTAACATCCTCTGTCCAGAAAAAATACCAAAACACATTTTTGCAGATTGTGTATTTTCTGGAAAATACATCTGTCCAGATCTTATTTAATTCTTTATAAATTCTCTGTTGCCCAATAAATCATGAACTCCTGCATACTTGTTAAGAATCTGATAACACACCTACAGAGCATTTTTCCACTGTAACAGGTTGTCTAATTATTTTCTTATGATTTAAACCATGTTCTGCACCGTATAAATTATTATAAATAATCTACCTTGCAATAAATCATGAAACTTCACCATAAATTACTTCCAGTGGCACTATTCACCATAAAAATGCCACTGGACATAAATCAACTTTCGAAATCACATTATTCATTTAACTTACCTAAGTGGATTAATGGTGAGCTTAAGTAAAAGTTAATGAAGGAAATACTCCAGACGAAATTAATTAACAAAGTTAATCATTTGCACTTACAGAGTAAATGACTGTCCTATCAAGAAATTAAATCATTTTTGCATCATATTCTTGCATCTAACTTTGCATTGTTCCTTGTCATAACGTGTAGTGACAGAGACGACTCCGGAGCCGCTCGACTTCCAGCTGCCGGAGGAATAGACCCAGGAGGTGCAGGAGGAGCAGCCGCAGCAGGAAACTGACCCCGCTGACCCTGTTAGCTACACTCCTGAGCCAGGCAAGCCCCGGTGCATGCCTCCCTATTTAGGATTTTATTTTCGCACTTGATTGGGGCTAGTAATTGTTTGTGCATTAGGTTTATTAGGAGTTGATGTGAAACCATAGAACTGCATTAGGACTACCCTTCCATATCCTACCTTGTGTCCTATTTTTATAGATGTGGTCTAGGTTACGTTAGAACTTGCTAGACTTAGTGGCTAGCGGACGGTAGAAGTCGAGTGGTAGGTCCCACTCGCATGATAGGGACTCCTGGATTGTACTAGCTGGATTTAGGATTTGTTGAGACCGGACGGGGAATTGATTGTATAGGATGGTTGGAGAAGGCTGGGCCTTCACGGTGGTGTAGCCCCGTCTGTGTCGATTGAGGACCGTTCGTTGTTGGCCCTATTGAGCAAGTTCGAACGTACTGACTCACATGCTAGTGTTTTTATGGGCCTAGTAAACCTAGTAGCCTGCGTCGCCCCGGATGTCTGGTAGATACTTTACTCTTTCTATCATGGTATTTGGGAGAGGTAGGGTGGCGTCCCGCGCAGTCAGCCGTCCGGGACGGGGGCTGTGGTGGGAGAGCCCTTCCTCGGGAGGAGTAGAATCTGGTACAGCTCTGGTGGTACGTAGCGTAAACGGTTGCCGTATGTGGCCTTTGCTGCGTATGGCGTGTGGTCAGGTTTTCTCCTGCAGGATGTACATCGATGCCGCCGCTCTCGGTCAAGAGCAACCTTGCTCAGTGCGCCACATCGTAGTGTGATATGATTGATGATATGGTGCTAGTCTATTTACATTACTGTTATTTACATTGCTATATATATATATACTGTCACTGTTGATGTATTGTTACTTTATACATGTTTTAGAGAGATGCACACTGTTTTACTGGATAAGTACTTATCTTGAAAAATAAAACTTGAAAGTAAGGATCAAGTAATTAGTGCGAGTTATGCTATTGAGTCAGCCACCCCTTTGTAGCCTTGCATATTAGAAGTCGGCTGTAGATAGCCAATTTGACGGGTAAGTCTTGCTGAGTATTAGTTGCTCAGGGTTTGGCTCTTTATGATTTTATTGCAGGTAGTACCTTTATCCCCGACTCTACGGGTGGAGGTGGACAGTGGGATGGCCAGCTTCCCTATGGTTGGACAGCCCACTGGGAGACTGAGGAGTGATCTCCTCTCGAGTCCGCATCTTCATGGCTTTGGATGCGGGTTCTTGTGTATCGTGAGCGCGTGCGCTTGTACCTTTATTTCTAGACTTGTATCGTTTATTTCCGCTGTGCGACTCTGTGTTTTAAATTAATTAATGTAACTACTTAAAGACTTAATTTGTGCTTTTTATATGCTGTACTGTTGCGTCTGTTCATCAGCGCTTGACCGACTCGATCCTGCGAAAAGCGGAGACGCTTCAGCTGGTATCAGAGCCGTGTTGGGACAGTACATCATATAAACGGCCTATTTTCGAAAATCTAACCACGTACGTGTCAGGATCGAAAAGTCCATTATAAGGATGTTAGAGTAATCAGGTGGTAATAGGAGTTGATTGTTATTTTTCTGTAACGACGCACCGACGCCCAGGTAAGAAGGTAAGGAACTACATGGCGCTGGTTTTGGATATTGGTGGCGGAGTTTGTTCTGTTCCGTGAACCATCGAGTTCACGAGGAGTTGAGGATGGTGAGGATATGTTATTGGGCCATGTATTACACTTTATTGGATACGTCACCTGTGTAGGTTGGTTGAGGTGACGTTGTGTGCTTTGCAGGTACACTAACTCGCGCGTAGATCGTGTAGAAACGTTTGTGAGTGCGAAGTAGTTACCACCACTATCTACGGCCTGCTATATTTGGGCAAATTTTATTTTGTGAGGACGTATAGGTCGTGCATACATTGCATCTTCATGATTTAAAACACTTCCACGAATTTCAGATCACTTAAAAATTTCAGACTGACAAGCTAATTTTAAAAATTCATAACTCCAAAACCGCTTGGCCAAATTCGATGAACCAAGACTTGCTGGAAAGCTTACAATATGAACTAAAATTTTGCTTCAGAGTTCACCTTTCGATTCTGTCAGTATCACCCCCAAATCTGTCGACCAAGTGAAGTCAAATTTCAGCTTCGACTAGTTTTTGCAGAATCTGTCCACCAACTTCAAAAATCGATATCTCCAGTTCTACTGATCCATTTTGGTCGTTTAAGCACTCGATGGAAAGATCTTGAAGTTATCTACAAGTTTCGTGTTCTGACTTTTCTCGTTTCAAGCCTCCAGAAGTGTCAGTTTTTGTTTTTGTGACTGCGGCTCGCAGTCAAGACAGATTTCAGTCTGTTGCTTTGATGGACCGTTGCATCTGTGTTTGTGCGTGAAAGGCTTAATGTAGCTACTTGCTACGACCTTCCAGAACTTCTTTACCATGTTCTAATTTTTATTTAGCATGGTTGTTCTGTTTGGAGCAGTTTGTGGGATTTTTCTTGCAAACTCTCCCTATATGAATGCTTATGGCCTTTCTTGCATTTCAGTTCTGCCATATTGAATATCCTTGTTTCTTGGAGCTAACGGTGATGATTTTGATTTGGCAGAATGCCGCCGCGTCGTCCGCCACCACCCCCGCCGCAGTACAATCTGGCGGAGGCGATGCACAACCAGACAGAGCTGCTCAGGACTCTCGTCCAGGTCGTCACCCAGGAGGGTGGCAATCGTCGGGGTCCACAGTCAGGCTGCACCTACGCAGACTTCCTGGCCACACAACCGCCTGTCTTTTCCGGGTCCACTGACCCGATGGAGGCAGAGTCTTGGCTGCGCACTGTGGAGTCCAAGTTTGGGCTCCTTCCTGCCTGCACAGAGGTGCAGAAGACACTGTTCGCGGCGCAGCAGCTTCAGGGGTCGGCTGGAGGATGGTGGGCAGCTCACCTTGCCACTCTTCCGGCCGGCAGCAGTTGACTTGGGCACAGTTCAGAGAGGCCTTTCGCTCGTTCCACATTCCGCCTGGCCTTATGCAGCGGAAGCTCAGGGAGTTCCTGGACCTCAGGCAGGGAGGCAGGAACGTGTTCGACTACGCCCAGGTGTTCAACCACCTGGCCCAGTTTGCTCCAGACCAGGTAGACACGCCCGCCAAGCGGAAGGCGTGTTTCTTGAGAGGCTTGTCTACCAAGCTTCAGTCCCGGCTTGTCCTGAACGTCGGTGGTACCTTCGACGAGCTGGTCAGTGCAGCGATTGTGATGGAGGATACCATCAGGGCACACCAGGACGACAAGAGGAAGAGGAAGGCTGTGGCACCACAGTCTGGCAGCACTTCAGCCAGGCCACGCCTTGTGTACACCGTCCCCAGTGGACAGCGGTACCTTGCACCTCCACAGTACCAGCGTCAGCAGCAGCAGCAGCAGTTTGCTCAGAGACAGCCACAGCAGCAGCAGCGTCAGCAGCAGCAGCAGCAGCAGCAGGCAGGCAGAGGTTTTCCGTGCTTCAACTGTGGACAGGTGGGGCACTTCGCGCGTGACTGCCGTGCAGCACCGAGGCAGAACAACGCGCAGAAGGCTCCAGTTCAGGCAGCAGGACAGCAGCGCCAGCAGGGCAGGAACGCGCCAGTTAAGACTGGGCGCGTTAACTACACCACTGCTGAGGAGATTACAGAGGGTGAGCAGGTTCTTGCTGGTACGTTCTCCATGTGTCACCGGCCTATTGATATATTGTTCGATTCAGGTGCATCTCATGATTTCATCAGTCTAGCTTGTGCACGCCGTTTGGGCCTCGGGATTTCATCTATGGAGACCTCGTACCTTATCAGCACTCCAGGGGGTCGTATTCTCACCAGGCAGCTTATCTCTAATGCTCCCCTTAATTTGGCGGGAAAGATCTACACTGCACATCTTATTGTCCTACAGGAGCAAGGACTAGATGTGATTCTTGGTATGAGGTGGATGAAGTACCATAAGGCTGTTCTGGATATCTCTCTTCGTTCTGTTCACTTAGATTCTCCTATGCATGGCAAGGTCACTCTTCAGCTATCTTTGTTGGCCACATCGAGACCGTCAGTGCATCAGGCCGTTGGCAAGAGTCTGGATGTGATTCCTGTGGTGCGTGAGTACCGAGATGTGTTCCCAGATGATTTGCCAGGCATGCCACCAGATCGCGATGTGGAGTTTCGTATTGACTTGCAGCCAGGCACAGCACCTATCTCCAGGAAACCGTACAAGATGGCCCCTAATGAGTTAGCAGAGTTGAAGATGCAGTTGAAGGAGCTATTGGACAAGGGTTTCATTCGTCCGAGCTCTTCACCTTGGGGTTGTCCAGCTTTGTTTGTGAAGAAGAAGGATCAGGCGCTCAGGCTATGTGTGGATTATAGGCCACTTAATGCTGTGACTATTAAGAACAAGTATCCGTTGCCTCGCATTGATATCTTGTTCGATCAGCTAGCTAGAGCTAAGGTGTTCTCCAAGATTGATCTCCGTTCTGGGTATCATCAGATTAAGATCCGTGCAGAGGACATTCCGAAGACTGCTTTCTCTACCAGATATGGACTCTATGAGTACTTGGTGATGTCTTTCGGTTTGACTAATGCACCTGCCTACTTCATGTACTTGATGAACTCAGTGTTCATGCCAGAGTTGGATAAGTTTGTCGTGGTTTTCATTGACGACATTCTGATCTATTCAGAGACAGAGGAGGAGCATGAGCAGCAGCTCAGGATTGTATTGCAGCGTTTGCGAGATCACCAGCTGTACGCTAAGTTCAGCAAGTGCGAGTTCTGGCTTAGCGAGGTGCCTTTTCTTGGCCATGTTATATCAGCAGAAGGTATTGCTGTTGACCCTAGCAAGGTGCAGGATGTTCTGGATTGGAATGCACCTATGACTGTCTCTCAGATTCGCAGTTTCTTGGGTTTGGCTGGTTATTACCGTCGGTTTATTCCGAACTTCTCTAAGATCTCCAAGCCCATTACTGAGTTGCTGAAGAAGAACATGAGATTTGTGTGGAGCCCGCAGTGTGGTGATGCTTTCCAGAATCTGAAGAAGCTTCTCACTACCGCTCCAGTTTTAGCTCAGCCTGATATCACCAAGCCATTTGATGTGTATTGTGATGCTTCTGGTACTGGTCTTGGTTGTGTGCCGATGCAGGATGGCAGGGTGATTGCTTATGTCTCTCGGCAGCTTAAGCGACATGAAGAGCATTACCCCACCCACGATCTTGAGCTTGCAGCTGTCGTACTTGCTTTGAAAGTATGGCGGCATTATCTGTTGGGAAATCTGGTGCATATCTACACAGATCACAAGAGCCTCAAGTATATATTCACGCAGTCAGATCTGAACATGCGCCAGAGGAGATGGTTAGAGCTGATCAAGGACTATGATATGGAGATTCACTATCACCCAGGGAAGGCGAATGTGGTTGCTGATGCTTTGAGTCGCAAGGCTCATTGCAATAATCTTATCACAGCTCCTTATGCAGAGGCAGAGCCCAGTCTTAGAGTGTATGCTTATGGCTCCTTGGCCAATATATCACTTGTTCCGACCCTGCGAGATGAGATTGTGGCAGCGCAGAAGAAGGATGAGAAGGTGAATCACCTCAGGAGGAGACTCAAGCTCGGGGAAGCTAGAGTCCAGTATTTCAGAGAGGATGAGGATGGAGTCCTATGGTTCAAGGACAGATTGGTAGTTCCTAAGGACTTTGAGTTGCGCAGGAAGATTCTCGATGAGGCGCACTTGTCCAAGTATTCCATCCATCCTGGTAGCAACAAGATGTACCAGGATTTGAGGAGTCGCTTCTGGTGGACCCGCATGAAGCGGGAGGTCGCACAGTACGTTTCTGAGTGTGACACTTGCAGGAGAGTCAAGGCAGAATACATGAAGCCTGCAGGGTTGCTTCAGCCTTTGAGCGTTCCTGCTTGGAAGTGGGAGGATATTAGTATGGACTTCATTGTTGGCTTACCTCTCACATCACAGAAGCATGACTCTATTTGGGTGATTGTCGATCGATTGACCAAGTCAGCTCACTTCATTCCAGTGTATACCCGTTACAGTGTGCAGAAATATGCTGAGCTTTATATCTCCCGGATTGTCTGTTTGCATGGAGTGCCTAAGACCATCATTTCAGATAGAGGACCTCAGTTTGTTTCTCGCTTCTGGGAGCAGCTGCATGCTTCTTTAGACACCACCTTGATCCGCAGTGCTGCTTACCACCCTCAGACAGATGGACAGACTGAGAGGGTGAACCAGATTCTTGAGGACTTACTTCGTGCTTGCGTGCTGACTCACACCAAGGATTGGGAGAAATGTTTACCGCTAGCAGAATTCTCCTACAACAACAGTTACCAGGAGAGCATCAAGATGGCACCCTTTGAGGCGTTGTATGGACGTCGCTGTCGCACTCCCCTTAATTGGGTTGAGTCTGGCGAGCGATTCACCTTTGGGACTGAGTTGATAGCAGAGGCTGAGGAGACTGTGAGACGCATTCAGTCGAACTTGAGAGCAGCCAAGTCTCGACAGAAGAGCTATGCAGATAGAAGACGCCGACCGTTGGTGTTTGCAGTTGGCAGCCACGTATACCTTCGTGTCTCTCCCATGAAGGGTGTACGTCGGTTTGGTGTCAGAGGGAAGCTAGCACCCCGATACGTTGGACCGTTCCGGATATCTGAGCAGTGTGGACCCGTCGCTTATAGATTGGAGTTGCCCTCCAATCTCTCCAGTGTTCACAATGTGTTCCACGTATCGCAGCTAAAGAAATGCTTGAAGGTCCCTACAGACAGAGTGGTCAGTGATGTTGAGCAGCTTGAGCCAGATCTGACCTACCCCGAGCAGCCTATTGGTATTGTCGATCAGAAGGACCGAGTCACCAGGAAGAGCACTACCAGATTCTATAAGGTGCAATGGAGCAACCACTCTGAGGCCGAGGCCACGTGGGAGACAGCGGAGTTCTTGAACTCCCATTTTCCCGGTTTTCTACCTCCGAGGTGCGTTATTTAGTCGTTCCATTTTTGCATCTTTTTCTTCGCTCTTTCGCCGTTCGATTTTCCTCCTTCTCTTTAATCTCGGGACGAGATTCTTTTAAGGGGGGAGGGCTGTGACACCCCGTGTCACTGAGATCACATAACGCTCCCCTTTGCACTGAACAAAAGACCAGCAGAAACCAAATTTTTCCAAATTCGAAATTCAAATTTCAAATAAAGGCCAAACACATGCTTGTGAAGCAACTCAAATTTTTGCATAACAACTTGAATAGACAAAAATACCAGTGGATAGACCTACTCAAAATATAATTTTGGAGAATTTTTGGTGATTTTATAAATTCATTTGGCAGGTCAATAAAATCCCTAAATCTGGAAAAGTTACCAACTTTGAATTGATGCCATTTGAAATTCCTTTGGATTCCATATGTGCATGTTGGCCAGTGGATAGAACTTTTCAAGAGCTTTCCAATGGTACCAAAATCGCAAATTTTGGAGATCGTTTACTAGTCCAATTAGTGTGCCAAAGTTTGGAGGAAATCCTGATTCGAATAAATCGGGGAAAAAGAAAAGATGCCCGAGGGCCCATCTGTCATCCCCCTCGCTGTCACTGAGCGCGCGGAAGACGGCCGCCGCGTGGCCGCCGATGTACGGCGCGGCCACCGCCCACGCCCGCTCTCCCTTTCGGACATATTGGCGCCACTCTCCCTGTCCGAAGCTGCTTCCCCGCTCCAGCACGCTCTCCGTCACCCTCCTCGTCAAACCCTAGCCCGCCCCTCCCGTCGTCGCGCTCAAGCTCCGCCGTGTTTCCCCCGCCTCTGGGCCTTGCCACGTAAGCCAGTGCGCGTGGAGCTGCGTGGTGATGGGTTGAAGCTCGTGTGGACGCTCCCTTTCTTCCTCTGCGCGTCAAGCCCGTTAATCGACTGGATTCGTCGCCATGGCCGGCGGTTGAGCGTTTTCGACCTCGTCGTCGATTCAGCCCACTACGGTGAGCCCGAGCTCGATTCCTCGCTTCTGGAACTTCTCTGCTTCGTCGCGCACCTCCCTCACTCCGCTATTATCCCTATTCGCAGCCCAAGTCGCCGGATTCCAACTTTTCCCCGTCGCCGTCGTCGAGCCGCCTCGCATCGTCTCCGGTGAACTGCACCCTCGAGCCTTCCTCCTCGTCGCCATGCTATGGAACGAGCTCACCTGAGCTGCGGCGAAGCTTCCTGATCGAGCCAAGCTGGTCCTCGTCCTCAGCATTTTGCCTGCAACGTCGCCGAACCTCGCCGCCCCGTTCTTCCTCGTCGCCGGCCATACTCCGACCACCCCCTTCATCTTCACGACCCCTAGGTGAGCTTGCCGCATCGCGCCCTCCCTTTCCAAGCTACCGGATGACCTCAGCGACCGCCGGAGCTCACTCCGGCGAGCCGCGCCGCCGCGCTCCGGCGACTGTCCCGGCCAGCACACGCGAGGCAACAGAGCCAGGATCGAGTGTGGCTACACCGGATCCGGTGCACCATGTTCATGTGGTCTTCCGTGTGGCTCACGCGTTATTGGCTGGATCCCTTTGTGGCTCATCCGGATCTAGTGCGGCCCAGAACCCTGTGGCCAACTTTGTGGCACCGATCTGATTGGCCCGGCCCAATTTCAATCCTTTTTCGCATAAGTTTAAATTCCAGAAATTCCAATAAACTTCCAAAATCGATAGAAAATGAAATATACATCAGAAAAATATGAACCCAATTTTGTTGCACTCCATGTAACATCCTCTGTCCAGGAAAAATACCAAAACACATTTTTGCAGATTGTGTATTTTCTGGAAAATACATCTGTCCAGATCTTATTTAATTCTTTATAAATTCTCTGTTGCCCAATAAATCATGAACTCCTGCATACTTGTTAAGAATCTGATAACACACCTACAGAGCATTTTTCCACTGTAACAGGTTGTCTAATTATTTTCTTATGATTTAAACCATGTTCTGCACCGTATAAATTATTATAAATAATCTACCTTGCAATAAATCATGAAACTTCACCATAAATTACTTCCAGTGGCACTATTCACCAGAAAAATGCCACTGGACATAAATCAACTTTCGAAATCACATTATTCATTTAACTTACCTAAGTGGATTAATGGTGAGCTTAAGTAAAAGTTAATGAAGGAAATACTCCAGACGAAATTAATTAACAAAGTTAATCATTTGCACTTACAGAGTAAATGACTGTCCTATCAAGAAATTAAATCATTTTTGCATCATATTCTTGCATCTAACTTTGCATTGTTCCTTGTCATAACGTGTAGTGACAGAGACGACTCCGGAGCCGCTCGACTTCCAGCTGCCGGAGGAATAGACCCAGGAGGTGCAGGAGGAGCAGCCGCAGCAGGAAACTGACCCCGCTGACCCTGTTAGCTACACTCCTGAGCCAGGCAAGCCCCGGTGCATGCCTCCCTATTTAGGATTTTATTTTCGCACTTGATTGGGGCTAGTAATTGTTTGTGCATTAGGTTTATTAGGAGTTGATGTGAAACCATAGAACTGCATTAGGACTACCCTTCCATATCCTACCTTGTGTCCTATTTTTATAGATGTGGTCTAGGTTACGTTAGAACTTGCTAGACTTAGTGGCTAGCGGACGGTAGAAGTCGAGTGGTAGGTCCCACTCGCATGATAGGGACTCCTGGATTGTACTAGCTGGATTTAGGATTTGTTGAGACCGGACGGGGAATTGATTGTATAGGATGGTTGGAGAAGGCTGGGCCTTCACGGTGGTGTAGCCCCGTCTGTGTCGATTGAGGACCGTTCGTTGTTGGCCCTATTGAGCAAGTTCGAACGTACTGACTCACATGCTAGTGTTTTTATGGGCCTAGTAAACCTAGTAGCCTGCGTCGCCCCGGATGTCTGGTAGATACTTTACTCTTTCTATCATGGTATTTGGGAGAGGTAGGGTGGCGTCCCGCGCAGTCAGCCGTCCGGGACGGGGGCTGTGGTGGGAGAGCCCTTCCTCGGGAGGAGTAGAATCTGGTACAGCTCTGGTGGTACGTAGCGTAAACGGTTGCCGTATGTGGCCTTTGCTGCGTATGGCGTGTGGTCAGGTTTTCTCCTGCAGGATGTACATCGATGCCGCCGCTCTCGGTCAAGAGCAACCTTGCTCAGTGCGCCACATCGTAGTGTGATATGATTGATGATATGGTGCTAGTCTATTTACATTACTGTTATTTACATTGCTATATATATATATACTGTCACTGTTGATGTATTGTTACTTTATACATGTTTTAGAGAGATGCACACTGTTTTACTGGATAAGTACTTATCTTGAAAAATAAAACTTGAAAGTAAGGATCAAGTAATTAGTGCGAGTTATGCTATTGAGTCAGCCACCCCTTTGTAGCCTTGCATATTAGAAGTCGGCTGTAGATAGCCAATTTGACGGGTAAGTCTTGCTGAGTATTAGTTGCTCAGGGTTTGGCTCTTTATGATTTTATTGCAGGTAGTACCTTTATCCCCGACTCTACGGGTGGAGGTGGACAGTGGGATGGCCAGCTTCCCTATGGTTGGACAGCCCACTGGGAGACTGAGGAGTGATCTCCTCTCGAGTCCGCATCTTCATGGCTTTGGATGCGGGTTCTTGTGTATCGTGAGCGCGTGCGCTTGTAACTTTATTTCTAGACTTGTATCGTTTATTTCCGCTGTGCGACTCTGTGTTTTAAATTAATTAATGTAACTACTTAAAGACTTAATTTGTGCTTTTTATATGCTGTACTGTTGCGTCTGTTCATCAGCGCTTGACCGACTCGATCCTGCGAAAAACGGAGACGCTCCAATCAACGGGGGAAAGCAAGACATATGGACTTTTTTTGGTGGAGTCCAGCAAGCCAGATTAGGATCTTCCCCTACTGTAACAGCCTCACAACCTAATAATCATATTGAAGGAATTAGACATAATTCTTATTCGTTATATGTGAGGAAAGGGACTGCAAGATAAGTGTTTATGAGAGAGAGAGAGAGAGTACCTGATGCAAGGGCCAACAACATAAGAAGCATGTAACACGTCGCCTGCTTGCCGGTAGCCATCTAAATTGATTGACAAAGTGGAGGGCAACCCCGTGACAATTTGAAGTAAACGAACAAGGGGTCTGCCCTTTATTTATAGTGTGACGAGGGCAGTCCGTGACAATTAGAAGTAAATGAAAATAGGAAATAAATGATTTACTTCCTGATCTCCTCCATCAAACCAGCCAGCCCAGCATCGCCGTGATTTCCTCCCACACGAAACTAATATCCTATTCCCCATATCCCCGGAAACAATTCTATGATACTCGATTTCATGCTTATTATCTACGCAACGCGTGTTTGCTTTAATCTCAAAACAGGCCCCTTAATCTCCGTCGTCTCATTGTTCGACGCCGTTTCTCGAACCCCAGACGGGATTTTTTTTTTTCGCCTTCCGAGCCGACGTGCCAGACTTATTTGACGTGGCATGAAACAGATGCCAGGTAACAAAATCGAAATAACGTGCCATAGACATGTGACATATCTTCTTTTTTTTTTTTTTGGTGACTTACAGAAAAACAAAAACACCGTGTGCCATGCAAGTGTCGTTGGTAACGTGTGATGTGCACATGAAAACTAAGACGTGGCCATGTGCCATGCATATATCGTGGCCGTATATATCAATGTATATATTTCACGAAAAAGTGGATGCGTCATATGGTAGGTCTTGTTTGGATCCTCTAGCCGGCTACTTGCCTTTTTTATAAGTTTAGTCGATTATTTTAGTAGTTTTAGTTGACTAGGGGCTAAAAGTTAAGGAGGGGATGGCTTAAAGTTTAAGAGATTTTAGGAGGTCACGTTTGGATCTTAGCCGGCTAAAATTGGCCACCTAAAAGTGGAGTCCCCCCACCCCCGCGGGGTCGGGGAAAAGTTCCGCCTCGGACGACCCCTGGCGCTCGACCCCGGTCGCGGAGAAGGGGTCGGACGAGCGAGGTCGAGGCACGGCCGTTGGCAAATCGGGCCAACAGCGTGGCCTCGGGTAGTAAAGAGGGAACCTTTATTTCGCAAAATGCAGGACAACACTGTATCCCCAACCACTCGAAGGGGTTGGGGGAGCATCCTCTTTACATGATACAAATGAATTTGCCCTCGGGAGCACGCGTCACGGAGACCATCACCAGCTCGCGGAAGTCGAAGGGCTGGCCCCTTCCGTGGCTCACAGACGTCCCACCATCCCAAGGGTGGAACCGACCCCGCGACGGTCGCCTCGGGTGCGATTCCTGATCCGGCCCTCATTCTTCCACAATATGGAGGTACGAGGGCTCGGGTTACACAGGACTCGGCCTCGAGGGTGACCGTGGCGGGCACCGCCTCTCCTAGCGGCTTCGGGTGCGACTCCGGATCCGGCTCGCCACACCTCTCAAGAGGCTATGACGGCAGGCCAAGGAAGCGTTGCTTCGGCGTCGGACGGAGCCACCTCCGCCCGCGTCGGCTAAGGCATCTCCCGCGACTCCGAGAGGAATGCGAATCGGGGGCTCGACCCCGAGGAGCAGCATCTCAGGAGGGATAGCACCAAGCAGAGCGAGCACCTTGCGAGGGACGAAACAAGGACAGACCACACGTCCGCCCAAGGCCAAGGCCATGGGGAGAAACGGGGATGGAAAGACACACCCCCCACAGCAGCCCGCGCGAAGTGATCTCCACGGCCTCGCCACTCGACCATCAGCCATGGCGAGACACGGTGAGAACGAGCTGATGGAGCCGTCCAATTTATAGGAGGGCTGTTGGGGTGAAAGAAATCAGGAAAAGCGTGAAAAGGCGCGAAAGCCTGGAACAAGGGTCACGGGTTGCGAAAGCCTGCCAAGATTCCTGAACCATCGCGGGCCTTCCCGAAAAAAGACAGGGGCGCGAAGCCTCATACGGCAAACAGAATCCTCGTGACCAATCCCCAACCGGGACATGGGTCCCGTGATTCGAATAAGAGTGGACGAATACCTGTATTCAGCCTGAACGCGAGTGTACCACTCCCGTCCAGGCTTGGGGGCTACACTCGGCGAGTGCGCGCGCTGCACGAGGACCGGGCCGGGATCGGATTCCACTGGAAACAAGGTAGAATCCCGCAGGGAATGCAAATCGTTCCACGCGGGACTCGGGGGCTACTGTCGGATACCTAAAACTAGGTACCCTCGGTTACCCAGACAAATCCCATTGTCATGCCTAAGTATTGAGAGATGGCCATAAGGCCGCCGAAATCCCCGAGGAGACGGTAGCAAAGAATGGGCCCACGGCGCAAGGCCGTAGCAGGCCAAGTTCCTCCCACAGCCACGTCCCGGCCCACTACGTGAAGGGGCCGGTGACGGCAGACGACTGGCCCCCGCGGGGAGTCCCCCGACCCAACGGTTTTTTTTTTTTTTTTGAGGGGGGGAGCATAGCTCCTCCACTCCACCCACAAGAAAGAACATATACACATTGTTCCACTGGTTCCTCCTCCTCATCCTGCGTTGGAAGCCAAGGCAAGCTTAGCCATCGCCACCATGCTTTGCCGACCGTCTTTGAAGCAGTGGCGGATCCACCACTATGGCGAGCTGTGGCGCTCGCCATAGCTGGCCACTGGCAAAACTATCGATTGCTAATCTGCTATAGCATGCTGCGTCGCTGCCAATTGGAGACAAACGAGAGCACCTCTCCCCACTAATTACAGAACTGAAATTAGACTCGGGTGGCGAGTAAAATTAGCGTACGGTTGCCGTGTTTCGCGTCAATTGGCGTCTGGTCTCTGCTCTCCGCAGATTGATGTGATACCCACGTGTATACTCCAAGCGATCTAAGCAAATCTGCTAGAACGTGGCAACCAGGCTAGAGTGCCGAGTTCAATTTCCTTGTGCCTGCCGAATGGGAGCAGAAAACTAAAGGTTGGTACATTGAACTGGCTAATTGTTGTGCAACTAGAATGAGTGATAGGAGTTTCAGTTACAAAATATATGTTCACTTAGTACAAATTTCAATTACAGATCAGAGAATTAATTAATGATATAAAATCAGAGAAATAATTTGCCCTTGTCCCAACTTTCGAGTTATTTTTTTATATAAAAACAGGTTCTGTTGTGAATTTTTTTAAAAAAAAGTTTACTCAAATTTGGGACATCGTGTTGATGGCTATTTTTGATAGACATATGGTTTGTAAAGCGGTATGATCATAAAACCTGAGGTTAATTGACACAAACCAAAATATATATGGTTTTGGAGTTAGATACTATAAAACAAGAGGATTTATAAAATTTACTCTACTATTATGCTTGGCGACGTTTTATTTTTTCTAAATTCTAAGAATTCCATTGTACTTTCATCACCTATGTCATATTTTAGAGTTACATCATATGGTCATAAGGTCCGCCATAGGTGAATTTTAGTCCTGGATCCGCCACTGCTTTGAAGAGTACGCCGACGCAGGCGGTTTCCTCTTGCTCGATGCCCCAATTGCTAGGCATATTAGTCTTGTCTCTTTTGAAAGACAAATATTTCATGAAACCTTTCAACTTGCAATAAACCTTGTGACAACGATGCGGCAGTCTAATTTCAGCAAAGAAACATCCACACCCTACTGGCCAATCAAACAGCACTTTTGGGAGACTGATGGGCTGATATTGTTAGTTAATATATCTTGAATGTCCGGAGGCTTGATGACTGCCGTGCCGAGCTCCACAATCTCTAGAAAGAAGAGGTAAATCTGATATTCACTAATTGAAGGCTTCTTTTTAAGGCTTTCACATTAATCGGAAGAAAATACTAAAAATTCTCACAAAAAGCAAAACATCCACAAAATTAATTAAGATAAACAATAGCTTTTAGTTCTAACATGATCTAAATTACCCATCTATGCCATTATACAAATTTTAGCAGGGAGGAATTAGCTTCGTGCCGTGGACCACGTTTAGCCTCAGACAACTTCGACATTTTCTTGGCGAAGTACTGGACCTGTTGATCTTTGCGCCGCACTAAGGGGGATGGAGCTTCGCATTTGTTGGTTGTCGGCGTGGATGTGCTTCGACGAAGTAGCAATGCGACTTCGCTCGGAGAAAGTGCGATCGCTAAAAGGCTTCGCTAATATTTTAGCCCAATAATCATGTCTGAATCAACAAGCAGTGATGTTGTATCATAATAATACCTCCGATTGGAACAGGTTGGCGCAGCGAAAATTGTTGCCGTCGGCCCGTCAACGTCGTGCTCGGATGCAGGGCGAGTTCGTCCTGTGGCACTGCGGTGCGTCCTGGCGAGTGGCGCCGCAGGGTGGCCACTGCAACGCAAATGCGAAGGTCGTTGGAGACAAGGACTGCCGCGCCTCGATTAGGGAATGACGTGGGCGCTGCCAAGGGCCTCGACGCCGAGATCGCGAACGTCGTGTACGGAGCCGAGGACCTCCACGCCGCGACGCGAAGGTTGTGGGCGCTGCCGAGCGAGATCGTTTTTGGGGTGGCGGCGGCGCAGCGAGGAGGACAGGTCGTGTGAGGGTGCCCGGCGCTGGAACAACTCACCGATCGCTGGAACAACTCGCCCTACATTATCGTGAATGGAGTGGCAGCGGCACGCAAAACGAGCCGGTCTGGTAAAATGACAAAGGTACCCTTTAAAATACTGGTGGTATTATACTAGTCATATTGGACACCGTAAAACTCTGTACGAAGACATGTCTTTTAAATAACTATAAATGAATTACCAACATATTCATGTATCATGTATCACCTTCAGTCATATATTTCACTATCGTAATTTTCTCTATTCCCTTTGTCTGGTAAACCTGCATTATGCCATAGAGATTAAACTAGTGAAAAGAAGTGAGCACTCAATCTACTCTGAAACATAACAAAATCATTGCTGGGATGCTCTGAATATTTGCTCTAGTGACGTTTAGCCAAAGCGTACATGATTTTCTAACAGGGCCGACCCTGGGGCAGTGCAAACGATGCGGCCCGCCGCACCGGGCCCCCGCATGAGATGCAACACACCCCGTGCGAGTTTCAACAGCAGCACGGCAGCTCGGCAGCGGCGTCCGCCGCCATGGATGAACTGGTTGAACTCGTCGAGGAATCAGGACGAAGAGTTTCTTGCTAGGTCTAAGGCACTGTTTGTTTCCTAGGTCTAAATTTAGTCCTTTCACATCAAAGAGAATTTTTCTATTTAAAAGTATTAAATAAAGTCTAATTGTAATTTTTTTGACAGATGGGTGTTAAATTATGATATGTATCTAATGAGCCTAATTAATCTATATTTTACTACAGTGATGTTACAATAACCATCGTCTAATCACGACTTAATTATCCTCGCGAATTAGCACAGGGGGTTCTGCAGTTAGTTTTGTAATTATACTTTATTTAATATCTTTAAATAGCAAGATTTTCTAGACTAAATTTAGTCCTAAATGAAAAGAACATGCCCTTAATTTGGGCCATGGGCTATTTGTTTATTTTCAATGGCTTTTGTTATTTGCTGGTCCTTAGGCCTAGGACAGTGGAGGGGGCAGCAAGTGGGCCTGTCGTGGAAGGCAAAGTCGTGGGCTGCTGCTTATTTTGTGTCTGTTCTTTATTTTTCTTGGGTTCTTTTGCTGTCCGTCTACTAGTGCACAACTATAGTCTACTAGTGTGATCCGGCGCACTTCGCGTGCCGCTTGTTAGAAAGGCAATTATATGAAAAGCAAAGGTTTTCTAGCAATTTTGCTGAAACATGATCACCAATGTAGAAGGATATATGTGTGTCTAAAAACGTAGCATCCACATCAGAATCAAGCATAAACACAACAGAAGATAAAGTCTTGTTTAATCCAACACCATGTATGCATCAACACCGCGTAGAAAATGAAGTGATATTCTTTGCATGTCCATCGCAAATTGGCCATAAACTATCATTGTAAAGTAGCCATAATAATTGGTGTGGGTAGGTTTGACAACCTAAGCAAGTAGTACATCTACATCATTTAAAAAAGGAAAAAACCTCGACTGGAACATATTTACATCATACAAAAGGCCACTGCCCGTACAATCCATAGCAGGGCATACCATTAACAAAAGGTCGATGATGCAAGCCACAGAACAAGACGCAATTTATAGTTACGACATAGGCATGGTGATCAGGCTGATTACATGCACATGAAATCTTAAGCGAGCCACTGAATTTGTTGGCGGTAGATCATATTTTTTTAGACCAGTAATTTTCATTAGCTACTGACTTCAGGCAAGTCGCCGGAGACCAAAGTCAGATCCAAAGCACGGTGCCAGGGATAGCAAATACACCATAAGCAGCCATACACTCTGCTACTTTGCTACAAATTCTAGAGCAAGTTTAAATGGTACGTTCAGTAAAATTTTGCGTCATAAAGTCTCTGATCATACGAAACATGGTCATTGTAGGATCATACAATTCTAGAGCAAGTTGAAATGATACATTCAGTAAAATATTACCCACAGAGCTTTGCGTCATAAAGTCTCTGATCATACGAAACATGGTCATTGTAGGATCATATATATTCTAGAGCAAGTTGAAATGGTACATTCAGTAAAATATTACCCACAGAGCTCTGATCCATGTCTGATGGGGAAATCGTCTTGCCCTGGTTCCGTTTCAAGGACCCATCCTGGTCATTCCCAACTCTGCAGCTCTCTGCAAGATATGAAACGCTGCCTGTGCTTCAGCATGAAGAGCACTTGCCGTCCTTGGTTTGTTGCCAGCCCCAATGTCAAGCAGCACGGTTCAATCATTGTCCCTGGCTGAAAATCCCCAGCCACCTGTCTTTGTTGATTCAGAAAAGGCACCATCAACATTTTGCTTGTCTTGATTAGGGGGACGCCACCTGCTCACCTGATTCTTTTTTCTCTTCTTCTCTGAATTTGTTAGCTTCTGAAACTCCATCACATGATACCCAACAGAGCTGCACACCTCCGATGGATCGACTCATAAGCCTGTCACCTGCATTCACCTTGTTGACCACAATATTCCATATATTTCAGATGGTACCACCACCTGCATGCCAGCGGCAGCACCGGCATGGTATTCTGTGGACTGCGTGCGGCTTTACTCGCGCAGGCACGGTGCCGTGCATGTGCCGGTGAGGGAGAGCAGGGACCGCACATGAGTGCTAGTATGACATTGGGGCTGGAAACAAACCAAGGACGGCAAGTGCTCTTCATGCATAGCAAGAAAAAGGCATAGCAAGTGCCAAGGACATTGGGGCTGGCAACAAACCAAGGACCAAGGGTCGACCATGAGTGCTAGTTTTGTTAGCGTAAAGCAATATGTGCAAAGGCATCACCACTGACAGCTTTTCAAAGTAAACAAAGCTCCACCATGAACAGCGCCAGGAAATTTGCACGTGACACAAAAATGTTAGGACACATTGTGTAAGATCAACCAATTGTGAAAGAAGTAAGGAAGACAATAGTACTACGAACCTTCTTTGATCCATCACCACCAGACTTGCCCAAGCCAAGTAAGTCTTACGATCAGAAAGCAAGGAAAATAACGATCTTTTAACCAACCCGCATCCATATGATAGTTTGGTTAACCAGTGAAAGGTCCATGAAGCAATAAGCAAAAAAAAAAAAAAAAAGGAGAGACTTACAAACATAAGCCTTTGCCATCCACCAGCATGCTTCGTGCAGAGGTATTTGAGCTAGGTTCAACTATCTAATATTAGTAAGATATCCCAAATTTTTAAGCAAAATATTGTATCTGAATAAGAAAATGTTAAAATAAAAATACAGTAACTTGGAAAAATAGATATTCATATCATCAAAATAAACCATCAAGTTTTAGTTAGCTCTGCCTGTCTGCCAAATTAGAGCAATGACTGAAGTAAAGCAGTCATACTTGTCAAACAGGAGCTAAAAAATAGGCTAGCAAAATTCAACCCTTATTGAGTTATTAACATTTAAAAGCACTACCTATATTAGGACACAAAGAAGCCATGTAGTGCAGAAAACCATCTAAGGACACAGCTACCCTAGATGGTCCTAAACTTTAGGATATCGACATAGACATAAAAAATCCTTGAAAAAAGAGCATAGGACCTATACCACCAATCCATGATTTAATTAATATTTTTTTTGCTCCAATCCTACAATAAAGGCTGTCATACTCTTTTACGGTGTCTCCTAGCAGGTCAACTAAGAATGAGTAATTCTAAATAAAAAAAAAGACTTCTCAATAAACAAAAATTCTCAAAAAAAAACTAAGAATGAGTAACAGTTATTTCAAGAAATGAGAAATAAAATGTGGCTAAATCATCTAAGAAGTATGAGCCTGTATTAAAAAGATGCTAAGATAAATGGACAACATGTCACGTGTCACATAAGTAGTGACAATTGCAGTATTTATGGAATTCTCTACAAACTTCATGTTCCAAACAAAATAGAAACCACCTGCAATGACTATTTTATGGTAAAAAAATATTTTTTGAACAAGAATATCAAAGGCCCTAATTGTCCTATGGCTGAAACCACCTTTTATCTTTTTTTTTCTTGATAAGATGAATTGACATGCTAAAAACAATCTCACAAACAACCTGATATGAGCACCGACTAATACCATAGAGAAAATAAACTCCATATGAACAAGAATTTATAAGATTTAATTAACTTTGGATAGAGCAGAGTGATAGTTCAACAACTTGACTATGCATTAGTGAGTGTGTCACCAGTATCTATCTTTCCTGTGACTGAGTTCATAGGACTGCTTTCTAACCTCAACAGCAACGCTCCTTGCTCTGTCTTTTCTCAAAGATGTTGCTTGCACCTTCGCCAAAACAAAACACAAAAAAAAGAGAAAAGTGGTAGCTTCTTACTTATGTTTCATGACATGCAGAGAAACTGAATAGATCGATGCAATGCCACTAACTGCTGAGTGCTGACTGTTTATTGGGTCAGATTTTAGCAGAGAAAGTGAATAGTTCAATGCAATGAAACTAACTGCTGAAACCACCAAAAAATCCAGTATCCGATGAAACAGAACGAACAATTAACTTTCAAGGTAAAATAAATTATGTGCATAATTTTTTGTGACTAATGACAAAAAGGGCAAAGGAAATGGTGTTGGTTTAATGCACCATAAAACCAAATCCTAGAGCATGGCAAATACTATAATTAGCATCTTGGCCTGAATATTATATTAAGGAATATTACATCCTAGTCGATGTAAGTTTGGAGTCCTATTCTTGTATGCAAAGTCCAACGTCACCTATAAATATAAAGGGATGTCGACTATTGTAAAAATCATCTCTCGATCAATAATACTCTCGGCGCATCGCCACCCTTTTTCGACGGCATCCTTGTCACCACCCGGCGCCCATCGGGGCTCCGGTCAAGACCTGGATCTCGTCAGGCAAGTGCGCCAATTTCGTCATGTAGACTTGTCCGTGATTCGAGTTGGCGTAACTGCTAGTTATCCGGTAATTCTGATCAATCTAGGGATTGACATCTTGCATCGACTACCTAAAATTGTTTAATGGCCTGGTCCAATTCTTTGTTACAGTTTAGTTGACTTGTCCTAGCTGTAGCCTGGTAGTCGATTGCCGATGCCGATCACTGTTTGATCTAGTTATTCGAGTCACTGTTAAGCGAATTAGAAATAATTAAGTTTATCGTTTGCTGATTGTCTATTACAGTTTGACCTGGTCCCGTATTATGTTTTTCCTTAGTTTGACTTGTCCTGGGGGAAAGCAATTAGCAACGTGTCGATTTGATTAGTTCTATTAGCTTAACAGTTCTACCAGGGTGTTTAGCTGGTAGTTTATCTTATGTTTTTGTTGTATCGGCCCAGCATTTTATTTCTATTAACTGTAGCTGTGGCTGATGTGACATCACCATGTATTTTTCGTTGTATCGGCTCGGCATTCTATTTCTATTAACCGGCCGATACGACGTCACCTCATATCTTGTCAGTTGCGGGATCAAACTGACTGGCACGCCTCGAACCCTAAGGGCATGGTCCTGCACTGGAGTTAAGCAGATCTCCCAGGCCACGTGTGTGCGGCGCACGAAGAAATCAACTCCGACGGCAGACGGTGAATTTTTGCGTCAACACACTAATGGCACGCCCAGTGGGACTCATCTTCTATTGTCTGGTGAGCTGCAGAAGTACCCATATTTTACAATCGCCTGATTAGAAGTCAGATTTATTTTTATCTTCGGTGGAACATGGAGATGCATCATCGGCTTGGGGGGGCAGATTTTAGATTCACTATCGGCTGGTATGTGTTGGTGTTATTTATTCTACTATCGGCCAATTTATTAATGTTCACTCCAAAGGCTGGCATGTTTCTCTCTCCGGCTGGTATGTGCATCGGCATGCCATCGTGAAGAATGAGAAGGCTGGAATAGTGCATCGGCTTACTGTAAGAGCAATGGAATAATTTTTTGCTATTGTATCGACTCTTGGATGATTTGGGTGCATCGGCTGTTGGAGTTTCATTGGCTAGTATTTTAAAAGAAAAGTACCATCGGCTGACAGTTGCTTTGCTTCATCGGCAATGGGAATCGACAAGCATCGGCTGTTGGAAATTTGTGCATCGGCTGGATTCTTCATTAGTCACTATTAAAATAATATATCTTTGGAAGTGTTGGTGGTGAGCCTGAAGCAATTAAGATATGCCCCTCAATATTGGCATCGGCATCCAAGATTGTTGTATCGGCAAGCACCACACGTGGAATTATTATATTGAATCGGCAGACTCGGAGGGCATCGACACTGAAGATTGCTTGAGAAAATAATTTCAGAACATAATACATTATATTCTGAAATTAGGGGGCATATCCGTGTTGATAACAGAATTTGCTGATCATGACAAATTATGGTGTCAACAGAGAATTAACGTGGTGGATGACAAGGGATAAGTCGATTTTCTTCCTGGCAGACAACTCTCGTCAGACTTGGGGCGTATCGGCATTCAAGATTGCTCAAGGAATAATTTCAAAACATGATATCTCATATTCCGAAACTGGGAGGCATATGTCGACACTGGAATTTATCAAGTCACATGGCAAGGGACCGGTTGGCGCATTACTATCCATACTTGTTCGTGAGGAGACATTTGCCTGATGTTTCCGTATGAGTCAAGGAGTACGTGCTTTGTTGCCGGAATACATACGAGCTTGGAAGGAAAGCTATACGTGAAGAAGTTTGGGAAGATTTGGTCTGGAAGACTAAGGAAAGTAATCATGGAAGGAGATTAGCATCATGGCCGGATTATTATATTATTTCCATTGGCGATTAGGACTCAGTGCATACACGCAAGAGATTGAAGTGGGACCAGCTTGTGCACGTATGAATAGAAGGTTTACATTATTTATAGTATAATTAGCATCTTAGCCTGAATATTATATCAAGGAATATTAGATCCTAGTCGATGTAAGTTTGGAGTCCTATTCTTGTACGCAAAGTCCAACGTCACCTGTAAATATAAAGGGATGTCGGCTATTGTAAAAATCATCTCTCGACCAATATACAACTTCGGCGCATCGTCACCCTTTTTCGACGGCATCCTCGTCACCACCCGGCGCCCATCGGGACTCCGGTCAAGACCTGGATTTCGTCAGGCAAGTGCGCCAATTTCATCATATAGACTTGTCCGTGATTTGAGTTGGCGTAACTGTTAGTTATCCGGTAATTCAGATCAATCTAGGGATTGATATCATGCATCGACTACTTGGAATTGTTTAATGACCTGGTCCATTTCTTTGTTACAGTTTAGTTGACTTGTCCTAGATGTAGTCTGGTAGTCGATTGTCGATGCCGATCGCTGTTTAATCTAGTTATTCGAGTCACTGTTAAGCGAATTAGAAATAATCAAGTTTATCGTTTGCTGATTGTGTATTACGGTTTGACCTGGTCCCGTATTACGTTTTTCTTTAGTTTGACTTGTCCTGGGGGAAAGCAATTAGCAACGTGTCGATTTGATTGGTTCTATTAGCTTAACAGTTCTACCAGGGTGTTTAGTTGGTAGTTTATCTTATGTTTTTGTTGTATCGGCCCAGCATTTTATTTCTATTAACTGTGGCCGATGTGACATCACTATGTATTTTTCGTTGTATAGGCTCGGCATTCTATTTCTATTAACCGGCCGATACGATGTCACCTCAGATCTTGTCAGTTGCGGGATCAAACTGACTGGCACGCCTCGAACCCCAAGGGCATGGTCGTGCACTGGAGTTAAGCAGATCTCCCAGGCCACGTGTGTGCGGCGCACGAAGAAATCAACTCCGACGGCAGACGGTGAATTTTTGCGTCAACACCCGGAAAAGTGCGTTTTCCGCGTCTCCAAAGGCATGTTGCTCGGATTCTGTGTATCCGAGTGGGGCATCGAGGCAAACCCCGAAAAGATAGACGCCATCCTCAAGATGGGTCCGATCCAAAACGTCAAGGGTGTCCAGCGAGTCATGGGCTGCCTTGCAGCGTTGAGCCGATTCATCTCACGACTCGGTGAGCGAGGATTGCCCTTGTACCGTCTCCTGAAAAAGTCCGACCGCTTCGAGTGGACAACGGAAGCTCAGGAAGCGCTGGACGGCCTAAAGTCCACGCTCACCAACCCTCCGATCCTGACCGCCCTGACCCAAGGGGAAACACTCTTGCTCTACATCTCTGCCACGACGCAGGTGGTGAACACCGCGCTGGTCGTGGAGCGGAGCGAACCCGAGCACGCGCTCAAGGTGCAATGACCGGTGTACTTCATAAGCGAAGTCCTGTCGGACACCAAAACTCGGTGGATTCAAATCCAGAAGACGATCTATGCGGTCGTCATCACCTGATGCAAGCTGTGGCACTATTTCGACGCCCATCACATGGCCGTCGTGACTTCCTTCCCCCTGGGCGAAGTTCTCCGGAACAAGGAGTCCTCGAACAAGATTGCCAAGTGGGCGATCGAGCTCATGGGGCAAGACCTTGAGTTCGTGCCACAGACGGCGATCAAGTCACACACGCTCACAGAGTTCATCGCCGAGTGGACCGAGGTCCAACATCCAGGCACCCCCGTCGACCGGGAGTGCTGGAAAATGTACTTTGACGGCTCTCTTACAAAGAGAGGGGCCAGAGGAGGATGGGTGCTCGTCTCACCGCTCAAGGTGCGGGTGACATACACGAGGGAGCTTGTGGACATCACGCCGCCCCTCGCAGTCTGGTCGGCAACGCGTTCCGTCATGGCTTCTATTGGCCAACGGCGGTTGGCGACGCGGAAAAAATCGTGCGCACCTGCGAAGGGTGTCAGTACTACGCTCGACGGACTCACTTGCCAGCGCAGGCCCTGCAGACGATCCCCCTAACTTGGCTTTTTGTCGTTTGGGGGCTCGATCTAGTTGGCCCCTTGAAGAAAGCACCCGGGGGCTACACCCACCTGCTTGTAGCAGTCGACAAGTTCTCTAAGTGGATCGAGGCTCGACCCCTCGCCACGATAAGATCGGCCCAAGCAGTGATCTTCTTTCGAGACATCGTCCATCGATTTGGGGTCCCCAACTCCATCATCACGGACAACGGCACGCAGTTCACCGGTCAAGAATTCCTGGAGTTTTGCGACGACCACAACATCAGGGTCGACTGGGCAGCCGTGGCACACCCCCGTACGAACGGGCAGGTCAAGCGCGCTAATGGCATGGTCTTGCAAGGACTTAAGCCCAGAATCTTCAACAAGATGAAGGATTGTGCAGGACGATGGGTGCAGGAACTCCCCTCGGTACTCTGGAGTCTGCAGACGACCCCAAGTTGCACGACCGGTCACACTCCCTTCTTTATGATCTACGGAGCCGAGGCGGTGCTGCCAACCGACCTCGAATACGGGGCCCCAAGGGTTCAAGCTTTCAAAGAAGAAAACAACAAGCGGTTTCTCGAGGACGCACTCGATCAGATCGACAGGGACCGCGAGGTCGCCCTTCTACACACAACAAAGTACCAGCAGGCACTGCGACGATACCACGGACGGCGAGCCCGCGGGAGAGCCTTCAACGTGGGCGATCTCGTCCTCCGACTAGTGCAGACCAACAAGGACCGCCACAAGTTGTCGCCGCCTTGGGAGGGACCCTTCATCGTCTCCGAAGTACTCCGACCCGGAACTTACAAGCTGATGGACTCGAAAGGCCAGCAGATAAAGAATGCGTGGAAGATCGAACAGCTACATCGCTTCTATCCTTGAAACTTTTCTCGCATTTCTTTTTCCGTAAAATGAACATGCGCATTTCACACTTGGAGCAGCCGCTAGGTTCAAACCCCCACTCGGGGGGCTACACCTGGCGGGTGCGGTGGCAACACCACGCGAGTCCCGAGTACAGGGCAGTGACACCTCGGCGAGAACAACACAATCTCGCTAAGGACCACGTCCGACCCCCTGTACCAAGGATCCGCGTCCTGACCCCTTGGTGCACGCGCTGCTGCTTCGAGACGACGAGTAACGGACCGCGGTCTCGAGTCCGACTGCCTGGTTCAAAAGCACCTGATGCCCCAGCGGCTAAGGACGGCTTAAACCAGTGGGATAGACTCCGACCCAAAATCCTAACACTCGAAGTCAAAAAAGTGGTAATCGTGGCGCGAATAAGGGATAAAACGACATAATTCGAATGCTTATATTACATGTCTTCATATCCTTGCATCTTCTGTCCATTCTGAAATAAAAAAGGAAAAAGACAAAAGGCCCTCGGGGGCTCGACCTAACCTAACCACTGCTCTTCTCCTGCTCCTCAGCCGGCACGGTGCGGAAGGAACTCCTCCTTGAACTCCTTCAGGAGGAGCTCGACACTCGGGCGAACCTCTTCCTCGAGCGCAGCCAGGGTTGTTGGAGAATTCCCCTCGGCAAAGCCCTCACTCATGCGCTCTACCTCGGCCGCAGCGTCGAAATGAGAGCGGAAGACGGAGAGGGTCAGGCGGATGCCGGTCCCCATCGCCTCCCCCTCCAGGGCCCTCACGTGAGTTGGCAGGTCGAGCACTTGATGCGCTGGCTCACTGGGCTCGCCGGTCATCTTCATCCCGACTCGGGCACACGAGCGGACGAGGTCGAGCCGCAGGTTGCTGAGTTGCTCCACCAGGGCTCGCGACTTCGACAATTCCTTGTCGAGATTTGAATTGAAGCACCTCGGAGGTAAGAAACGAACGCAGGCATCGAAGGAAATAAAGACACGAGAAAAAGGCCACCTACCGGTATTCTTGCCATGGAGCACAACCATCTCGCCGGCAAGATCGGCAAGTGAGGCTTCGGCGGCCTCCTTCCTCTTCCTCTCCACCTCCGCTTGGGTTGCGGAGGCCTCCGCCAACTGCCCGACCGCCTCAGCTCACTTCCAGGACACCTCTGTCGACGACTCAGCGTCGACGGCATGCTTGCGCAGCGCGTCGACCTCCTTACGGAGATCAGTGATCACCTGCTCCGCCTCGTTGGCCTGCTGAGTGATGAAGCGGAGGTCAGAGGCTTGCCGATCCAGTTGCTCCTTCTGAAGGCGCAACTGATCCGACTTGAGCCTGCTGTTCATCAACACGGCCTACACCCGGTCGCAGCACGGTTGGTCAGCATCAATGGGGGAAAAAGGAAGAGAACCGAAAGAAAAGGACCAAGAAGAAGATTGCCAAACCTCGAAGGGAACCCGCATCGCGTCCATCGCGCGAAGGGCCGACCCCAGAGCGCCATGAGCAGTGTGAACGTCCCAGTAGGCGTGGCCACATTCGCTCTCCGTCTGTTCCCACAGCTTTAAAATCTCGGAGTTGTCAGCAGGGAACGAGACGCCCTCGGAGTCGACCACAAAGTCGGGACCCCATCCCGACGACACGAGGGAACTCGCCGGCTCTCGAGGCCGAGGCCGCCGAGGATCCTGCCAACGGGCGCCAGACCTAGGTGGACGATAGGATCGAGCAGAGGTTGCGTGCCGACCCTGGCAGACGACCCTCTCGAAGCATGCCCCCCGTCGACGGCGGTGTCAATCGCCGGCGAAGCGACAGGTGGGTCGGAAGACCGGGCCCCGTCATTGCCCGGCGCAACGCCGCTGCCCGGACCACCCAGGGACAGCGTGGAGCTCTTCGCGACGGTGTCTCGGCCGCCCGAAGTCGCATCTTGCGCCCGCACGCGCAGCTTCTTTGCCGGCATAAAGGGAGGGAGGCCTTGACCGCCCAACCGCCTGCATATGCAGCCGGAGTGATCAGCTGAAAACAAATCGAAAACCAGGAAAGGATGAAGAAGGGCACTTGCCTGGCCTTGATGCGGACACGCGAAAAACGCTCATCAGCTGAAGACGCGCTGTCCGGACAGCCCCGCTTCTGGCCGGACAAAGGCCCTTTGCCGCGGGCCACCGTCTGCGGGACGGCACCTGGGTCCGAGCCCGTCGCACCCTCAACGACTGGCGAGGATGCCGGGGTTGACAACGCAGCAGCGGAGATCGGTGTCGTCACGTCCGCCTGAGGCACCGCATCGCATGCCACGGCCGCGCCGGTGTCGCCACTCCTGGGCGCTGGAGCGACATCGCCCACCACAGGCAATCGGCCGGCATCAGTCATCGGTCCCGACCGCGATGAACTCCCGCGCGACTCCTCATGGAGGAAGCTTTTCTCTAGCTCGTACCACTCGTGCTCGGTGGACGGGGCTTGGGGATCCGTATCGTAACCGCCGCCTCCGCTCGTCCCGGGACGGCCTTGAATGATGAAGAAATCATCGCCCTGACTCCCGGAGTCGCTTCCATCTTCGCCGCCCGACCCCGAACCGGACCCGGGCTCAGAACCTTCCTCCGACCCCTCCCGCTGCCCCCGCTTGCGTCGGGCAGCCTCCTTCCTCAGCCGAGCGTCCCTCTTGGCCCGTTTGTCCGCATTTAACTTCTGCCGCCGCTCATTCGCCTCGCGGTTCAGGGCCCGCTGCGCGGCATCCTCGAGGAGCCCCTTCGGTCGGGACTTCCAGCCGGAGAGCTCTGGCTGAAAAAAGAGGCAAGGAGTCATGGATCGGAAGGGAAACTGGGAACGGCATGAAACAAGGACAAAAAGACGAAAACTTACATGTCTGATGCAGCCCTCGTCGGGTATCGCGGAAGGGTGATTGGGGATGGGATACTGGAATTCATCCCCAACATAGGGGAGGTTGACCTTGCCGCACGCCTCAGACAGCAATTTCCCAATCTCTGAGTTGGAGATCTCGCCATCTGCCTTCATGACGGTCCCCGACGGATCCACCCCCGGAACCATCTGCCACAACCGGAGATTCCGCCCCATGAGGGGGAGCACCCGACGCTTGTGGCAGAGCGCGAGACACCCGATGGCCGTCACGCCCCTTTCCCGCAACTCCGTCACGGCGGCGACAAGCGACTCGATCTTCCTCCTCCCCTTGTCGCCGATGCCATAGGACCAAGCATCGGGCTTCACCTCGAAGTAGCCTCCGGTGAAGGCGGGAAGCGGCGCTGCAGGGTCATCTCGGAAATAGAACCATTTGGCGTGCCACCCCGCGTTGGGAGATGTCCTCGAGGCCTCGATGTACTCCGCCGACCTGTCTCCCCCGCGGAGTCGGATGCTCGCGCACCCCACGGGCGGATGGTGGACGACGCCAGCATTCTTCACAAAGTGATGCTGGTAGTGGAAGAAGTGAAGAAAGAGGTCGAGGTGGGGGTCGATCTCCAAGTACCCCTCGCACATCGCCATGAACATCGCGATGTGAAAGATCGAGTTGGGGTTCAGGTGATGCAACTGAATCCCGAAGCGGTTGAGAAGCCCCCGGAGAAACCAGTGCGGCGGCGTCCCCAGCCCGCGCTTGTGGAAGGGGACGAGCGAGACCACATACCCGGGAGGGGGATTCGGCTCGGCCGCGCCCGTCGGAGCAATCCACTCCTGCGCCTCGGTACGGCGCACAAGCAGGCCGGCCGCCGCCAACTTCTCCAGTTCGTGCTCCTTCACCGACAACAGCATCCACGGATCCCACGCAATGGCAATGAGGCGGGAGCGGACTCCGCAAGCGCCGAATCGGCGGGGAAGGCAACGGCGGAGCGCGGCATGAGAGGAGCACAGCGGATTGCGGCGGACGGAGAGGCAAACCAAGGGGAAGTCACGGCGAATTGAGGCGGATTGGAATGGGAAGCGCAACTGTAGCGTGAGGAATGGGGAGAAAATGGTGAGTGTGAGAGGGCGCAGCGCGAGGTACGGCTGCTCTCATTTATAGCCTCTGAACCGCCGCGGCGTCCCACGACCGTCGCGTCTCTTCAAATTCCCGCCTCGTTCGCCGTGTCTGTTGTCCTTTTCCTCCCTTCCCTTCCCGCAGAAGCCAGGGCAACCCGTGCGACATCGAATCGACGCCTCAAGATTCGCGCCCATCGTGCGGCCAAGGGGGCGCCCCTTCGGCTCCCACGGAGCATCGCGGGCCTAACTGGTCAGGAAAGCCAGATGCGGCCCACATGTAACGTTGGCTAGGGACTGAAAACGCCCCGACGGCCCATTTCCGGCCTAAGAGTGCAAAGACTGGCCCTCCAAGAGGGTTCGACAGTCGCTCTGGGCAAATAAGAGTGAGGGGCGACCAAAGAGGGGTCCCAGCGGCCAGAACCCCATGCGCGGAGCGTCACGGGCCTCCGTCGGTTGCGTCCGAGTCCTGATGTAGAGTCGGACCAAGGTTTTTCCACCGAGGGGAGGCTGCGAAGCCCCCGAGACCAATCGAAAGGACTCAGGAACTAGTTGGGCTGACCCCACGGATCATATGAAGTCGACCCCAGCTGGTCTCAATTGGATCCCCGCTAAGGGCAAGCGAGGGCTTCACTCGAACTCACCCGCTAGCAACTCGACCGGGCACCCGCCGTCGGACCATCGAGGAACGGACGGGACGGCTCAGCACCCCTATCACAACGCAGTGATACACGGGGGAAGTCGAACAAAAGACGAAACGACCCTCGGCCAGACTCCGTAGCGAACGGGGGCTCGGGGGCTCGCATTCGCGAATCGGGCCAACAGCGTGGCCTCGGCAAGTAAAGAAGGAACCTTTATTTCACGAAATACAGGATGATACAACAGTCCTTGGCCACCCGAAGGGGGTCGAGGAGGGATCCCCTTTACAAACTACAAAGGATTTTGACCTCGGGAGGACGCGTCACGGAGACCACCACCAGCTCGCGGAAGTCAAAGGGCCGGACCCCTTCCGCGGCTCGCAGACGGTCGCCCGTCCCGAGAACGGAGCCGACCCCACCATCGCCACCTCGGGTGCGATTCCTATTCCGGCCATCATTCTTCCACAATATGGAAGAATGAGGGCACGGGTTACACAGGACTCGGCCTCGAGGGTGACCGAGGCGGGAGCCACGGCCCCTAGAAGCTTCGGGTGCGACTCCGGTTCCGGATAGCCTGGTTTCCCAACAGGGAGGAACGGCGACCCAAAAGAAGCTTGCTCCAGCATCCGATAGCCACCCCGCTGCCCACACAGGCTGGGAGAAAGCCCGCGGCCTCGAAGAAGGACCGGGTCGGGGGCTCGAGCCTGAATGAAAGCATCACAGGAGGGATAGCGTTGGGCGGAGCAAGCGCCCCTCGAGGAGTCGAACAAGGGGGAACGGCGCCCACACTCAAAGCGGAAACCATGGTGAAGACCGTGGGCGGAGGGGGGAACCTCTTGAAGCGATCAACGCAAGGCGAATTCCGTGAGCTCACCACACGCCCATTGGCCATGGTGAGGCACAGTGGAGACAAGCGAAGGGAGCCCCTCCAATTATATAGGAGAGCCACGAAGATGGGTAGGAACGAGTAGAACATGGAAAGGCGCGAAAGCCTGGAACGTGATCACGGGTTGCGAAAGCCTATCAAGATTCCTGAACCATCGAGAGCCGTCCCGAAAGAAGACAAAGGCGCGGAGCCTCACACAGTAAACAGAACCCTCGTGACCAATCCACCGCCGAGACATGGATGCATTTGCCCAGATAAAGACAAGTAAAACGCCTGACTCTAGCCTGAAAGCGAGTGAACCACTCCCATCCAGGCTCGGGGGCTACATCCGGCGGGTGCGCTCGCGCGCACCCACCGGATATCTGCTCGAGAGCCGGGCAGGGGTCGGGATCCGCCGAAGGCGAGGAGGACTCCCGCGCACAACGCAAAGCGTTCCGCGCGGGACTCGAGGGCTACTGTCGGGTACCTAAAACCAGGTACCCGCGATTACCACATAAACATCATGGTTATACATAAACACCAGGGACTAGGCCCAAGGCCACCGCCGCCTCCGAAAAGATGACGTCCAAGCCCAGCCCACGATGCGAGGCCGTAGCAGGCCAAGTGGCCCCAGTGGCCGCGCCTCGGTCTGCGACCTAGAAGGCCTCGTGGGGAATGAACATCTCGACCCCTCAACCGTCCTCCCGACCCCCGGGGGGTCGGGAAAAAACTCCGCCTTGGCCGACCCCGGGTGTCCGACTCCAGACGCAGCAAGGGGGTCGGACGTCCGGAGTCGGGACCTGGCAGGTGAAGTGCAATAAATTGAGACGCAAGTGGACGTCCTTCAGCACCGCTGAGCGACGTGAGTAGCTGTCCCGCACGTCCCACAGGGACATTTGACAGCTGTCAAACTGTTCCCTCCACGCGGTAACAGTGCAGGCCGTAACTCTATAGGGTCGGAACAGTACCTGAACAGGGGACGGACACCCCCGCCGCGGTGGAACTGCAGAACCATCACCATCCTCGTCCGGGGGAGAAGGCGTCGAGGAAGGGAGCACTCGTCCCTGCCAAGCCGCCTACCTTCGCCAAGCCGTCTACCTATTAACTTTTTCTCAGATTTCTTCTTCTCTTTTCCTCCATCAATGTAAGGGGTCACTCTTCCCTTGACGAGATAAAGGGGAAGACTGACCCAAGACACGGCAGAGACTCTCATTCGAACACACGACGCACACACTCTCCTCGGCCTTGCGACGCACGCAAGGGCGAGCACCCACGAGCACTCTGAGACTTGGGAGCTCCTCCCTCTCTCGCCAAGCTTGTAACCCCTACTACGAGCAACACGAACCGAACCAACTCACTGGACGTAGGGCCTCAGTCGCCTGAACCAGTCTAACCCCTTGTGTCAATCCTCTTTCTCTCCAATCAACCAAGCGCGTAGTCTAAATTTACTCGTCGGCCAGATTTTCCAACGCCGACAATAAGTGAGATATTTGTTACAGAAATTCTAAATGCTAGCTAGTCCATGTAAACTAGTACTTGGTGAATCAAGTAAATCATGTTGGAACCTCCACGAGTTACAACCATATAAAAATCAAGTAAATTGATAGCTAAACTTATCAAGTAAACATTACTGCAATTCGTTTAAATCAAGTAAATGGATGATGGCTCTCCTCCTCCGGTCCGGCAGTCCGGCAGCGCAAGAAAGAGCACGAATATGGCTTATGGTGGAGGTGATCGTAAAAGGAAAAAAATTGAATTAAACAAATGTTATTTTAACTAATTACTCTGTGTTTTTTGTGGTACCTCTTTGTATCTAGATAAATTTTTTTATTCCAGCTATACCCTTAGTGGTATATCCAGGTACCTATAGATATACCTCGAATTACCTTGCAAACGCCATAAAAAATACCTAAATACCTATATCTAACTACCTTTTATCCTAGAGGGTCTGATCAAACTTAATGGACAGCTCGAATTACTCGCAAACACCGTAAAAAATCTCTTGTTCCCTCTCTAACTAAAAATTCCATAGTTGTTCGTGGATCAAAAACGAGAAAGAGTATAGATTGATTTTCTTTCCTAGGACAATGTTTTTTTTATCCCCAAGCAATGCTCCTAAACAATAGCTAACCTCCCTTTCCCTTTCTAATTTACCTACTGCAATTATTCGCAACTTTGCAAAAACACCGCTAGATGTCACTCGTATGATTTATACCTAAATTTCTTCAATTTATTCGCGTCCATACCTGTGGTTGTACACTACCAAACTGTGCAATCAACATTATTCCTTACCAACAGCGATACAGGGACAGCGACAAATTAAAAGGCCTGCAACGAATTTGTTCACAACGTGTTCAGAAGGCAAGTTGCCCCATCTGTGGCACATGAAAGGACGCACATGGAGATCGCGAACAAGGTTCCGCCACTTTGAGCCATATAATTCCCCATATGCCTTCCCCGATATGCTATCGCGCATCAGCATATTTTTCTCATGTGATGCGTTATAGTAATATATTTTATACATACATTATGCTTTTTAATTACATTTGTTCAACCAGTGTATGATATTATTGTGTGACCTAAATTTATACAGTTTAATCTCAAGGACCTTTGTGAGTATTATTAATACAAGCACGACTACTAGAATACTATACTCTGTCTTTCTTGTTTAGCTTACAAATCATATGGTAATCAATTATCTTTCAAAGCTCACTAGCCAGTTACTCACATCAAAAGTTCAGTAGCCCACTATTTGGGAGAAACAAAAGATTATAGTGTTGTCATTTTAAGCGGCCACTGCTCACGACAGAGAGAAATAAAGCGTGGAATTTTCTTTTCCGGTGGCTCCACCATGGAAATCATTAGTTTGTCCCCAAATTAAACAATGGTCCTAAACAATGGCAGCTTTAATTCTATTCCTTCTCCTTTTTGTGATTCGCCTACTTTACTCTAATGTTTAATTTATTTATTCGTTTCGTCCCGTGCACGTTCTGGGTGCGAAAATTGTGCTGAACAGTAGAATGCATTAATCTATTTATTCTTTGCAAACTCTAGGTACATGCATGCAGGAGAATTGTTGGCAACAAGCAAAGTGATGCATTATAGTGTTTTATTTATACATACGTTTTGCTTTTTAGTTACATATATTAAACCAGTATGTGATATTATTGTGTGACCTAAATTTGAACAGTATAATCTCAAGGACCACAGCTAGCTTTGTGAGTATTACTGATACAAAACACGAGTACTAGAATAATACGTTGTCGTTCTGTTCTTTTTTTCTTTTCCAAATCACAGGGTAATAAATTTCTTTCAAAAAGCTCACTAGTTATTCACATTAACAGTTCAATAGCCCACTATTTGGGAGAAACAGAAGATTATAGTACTACTCTGGTTTTAAATAGATGTCACCAGTTAGTGCGAATTTACACTAGACGGTGACATCTATTTAAATCTAGAGTGAGTATTCTCTTTTTTAGCGGGCACTGCTCACGACACAGAGAGACAGAGAAAGCGTGGAATTTTCTTTTCCGGTGGATCCACCATGGCAATCCTTCGTTTTGTCCCCCAGATGAAACAATGATGATGGCAGCTTTAGTTCTATTTCTTTTCCTTTTTGTGATTCGCCTACTTTACTCTTTTAGTTTATTCGTTTTGTCCCTTGCACGTTGTGGGTGCAAAAAATGTGCTGAACTGTAGAATGCATTAATTTATTCTATATGCAAACTCTACGTACAGGAGCAAGATAAAATTGGTTACAATAAAAAGTGTGTTGGAAAAATGAAAAGAAGGTGATGGAGGGGGATGTCGGGTCAGTTTGGATCCTTTGATGGCCCTCTCCTTGCCTTGCTGGCTCTCTTAGCCTAGCACGGGGCAGGCAAAGCAAGATACAACCCCGTCGTTTGGTGATCTTGCCTTGCTAGCTTTCTGTTTCTTCTCTCTTCCTCTCCGCTTCTTCCCCTACACCAGTTTCAAGGTGAAGACTAATGGGAGCTTGATTAAGGTGGGGGAAGCACAAATCCAACAGCCCATGTCTCGATTTGTTGGGGGACAAGCTCAATTAGTGTGGGGAGCAGCTGATTTTTGTGTTGTGCGGCTGGATCTGAGGAAAGGCAGAGGTCCTTCAAGCCGCTGAGCTCGTTCATATGGCCGGATTGACGGCGCCAATAGGTTGGCGGTTCATTTGTCGCTCGGATTTGCGTAACCAAGGTCAGCTCCAATGGCGAAGTCCCATTCACACCACCTTCTCCGTCGTCGTGTGAAGGAGACGTCCATTATTCAACAGCATCACGTGAACTTTGCTCACGCAGGAGAGCCGATTTCGCTCTCCTCCGCTGGCTAGGAAATGCTTGCCGAGGCAGGCTAGAATGACGGGCAAAACAAGATTTTTAGAGGTTACCAAACGCCTAGCCTTGCCCCGCAAAGAGAGGCAAAGAGGAGCAAAAGATCCAAACTGACCCGTCATTGCTCCCTCATAAGCACCAAGAGGCCGAAGAAAGGCCGAGGAGGACGAGCAGGAAGCTTCCAGCTAGGAGGCCCGAAACATCGCCACAGCCCAATTCTGAACACAATGGTTAGGATGGGCTCAAGTATCCCGAGGGCCAGCCCAGGAGACGCGATGGAAGGAGAGGAAACGAGCCCGGTGGCCGGCCCGCGTGGAAGCGACGCTACTACTTACAGAGCGTCCTCTGGCTCCTCTCTCGCGTTGCTTGTACGCAGAGAGAGCTCGGCTGGTGAGGTCGCCATATAAACCCGCGGCGAGTCGGGAGAGAGAGGCCCCACCTTTCAGCGAGAGAGACATCTCTCTCCGCCCGTCTTCTCCTCCCTCCCCTATCTACCAATCGACCAACTCGCCGCCTCCGCCGCCGCCGGTGATCGATCTCGTCCCGCGCGGGGACCCAAGGCGCCGCCGCCGCCGCCGCCGTCATCAATCCAGAAGAAGAAACCAGCAGCAGCCATGTTCGGCTCCTCCAACCGTAAGCACGCCCCCCCCCCCCTACTCCTCGTCTTCTCTCGCACCCCGTCGATTCGATGCGATTCGATTCGAGCTTGTTCGTCGCCGACATTCCGTCGCCGCCTGCCCGCGGCGGCTCTCCTCTCCTCCTATTTCCCACTAGCAAAGCCCGCAGCCAACCTGGTTGGTCGTTCACCACCACCGCCGACCGCCTGTCTGCTTCCCTCCCCAATGCCGCGCCGCCAAAATCACCCGCGCTCCCTAGGGTTCCGTCTCGTCTCGGGTCGGTTCGGTTCGCCCCCACGATTCGCTCGCCCCGTCAATCGATTCCTCCCTAGGGTTTGGTTTGTATCCTATTTACCTCATATACAGTTATACACCAACTGCTTGCATTGTGCATCCTGGTTCTAATTGATTGCTGCGATTACCGCACGACTTTTCCCTATTGCAATGTTGCCTATTCTGAACGACCCAATGGCTGCTGCTGCTATCTTCCCATAAATATAATTCCTGTAATAATAATACTATGAAACACCTAGGTCCTTTTGTTGTTCTTCTTATTGCAACAATGCCGCCTGTTATTAACTGATCATTGAATGTACTGACTGACGATGGGTTTGCTATCCTTGCAGCGTTCGGGCAGTCGTCGACCAGCCCATTTGGGCAGTCTGCGTTCGGCCAGACCACCCCCGCCGCTAACAGCCCCTTCGCGCTCAAACCGTTTGGCAGCCCAACCACTACCACTTTCGGTGCGCAGGCTAGGACGTCGCCGTTCGGCGCGGGCGCCTTTGGCCAGCAGCAGCAGCAGCAGCCTGCTCCAGCGTTCGGCTCTACGTCCACGGGCGCCTCTGGCCAGCAGCAGCAGACTGCTCCGGCGTTTGGCTCCTTTGGCCAGCAGCAGCAGCAGTCTGCTCCATCGTTTGGCAATACATCTACTGGCGCTTTTGGCCAGCAGCAGCAGCAACCTGCTCCAGCATTTGGCAATACATCCACTGGCGCCTTTGGCACTGGTTTGTACTCCTAACAATTCCTGCACTCTCAGCATTCCTTTTATTTTTACTTCGATGGAAGGAAAATAGTAGGGAAACAAAAACTGACCACACTACTCTTCTGACACCCATCCAAAGCATGTCAGTCTTGTACAGCCATGTTCTTATATTGGATATAATGCATGCAGCATTAATTCGCTATATCAATCCGTAAATTAATGTTGCTGCATTAATTCGCTATATCAATCCAAAGCATGTCAGTCTTGTACAGCCATGTTGTTAGTGCTGGTTGTGATTAACTTAGATTGTGGAAATTGGGGAAGAGGGATTGCCTTATTGGGACGTTACTAGGCATTTCACAGTTTTGTCCATATCTCAATCATCATTTGTTTCACAACTTCTGTCTTTGATAATTCATTATACATTTTCATTTGTGCGTCTGTTCTTTTCAATCACTGCACTTTATTACACGATAACCATGCAGTATATGAGATGTGACACTCTACTCTGCACATGTTGTAGGATCTTTGTTTGGACAAAAACCAAGTTTTGGTGGTTTTGGATCGTCTCCTACCCAGTCAGGCCCTTTTGGTAACACGTTCCAGCAAACACAGCCGACATTTGGCAACAGCACCTTTGGCCCAACACCTACTACGCCGGCCTTCGGTTCGACAAGTACACAAGCCTTTGGTGCAACGAATACACCATTGTTCGGCACTGCTACTACACCGCCCTTTGGCAACACGACTGCCCCATTTGGTCAAACGTCATCATCTTTATTTGGTGCTTCCGGCAGCCCCGCATTTGGCAATTCAGGTTTTGGATCTTCAGGGACCACGGCATTTGGTGTCAGTGGTACTCCAGGTTTTGGATCTTCAAGCACACCTTCATTTGCCCAGTCAGGCAGTTCATTTGGTTTTGGACAAACTGGAGCTTCATCTAGTAACTCACCTTTTGGCACAACTCCGTCACCTTTTGGTACGTTTTTTGTTCCTTTGTGCTCCAACAATCTTGTTTTTATTGCCAATTAATTAATTTTGTATGGTTCTTACCCTATCATGTCATCTTTACCTGTCTCACCATTTTTTTTTTGGTTCTGTTTCGAGTTTCAGGCTCACAGCCAACGACACAAACTTTTGGTCAAGGACAATTTGGTAACCAAGCTGGAGGATCCAGAATAAAACCTTATGCTCAAACAACAGATGCTGACAGTGCTACAAGTGGTACTCAGCCTCCTGCAAAACTTGACTCCATATCAGCGATGCCTGAATACAAGGACAAGAGTCATGAGGAATTGAGGTGGGAAGATTATCAGCGTGGAGACAAAGGTGAGGAAGATTATTTGGGAACTGAGTACTTTGCTTGACATGGAAAGCCTTGTTTAAAGAATCACGTTTATGGTCATGTTTTTTTTCCTAACATCCACATGCTACATCATAGCTGGAGTGTTTTTCGTAAATACAATCCATTGATTAGACATGCTATTATGACCTATCTTTGTTGTGTATCGTCATTAGATGTATTTGCTCTTGTATAAACTTGTTTCTGTAGCATATTTGTGAAATTCGTAATGTTTTAACTGGCAGGTGGACCCAACCCTTCTGGAGCAGCCGCGAGTCCTTTTACTGGTGCATTTGGCCAGACTACTTCAAACCTGTTTACACATACAAACGGACCATTTTCTTCTAATAGCTCAACTGGCTTTGGTTCCACTACCACACCAGTATTCAATCAGTTTAATACTGGATCAGCTACAACTTCGAATCCATTCACATCATCTACTGGTAGCACATTATTTGGACAAACAACTGGCTCTGCATTTGCAGCAAATACTTCGTCATCCTTGTTTTCAAATCCTACTACTGGTTTTGCTTCATCTTCTTCGCTATTCGGCTCAACATCTAATACAAGTCAATTCGGTAGCACGGCGACTGCAAATCCATTCAGCACAACAGTGACTACAAATCCATTCAACACAACAAATCAACAATTCAACAGTGGCTTGGGTAACACTCAATCAGCTGGGCTGTTTCAGTCGTCTCCAGCAATAGGACAACAGCAATTTAGTCAGCAGCCGTCAGGGTTTCTATCAACCACACCAGGTTTCTCCACTGGTGGTCTGTTTGGCAGTGGATCTTCACCGTCACTTTTTACATCATCAGTAAGCATCCCTTGTTTTCATACTGTAAACTACATATCATTACGCTCTCTTGGTATTAATTCTCCTTGTATAGCATTTGCTTTGCAGAGTACATTGTTAACATGTTTTTTTACTTATTATGGTGTAGCCAATGTTTCAATCAACTCAAGCTTCTCAAACTCCGAGCATTTCTCATTCCAAACTCAACCAGGTCAGTTGTTTCTCTCCTAGTCTAATTTATTTTGAACAAAAAATTGGGGTTATCTTGACTTAATCTTTTGTGAATGGATGCCTGGATGGATATTGCAGCTTCTGCAGGTGGATTCACTAATTTTTCCAACAATACAAATCAAGGCCTGATTGGACAGCCGTATGATCTCTTGCATTTACTTCTCAAACTTTCATATTCTATTTTTTAGTAATTTCTTTTTGATGGTTAAAATACTAATTAGCTATAATAAGGTGAAGTAACACAATTATGGTCAGCAGTACTGTCATCTAATGTGGAGATATTTGATCTAAGCATATATAGAAGAAAAGTACTTGATAGTTGTTTGGTCCAATTATACCTTCTATATAATGGCTTGAAACCTTGAAACTGCCTTGTGGTTATCTCTACAGTCTAAGAACAATGTTTTTACTTGGACTGTAGTTATCATCTGAAGCAACAAATAAGTTTTTGCAAGACCAATGGTTATGTGTTTTTGACCTTTATATGGAATATTCTTTTATGACTTGAAGTGTCTTGTTGCATGTTTGACACAGAACTCCTAGCCAGTCCAATATGGTTATGCAGCCTGCCCCTGTTTCGTATCCATATGGGACGCTTCCAGCAATGCCTCAGATGTCCATTGGGAATGGTGGATCTTCTCCTTCGGTTCAATATGGAATATCAAGTTTGCCGGTCAGTTTTGTTGACTTATCATTTCCAATTATTTCTACAGAGTGGGTCGACAGTGGAGATTGCAAGATGGGTTTTCGTTAGCAACATGTGGTACTAAGGGTACTTATATCTTTATGGAAATGTTGTTTACTTGATTGCAATATTCTATGCCTCGCAGGTTGCTGAGAAGCCTCTTCCAAGCAGAGCATTATCCATGGCGGTCCCTAGGCATTTGTCACAGAGAAGGATGAAATTACTCCCACGAAAATATAATGCGTTATCTGATGGCAAGGTAATTACCTGTGCATACATAAATTTTGTTGTGTTTTTGTTTTGTTTAGTTTTATGATTGAATCATCAAGCTTGTCAAAGCCATTAAGAAAGCTTTGCATGACATTCTCAGTTTGTTTTGATATTATTCCTCTAGGTTCCATTCTTTGCTGACAATGAAGAATCTCCTGTAACACCCAAGGCAGATGCTTTTTTCATCCCTAGGGAAAACCCGAGGAATCTGATCATCCGTCCACTTGATCAGTGGCCTGCACTGAGTAGACTTGAAAGGCAACCGGTTCCAAAGGATTCAGCTGATTCAGAGAATAAAGGTAAATCTTGTCATTGCAGTAGGAAATTCATATTGCAACATGAATCTTGTAAGTGCCAATACTAGTTACTAATTCCAGGAACTTGTGCAGATGCTTCTGCAGAAAGTGAGCGTAATAAGGCTGCCATGTCACCTAGCAATGGCAGCAGGCCTTCTCCAGTGGAAAATGGCAATGACCATGAACCCAAGGCCTCATCAGTTGAGGGACTGATGCCTAAGCTCCCGCGGGATGCAGATTACTTCACAGAGCCTAGTGTAGAGGAGCTTGCCGCCAAGGAACATGCTGAGCCGGGATACTGCTGCCGGGTGAAGGACTTTGTTGTCGGGCGCCGTGGTTACGGCAGCATCAAGTTCCTCGGGGAAACAATTGTGAGGGCCCTGGACCTGGAGTCGATTGTGGAGTTCAACAACCGCGAGGTGATTGTGTACAAGGACGACAGCAAGAAGCCGCCAGTGGGGGAAGGCCTGAACAAAGCCGCAGAGGTGACTCTTCTGAACATCAAGTGCATGAACAAGAAGAGCGGCGAGGTGTACTGCGAGGGCCCCAGGGTGGACAAGTACAAGGAGATGCTGGTGAGGAAAGCAGAGGAGCAGGGCGCCGATTTCGTGTCTTTTGACGCGGCCAAGGGGGAGTGGAAGTTCAGGGTGAAGCACTTCAGCGCATATGGGCTCTGGTGACATATAAACTGTCAGGCTGTATTACCGTGTCCATGTCCTGGGTGATGATCCAGTAACGATTTTGTTTGTTTTTGCTGTAGTAATAGTAGTAGTTTGCACGCTGTGCTCTGACAATGTAATGCATGGTTTTTAAATGCTTTTGTATAGATAGATTAGTTGTCATCTGTCCTGAGAGTGTTTGTGCTGCACTGACAGGGTGACCAGTTATGTCCAGCCACTACGGTTTCTCGTCATATATGAAAACCTTCGTTGCACACCAAGAGAACACTCTTATATCTACTACATAATAGTGCTGCAGAGATCACATATGTTTTTGCATCTTCACGCTCCTTAGCCCATATCGGAAACCTTGAAGGCTTGAGCCAAGTTTCATATATTCATCTACAGAAAAAAATTTCATATATTTGAAGGAATGGACAACTAATAAAGGAAAGCATTGTGTATGACCCGAAGTGTCTGCCCTTGCACGACATTGTTTTTGTAATGAACATGTACTATCATTGATAGACAAGGAACCTTGCACGACATTGGTATGATCACTAGAATGTGGCATCCGCCATGTTTGCTTTACACGATGTCATTGTGCTGTCCGGAGTGACTGTCAGCTAGGTTGATTTGCAGCGGTGGTGTGAGCACCAACATGACGACACAGCAGAGAAGGCGATGCAGCCAGATGAAAATTCACATTCAGAATCATGTCAAGTATCAGAATTGCAATAGAAGTTGATCCATAAAAGAACGAAGTATCGACTCATTCCTCCAAATACTTGCTTGCATTGCTAGTAATTATCTGTTAAGATCATCAGTTTAGTAACAGCTGAACTAATATAAATAGGTAGCAGAAATATGTGTGCCGATAGCGCACAGGATGGATCCTGATCGTCATCCTCTCAGTGAAAACCTTGCTGATGACAAACCTCTTGGATCCCCACAACCTTCCTCCTCTTCTTCTTGTGCTTCTCCTCTTCGGGTTTGGGGCTCGACACCTTCTTCTTCTTTCTCCTTTTCTTCTCCTTCGTTGAGCTGATCTGCTCCTCCGATGCAGCGGCCGTCACCATCTCCATCTCGTCGTCACGCTTGGGGCTCAGCATTACCTTCTCTGGTTTCATCGCCTTGTCCTTCTTCTTCACGCCCTTAAGCACGAAGGCGTGCCGCACGGGAAGGCGGAGGCCAACGTCGCAGAGGTCGTCTTGGACGAGAGGGGACAGGGACTGGTGACATGGAGAAGCTGGCACCACCGCACACGAAGGGAATAGGGAGAGCGGCGGCACTGTCCGGCTTGAGCTGCCGGCCGCCGCACATCACGTTTCCTCCTCTGGGCAAGCTCGCAAATGAGCAGCGAGGGAGCAAAGTGACAGGCCAACGAGGCAGGCGATGCGGCGCACGAACGGGGTGATGCAGGCATGCTATGAGGACTTGGGAGGAGGCAAGGTCTCGTGACGGCATGATTCAGGAAAAGGATAAGGTGTGGGGAGGGAGAAGGAGCCGAGAAGTGATGGGCTTGTTGGGACTTGCTAGCTCGTTTGGCTCGCGAGCGGCTCACGAGCCAGCTCGAGCCGGCTCGTTAAACATAACGAGCTACAAACCTAGCTCGGCTCGTTGGAAAAAGTGAACGAGCCGAGCCGAACCAATCACGAGCCGAGCTGAGCTAACGAGCCAAGAGCTTTTCGTTCAGCCCTAGTGGTGCTTTTCCGGGTGACTCGGTCCTTCTGATCAATGATCTTGATGGGCTGCTCGGGATAGGTGAGATCGGGCTCAAGCTGCTCAACATCGCTGACTACCACATCTACAGGAGCTTTCAAACACTTCCTCAACTGCGATACATGGAAGACATTGTGAACACCGAAGAGATTTGGTGGCAACTCCAATCTGTAAGCGACAGGTCCACATCTCTCCACTATCAGAAAAGGTCCAACGAACCTAGGGGCAAGCTTTCCCCTTACTCCAAATCGCCGTACACCCTTCATGGGGGAAACACGAATGTATACGCGATCGCCAACCTCAAAGATCAAAGGCCAACGTCTCTTGTCTGCATAGCTCTTCTGTCTAGACTTAGCTGCTCTCAAGTTGGACTGAATGTGGCGTACCGTCTTCTCAGCCTCTGTTATTAACTTAGTCCCAAAGGTGAATCGCTCGCCAGACTCAACCCAATTAAGGGGAGTGCGACAGCGATGTCCATACAAGGCCTCGAAAGGAGCCATCTTGATGCTCTCCTGATAGCTGTTGTTGTACGAGAATTCTTCTAGCGGCAAACATTTCTCCCAATCCTTGGTGTGAGTCAGCACGCAAGTACGAAGTAAGTCCTCAAGAATCTGGTTCACCCTCTCAGTCTGTCCATCTGTCTGAGGGTGGTAAGCAGCACTGCGGATCAAGGTGGTGTCTAAGGAAGCATGCAACTGCTCCCAGAAGCGAGAAACAAACTGAGGCCCTCTATCAGAAATGATGGTCTTAGGCACTCCATGCAAACAGACAATCCGCTCGATGTACAACTCAGCATACTTTTTCACCTTGAAGCGGGTGTGCACGGGGATGAAATGAGCTGACTTGGTCAGTCGATCAACAATCACCCAAATAGAGTCATGCTTCTGCGATGTAAGAGGCAACCCAACAATGAAATCCATGCTGATATCTTCCCACTTCCAAGCAGGAATATTCAAAGGCTGCAACAATCCAGCGGGCTTCACATGATCTGCCTTGACTCTCCTGCAAATGTCACACCCAGAAACATACTGTGCGACCTCCCGCTTCATGCTGGTCCACCAGAAGCGACTCCTCAAATCTTGATACATCTTGTTGCTGCCAGGGTGGATAGAATACTTGGACGTGTGCGCCTCATCAAGAATCTTCTTGCGCAACTCAAAGTCCTTCGGAACCACCAATCTGCTCTTGAACCACAGAACGCCATCCTCATCCCCTCTGAAACACTTGACTCTGGCTTCCCCAAGCTTTAGTCTTCTCTTGAGGTGACCTACTTTCTCATCCTTCTTCTGTGCTGCCACAACCTCATCACGCAAAGTCAGAACAAGTGATATATTGGCCAAAGAGCCATAAGGATATACTCAAAGACTGGGCTCCGCCTCTGCGTAAGGAGCAGCGATCAGGTTATTGCAATGAGCCTTGCGACTCAAAGCATCAGCAACCACATTAGCCTTCCCCGGGTGATAGTGAATCTCCAAGTCATAGTCCTTGATCAGCTCTAACAATCTCCTCTAACCACCTTGTACAACTCGATGCCATGCTTCTGTATGCCCTCGACGTCGACGTTGACAGCAGTACCTTCCGAAGGGATGATTGGATCCTTCTGGATGGTGCTCATTAGTCCTTCTACAACACTCAGCAGCTCCTCATGGGTGGTGTTGATGTCATCTTGCGGATCTGGGGTTGCCGAGAGTGCCTCCAGGATGATCATCGAGTGGTGGGATACCATGGCACGCCCACTCTCAGTGCACAGCACTGGATGCGGGACACCATTGCTATCGCACTTGATCCGCACAGCCTGCACAATACTTGACGCGTACTGCTCTAGTCCGTACGCCACCGACATGGCGCCGCCAGACCTGGTTCCGTCATAGTCGACTCCCAGCCCGCCGCCACAGTCCAGCGTGGTCATCTCCGCGTCGTACTTCTTCACCAGGTCGCAGTAGATGCCAGCGGCCTCAGTCGCTGCGTCATGGACTGTCTTCGTATCCGGGATCATGGACCCCACGTGGAAATGCAGCAGCTTCAGCCATTGCAGCTTATTGTTGTCCTTGAGCTTCTCGGCCACCTTGAAGATCTTCTCCTTAAGCAGCCCAAACTTGCCGTGCTTGCCAGTTGTCGACCCAAAGTGGCCTGGTATCTTGGTGAGAAGCTTGGCACGAACACCGATGACCGGCTCGATACCGAGCTTCTGGCTCTGCTCAATGACGATGTCAAGCTCCTCCTCCATCTTGGAACCGATGACCGGGTGAGATCTTGATGCATAACAAACCTTAATGCCGACATCTTCACAGAATTCTTGGAACTCCACTGCTTTAAAATTAGGGCCACTATCTGTGATGATCCGATTGGGTATTCCAAACCGGAAGACGACGTCTCTAACAAAGGTGACTGCTCGGGCTGCCGTGAGGTCTTTGATCGGTGTCGCTTCAATCCACTTTGTAAACCTGTCCACCATGACCAGGATATGAGTATACCCTCCTTTAGCTTTCTGAAATGGTCCTACCATGTCCAGCCCCCAGACTGCGAATGGCCATGAGAGGGGAATGGTTTGTAGCTCTTGAGCTGGTACATGAATCTGCCTTGCAAAGAACTGGCAGCCGGTACACGTCCTGACGATGGACTGCGCGTCTCGACTAGCCGTGGGCCAGAAGAAACCTTGTCGGTAGGCTTTAGCGACTCGAGTTCTTGAAGCCGCATGATTTCCACAAGCTCCCGAGTGAATGTCCTGGAGTAAGGCTTTACCCTCGGAAATTGGTATACACCTCATGTGAATCTGAGATGCACTCTTCCGGTACAGTGTATCCTTTAAGATAAAGTAACACTTGCTCTTTCTAGCGATCTGCTCCGCTTGCACGGTGTCTTCAGGTAGTCGGCCGTGAACAAGCCACTCAGTTATAGGCTTCATCCAGTCTTCTTCACCAATCGACTCTTCTAAGTCGATTTGCATCGCCTCTAGTTCTTCCTGTTGATCTTCTGCCGCAGTCGGAGGTCGATTTGTCGACTCAGCTTTCTCCTTCATTACCGAGGGGTGTTGCACAATTTGAAGAAAAGCCCCCGGCGGTACGGGACCTCGACTCAAGCCTCTATTGGCTAGTTCGTCGGCTTTAAGGTTGAATTCTCATCGCACAAAAGTGCACTCGAGTCCCTCAAAGTAAGCTTCCAACGTTCGTACCTCCTGCAGATATGCTCGCATGGTTTCATCTACACAGTCCCATTCTTTATTGACATGCTTTATAACCAGCATGGAGTCACCCTTCGCTTTAAGCTGCCGGACGCCAAGTGACTCGGCGATCCTGAATCCATGAATGAGAGCTTCGTACTCAGCAGCATTGTTTGACGCTTTGAAATGCAACTGCAGGACGTATGAGAGTTCATCCCCTTGAGGAGATATGAGAAGTACTCCTGCTCCCGCACCAGTGAGTTGAAGCAAGCCGTCGAAAAATAACGTCCATGACTCGGACGCCTCGGGTTTAACCGGTACTTGAGTCTCCGTGTACTCGGCGACAAAGTCAGCGAGTGCCTTGGCCTTGATGGCTGTTTGAGGCTGGTAGGAGAGTTCATAGGCACTGAGTTTGATCGCCCACTTGGAGATCTTGCATGTTGATTGTTTGTTCTTGAGTACCTCTCCGACCCGTGTTACGTCACCATGACAATGGGGTGAGACTGGAAGTATTGGATCAGCTTTCGCGATGCCATGAGGAGAGCATAGACTATCTTCTGTATATGGAAATACTTGACCTTTGATGCGGAGAGTACTTCGCTGACAAAGTACACCGGTCGTTGAACTTTCTGGGTGTGCCCTTCTTCTTCACGTTCCACCACTAGGACGGCGCTGACGACATGGGTGGTGACTCCTACGTACAAAAACAATGTCTCGCTCTCGTCTGGCGGAACCAGAGTCGGCGGTGTACTCAAGTAAAACTTGAGGTCTTCAAAAGCTTGTTTTGCTTCGTCGTTCCAGACGAACTTGTCATGCTTCTTGAGCAGCTTGAAGAAGGGTAACCCTCGCTTACCGAGTCGTGAGATGAAACGGCTGAGTGCCGCCATGCACCTGCTTCTGGATGTCCTTGATACTCTTAGGCGTCTCCATTTTCAGGATCGTCTCCACTTTCTCGGGGTTGGCTTCTATTCCCCGATTGGTGAGTATGTATCCGAGGAGTTTACCCGAAGGTACTCCGAATACACACTTCTCCGGATTGAGCTTCATATCATAGGCTCGCAGAGCGTCAAATACGTCCTTCAGGTCAGTGATGAGGTCATCACCTTCCCGAGTCTTGATAACCATATCGTCAATGTAGGCTTCAACTTTGCGCCGCCGGAGCTGGTCCTTGAGACAGCCCTGGATGCATCGCTGGTAAGTAGCTGCTGCATTTTTCAAGCCGAAAGGCATGGTTAAATAGCAATAAGCCCCGAAGGGAGTAATAAATGCAGTTTTAATGCAATCATCCACATTGAGTGGAATCTGGTGATAACCTGAGTAACAATCAAGAAAACTTAATAACTTACAACCAGCAGTAGAGTCTACAACTTGATCGATGCGGGGAAGTCCGAAGGCATCCTTGGGACAGAACCTACTAAGGTCGGTGTAATCTACGCACATGCGTCACTCTCCAAACTTTTTCTTTACAAGTACTGGGTTAGCTAACCACTCTGGGTGGAGAACTTCCTTAATAAAGTCAGCTGCTAACAGCTTGGTTAGATCAACTCTAATGGCCTCCTTTTTCTCAGGGGTGAAGCGGCGAAGGCGTTGGCGAATCGGTTTTGCCTTAGGGTCCACGTGAAGGGAGTGCTCAGCCAATCTCCTAGGAACACCTGGCATGTCAGACGGTTTCCATGCAAAGATATCACGGTTTTCCTTTAGGAAATTGCTGAGCGCGAGTTCCTATTTCGGGTCCATGTCCGCACCAATGACCGTCGTCTTGGACGAGTCTTCATCATTGATGCCGACCTTCTTCGTCTTGGGCCCTGGCTGCATAGCAGACTTGGCTATCTTCTTCGCGGGTACTCCTCCTGAGTCTTCAAGTTGCTTGGCCGCCGAGTGGATCTGGGCTGAGCCGACTGCTGCTTCCATCAGCTGAGCTAACTCCAAGCTCTCGGACTCCAGTGCGTAGCACTGCTTGACATCGGCCTGGAGGGAGATGACTCCATTGGGCACTGGCATCTTGAGCACTAGGTAAATATAGTGTGGGATAGCCATAAACTTGGCTAGGGCAGGTCTCCCGATAATGGCGTGATAGGCCGAGTCGAAGTCGGCGACTTGGAAGGTAACAAACTCCTTACGGTAGTTCTCGGGTTCGCCGAATATCACGGACAGAGTAATCTGCCCGAGTGGCAAGGAGAAAGAACCCAGTATCACGCCATGGAATGGGGCGTAGCTGGGTTGGATCTCAGAGCGTGAGATGCCCATGTCATCCAAGGTTTTGATGAAGAGGATATCGAGTCCGCTACCGCCATCTATCATCACCTTGGAGAGCCGAGTGTCATGGACAATCGGATCTAGTCTCAAAGGATACCTCCTGGGTCGGGGTATGTAGTCGGGGTGATCTCTGCGGTCAAAGGTTATTGGAACCTCGGACCATTTAAGGTACTGGGGAGTTGCCGTGACCATGTTGACTTCTCGGAACGTGAGTTTTTGCTTCCTTCTTGACTCGTACACCTCCGGGCCGCCAAATATGGTCAAGGCCATCCGGGGGTGTCGGTATCCGCCCTCTTTATCCTGGTCTTCGTCCTCTCTCTTCTTTTGCCGCTCTTCCGGTTTCTTACCCTTGCTGTAGCTAATCAGGGCTTGAAACTTATAGCAGTCGCGCAGCTTGTGCGGTTTGGCTGCTTCTGGATGATAATGATACGGCTTGTCGAGCATATCTTCGAATTCATCCGTCCTCTGTGGTCGCCGCTGTCGACTTCCCTCAGTGGCAGCCACCAGAGTGTCGTTCTTGCGCTTGCGGTCCCGTGGCTTCGAGGACTCGGGTTCATCTCTCCGATTTTGACGTCGCTCTTGTCGGCGATGATAGCCTTCTTTGGCGTTCTCGGACCAGTAGTCTTCTCCAGCATAGCTGTTGGCAATGCTCAGCATGTGAGATGCCAAGGATGGGCGCTTGCGGCCCAGCTTTTCTTCCAGCTCTCTGCGGGCACAACCTTCCTTGAAAGCCTTGATGACTTCATGGTCGGAGATGTCCGGGATCTCGTTCCTCTTGCGGGTGAAGCGCTGTATGAAATCGCGCAGGTTTTCTCCTTCTCGCTGTTTAACCCGGTATAAATCATACTCGGTTGGCAAGCGGTCAGCCATGGACGAGAACCGACCGTTGAATTGGTCGCACCAGCCTTCCCAAGAATGGAAGCTGTTAGCCGGGAGATTGGTCAGCCACCTCCTGATTGAGTCGGAGAGAACCACCGGCAGATAGTTAGCCAAGACGCTGTCGTCGCCTCCCGCCGCATATACTGCAGTCGCGTACATGCTCAGCCACTCTTCCGGGTCAGTGGTGCCATTGTACTTCTCGATGCCGACTTGTTTGAAGTTCTTAGGCCACGGACCGGTGAGTCGGAGGTCCCCGGACAGGCATCGTAGTCCTCTAAATCGGCTTGAGTGACCAGTGTGGTATCCCGAGTCAGGCGAGTCCTCGCGGTCGTCATGACGACGCCGCGGGCGGAGTTCCTCACGAGTTTGCCTTCTGTCTCGGTCGTCACGAGGACACCGTTCATGTTGCCTCTGTGGGCGTTCTTCTCTCTGATGCTCCTCATCGCGGCGCCGATTGCGGTGACGGGGGTGGCGGTTCTCATCTTCTTCATCCGACTGCTGACCCTCTTCCCGGGGGAAGGTGAGACGATCATGGACTGGTCGCCTAGGTGATATGCGTTGTCGGTCATCTCTGTTTCTATGCCGTGCCGGCTGGCCGAGCCAGTCTAAGGCGTTTGGGCGCCGGTGCTGGCTTCGATCTTCACGCCTCCCCGGGCGCTCGACCTCTTTTGGTTCTTCAGACGAGTCTTGCGAGAGTGTTTTTCTGGGCGTGTGGGACTGCCTGTCCCTTGAAGGATGGTCGGAGTACTGCTGAGCCGGGGTTCCCGCTGGTGGGGGTCCCGTAAGGATAAGTGCTTCAGCCTGTTGGGCAGCCGCTGCTGTCATGGCTTTGGCCTTCTTAATCATCGGTGTCAGCGCGGGGTCAGGTACTCCGTTGGCCGTCACCACTGCATCCATCTGCTCCAACAGAGTTGTAACACCGACTGCGTTGGCTTGAGGAGTCGTGAAGACCTGGTGCTCCCCAAACTCTTGCGTCAGGTTGCAGTAGAGCGAGCTTGGTCCAGCCCCCGTGGTATTGCGCGCGTCTGCACCTGACGGCGGCGCGCCCCCGGCGTTCGTATCCGCTGCTGTGGCTAGTGTGGAGGGTAGGCCAGATAACTCCGCCATGAAGCACTCGGACGGCAGGATGCCGACAAGCGAGGTGCTCTCCCAGGTCAGCATGCGAAGTGCAGGCTCGACGGGCTAGTCTCCGGGTAGGTCAATCCCGAAGAATCCGACTGACCCGAGTAGTGTCTCTTCAGTGCTTTTGAAGATCTTGGCTTGGAGCTCACCGAGAACTATTGCACCATCACGTAGCCCCATCGGAAACCGAAAGGATCCTCGAGTTGGACTCGGTGTTGTAGATCCCATCTTGTTGTGGAGATCGCCGGACACCGCTGCATTGTTACGTAGCCCCATCGGAAACCGAGTAGGGCCTCGAGTTGAACTCGGTGTTGCAGATCCGATCTGGGTCGTCTCCAAACTCGACTCTACACCGGCATGGTTCAGATCTAGGTCTGGCCGGGTGAGTGAGGGAGCCGGCCGACTGGAGTTTGAGGCCACCGAGTCGGCAAGCTGGAGTTCGCCGTTTAATCCAGCGATGTAGCTCAGACTTCCGAGGGAGATCTGGTCGCCGGCGGTGAACTTGTTGACGGCCATCGAGTTCGACGAGGTGGATCCTAGTGCAACCCCTTCCTGGCACGCCACTGTCGAGGTTTTAGGCCTCGATGTTATTTTTATGGGTGCCTTAGGATCAAGAACACGATAGTAACACAAGACGCCAAGATTTATCCTGGTTCGGGCCGCAAGATGCGTAATACCCTACGTCCAGTGTTGGTATGGTATTGATCAGAGAGTTTTTCCGTAGGATCCCTAGCCGCTTTATATAACCGGGGGTCTAGGGTTACATGGAGTCTAACCTAGTCGGTTACATCATGGATTGCCTTGTAGTACAAGTCCGACTAAGTTTATTATGGGCCGAGTGACCCAACCGACCTTGAGTCTGCTGGGCCACCCGGGCCCGATTGAAGCCGTCCGACTATCCATATACGAAGTACTCGGCCTTGTTGATTCTTGAGGATACCCGGGGTCTCATTACTTCGACACCCCCCTCAACTTTTCCTGTTCCTCTTAAGTTTCATGCCCAAACCCAGAATGCCTTATAAATCGGAGCGGATAGAGTATATCTCTCTCTCTAACCTTTACACCGTACTCCCTCCATTTCACAATACTTGTCACTCTAGAGTTTAAAACTTTTGCCACAATACTTATAATTCTGGCTTCTCAATACATGCCTATCTCTATATCTGTCTTCTTCTATCCCTCTTCATTTTCTGTGCGTCACACTTTTTCCATTCAAAATTAGAACGACAAGTAAAAAGAAATAGTGAGAGTAGATAGGAGTAGTGGATAGCAAAATGGAATGGGCAGTCAAGCCCGAGTTTTGACTTCATCACCCTCTTGTCGGTGCTATACAATATAGAATATAGGAGTACTACTTTGCATCCATGCATATGTGCTCTAGTCCAGGTTGCTTTGGTTTGCCGCATATGGACGCATGGTTTGTTATGTGTGCGGTATAGCCTCCTGGTTTTTATTTTGACTACCAATATTAAGTAAGACAAATAAAATATTCCTCGTTTTGTTATCAAAAATACATTAGGTATGTCATATATTTATCACTACTCTTACAAATACACACATATGAGACGAATGGTGTAATGGTAAATAGTAGTAAATTAATCAATTATTTTCAAAATGAGGTTAGCACTTGAAATAAAAACAATGGATTATTCGTTACTTCATGTTGTTGTTACAACAGTCTGACTCTGGTGTCGCCCACGCGAACCCACCATCATTGCCGTCCCTCTGCTGCCATCATCACCTATGGCCGTCCGAGCCCACGTCCAACAACACCATCGCTGCCCACTATGAATTGGAGGCACAGCTACATATTAAGAGATGAACATAGCACCAACCAAAGTTAGTTAACTAGAGTTGAGATGAATATGGCGTCCTTTTGTAGTACCACCGTGTCAGACAAGTCGGGACCTATTGCATAAATCAGTGTCGCGTGCGTATTTTAAAGCGGCTTGATTGATGTCAATGTTATTTGGACTTTTCTCTCGGTCAAGAATGATTGTTTTGTATGTATAAATCGGTGATTAATGCTGCGAGGTAATGTTGCTTAGAGAGGCCGACACATGTTGCGCTGGTTATCTGTTTTCTAGGAGAATTTATTTTGGTTGGTACACATATTTCAGTTTGCCCATTTTCAGTGGGAAAATAAATCTGGTTGGTGCATCTGGTATGAACTTCTCATCCTGTTCATATCGAAATCCGATTGGTGCCATCGAGGCCATCTAACGTCAGGAGCGGTTTTTTCGTTTCAAACTTCGCACGCTGCTCGCTTCAGGCACGGCTCGGCTCACAGCAAGGAACGACGCCGCGACGACTCGGCAACCGGCTCAAGCCGCGACGTACTACTAGGCAACGCGACTTTGGGCCCTTGACGCCTGAACTTCCTCGGCAACGATTGACGTGGGCTTCACGGACCTGTCCCCGACAGGCACGTGAAGGCCATGGTCCCCAATCCAAATTCATTTACTGCATGGTGTGGACAGGCACATGGGCTGTGAGACGTTATATTCGAAGGCAGCCACGTGTCCTTTTTTTTTTTTGCATTTCATCGCTGCATTTGTTTTATAAATTTTCACCGCTTCGTTTTTTTTATATCCAGAGCATTAAAAAAGCTATTGATGACTATCGGCGCTTCACTGCTGCTATAAAGATTATTTCGAATCGGCTTCCTCTGTCAAATGATATAAGTACTATGATTTTTAATGACTTTAAAAAATATTCTTTGACCTTAAATTCTCACTGAATATAATATTGATAGCAACATATTTTGCATATTATAAAATATTTTAAAATATGAATCTAGTGTTTAAAGTCAAAGATTCACATTGCACATTATAAAATTCTTGGTCAAAGATTTTAAAGTCTTATGTTTTCAAAAAAAAAAAATCTATCACTGATAATGGGGCGAAGGGAGTAGGAAAAAGTCTTGTCTTTTCACATGTAGAGGTCTTTATACTATCATGATAGCAAGTGGACCTGTAGCGGCACGAGTTCTGAGAGCTACATGAGAACCAAGCAATAGCTTGGATGATGAGTGATGATGGTTGTACCCACCCGATAGGATTGCAATTCTAGGTTTGACGCTTTGTGTGTCTTGTTTTATGGTGAATTCTTTCGACGACGTACCTGTCGACAGCGAGGCATGTGGTGACTTCGTCAGTCTCGAGATTTAACAGCGCAGTCTTTGTATGCACTTATATAGGTGGGGTGTGTGTGCATGTTTTCGTAGGGGTGAGTATACATTGTGAGTGTTGTCGAAAGAAGAAAAAAAGTTGTTACAACCACATGTAGATCGGTGAGTAATGATTTCAATTGTTGTTGCTTAGCGAGACAGAGACGTATTGCCGTGCTGATAGGCACGGTTATCTGTTTTCCACGAGAATTTATTTTGGTTAGCACAGACATTTATTCTTGCCCAATTTCATTAGCTGCAGGCGTGATGATTTCAATTTTCAGTTTTGGCAGGTTCAAGTGCAATAGGCCCACTTGTGTCACAGGCATATATGAGATTCATGACATTTGTAAAGAATTATCCTAAACAGTATGTTGCAGTCTTGTCTTTTCACAAACCTGGGTCTTCATAATGTTCATATAGAGGCATAACACTTGGATGACTAGCACGGTCTCTAGGACTCTCTCTTGTTGGGGGAAACCTTGCCGTATGTTCCCCAAAAAAAAAAAAAAAAAAAAAAAAAAAAAAAAAAAAAAAAAAAAAAAAAAAAAAAAAAAAAACCCTTGCCCTACACCCCTCTGGCTTACTCTGGCGAACAGTTAACCCCAGGAGGACCGTCTCAAAGAAAAAAAAAAAAGAATCCCTGGATGACTACCGGTGTGGGACGACCTTTGTGGAAGGTTGTTGGATTAAGTCCGCCCAAGATAGGACCGGGACAAAAAGATAAACCGATAATGAATAATGATGAATATCCATTATTTATTTATCTTTTTATATCTCAAGAACTATGTGGATTTGGATCCTAGAAATTGGTGAACGCACGTTTCATGTTCATTCCTATATCAAGAATATTTTTGAATTTTTATAAATTTTAAATCTTAATGTGCAATTCAAATTGATGAATGTGAAAGATAACACATGGTCTAAATTTTTCAAAAATCTACAAAAAACACTATAGGTGTATATTTATATGGTGTATGAGTACAAATTTTCATTCCCAAACTTATTTTATTTTATGATTTACAAAAAGATAATTATTTAATGAATGTGCACAATTATCTAAAAATGGTTCTCTTTTTATAACTACAAAATTAAGTTGAGTATCTTCAAAGGTTTTTTTATGTGTGTGCGTCATGGCCCTTCCCACCTTCATTTTTTTAGAATTGTTGGAGTTGATGTAAATTATCTAGATTTTTTTGAACATGTCAAATTTCAAAAATCTTAGCATCCCTTACCGTATGCAGTTTCGAGAATAACTGCTCTACCATATATAAGCGGTTTTTACCTACAATCCTAGCATAAGCGGCGCAAAGATGGGCATAGCACTAGTGCTAGGTCTAATGGTAGCAGTGCGAAGGAGCTTGGTTGCAGGATTGTGGCATGAAATTAGGCAGGACATTTGATTGTTTCTCTAATAAATTTGTGAGACGGAAGGCCTATTCGCTGGCTCAATGTCTAGCGTCGATGCCGACCGCTCATGAACAATTGCGTGTGTGGACGGACCATCTTCCGGTCTGGATGACATTGATTACTATCCTGTCATGATGAAATAAAGCTCTCGGTCGGCCCTAAAAAAAATATATATATATGCTCTTGCTAATTAAGAGCTGTGTAACACAAGACTAGAAAACCATGTAGTCTAGCCCTGTGTTGTATCATTTGAAAGATGTGTTCACAAAATATATAAAATAATTAATTTTGCAACAGGTGGTACCACCCATGTCTCGTACGTAACACTTATGCACGTCACGCTGCTTACGTAGTGCTCCGACGCGACGCAAATACAGTGTAACCAGGCAGTATGACTCTAGTTTCATAAGCATGCCCCGTTGGCTTCTCTCCACTGGGCCCACCCCATCCACGAGCAATAAAACGAGCGCGATCCATGAGTCTCGTTCTTCTCCACCGGGTCCGGCCCCCGAGCGCCTGATAACATTTCGCGTTGCTTGGTCGATCTCGGTGCTCAGATCTTAGTAGGTGCTCGGTGGAGGCACCACCCCTAGGTCGTCCCTTGAGTCGTCAGACGCCATGCTGCCTTTAACTATTACTTCTGTTATGCCATACTATTGCGCTCCTGCTGCCACAACTGGTCAGCTGACAGCCGAGGTGAGAAGAAGAAAAGGCAGAGGGGGACATAAAAGCACAAGACAAGTTCATGTTCTGCCGGGTCGTTTTGATTCCATCGAAACCGCCTATTTTCAAGGTACCCCGTAGCCCCATGCATGTACTCGATTTGATCTGCTTCCCTGGTTGACTGCTCTCTGCTTTGACGATTCACAAATCTCACCAAAGGTTTGCACTTTGCATGCCACTTCGGCGCCGTATATCACGCCTTAATTACGTACTAGGTTTTTTGCCGCTTTCTTTTTGTCCAGAATTTTAATTTCATGTTTTCAGTGTTTGGGAACTCCAGTTTGTCTCGTATCTGATAACATGCAATTCATTGAATTGAATGATGAGGATACAATTTGGTACCAGTTTAAACCGAGTTTGGCATCCTTGCTTCAATAGTTATGTCAATGGTACTCTCACCGTCTTGCAGAGAGTAGATGATTTTTAGCTTTTGTCCCTCGTTATCCCACCTCAAACTGGTTCATGTCGTCACAACGCCATTAATCTTCCCCATTAATTGGCCTCATCTTCTGTCCACCCTCCTTCTTGGGTGCCGTAGCAATTAAACGATCTGGGCAAGCCAAATAATTTGTTCTGCTCTATACTAATGAATGGGGGCAACGCTCAGTTAGGTCTTTTCTCCTCCTTATTAATCTATCTCAAATTCGCTAGAATCCAATTTTTGGCAGGAGGAAGGAACTCTATCCGTATTTTGTGTGTTGTATGGTTCTAACAATATCATCACTTTACACCAGGTTCTACAATAGTAGTCTAAAGCTGAGGCGGCAAAGCTTCCGCCTCTCCACAGCATTCGGGACGACGTGGGCGCTTTCCTGTAGCGACGCGTCGGTGCCGTACGTCGTGGACAGCTTCCAAGTCAAGCACGTCGCTCTCCGTGTGGGTTTCCTGGGTTGTGCGAGGCCTGCGCGGAGGGAGTCCGTCTGCGCGGCCACAAGCGTCGCAGCCCACGGCCGGCCCGTAGGCGGCCGCCGACGTACGGCCATGGCGAGGGTAACCTGTGTCTGGGCCTCACTTTGCCTCTTCCTCCTTTCGCCGTTGTGGACGCTGTGGGCCGCCGTCCTAGACGTGGCCGCCTCCCGAAGCTGCCCAGCCGATGTGGAGGTTGGTGGCGCCGTACGTCGGTGGAGCCGTGGGCCGTGACATCTCCTTCCTCCTTCCACACAGGCCTCCGCCACGCCATGTGTAGCCGTGCACCTCGGCCGGCACCAAAAACAGGGTTGTGCCTCGAGCCGACGAGACATCCGGCCCGTGTCTGGGCATGGTTTCCTTGTCATGCCCTTCACTGGCCTCGAAGACGAGGGCTACGGGCCCGCCTCCTTGCCATCCTCCACGAGGGGCCGATTGGTGGAGATGATAGGAGGGAGGCCATTGGGTATCTTGCAGTTCACGAGCTCTTGAGGCTGGATGCAGGAGATGACAGATTAATTGGGCAAGGAGAACATTTTGGCTGTGTTGTGCTACGGTGAACTGAAATGGGTGAGGGAGAGAGAGAGAGGCAAGCAGCCGCCCCGCGCCGAGCAGGACGAACACGGACCAGGGCGACGGCCTTGTGGTCGTGGAGGTGCGATGGGGCGTCGCACGGGAGCAGTGACCTCGCGCGAAAAAGGCAAGGTGGAGGTGAGCATTCGGTGTGGCGGTGTGCTCTTGCATTTGGGTGAGAAGCCAAAGGTTGAACAGAGCAGGAGAGAGCGGTTTCTGCTGCCAGATTTTATCAGAGACAAGAGACACGAAAGAGACGAGGCGTGGCGTTTGGATGTCGATGGGGTCAGGCCAGCCAGCCGCAAGTGGCAACAAGCACGGCCGCGTGGCCTCCTCGACTCCTGCGCGTGTGCCAGCACACGAGAATTTTGTTTTTCTTTTTGCGAAGGAGCACAAGAGAAAAATTAGAGAGAGAGAGAGAGCAGGCGGTGTTAGGTGAGAGGGATGAATGGACAATGCTCTTCCACGTTGCCTGTCTGTTCTTTTGTGGCACACATCGTGCATGTCTGCTCCTTTGTGCCACACACACCATGCGTTAATTGTTTGATGGCCTTGAAGATAAGTGTTACTATGGGCAGAATAAGTAGTGGATTAGCGAACGAGGCCAATATTTTGCATGCCAAACCTTTCGGGCGCGGCGGAGCGTGCCTCATTTTCTAGTAAGTTTTATTTTGCAACAGGCTTGAGCCCAAGAATTTTCATATTGCACCATCCTCCTCTAGCATTGAGTAGGGTGGAATGGCCTTGGCCCTGCATCGAAGCCACATAATTGAACATTCATCTAGGTTTGATGCTATATTTTGAGCATAATTACTCGGGAATTTTCAATTTATTATTTGTGTTTCAACTAAGTACATGTGAAACTAATGGTTTCAATCATTTTGAGACCCATGATAACATTGAACTATTATCATTTTTCCTTTTTATTGAAATTTTAAGGTCACCTGATAAATATTAAACTCTTTGTCTTTTTTCAAGTCATTTGGTTTATTATGTGTTACGATGTCTAAATTATTTAGCCCAACTTGCTGGTCTGTCTTACATGTGGGCCGAAGGCCTAGAAATGGGAGCAACGTGATTTTTTTTAGTTTTTTTTGGGCTCAAACCTAGTGCAAGGTGAAGCTTGCGCTAAAACCGGTTGTAAAGTGCAAAACTGTGTTTTGTGCAACTCACTCAATAAATATAACATGCTCGTTTTTAAACAGACCTGAGTAAACGCATGCAAAACCCTATTAGTCATCTAGACACATATAAAAAGTGTAATGAAATTTTACAAACTAGTCCATGCATTCGCACGGGTTGGAGACTACTCCGTCCGTCTCAGAATATAAATATTCTTAGCATCTCGAGACAGAAATAGCTGGGATGCTAAAAGACCTCAATACTCCTTATTTTACCCTCTCGCTACCTATCTACCAACCCATCAGCTTTTGTCTTTTCCCTATAAATACTTACATTTGGGATAAAGTTTGAATGCTATAGATGCTTATATCATAGTACTGAAGAAGTAGTCAAACTAATTAGTACAGAAAAGTCCATTCGCACGGGTTGGTGACTAATCAAACTAATTAGTATAGAAAAAGTTCCTCGCGATGTACACTATCGAATTCTGAAAAAGATATCAAATCGCGAGGGTATTTTCGTCTTCACATAATAAAGTTAACACCGTTGAACTAAGTAAACAGACTTGTGGTTACAATGCAAAACGGTTAAAAAAAACAAGAGTAGACACATCGGTGTTACAGACGGAAACATATGTCATGGATGCCAAACAGATTAAAAAATAGTACATTTTAGGTGAGCGTGTCTTCATTTCCTCATCAAGATTTCTGTCACCATATTAAATGTTGGTTCTTGCTATCTATGCAACGCAGGTGATGAACGTTACCGTAAGTGTTACAGGGACAAGGCGGTGAAAATAAGTACCACATCGATCTTCCCTCGGATATCCTGGCATCAGACGAGAAAACGTTTTCAGGTGAGTTGTGGGCATTTCTTAACTATATTTGGCTTCCTGGTTTGCATTTTTCGCAACAATATTTATTTAGACATTACTACCTCCGTACCAAATTAGTTGTCGTCTTGTAATTGGGCATAGGAATTAAAGAGAGATAGAAAAGGTGTGATGTACATAAAACGAGAGGGGTAAACTCGGAGAGAGATAGATACAGATATGTATTGGAAAAAGAGAATGACAAGTATTGTTGCAAAAGTTCTAAGCTCTAGAATGACAAGTACACCCTCTATCCTGCGTTAATCTTCAAATAAACTAAACGGAAAAGTTTCACATTGATCTTCATATGATCTGGGACCATTAAATAAATATAGGGACCATCCAATATGTATGGAGATCTAGTGACATGTTAGACACTAATTGGCTAGGAAGATAATATTAACAACTAAATCTAATATTTTTTTTACTTGATCTTGATGAATAGACCTTATATGAAGATCATCACGGGATGAAGGGATTAGTGTGGGAATAAGGAGTACTTAAGTAATAATAAAATGTAATTATTTTTGTTACTAAAAGTATTAACTAGCAGTGAAATTAATGAATTATTTTAAAATAGACATTACCACTTCAAATGAAAGCTGTCAACTATTCCTTACTTCATGTTGCTGTTACGACAATCCGACTGGGTCGCGACAATGTCAAACCCATCATCATTGCCGTCCCTCTGCTGCCGCCACCTGTGGCCCTCGGAGCCCACGTCCAACAACGCCGTCCCTGCCCAACCGCACAACTAGCTAGTAAATGAGATGAGAACAGCACACCAACCAAGTTAGCAAGTTAAGCTGTTTAGGCATAAGAGCGTCCTCAAAAGTGAAGGTAATGCTAACTCTCCATTTCATCTAAGAGTCAATTTAAGAGTTCATTCTGTCTCTAAATTAATAAGTGGTCCCGTATGTCATCAACCCAGTAAATACTAGAGGCGGCCTCTTATGGAAGAGTTAGCTCTCCTCTTTCTCCTCTTCTTCTCTCCTCTACGTAGAATAAAATCTTACGTGGACTAAGGGCCTGTTCATTTCCTTTAGTTCTAAAGTTTAGTCCAGAGAATCTTGTTATTTAAAGGTATTAAATAAAGTTTAATTACAAAATCTTTTTACAGATGGGTGCTAATTTACGAGACGAATCTAACGAGCCTAATTATGCTATGTTTTACTACAGTGATGCTACAGTAACCATTGTCTAATCACAGCTTAATTACCCTCATTAGATTCGTCTCGCAAAGTAGTCTAGGTTTCTTGAAAAAATTTTATAATTATATTTTATTTAATACCTTTAAATAACAAAAATTTTAGACTAAACTTTAGTCCTAAACGAAACGAACACTCTCTAACTCTCCTTTGAGGACGCTCTAACCCCTCCCGTCCTAGCCTATTCTCAAAGGATAGTAAGAATAATAGTAGTATCATGCACATTAATAGAAGTAGCTTGTACCGTACGGTCACTATCTCGCTGGAGGTCTTGGTCCCGAATCCCCACCTCATTTGATACGTTGTGTGGACAGCCGCATGGGCTGTTAGGCTTTGCAATTGAAGGCAGTAAAGTGTCCTTTTTCCCACTTGAAGGCTGTATTATTTTTAATAATTTTTCACCACTGCAATTTTTATAACAAACAGGGCATTTCTTTTTGATAATTCAACCATGGCATTAAAAAACCTATTGTTGACAACCAGCGCTTTTTGATAATTCAACCAGAGCATTAAAAAAGCTATTTCAATTCAGATTTTGAGTATGATTCTATGATTTTTTGGCATGGTTTTTAAAACTACTTTGACCATTAATTTCTTATTTAATACAATATTGATAGTAATTAAATTAGTACATTATAAATGTATTTGAAACATTAATATAGTGTCATCATTTCCATAAGCTAAATATATTTATAACTTGACTAATTCTTAGTCAAAAATATAAAATTTTATTTTCTTAAATTCACACCCTACATAATGGAATGGAGGGAGTGGAAAAAAGACTGCACTCTTGTCTTTTCACACGCAAAGGTCTGAGTGGCACGGTAAAGTAGTAGAATAGCACGAGGTTGTTCGTTTTGCATGGTTTTTGAAACTACACTTTGACCATTAATTTCGTATTTAATACAATATTGATAATAATTAAATTAGTACATTATAAATGTATTCAAAAAATGAATATAGTGTTATTATTTTTATAAGCTAAATATATCTATAACTTGACTAATTCTTAGTCAAAAAATATAAAATTTTATTTTCTTAAAGTCATGGCGTGCATAATGGAATGGAGGTAGGGGGACAAAAAAGGCTGCAGCCTCGTCTTTCACATGCAAAGGTCTGAGTACCACGGTAAAGTAGTAGGATAGCACACAAAATAGAACAAGCACTATGAACAAAGAAGTCCATAATACCGCAATGTACGGACATATTGAAGTATAGCCTTTTTCTAGAGTATTTCAAGGTTTTATCGAATTCAAAGATTGGTGGAAAACAGCTAAAGCATCTATTCCTAGAAATAACATTCATATGCATCAAGTGTGTAAAGCATATTGCAATAACAACGAATGAAAGAGCATGGTGTAGACTGATTGCATGAAGTAAATTGCATAAATTAAATGACATAAGGAAATGTTAGATTAAATCCGTAGAATCTCATATCCAATTAGTTGTGATTGACCAATGTTTGCAACATCAAGAGGTGATAACTGCAAAGCAAAAGTACCAAGATCACAAGCATGTTTAAATCTATTGAACAATCCAAAGTATCCAAGGAACTCATATGTTCACTTGCAAGCATTGTTACCTCGTAAGCCAGTTGTATCGAGAAGAACTAAGATCACACGGTATGCGTCTCAAATCGTATTTTGATCTATCTAAAGAAATAAGCACCACGCTTATGCATATAGACAAGGTAGACTAGTCATGAGTCTAGCCATATACTATGTACTCAATAATAAGAGGAACTTGGACGAAGAAGGAAGATAGATAATTAATCATGGAGAATCAAAATACTTTATTGATAATGGATCAACAATACAGGTCATATGCATACCTCATAATAACAAGAATGAATCCAATCTTGACTACCCTATAAATCAACTAAGTTAGCTCCTGTTGCATGAAGCAGTAGGGCTTCACCGATGTCCTGGCACTCTTCCCATTCCATCCTACCGCTCATCCTCTCCCTCCCTCCCTCTCTCTTGGTGTGGAGAAGACGAAAAAGTGGCAGCGCCCCTGAAGATGCTTCGAGATTTGTTACATTTCTTGGAGAAATGACTTGGGTTGGCAACACATTTAAGCTTGCCAATTTTCGTTCGCCGCATGCAGATTTCAATTTGGAGTTTTGCCTCATTGCACCCACTTGTGGCACTAAAAGTAAGTATAATAAGATGATGTAGGCGGGCTATAGGAGTTCCCACGTTTGACTTATGCTCAGTTGGAGGAGACAGATGAGATATGCAGCTTACAAAATATTAGCCGGCTTGCCGACGGATGTAACACAAACTCTAAGAAGATTGATAAGATAATGAGAGTATGGAGGCTGCCCAGTCATTAGTAGTGTAGTACTTCCTCCGTCCCATAAAGGAACAATTTTTAGTTTTGTCCTAAGTGAAACTACGTTTAGTTTGATTGATCTTCTAGAAAAATTATCAACATTTATGACACAAAATTGGTACCATTTGATTCATCATAAAATATATTTCCATAATATACTCATTTTGTGACATAGATCTTGATAGTTTTTTTCTAGAAGATTAGCCAAAGCTAACACAGTTTGACTTAGGATAAGTCTAAAAATTGCTCCTTTGCGGGATGGAGGGAGTATGTGTTTATAACCAACTATTGTACCAATATACTATTTGCTAGCTGTAGATGACATGGCTCTATTATTAGCAATGCTCTAACAGTGGCAAATATGGGATGCATGAGATTTGTAAATAATTTATCCTAAAATGTATGTTGTAGACTTGTCTTTTCACAAACAACTTTGATTTTAATAATAATGCTCATATAGCGTGGTAAGAATTGGATGACCAGCACAGTCTCTCCGCCTCTGTATTTATCATGGCAGGGAAACAGAACATTTTCTCAATATAATTACATGACTCTTGGAAAAATAGAATGAAACTGTTCAAGTGAAGTCCTCACGCCTATTCTCAATGAATAGTCTCACACATATTAATAGGAGTAGGATTTTTTGCTGATGTGTTATAGAATTTAATATGAGACATAATGAAGTTCTACATCTATCAGATACTCTTATTTTGAATGATTCCAACTTATTGAGAACTGTACATGCATGCAGCACCAAAATTAGTTGACACAAACATATTCAATATAAATTACATTATGGGACCTCAGAAACAGTCAATTATACAATACATTATGAAACGTTGTATTATTTAAAGTCTTATACATTAAATGTATCCTTTTAGGATACAAAAAGAAGAGATACTAATGAGCTACTATCTTCACGTAACACAAGCTACTCTCGAAATCCAAGTCACAAGGAAAAGATAGTAAGCTGGGCATATATTTTACATTAATCAGTCGGTGAAAGAAAATTCTTTGGATACATGTTACTGATATTATGCATTGTGAGTATTGTTACTCCATATGTATTTCTTGCATTCTCTCTCCTCTAAAAATTGATATAGATATTATGCATCAGGAAATGACCTCGTATAAGCATTACTCCATCTTATTTTATTCCTAATTAAGAGGTGTAATGCAAGACTACAAAACCATGATTTCTTGCCTTGTATTTTAGCATATGAAGGATTTGTTCATCTCTATTTTTTGCGGGGGATTTGTTAATAACATATACAATAATTAATTTTACAACATGTAACATGGATGCACGTCACGCTGCTCACGTTTTGGTTGTGGACGTGACACAAATACACGCTAAAGGTACAGAGTACGACGGTAAGGTTATCTTAAAACACAAAATCTAAGAGAACTTATCTTAAAACGCAAAATCTGAAAACCGATAGTTAAATCACAATTGGACTCTAAACCAATGGTCAAAACATAATTGTCCCTTTTAATATATGAAAAGTTACTGCACCTGATGGCCATGAGAAAAAAGGGGAAACGGAAGCTTCACATGGAGAAAGTGGGGGACAACTTACCATGTCCAAATTGGTAGGTGCAAATTGCCCTTTGAGATTCAAAAGAGGGGCAATGATACCAATATCCCTATTTTGTTTGAACTTGTAAATATGTACCCGTATTTTCAGTGTTTTCTTTTTTCACGGTTCTAAATTATCGAATGCACCCAACAAATTACTTAAACTAATTTGTACAGAAAAAGTTCATTGGTTACATCACCAAGATGTATACGATGGAACTACGGAGATGATATCGAATTCAACGATGACAAAATTAGGATCTATTTCATGTATGACACATCAATGTTATAGACGAAACATATGCTACGGACGTCGGATGTTTGCCAAAAAAAAGTTTATCGGGATGTCTCATTAAAAAAATGATTTTTTGCCTTGATACTCCTCGAACGGGTGTAGGTGCTCACCAGGCTATTAATCATCACCCAATCGTCGTGTCCACTATCCACCTTGAGTGCTGCCGCTATGGAATAGTCTGGGCGAGCCAAATGTTTTTCTCCTCTACACTAATGAATGTGAGCACGTCTTAATGTGGAGCATATATGTTTTTTGTCATCTTACTAATATATGTACTTTGCTAAAAAATCAACCCTTAAGGACAGATGAAGTGGCGTATTTTTTAGGTGTACGTACATTAATTTCCTCGTCAAGATTTCAGTCACAATATTAATTGTTGGCGCTTGCTATATATGTAACGCAGGTGACAAACATCGCCGTAAGTGCTTCCATGGACAAGGTGAAAATAAGTACGACACCCATCTTCCCTCAGATACCCAGGGATCAGACGAGAAAACGTTTCCAAGTGCTTGTAAGTCTCGAGGCGACTAATGGGCCGGCTCTTCCTACCGACCTCATTCTGGTGCACAGCATCACGGATGATGAGTGGAGGAGTCGGGTGAAGGAAGCCATACGTTCCATCGAGTTACACAAGCCTGGGGATCTCGATATTCGTGTGGAACCACCATACGACAATCAGCGCTCTGACGTGCCTCTTTCAGAGTCGTTTAAGAACGCCATCCAGGTATGTGTACCTACATTAAGAGAAATAAATGGTCTGCCACTCCAAAAAAATTAAAAAATTCTCTATATATTTTTTAAAAGTATGTAACTTACCTCTAAGCTTTTGATTTTTTTACACCTTATCTATTATCTTAGTATTTAACAAACAAATAATTCTTAGAAATTATTCTATGAACCAGAGAAAACAAATAATATGTACACGTGTTTTTAAATTACCCATAGGAAAACATAAACTAAAATAATCATATACCTGATTATAAATTACTTACCGGTGCCATTATAAAAATAACCCAACATAACCATATGTTTATTTATTATGCACATCTATCACTATTAACAGTGAAGTCAAGTGCCATGCAAAAGACAATATAGTTTTATTATTACAATGTTTAGCTTCTTTTTTGATTCGCTCAAAAAAAAAAAAAGAGAACTCGTTTTGTCTTGCTAGGGCGTGGGTAAGCTTTGGCCAGTCAATCCATCTATGCCGTCTCGGAGGGATAGTGAATATGTTGTTTTGTCCACTATCTCAATAAATCATCCTGGAATTATAGGTCTCCATTTCTGGGTACCCGTCTGTCTCAGTATCAGTCCTGAAACAGTTGTTGACACGCATATTCATCATAGAATTGACAACATAGTCATACAAACGATTAAATATAATACCGCATAGGATATTAGAAGGTCTTAAAACACTGGACGCACAGAATCCGGGCCGACCAGCTAATTAGAGAGTTCAACGCAGAAGGGGAAAGATGCGGTCCATTGCCTACAGGTAGCATGAGTGCAGACAGCAACCACGAATACCTAGTCTTCACCTCTATCTTCGATGAAGTCGTACTCCGGCTCCTCTTTTAAAAGCAACCCGGAAGGTACTCAGCAATTCCAAGCACTACTCAAGGAGGTTGGGAAGAATGCAGTATGGGATACTAGCAATATAGGCCGTAAGGCACTGTTCGAGCATGAAAGCCAGTTTTATTATGCAATGATTAAGGTGTAAGCATTTGGAAAAAGTATATATGTAAACATCATGATTGATGGGGGTTGTTTGGACTTGGGGGTGGCAAATCCAGCCCACCAATGCACATGTTTTATGCTGTTGCACACAAGCCTGACAGCCTTGGGCACACAACTCGGGTTCACCATATCCATTGATACAACAGATCACATTTAACGACACCAGACACATATCATGTTTCCAACATAAAAGTAACTCCCATGCTATTCCCTTTGTGACCAAAACTTCGCATGTCCATAACCGAGGGCGCGACTATTGCAATAGATTTATCCCTCCAGGGGTGTACATATTTACGCACATGATAAACTCCCGCCAACCAGCCGCACAAAACTCAATTACCCCACACTTCGCCGGAATCCCGATGGTGCAACATCAGGGTCTTGTTAATCCAGCAAGACTAAACTCAGCCTGAACACCAAGTCCCCATGGTGACCACTCCTAACTACTATGCTTCTTTGTCCTCAACGGTATCCAGCTAGATTGATAAAAAACGGTATCCCCTACCATACCCATGGCGTGTGGTAGTACTGATTTGGCTCAGTAAAGGCAGCAAAGTGACTCGAGCAGACATTATGCCCAATCGCTACCCACACAGGGCCTATTCAGGCCACACCAAGTACCACTAAGGTACGGGGCCTACTTTCGCACCACAACACATGTAGTAACACTAACCGCCAGGGTAACACCGACCACCCAGATTGTCCTATGCCCATTATCATTCCATCAATGTTACCATTCCATCATCATTAAGCATCTTAACTTCCTCACGAAGCATATTAACATCAACATTATATAAAAGGTATATATGTGATGGGTGCTCTTAGAAAAGAGACACCGGCAACTCCAAATAGTGCAAAGGTGGAAACCAGTCCTAAGCATGCTAGTACAAGGAATCATCTATGTATTATGTATTGAATGCAGGAGAACTTAGGGTTAACATATTGTAGGTAGACAGGATGGCATGGTGAGGCATTTATATTGGGTAGGACATAACTAAACAACATTTTAAAGTAGCAATGCAATATAAGCAGATAATCAATTTTAGGTTCGATGTCTTAATCATGCAAAACATAGGTTCAATATGAACTAGGACTTGCCTTAAACCCAAGTATAAGCCTTACCTTGTCCGTTGACGTAGCTTCGGTGGTCGGCTTCTGCTGGGACTTGGCTTTCTTCTAGACAAGAAAGAAACTACGGTAAGCTAAAGCTACACTAATAAGAAGCAAATGAACACTAAATAAGACCTACAGCTGAGCAAAAGGTCTTCACGGATAGATCATAAGTTTTGATAAATATCAGAGGAAGAACCACCGATTTTGGAAACGTCGGCTTCAGCTGGGACTTGGCCTTCTTCTAAACAAGAAAGAAACTACGGTAAGCTAAAGCTACACCAATAAGAAGCAAATGAAAACTAAATAAGGCCTACAGCTAAGCAAAAGGTCTTCACGGATAGATCATAAGTTTTGATAAATATCAGAGGAAGAACCACCGACTTCGGAAACGTAACGTACAAGTTACGGACATCGGAAGGCTTTCGGAAGGATTAGATCAATAACAATCGAAGAAGATGACTTCAAGAGCGACCTACGACAAGACTATTTATTGAAATGATTTAGATAAATTAGGTTAGCATTTTCTGGATTTATTTTAGAGCCTTGAACAATTAATTAGCGTTTTCCAGACTTATCTATAATTAATTAAAGGCGTAAACAATCATTAGTATTTTCGAAATTTAATTAATGGCATAAATAATTCATTAGAATTACTGAAAATAGAAAAGCATTTATTTAATCTTTTAAATTAATTATGTGAATTTCTTGATTTAAAAAATTAAGCTAGCATTATTTAAAGGTCTAAACAAATTAGTTAGTATTTTTAGAAATTAATTAATGACCTAAATTATTAATTAATACTATTGAAAATAGAAAATACATTTAAATTAGTTTTCTAAATTATTTGCATGAATTTTTTATATTTAAAACAATTAAATTACCATTTTATTTAACTTATAAAATATTACTGAATTTCTGGAATTTAGAAAAAAAGTGAAATGTTCCTATTCACGTGTGCCGAAAGCTCTAACTCCTAAATGGGCCAGGATGGATTCGGCTCGCAGATTAAACTGCGAAAAAGCCAAAAAAAGAAAAAGGCCACTAATGGGCCGAGCCAACATGGGTTAAGGCCTATATGCACAAGCCATGAGGCATAGCCCAAAGGCAGCCGGCGGCCACAATGCACTAGCACGGCATGGGCTGCGCACAGGGCACGCAGGGCGTGGCGCGAAGGAGGAAGGCACGGCGGAGCGGCGCGAGGCAGTGGGATGGCGAGAGTGTGGCGACCGGCGGCGGCACTGAACGAAAGGTGCGGCGTCGGTTCACAGACGCGCGGTGGCATAACTGCGCGTGGGACGGTGCGAGCAGAGCGGGGCAGGAAAGGCACGCGCGGCATCACGAGTGCGAAGGAGAGAGATGCAGAGGTAGCTCACCGAGGGGCGACAGAGACAGGGCGAGCCTCGGCGGAGCGGTCAGAGCAGAGACGGCGGCACGTGGCGCGCACGACTGGCGAGCGCGCAAAGCCAGAGGAGACCAAAAGATGGCCAAGAAGAGGAAAAAGGCCAGGGTGGAGCAGTGCTGCCATGGGCGCTGACAGAGGGGGACGCGGGGCGGCACGGCTCGAGGTGGCGGCGAGGAAGGAGATCGGGGCGGACGGCGCAGCGGCATCGGCGCAGCCGGAGCGGTGGACAAGATGGGGCTGGGGTGGGGTGAGGCCAGCGGCGTCACGCGCGGAGCCGAGGAAGGAGAAGGGAGTGGCAAGCGAGGAGAGTAAGCGCGCGCGCGCGAGAGAGAGAGAGAGAGAGAGAGAGAGAGAGAGAGAGAGGGCAGCAGCATGGTGGATAAGGAGACGAGGCGAGGCCGTTTGCTTCGGGTCGAAGCCACAACGTGGCACGGCATCAACGGCGGTGGAGCCGGGTGGCCGGTGAAGGGAAGCGGTCGTCAGCGCGGACCGGACAGAGCAGGATCGGTGCGGCATGGCCGAGCGGAGGGAGGACGGTGATGGGACGCCGTGACATTGGGGGCGAAGCGGCCAGGGAGAGGGGATCAACGGGGTGGACGACGCACGGACGGGGCGGCGGAGGAGGAAGGGGACAAAATGATGTCAGTAATGACATCATCATGGCTGACACGGTGGGACCCACCTGTCAGTGTGGAAGAGAAGGAAAAAGGAGAGGTGGGCCAAATTCGAAGTTGGCTCAAAATTCAAAGGAAAAATGTTTCAACATTTTCCAGGATTTGATTTGAGATAAATTTTGAGGAGGAGTTCAAATGGAAATGAATTTGAACGACCTTTCAAATTCAATGAAGCTAAAAACCAAAATGCAAAAACAAAACAATGATCAATTTGTGGAACTTTTATTTGAAAAGGTTTTCGTAAACACGTGAATTGGGATATGAAGCCCAGTATTTTAACCAAAATGTTAGTAGGCTTGAAAAATTCAAAATTTTAGTGAATTTTTGCATGTTTAAAATTTATGGTGTTACATGGATAGTGCAAAAAGTTGATGATATTGCCCAAACATATGAAGAACACTGTTATGGTATGGCCAGGTTCGAATTGTTGATACTAGCCACGCAACTGGGGAAGTTTATATAATACCAGCAAAAACAAATATTGAAGCATTTCACCATTGGTTTAATTCTCGCACAGTTCCCATTTTTGTTTTTGTGTTGTATTTGTAGAACAACGAGTAAAAAAACTTTGATCAACAGTGCAATAACTTAAAGGAGACGGGAGAGTATAGGATCTCTATGGGGGTTTCTAAGGGGAGAAAACGAGAACTTTATCTAAGAGACACAAAATGTGTAGCCCTCATATAGTCATACATGGGTTTTGTCCTCTGCATAGAGATGAATATGAAATATATTTGCAGCCTTAGAAGCCTTGTGTTAGATGTTTCCACTAGGAGCGACCGGATCTGCTGAAAGATTCAAAGAGACAAATCTACTGACACCACTTTCGTATAAGACATCTATCCATGTTTTGTGTGTGAGTATCACTTGTGAAAGTTATAAAATGCATGCTGATCATCTATTTAAGAACGCAGGCAGCAATAAATAAATATTGTTAACCAATAGCTAGTGAAAAGAATTGACGTACCATTCATGCATCATAACAATTGTTTTGGCCCTAGCTAGCTTATCTTTAATTTCTCAACCTAAATGCAGATTCTGAAGGATAAAACGGCGCCGTTCCGTCCTGGAATCATCCTTCTACTGACGGACGGAAAGGTCCATAATATCGAAGATGTCAAGCATTCGCTTGAATACACATGTTACACTGTTCACACCTTGGGACTGGGCGCGGGTCATGACGCCGAGGCACTGCACAGCATCGCCTCGGCATCAACCGGTGGAACCTACTCCTTCATCGACCTCGACCAGCCAAAATCTTCCGACATCTACGCTACTGCTGTCGCTGTCTGCCTGGGCGGGCTCAAGAAACGCGTCGTTGCTGGGTCGTCCATGGTTCAGGTCGAGCCCGAACCGGGAATTGTTATAGACGAAATCGACTGTGGGGTTTACAAGAAATGGGATGTAAGAAAGTCCAAGAAGATAGATATTGAGATCGGCATGCTCCAATCCGGTGAGACAAAGCACTTCATCGTCCATCTCAGAGTGCTGCGAGCTGATAAAGAACAACTACAGGATAGCTGTAGCTGTAATCAGAAGCTGCTCACCGCTAGCTTCTGGATCTGCACCGGTAATCACAAAATTTCACTGACCCAAAGTGTAGTGCGCGTGGAAAGGCCCGAAGGCATCGTCGATCCAATAGAAAAGGTCCCCTCTCTCCTGGTTGCGGAGAACATGGTCCGCTTCAGACTGCTGAACAAGTTTATTGAAACTTTGTTCATCAAGAAGGAGGCTCCATCCAAGGAACTGGTGCAGAGCGTGTGGGAAGAGTACATCGAGCAAGAAAGCCACCACCTGCTGTTCTGTAACTGCATGGACGTCCTCCTGAGAGGCATCGAGGACGAGATCAAAGCCATGGTGAATAACGCCGCAGGGAAACCATTCTGGGAGGCCTACATCTACTCGTGGATATCCAGCTACCAGACACAACGCCCCACGGCCCTGGGCTCGCCGGACAATGTCGTGGCCGTGTACAATAAAGAGGAGGTGAAGCGCATGGTTAAGGCCACCAAAGAAGGAACATTATTTCTTCCCAGAAGCAGAAGAATTCCAGGAAGAAGTACGTAATCCCGTGCACGGAGTATCTATAAATTAAATTAATTCATCCTACTGGATCAGCGTAACCTATACTCGACTCGATCAGCTTCACATATTAATTACCATGCATCTATCGGTTCTATTTGCAGGCCCTGCAAGCAGTGGACAAGCTGCCCAAATACATCAAAGCATTTCAGAACATCGGTGCCACCGCGGAGACCATGCATGAAGTGCGCTAGGGCAACGTGCGTCAGCTACTGCCTTACACACATAATCATCCGCCGTAAGTCCAACCAATGTCATGTCAGGTCATGAACGATCGAGTTGTACATGCCAACTCATCTGCTTGTACCTAGCTAGTAATATAATAAGTCTTATAAAAGGATAAGCCCGGCCACTCTGTTGGTCGTCAATGCAGTTTGCTTCCTGTATGTATATGGCAACTGCTCTGCTTGTACATATCTACTACTATAATTCTCCTAATATAGAAGAATAAGCTTTGATGTTGGTCGTCAACGCAGCTTGCTTCCATTTTGTCCCATCTAAGCGTACCATTCATGGTCCCCAGTTAACACTAGTGCAGACGACCCCAGTAGCGACGGACTTTAACCCCGTCACTATAGATGAACCCAGTAACAACGGCTGTCAAGGAGCGTCACTATAGGTGTCGAAGGGACGTCACCATAGGTTGTGCCAGGACATGTCTCAGGGTGCAGTAGCGATAGTTACTTCCTCGACACCGTTATAGGTGCCCATTAACGACATGCGCTCAGGACGAACATCGCTATACACCCCTGTAACGACTGTCTCTGGATAAGGACCGTCGCTATAGCCCACCTATTACGACGGTCGATTTCAGCCTGCCGCTTTTGCTCATAACAGAACAGCAAGATTGCGCCCTATTAGTGATGGTTGTTTATCAAGAACCGTCGCTACTCATTTCGTTCGTGGTTATCTTATTTCTTTTTTATTCTACCCTGAACAGGAATACCATATTTAAAAAAGACACATACAGTAGAGTATTTATACATCTCATTATACATAGAGTAGTGACATCAAATGGTTCATCATGTCAGATTACCCAAAATATGTAGTTACATCAGCAAAGTGTTCATCACAGCAGCTACACATGTTCATCACAGCAATACACATGTTCAACAAAAAAGCAAGTGCCAGCACAAAAGCACATCTGGCAAAACAGCAGATAGAGTGTTCATAGAACAGGCACATGGTTAGTGTTTCAAATTCCGAGGGCATGCGAACTCGCTGTCCTGCCTGAGTGTATCTTGCAATATGCAATAGGCCACTTCCTGCATAATGACCTTATTGATATCCTCGTCACTAAGGAGTTCTGTTGGGCAAAAATATATAGGACCAGTCAACTTTTAAGAGTACACATAATACAATAATTATTATCTTGGGTTTGTACACATACATAGAATGCACAAAATACAAGAAAAGCACCATGAAGCTTGATTATTACCATGGGTCTTCTTTCTGATTGTTTCAGGACCCCTGGGTCGGAGAAACTCAGGGTATGCATACTCACGGGTGTGGCACCAATCGAGGCCACGAAAGAAACAAATTCGGTGCACAGTCTTCAAGCTTCCTCTCACAAACCAACTGTGAGTAGATCTAGCAAATGTCGGCTGTGGTAAACACCAAACTCGGGTACCTCAAGATGGGCCTGTCCGACTCCCTAGGACCCTGGCCTAGAAGATTATACAAGACGTGAAGGACTCGGACTATGACAACGTGAAGATAAAGAGTTGGCATAGATTAGGAAATAGATGTTCTATATAAAGTACCATTCTGCAAACATAGAAAGGACTCTAGCGATAGCTTAGTCAGACTCTTGTAAGCTGCCTCCCTCCCGAGTATATAAGGCGGGGGAGGGGCACCCCACCAGAATATCGACAATCACAATGGCAAACATGACAAAAGCTATACAATACAATAAAGTAGGACATAGGGTATTATGCCAACTCAGGGGCCCGAACTTAAATAAATCCGTGCCCTGCGTTACCATCGTTTTCTTAGCTTGAAGACTAGCCCTATATTATAATAACTAAAATCTTGCAACAACACCAGCGGAACCCTCTCATCGGAGATGCCAGGGATAAGGTCAACCATGATCGAGACGTGAGAGAAGTCATCGAAGCTCAGAACCAGGATCGTGAAGAGGAAGAATATCAGCTGGCCCAACATGAGTATAGTTGCCACAGAAAATAGATGGGACAAGTATCAGACACTCAGGGATGAAAGAAATTACTCGAGGCAGATCACTGGCCTCAATCATTCATCCCCGAGTTACGGAAAATAATATTGCCAAAAAACTTCAAGCCGCAAGGTCTCAACCATTACGATGGCAAAGAAGACCCGGAAGCATGGCTCTAGACATGGTTTGCAAGGGGGAGACTCAAATGTCTCACAGCAATGCGCTACCACTCTGGCTGGGTAGCACGGATCAATGGTGGTTCATGGGCCTTCGATCGGAATCCATCAGCTCCTGGGATAATCTATGCAGGAAGTGTCAGGGATACAATACCCGGGTTCCGGTACCCCATGATGGGCCTAGCCGACTACTACACGAGCTTGGCCGACTAGAAGATCGAAGATGGAAACCGTGATTGAATAGGGAACTATTCGAATAGGAATCAAAGAGATATTGTTGTAATACTACTAGGACTCTAATTCGTATCCTATTAGGACTCCACTCTTTACCGACTAGGACTCCATATAACACTGTCTTTCAGATATATAAGGAGGTATAGGGGCGCCCGAAGAGGGCATCCAATCATCGAGACAACCGAAGAGGAAATCCTCACATAAAAACACACATCCAATCAGCTAGGCATACACACCAAACCCTAGAAACACCATACGCAGAGATCAATAAAATCCCGAACAGGATATAGGGTATCATGCCTACTCGACGGCCCGAACCTGTCTAAACTCATGTCCTGCGTCACCCTCGATTCCTCATCTCGCTGATCCACCCCCTATTTCTATTACCGTCGGACGACTACGATAGGCAGCTCATCTCAAACTTCTAAGAAACTTTTGAACGGCCACCCGTATTCTTGGGCCTCCTGGAAGTAACTCAGAAGAAGAGGGAACCCTACCAGGTTCAGCAAAAGGTTCTCCAAAAAGAAGATGTCAGTCCCCAAAGTTTCAGATGGGATTCTCATCACGGCATACCAGCAAGGTTGCAGGGAGCCCAGCCCAATAGAGAAAATGAGCAAGCAAGAGAGTTGGTGTCAGCCAACTCTTTAACCTTGCTAACAGGATGGCTCATGTGAAAGATGCTGTGACGGCACACATGGGCGATAGACAGAGGGACCGGAACGACGGTCGGTGGAAGTCCTGAGAGCAAGAGACTTCCAAGAACAAAGATCTTCACGACTGGAAGAGAAAGCAAGATCAGGAAGTCAGGGCAGTTCGGAGGAGAAACAACTGGCCGAGATGCAAGACCACAAAGCCAAGGACTAATACACTATGAAGCATTGGCCGGCTACATCAGCGGGTCGGGTCCTTGTTAGGGATCCGAGGAAGGTACTGCAGAATAGGATGACATCGGCGAGAAGCTGACAACCCGAGCAGTGAATGCTGTGGAGCACAAGGCACCGCGATACCTCAAGTTGTCGGAGGTACCTATTTCCTTTGCCCTACACTAGGCCCCTATCCTCTCATCCTAGAACCTACGGTGCACAATTACAAGTTAAAGAGGGTGATGATCGACGGCAGGAGCGCCCTCAACATCCTCTTCAAGAAAACATCCGATGGGATGGGAATCCCACTGTCATAATTGAAACTCTCAGAGGTCCCTTTCTATGGAGTTGTACCAGGGTCAGCCGTGCAGCCACTCGGCCAAATAACGCTGCCCGTCACCTTCGGCACCAAGGCAAAGTACCACACTGAGTAAGAGTCACGAATGTGCTGGAACACAAAGTAAGAGTCACGAGGCATATAGACTCATGACGCTAAGATTAATGAGGCGCTGGAATTTTCATGCTATGAATGGTTGTAGTTCCATGTTTTGGACGGCTAAGTGCCTGCGTGCATGGTGGAAGGTCTCCACGACCTGAACAGTTATTTCTTTGGTGCCTTCGGGGAGGAATGCCGCCTCGATCTGGTGCATGTAATGCTTGAGAGGGCCAACAAGCACATCAATCATCTGACAGCTCCTCAATGAATTCAGCGGGCAGAACGTGGACATCAGCATGATGGAGGTCATGGTGCAGAGGATGTCATTATTTATAATCATGCTCATTGGATTATAATCATGCTTCAATTATTTTCATGATATCCTTATTTACTTTGCTAGTATGGAAAAAATGACCACAATATAAAAGTCCAAACCACACACATGGCGCTCGCACGAATTGGATCGTTTTAATTGTGACCTAAGCCTCTCGTGAGTCATCAACCCATTCATGTAAATGGTTCCCAGTAGTGCAGTGCGCTCGGAGTCTCTTGCGTGTTGCCTTTACCTGATCACTTAACTCCGTATCAACTCGGATCAGATCACAGAAAAATTCTTCTCTAGGTTTCTTTATCCAATAAAAAATAGTTGTTTGCTGTCAGTCTCTCCGATCTGTTTTCATTTTTTAGGTTAAATTATTCTCTACACATTTAAAGTCCCGGATTTGGAAAAGGAAGGAAGTACTTCAGCAAATGATCACACCAGCGAACTTCATTATTTATTGTACAGTACACAACACGCAGCAAGCAAGCATAGGCACATACATGCCGTCATTTGGCCGACCCGTTCATCACGGACCAGTCATTCTTATTTATTTATCATTACAGCCAAACTGGAACGTAATGGCTTGTAGTTCTTCTCGGGTAATTTGATAAGCTCAAGTGGTCCTTGGAGGCTTGTATTCGTTGAGGTACGGCATGGTTTTAAGCACCTGGTCCACGAGCTCACCCACCAGCTCTTCCTCCTCAGGAGTCCTCGCTTTGTTCAGGATTGCTTCTTTAATGTCCAGCTGAACATTGTACCTCATGGTCATTATAACCTCTTCCGTTGTTGGGCCTAGGTCACCACAGTCTATCGTGAAGCCTCCATCAGTCCCGGTGCTCTTGACATGCACAAGGCTCGGGCCACTGAATAGGTTGTGCTTGCCAGCCAAGGCCTCCTGGTACGCCCCAGACAGGAGCACGACCACGTAGTAGCCGCCATCGTCGTCCAGTGGGTGCAGCGGCAATGTCAAGCCACCATCAATGAACTTTTCGATCTTTCCGTCACTGTCGCAGGTGATGTCGACAAGCGTGCCCTTGTGCGTCGGCTCCTCGTTAAGCCGTCTCACCGGCATCATTGGGAACAGCTGCTTGATACCCCAGAAGTCAGGCACCAGCGAGAAGACTGATAAGTTCATGTGGTAGTTGTAAATGATGTGGGCGTCGCTCGTTGCCTTCTTGGATAGCTTCTTGGCCACCTTGTACAACTCGATGCCATGCTTCTGTATGCCCTCGACGTCGACGTTGACAGCAGTACCTTCCGAAGGGATGATTGGATCCTTCTGGATGGTTCTCATTAGTCCTTTTACAACACTCAGCAGCTCCTCATGGGTGGTGTTGATGTCGTCTTGCGGATCTGGGGTTGCCGAGAGTGCCTCCAGGATGATCATCGAGTGGTGGGATACCATGGCACGCCCACTCTCAGTGCACAGCACCGGGTGCGGGACACCATTGCTATCGCACTTGATCCGCACAGCCTGCACAATACTTGACGCGTACTGCTCTAGTCCGTACGATACTGACATGTCGCCGCCAGACCTGGTTCCGTCATAGTCGACTCCCAGCCCGCCGCCACAGTCCAGCGTGGTCATCTCCGCGTCGTACTTCTTCACCAGGTTGCAGTAGATGCCAGCGGCCTCAGTCGCTGCGTCATGGACTGTCTTCGTATCCGGGATCATGGACCCCACGTGGAAATGCAGCAGCTTCAGCCATTGCAGCTTATATATTGTTGTCCTTGAGCTTCTCGGCCACCTTGAAGATCTTCTCCTTAAGCAGCCCAAACTTGCCGTGCTTGCCAGCTGTCGACCCAAAGTGGCCTGGTATCTTGGTGAGAAGCTTGGCACGAACACCGATGACCGGCTCGATACCGACCTTCTGGCTCTGCTCAATGACGATGTCAAGCTCCTCCTCCATCTCCAGGACGATAATGGCATTCAGGCCCATGGCACGTGCTGAGAGTGCGAGCTTGATGTAATCCGTATCCTTATAACCATTGCATACCAAGAAGGCGCCTGATCCAGATCCAGGTTTGGCTTCGGTAAGGAAGCTCATGGCAATGAGCAATTCTGGCTTGGAGCCAGCCTCAAGCCCGTAGTTGTAGCTCTGGCCGAACTCAACAAGGTCCTGGACGACGGCCTTGTTCTGATTGACCTTGACCGGGAACACGCCCTTGTACTTAGGGCCGTATCCGGTGCTGTCAATGGCGTCATTGAATGCAGCATGGAGCGAGTTCAGACGGTGCTCGAGCACCTCGGGGAAGCGAAGGATCATCGGGAATTGGAGTTTCTTCTTGTCCTTAGCTTCTTCTATGACTGAATAAACATCGATCTCCTCCTGACTTCGTTTGGTCGCCATGGGGCTTGACGCAGAGGTGACCCTGCTCGTTCACCACGAAGTATGGGTCACCCCAGCCACGGATGTTGTAGAGATCGCCGTAGTTATTCTCCATGGACAACTGATTGCTGGCCTGTCCCAAAAGCCATAAAGATTGTCAGCTGGAATCTTTTATTTATACATATATACCACCCCCCCCCCCCCCCCCCACACGCCCCCCCATCCCCAAACTCTTTCTAATCTTCTAATTCGATATCTATAAAGATTGTCAGGCACAATTTGATTTGTTATAATGTCCAACACTTGACCACAATTCCTTCCACAATAATTTAGGGATATCTGCCCATCAGAAAACTAAAAATTTTCATTCCTTGACCATTTAAACCAGTAGGGGAAATGTGTTTAGGGCTACCTAAATTTATTTTGATGTTATATTTTACAGAGTTGGGGACTCGCAAGTTATGAAGATCAACTATTAGGGCCATCTAAACAATAGCCCGCTACCAGAATCTGTTGAGCAACTTTATTAAACCCACCATGTAGTATATCCTATATTGCCACTTTTGTGTTGGTACCTTGCAGAAAAAGAAATACACCGGATTGCTATTCAATTAACAGATGCCAGTTAACTGAATTAAACACCATTTGAATCAAACAAAAAATTGGGCAACATAATATTGCTACTTGAATGCATAAAAACTTATATGTTTCAACCGAAAGTTATACAGTAATTGCAGGACTAATGCATATATCAAGTAATAAAAAAAATCAACAAGATGAACCAATACAAAGATAAAAACAAAGGCAACGCCATAAAATTATTTTATGCTAAAGAAGAAATGTAGGCAAGATGACCCTACAATGAACAAAATTAATAAGTAATATCCCAGTATTTTCCATGACAATGAAATGATCCCAATATTTCCAATTGAGGTAGCAGCAAGCAGATATAACAACATATATGATAGCAAATAGAAAACAGATATTAAAAAATGGATTTCCGGGACCCCTAGCCTAAATTTCTAAAATGTTGTGCCATTTATATAATTTGTAATTACATTAGTCATTAAACGTACCTTTAAATATTTAATTTTATTAGTATGTAGTAATAAAAAATTACTAATATAAATGGTCAAAATTGCATCCTGAGTCTTTCAAAAGTTTGAAATAAAAGTCAGATAAGCAGGAAAAATGGGTTATATGGTTATTAGATTAATCCAAATTAAAATAGCTCTTCATACAGAACCAACGTGCTATTGCACTAACTACATAGACAGTTGTCACAATTTCATGCCATCATTGTGCCTAACGTTAGTTACACAATCTTTATTTTGCATTTGACGCCCTAATTTATTTTTGGCCTGTTTCTATGAAAAAATGTGTCCTATATCTATGTGCTCTAAAATTCCTGCAAAAGATATGTAGAGCTTAGATAGTCAAAATAGGCATTTAGAATACGAATTAGTGGAGTCCATATCCCTTCAAGGTTCAGGATCTTCCACGGTTGTGGATCTAATGTAATTCAAATATTAAATTTTATGAAAATAAAGATAAACAAATGGCAAAACATTGCTGACGGAAATATCCTGAGAGCAATATTGATCTATTAATTTCGTCACGTCTTATTATACATTCAAACAGAAGCCAAGAACAATGGTTTCGTTAACAAATGGTTAAATTAATGAGATAACTCAAATATGATAAGAGATGTAATCATAGAATAATACCTTCCAACAGAAGACCTAGGAAAACCAGAGATGGTTGGATTCTAGTGTCTGTTGTGCTGAGCGGAACTAGACACATCCATTATATATAGGGGTCTGGAAAGAACAAAATGTCAAATATGCCCATAGTAGAGGATTAAAAATGGTCCCTATCATGTGAGGCTGGAAGAGAATGACGGCTCAATATTTCACTATGTAGCAGAAGGTCATGCAGTTGTCTGCTGTAGTGTATAGCCAGTTCGTGGATCTGCCCCTCTACCGTTTATTGTGAGATTAATTTCTGTAAATGCTATGGGAGATGGTGGGAACTAGGGAACCATGCTTGGATCTTCGAACTTGTAAGGATCAAAAACTGTCACAGGAATTTAGTTTACAATGAAAATTAGAATTTGGAGCAAGTTACCAACCAAAATCTAATGGTTACTTGTTTTTTTTGCGGGGTGAAATTTAATGGTTGCTAGCAGGTTACCAGAACACAAACGGAACATACAAGTACCTTAATGTTAATTCGTACATACATTTCATAGAAAACAAATATCCATATAGTAAGAGATAAGGTTCGGTACTTAAATACATGGCCGTCAATTGCCGACCATGTCAGCTTCTCAGACCTTCACAATAAAAGCGCAATACATTGCTATTGAAATACTAAGTGTTTGTATTAATAATCCAAGCCAATCAGGATGCCCGCCTCAACATCATTAGTTTTGCTAAACTAGACAAAATAAAATATTATAAAACCATTTGACAAAGATTTCAAATTTTGAATTTGAAATATCGAGTTAATCAGGACTTCTCTATGGGTCAAGGTGCGTATGGCATGTTATTGCTGGCAATCGACTGGCCACAACTTATTTCATTTTGTTATTATTCACGCTCGGAGTTATAGACCAGCCATTCACTTGGAAATATATATGGAATAGTAATCCTCAACGGGAACATGAAACAAGTTACCTTTGTCCATTTATGGACCTGAACATGTGAATTGCATCCCTTGTTTGTGTCATGGAATTAGTAGGCCTATAGTCCTCGTGTGGACATTTATCCAAAACGGACCCCAACTCAATCAGGAAGCAGCTCAATAGCTGTCTATGAAGCAAGGAGGAGACAACAAGGTGTCTGTCGTTGTTTCCCGATGGCAATAAGAATAGGGGTTGGAACAGTGAGATAAGAGATAGAGAGTAACGCAGGACATGAGTTTATACAGGTTCGGACCGCCGTTTAGACATGAAAATCTATATCTTGTTTGGGGATTGTGTTGATCCCTGCGTCAGGGTGTTGGGAATCAAGCAAGGAGGACGTCCTAGTGAGGCCTTTGAAGAAGTGAAGATGAGAAAATCATTGATTTTGATAAGTGGAAGCAACAAAAGCTCCAGCAGCGACAAGAACCCACTAAAGCCTATTCATCTGGTGATGACGAAGCCATCTCTAAGGAGCTCTATGAGGAATAAGATGAGCAGAAAAGAAAATAGCTCAGAAGATAGAAGAAAACAAGAATGAGGAGCTCATGAAGGTTGTGATGAGTCTACAAGTTGGCTTGATCAGGACGGTCTTCTTGTTGCACTTGAGTGGTTGACAAACCATAAGATTACGGCTGATGCCTATGTGGCACTGAGCTTCAAAGAGCACAAGGAATGGATGTAGAGGTAGATGAGGAGGAATGGACGAAGACACTCATTGTGGATTGTTTTCTATCTTGGTAATTGAGTGGTTGTCTTAGCAAGGACTAATTAGTGTGGAACCTTTAATTATGTTACGTGAGATTTGTGAACCTTTAATTTAGATGTGTGAGAATGTATATATATGCGAGAATTGTGAACTTTGAATTGTATATGAAAATGGTGAATTATATCTTCTCATGCAGGGGAGAACAGAAACAGAAAAAATGCTACTTGTGCAAATAATCAGTGGCGACGGCCTGTAAGAAACCATGTCCATGGTTTGGTCTGGTCCGTAGCTATTGATCAGTCAATGGTGACGTTTGGTTTGAGCCGTGGCTATTAGCCCATCAATGACGATAGTTGGAAACCATAGACATTGCCCATGGCAATAGCCAGGGTATAAGGGCGACGGTCCCAAATCCATAGCCTATGCTACTTGGGGACCGTTGCCTCAGTGGTTCTCGATACTAGTGTGCCACATGCCGGTGCCCTTAGAAATTTAAGGTGGAAACCTCATCCCCATGCTTTTCGAAAAACCCAGACCATCTTTGAGCTGCCCCATTCGGACAGAATATCTCGGTCTTAACAGAGGCCACTCAGGTTAGCGATATTTATTGTTAGAATATCACACGAGGGTCACATAAGGACCTGTCAGAAAGCCGCATGCTATAATTGGCCTATTTCCATTGGCAGGCCCTTATGTGACCTGCTTGTGAAAATGGGTTTTTACAGTCATGCCAAATCTGCAAGGGGATACCGGCCACCCCACAGGATGCTAGGTATAAGACTCAGTGTGGTAGTACGTGCCGAACGTCCGTGGAAATGCTTTTTTGTGTTAGTGGCGGATTGTCCTATAAGTGCTAGTTACAGAGATGGAATGTGATGGAATAAACTCCGTTTAATGAGTTTTATAGTAATATACTGAGCCGTTGCTTTGTTCATTTGTACATTGAACATTGAACATGGCTATATGCCAGTCGTGAGTGGCAAACAATTCTGTACAATACTCCATCCAGGTCGTGAGTGGCAAATAAAGGAAGGTGTTGGATAAAACCACATCCATCAAAGTCTACGTTAGTGTGAACTTAGCGGACGCTATGATCGCTCATGCAACAGGCATTGAACATCAAATTGATATATGCTATGATGTATGGCGAATGATGGAACTTGGTGGACAGTGTGAACTCAGTGGACTCGATGACCATTCATACGGCACACAATTATTCCACATGGCCCCAGCCGGAGTGAGTAGGCAGATAGCAACCTACTCATACTTTATACATTGTTGGCATGTGAACGGAGTGTGTTTTGGGGTGGGTGGAGGTGTTTGAAAAAAAAAATGTAACTGGAACCGTCAAACAACGAAGCTCAGATCCTGCTCTAAGCAGCAACACCAAGAAAAAAGCCGCATATCAGTCCTCTTGCAGATGAAACATAAGCTATTACGGAAATGAGACATATGGAAGGTACAAGGAATATGAAAGTTAACGGATGAAAATTAGACAACAAATAAGGACTAACAGAATTTTCTACTTATTGGATGATATTTAATTTCTTGCATGCATGTGTTTAGTCCTGATTGGTTTGGTTTGCCGCATATGTGTTGTGTGGGGTATAACCTTCTGATTTTCATTTTGACAAATAATATTTATTCAGATATTTAGTTAAGTTAGACAAACAAAATATTCCAAGTTCTGTTATCGAAAGTACTTTTATACATATCATATTCTGCTCGCTACTCATATAAATAGTCGCATATGAGATAAATAGTCTAATGTTAAATCAAATTAATAAATTATTTTGAGATAGAGGTTAGTATCTGAAATGAAAACGATGGATTATTCGGTTTTTTTTTTCATGTTGCTGTTACAACAATCTGACTTTGGTGTGGTCCACCTGATCCCATCAACCATCCTGTCCCTCTGCTGCGACCACCTACAGCCCTCCAAACCGGCAAGCCCATGTCCAGGTGTAATGCATAGCTACCCACATTCAATTAGAGGCACAACTACCTAATCAATGAGACAAGAATGGATCGGGATCGTCTACAGTCACCCGATTTGATGGCAGGGAAACAGTGTTTTCTGAGGGGTGCTACTGTAGCATTAAATCTCACACGTCCATTCTGATCCGACGGTCGAAATCCGGTTTGATGGCAGACGATCCCGATTCGACAAGAATTGCGCACCAACCAGGTCAGTAACTGGAGTTAGGATGAGCCATCCTGTTGTACCACCGTGTCAGCCAAGCCAGTGACACGGAAATCAATGTCGTTTCGTACTACTCCATCCATTTTAAAATACATGTAATTTTAGGATTCAAATTTTTTGCTACAATACGTATCATTTTTGCTTCCCAATGCATTCCCTCTCTATCTCTCTCCTCGCTTATTCTTTCTCGTTTTCAATGTCCCCTCTACTTTTACTATTTCTCTTAATTTTCGTGCTTAAACTTAGAGCTGTAACTAAAAAGAAGTATGTGGAGCGCTATTTGAAAAGCTGGTGAATGATGTCATGTGAGTTGGACCTATCTCTTGGAGTCAACTTGCTATATCAACAATGTCATGCCATGGATTTACTTATACATCGGTGACTAATACTGCAAGGTCATGTTGCTTAGCGAGGAAACATAACCCCTCGGTGCTCAAATATAAGTGGTTCCAGCATTTCAAGGTGAGAATATCAGAGTGAAAACTGTACCTTTCCTTTTATCTCTACCACCACCAGTTTATTTTATCCTTAGAATCCGTTATACTTTGATAAAAAGCTTGTACTCTCCAATCTCTTGTATATCAGGACAGAGGGAATATTGCAACGTTGATAGGGATGGTTATCTGTTTTCTAGGAAAATTAATTTTGGTTGGCACACTCATTAGCTTGCCGTTTTCATTAGCCGTACCTGTGATGATTGCCATTCAGAATTTTGGAAGGTTCATTTGTAATCAAAGGGCTAAGTTGTATCACTAACAGTGGCAAATATGGGATTCATAAGATTTGTCCTAAATTGTATGTTGCAAACTTGCAATCAAAATAGTACATTTGTTGTGTAAATTGTACGTTTGCTCAATTAAATTACATTTCATTGAGATAGATTAAAACTGTTTAAGGATACTTCCTCGGACCCTAGGCCTATTGTTAATTGATATGCCTTCCATCCCTATATGAAAGATCCTAGCATCTTGACACAAAAATAATAACATAGAAAGAGAAAGGCACTATACCCCTTATTTTACCTTATCCCACCAACCTACCAACCCCTAAAGTTTGTCTTATCCTCATAACCTCTCATATTTTTTGCACAATAATCCCTAATATATTGGGACTAAAGGAGTAGATAATGCACATTAGTTGGATTAGGATATGCACCCTCCATCCTAGAAAGAATTTAGTTCTGAAGTTGACCAAACTTAGATGAAAAAGTGTGATATTTATGGCACCACATTAGTATCATATAAAAATATAATTTGTACCGGATCTAATGATACTAATTTGATGTGTGGTATTTTTTTCATAACCTTAATCAAACTTAATTTTGATCAACTTCAGAAATAAAGCCTGACGGATGGTGTATTGTATAGTCACTTTCACGCCGAAACTCAAATCCAAATTCATTTGACGCGTGGTGTGAAAAGACTCATGGGCTGTGAGGCGTTGCATTCAGGGCAGTAAAATGTCCTGTTATACATTTCGTGGCTGGGTTTTTGATAAGTTTTCACCATTTCATAATTTTATAACAACCACGGCAGTACAAAATTACTCATGACAAGTGTCGCTTGACTACTGAAAAAGATTATTTTGATCCAGATTTTGAATAGATCTTATGTACTTCCTCTGTTCCATAATATAACCAGTATGATTTTTGGTACGGTTTTTGGAAGTATACTTTGAGCATTAATTTATCATTTAATATAACATTGATTGTACAAAATTAATATGTTATAGCAGTATTTTAAAATATGAATAAATTTCATAAACTAAATATATTTATAATTTGTATTAATTCTTATTTTTTTAATGTCACGCCTTACATAATGGGATAGAGGGAGAGGGAAAAAAGGCTTTGGTCTTGTCTTTTCACATGGAAAGGTCTGAGTACCACGGTAACGTAGCATGATAGCAATTGGACCAGTAGCATGAGGTTATTGTGCGCAAAACATGTAGATCGGTGAGCAAAGCTGATAGTTGTTGTCGTTCCCACCAACAAGGTTGTTCACTGCGGCGTGCACGTCCAGCAGCAGCACGCCGTCCTTCTTCCCCAGCTTCTCGTTCAGGTACCTGTTGTGCGCGTCCGACAGGTCGTTGCCGCGCTGGTCGCACCGGCCGTACCCAGCGGACCTCGCCGTCGCCGGCGTGCAGCCCAGCGGCGGCAGCGTGTTCACCAGCACCTTCCCCACGCCGGCGTCCTGCAGGTGCTTCACCACCCGCACCATCTCCTCCGTCACCAGAAACGCAAACATGCCCGTCTGCATATATATATATATATGATCTTATATTATTATCAGATAAAAAATTAATCAACCTGTAAATAATCACACAACTAGCATAAGTAGGACTACTACTCACGTAGATATTGTCGTTGGAGTCGGTGATGCGCCAGTAGTCGCGGCCGGAGACGGCGACGAGCGCCACGGAGTCCTCAAGATCCTCCTTGGTGATGGCGCCGTCGTTGACGAGCCGCGTGAACTGGTCAACCTGCTCGCTGACCTTGGGCACCTCGTACCACACGACTTCTCTATATATACATGGACCTATTTCATACAGTTTAATTTTGAGACCAAGGAAATTTTCAAGATATGAATTTGAGCTACCCATTGTGAAGATTCTAAATGACGATAGAACTGAGTTCCAAAACACTCACATTGAAGACATTGGTGATGATTTTGGAGTCAAGCATGAATTCTCGGCTACTTATACTCTGCAACTAATTTGCGTATTGAAAAATAAGAATAGGACACTCATTACTTTTGCAATAGGTATGTTGGATGAATCTGATGTCTCCGAGAGATTTTGGGTAAAAGCAATCAACAATGCTTGTCATGCCTCAAGTAGAGTCTACACACACAAGCTACTCAAGAAGACGGCATATGAGCTATTAGTGGGAGGAAAGCCCAACGCCTCTGTTGGCGGGATAGCCCCATCCTTCGTACCAGATAGGAGCCCCTTTTGGCAGAAAGGAAGATCACTTCATTCTAGTGATAAAAATGAGATGTTCGTCGTTAGGACCAATCAAAAATATTCATAAACTCGACCAAAATCATATTATGCTGAATTTCCTATTGTCATAAGAGGCCAGATTCGTCATAAGTTTTTGTCCATTCTTTTCTCAGAAGAAAAAAAATAAATCATGTCCTCCAGCAAATAATAGTGATCTACATACAGGTATGCCGTGATGGGGTCCCACATATCAGTATGCAAAGAAAAATAGGAAAAACTGAATGATGCTAGATAGATTCCAACTAGCCTAGCATATCACCCTTTTCTTACAAAACAGAATGGAGCTTGCAACATGACAAATTAGGCCCATGTGCCATTGTTACAAATTATATAGGACACGATTTTAGACAGGTTTGGTCCGCCGACTTGGCATCATACCCTACTCCTGTTTGGGTCTTTGTATTCTCTGCGTAGGGTTTTACAGATGTGTGTTGTGGATGTGTTGGCCTTTTTGATGGGGTGCCTCTACCTTCCCTTATATACTTGGAGAGATAGGGTTCTCGTACAAGAGTCCTATTCGACTACTACTAGAGCTTTCCTTGTAATACAAGTTGTACACTGAGTGTATTCCAAGTAATCTATGTCATGTGTATCTCTAGGTCATAGTCCGAGTAGGCTCCGTCTTCTAGATAGGTTGGCTACTCGGTTTTCCTGACTAGGCCTATCTCGAGGGTACTTAGTTTTATATTTACCACAACTAGCCCCCGAGTCCTTTTTGGTGGAATGTAGTCTTCTTAGCTTCTTAGTCTTGATGCTTCAGTGAAACCATGAAGGGCTCTGAGTATAAGTCTTGTTTTTTGTCATTGGTGTGCATTGAATAGATGCACCCAATGGGTGTAGCCCCCGACTATCTGAATAGAAGTGTTCTAATCTGATAGTCTTTTTTAGGATGTTTATATATTTTATCTGGATTCTTGTCTTGATTGAATGGGTCAGGAAATTCATTTCCCGAGCCCCTGGGTATCTCCTCCTATGCTCAAGTTGTCTTGGAAGCCTCTTTCCGAGTACTTTTATCTTTGCCGATTTATTTACTCTATCTCAGATTTTATTTTATCCTTACTATTTTTTGGCTCGTGGGCTGCATGGCCCATTTCGAGCCCCCGATCGTTTTGGCCTAGGTCTTTTTCAGGCCTGGTCTATCATCGCTTGATCTTGGGCCCATCTTAATGTGGCTTTGCTGGTCTTTCCTAGTCAAACTACGTCGCGCACGCCCGAAATTAGATGAGGCTGATGGTTTTCGCGGCTCTCCCACTTCTCCACGCCTTTAAACACGTTGCGGATCGGGGTGAATCGCTCTCACCCTTGCCTTTTGTCTTTTGTTGTTCTGATTCTGTGAACTCATCACCTTCTATTCTCCTGTGACCTTTCGCCTCTTGCCACCGCCACCGCTTTTGGCCCAATGGCTCCCCCCTCCAGCCGCTGTTCGTCTTCCCCTCTTTCCAACAGGAAGGTATGGCCAAGCTGAACAAGGGTTGGTCCAAGAGTTCAGCGACAGTTGAGAGACTTCACAATTTGGAAGGTCAAGTCTGTCTTCCTTCTCAAGCCATAGGCGAGTGGTCATCTATAGCCCGCGCGAACTTCCCTAGGCCCGGGGTGGGCCAGGTTGTTTCTTTCATGGCTTTTCACCTTCGTGGCCTAGGTTTTCCAATCAGCGCCTTTCTTACTAGTCATCTCCACATCTCCATTTTTGTTCATCTCTGCGAAGCCTTCCTGGGGATCCAACCCCACTTCGCTTTCCTTCGTTGCCTTTTTGAGCTCGCACCCTATCTGAATAATCAAAATCCCAATGTAGTCGGGGAGCACGGCTTCGTCTCCGCGAGATGTCGCTACCGAGTACATTTTCCTCCCTTTTCCTGAGTACGTTGCTGGCTGGGAAGAGGAGTGGTTCTATATCAGCAACTCGAGTAGCTGTCTTCCCCCTTTCTATAGCCATGCTCTTTCAGCACAATCTTCTTCGTCTTCTCGGCTTTCGCCTGAGGAAGCCAAGAAGGCAAAAGATGTCAAGGCTTCCTTCTTGCTGCTGAAGTCTAGGGGAAGCCTTACTGGCGTTGATGTTGTTCTGGATTTCTGTTCTCGTAGGATTCAGCCATTAAAGGAAAGAGGTCATCCTGCTTTCCTTTACTCAGGTGACGCTGATCCTACTCGGGAGAGAGCCAATCACTCCTATAACCCATCAACTCGGTACGCCGAGTAACTCCCAGGTTGCGCTCTCGGTAACCCTTCCCGATACTCAAGCTTGAAGGAAGGAGATAGTCCAGTAAGTATTTTTGAATTCTATCCTTCCTTTCCTTGAGTTCTTGTGTATGTAATCTTATGAATCTCTTGATTTTAGTGTTGCAAGGTTACTGAACAGTTGGATCCTCCGCTTGCTGATTGGTGGGGCTTGAGGACGAGGGCCCCTTCAGATGATTCCTTTGTCCCGCCAAGTTCAGCTCCTAGTGTGTGTCAAGGTATACAGGACACGAGGGAGAGTTTTTCCCCTGCCTCGAAGAGGAGTCGGGAGGGATCCCCTCCTGCTTCCGCAGCTAAGAAGCCTAGGGGTTCTCCACGGACCCGTGCCCAAGATGTTCCGGCCGATTGGGATCAAGGAGTTCCTTCGCGCATATCCTCCATAACAGATGCATCCTCTGTACCTTTTGCTCAGAGTTCTTCCTCCACTCAACCCAGCGAGGTTCCTGAGTGGTTTAGGGAGAATCTTGGTGCATTCAAAGGTCAGAGTACATCCTCTAAGGCGATATGTCGATGGAGCGCAATGGAGGAGTACTTGAAGGATACATTGCGCGAGGGTCCTGTTCCTCCAAAGCCAACTTGAGCTAAAGGGAAGACCCCGACTAACAGGCTCGGAGCATTGCACTCGGCTCCTGGGGGCTTCCAGGTTCGACCTACATCCTCATGTGGTTTTGCTCTAAGGGATGACTCTGAACCCATCAAGGTCGCCTTTTCTCCCGAGAATATCAAAGTCAAACTTTTTCCCCCTTTTTGTTTCTTTCCTTTTTTTTTAGGATGATGGTGGCTCGAGGTTGGATCAATCAAGAAGCAAGACTTGTGCTTCTCCTCCTCTGTCGTACGTAGTATTAGCTGGGTGGGTCTACACCTGTCCTATGCATATGTGTGCTCCCAATAGAATTTCCCAATCACTTAGCTTAGCAGCTCTGTTAGCTTCGTGGTCAGATTATAATATTGTAAGTCATGCATGTATCTAAAAACTACAATCTTTACCTATTATAAAAAGAAGTAAGATGAAGTTCACCCGTACCACTCAAACTCCTGACCACACGCCCGAACGGAGACACGCGCGTGCCACCAACGCCCCGCCAACAGACGCCCCCGTGCGCCCCGTTGCCCGCCCCCGCAGCAGACGCCGGGCCACGGCGCGCGTGGCGAGCAGCATGGGGACTTCAGCGCCTGTGTCCGCGCGCCCCAACACCGAGTTCACCTCGCGGAACGGAAATGGCGGCGCGGCATCGGGATGACTGAACGTGGGGAAGACGATGGCGGAGAGAGGTCGATTGGTGACGGCAGCTCCGTAGAGGGCAAAAGGTGGGACACCGGCAATGGAGCAGGGTGGGAGGCGCGCGTCCCCGATCCGGTCAGCTCCCCGCGGGGGGCTCAAACGGCAGCCGCGCCGTCCACTCGGCCGCTCGAGGTCCGGTAGGGTGGAAAGGCAGGCGCTGGACAGGGAAGTTGTGCGGGAGCGGAGAAGAAGGAGAAAGGAGATTTTTACTTAAAAACGTGTATAGCTGTCATGAATAAAACATTAATCTCCTACAGAATTTTACAATTCCGCTGCAACGCGTGGGCATTTTGCTATCCTATTAAAAAAGAACTTAAGGCGTGTGAAGTTCACCTGAAACTTTTGGGTTCACCCATACGCGGCCGTTCGTAGCTAGGATAGACAAACAGTCTCACGTCCGAACGGACTTACGCACAACCGTTTTCTACGGCCAACGAAGGGACGCCGCTGCCTCCGAGACGCCGCGCGTCCAGCCGTCACGGCTAGCGCCGTCGCGCGCCCGGGTTTTCCCGCCTCGCCGCGTCCATCGCGCCGTGCCACCGCCCTCGCTGCTCGTGTCGTCGCCCGCTCCCTCTTGCTTTGCTGCCCTCGCACCGCTGTGCCCTTGGCCGTGCCATCGCCGCTCTCGTCGTGTCTGCTACATCATTGGGCCGGAGTAGTTGGCCGCCGGCACCTGCGGCTGGTTCTTGCTCACCAAGATGACGATGGGCGTGGTGGCGGAGAAGGTGATTCGGAAGAGCTTTCCTGCTATGGCCTAAGCGCCCACCGGCCACCGTGCCGGAACTGATGACGCTCTCCGCCATGGCCTCCCATGGTGTTCACCGGATGGGTCATCGAGGAGGAAGAAAGGCTTGGCCAATTATGGATGAATCCCCTGTTGTTTTGGGGTGCGTACTGAAAAGTTTCCACCTGCTGTGATATTTTGGATCACCCCCTATTTAATTTTCCTCGTGAGACATCAGCCCTTTGACCTCAATCTTTTTCTTCAATACCTTGTAATACAAATTTAACTTAGCTGGGTCTCTATTCATCGCTTGTTACATGCCTATATTAAGGGGTAGATTCTACCTACGATGTCAGTTCCTTTGACCGACTTACAATACTATAGTTACTGTGATTAGTTTCTTTAACAGACTTACAATACTATAGTTACTTTCATAGCTTTTGGTAGATATGCTTAGCTACTTGTACATTGTGAGAAATCAATGAAACCAACTTATTTTAAAACGATTGATGAAATTATGCAATTCAAGTAAAATAATGATGAGATCATTATATAAAATGATCTTTGTCCATCAAGTGAAAGTGGTTTCTTATAACGATGACTATTGTTGACCTATGTTTTTAATAATAAATATTTTTGCTCCACTGCAACGCGCGGGCATTTGCCTAGTCCAACTCAAATATCAAAACAGTCTTGAGCTCCCAGCTCAGAACTATATATACGGCCACCATCCTCGCAACAGAAAAATGGAAAAGAATTAAAATATGTCATCACCCATGTAACCAAAAGAAAGCAAAACAAGAAAAGCACATGGGAAAGAGGGAACGAGGCTATCGCTACTTATATATGCGAGCTGTCCAGGAAATGAAAAACAGCTCCAGCAGAGCCCCTGTCTCTGTAATTCCGTATCTACTAGTAGTCCTTGTGTACCATCATCTGACCTAATGCACAACCATCTCAAAGCCTACGCAAAATTGCCAACAAGGTACGGCCCCCCTCTCCATCTGTGCTCCTATGCATCAAGATTAACGGAAACTCTACGGCGCAGCCGTACGCGCGGAAGCGCGAGCGCGCGACCCTCGCAAACGCGGCCTGGCCCGCAGAATACCAAAGGCCGTAGTTTATTTTAGGCCTTTTTATGTCTTGTAACGGGCCTCGCAGCTATCCTCGCAAGAAAGCAAACAGAAGAGCCGTGCGAAGAGAGGGAAAGAAAGAACTACATGAGGACGTAAGCGCATTCAATATCTGGTCTAGAAAGGAAAAAAACCGTATCTCTTACATACGACCTCTGTTTTCGATTTTGTTTGCACCATTATGTTCTACTCACTGAGACGAACAAAACTAGATCCCACTTGCATATATTTTGAGGTTTTTTTTAACATAAATTACTACTATATGTATAACACAAATTGCTATTGCATGCTAGTATTAAAATGAAATATGCTGTCTATGTCATACAAGTTGCTACTTATATTATGTTAAATATATCAAGTTACATGAGTAGATATTGATTAGGGTATATGAATGTATACTGATTAAGGCACACGAGTAAATACTGATTAGGGTAGATAGATGCATACTAATTAGGGTATATGGATTAGTAAGTTTAGGGTTTAGGGTTCGGATTTAGGGTTTAGTGTTTAGGGTTCAGTCAATTGTGTGCTATTTCAAAACAAGTTGGATAGATACTGATTAGGGCATAGATGTATACTGATTATGGCACATAAATGTATACTGATTACGGCATATAGATGTGTACTGATTAGGGCATATGGATATATACTGATTAGGGTACATGAGTTAATACTGATTAGGGTGAATGGATGCATATCGATTAGGGTACGAATAGATACTGATTATGGTATATGGATATATACTAATTAAGGCACATAGAATTCAACTACTAGTTCATTGGTTACTGATTAGGATATATGAATTTATACTGATTAAGGTACATAGATTTATACTTTTAAATTATTAGTATGCCCATCACTCCATATCAAAAGTTGCTACAATATTTACCACACAAATTGCTATAGATTTTTTAAAATTGCAATATAGCAACTTATGTTATAAATATAGTAGCAACTTCTGTGATATTGTAGGGCACATAAAAAATATTTATAACATATGCAAGTTGGTCTAGTTTTGTTCGTCTGTCACGTAGAGCGCAATAGTGAAAACGGAATCGAAAATGGACATATTACGAGAAAGTTATGACATTTTAAAGTTTTTAGATTGGGTAGTTAATGCGATGATGTCAGCTGAAAGCGACCCTTGGTGCAGCGAGTGCGGCAGCTCTTTTCTCCATCCGGTGAGAACACGTGTTAGCTCGAGGTTTGTATGATTCCTGATTTGGGTTTGTTTGCGTACAGAAAAAAGACCGAAAAGGTAGGTCGGAGCGGACGCGCGCTCGCTTATCCTTCGCTTCAGTTTCTGGTCCATTAGACACAGCTTGCTGCAGTTTCTGGTCCATTAGACACAGCTTGCGTGCAGCAATATGCACTAGTGCATGTACAGCAAGCCAGCAGCAGGCAGACTCCGGCTTTAGAACAATGACTAAATGCCATCACATATTATGCCTCCACTAACAGAATCCATGCAACTTTTATTCGAACACAATCATTGCATTCACATAGATATGTGCAAACACCACAAACATGATCCACAATATACTAACCAATCCCAGGACATGAGAATGTACCTTACCATAAACACCTATGGAGCTCTATATGTTTCAGCAAACCCAAAGAATATATCTACGGCGTTCCAAGGGAAAAAGAACATACACCAAGCTAGCGACCTGAGAGGCAAACCCATCCATAGATCGATTTTGTTGATCATAGCACCGGACATATGAGTGAACAGCCTTTTTTTCGCGCTTCTTCTCTCTTGCCCTGCTTGCACCCCCTGGCTTTGCTCCAGCAGATTAAGCCTACTAGGCTACCATGTCTATTTCAATCTGCTACACCGAGTACCTTGACCTATACAGGGAGCTAAGTTTATAATAGGCCCTGTCTTGTTGGCACGGCTCTTCTCCTGCATGTGTCGCTTAACTCCTGCTCCATTAGCTGTCATGGTTATTTCGGACCAATTTAGAGTCAAACCTAATTCAGATGGCAACAACATAGATGCCATATAGGTCAACACGTAAAATAAACTGTAGGAAGAATTTGGAACAAAATCGCATGATGGGTGGTTTTCGAAACCACCCCAGGATGCATGGCTTTTTTTTTATATAGTTTTCTCGATAGAGAAACATGAAGTGGTCAAGGTCTCAAACATTAGCTGATATTCTAAATGATATTTCTTGATAAAAGAACTATAAGCGGGGAAAAATTAAATATCCTGAGATATGTCCATGATGAAATTGCTCATCATTTAAAAATACAAGTATCTAAATATAGCCTTCAAACGAAGTAGTTATGTCACAACATTTTTTAGCTCCCTATTTGTTTTGGATGACGAGACATAATTATTTTTTAAGATAATATTCTTTTACTAAAGTAATAAAAATAGTGAAATATTTTGTACATCCATTCTTATATGTGCTACATCCATAGTGTCTTTAACGTCCGCGGGCCATCCCACGGAATGGCTTAATGTTTAACACGGAATAGTTGAATTGTTTAACAAATTTTAGTGTTCACGCTTAAATACCGTCATCAAGAATTTTTGTGCAAATTATATTTTAAATACTTGAAAACTAGGTACGAGAGAATTATTAATATATAGTCTGATTTGACGAGCACATAAACTGTAACACCCTCATTTTTGACATTTAATAAAAATCACTAAAATTTTGAACTTTTTAAAATTTTCAAAAAAAAAAAATTGATTAGTTTGCACGATTTTAGACAAAGCTCCGTAAATCATTTCAAAAGTAAAGTGTGTGCATTTTAAAATTTGCATAAAATTCACCACGTGCATCTTGATTTTACTTGATTGTATTTTCTCGGATTTGAATTGTTTTCATTTGGATTTAATTTGAATCTTTTTTATCTCCATTTGAACCATAGAAATGTTCCAAATAAAAACGAAACCCATTCTATTAACAGACTGAGCCAAACCTCCTCACAGCCCAACTCCGAATTCAAACCCAGCACCAGCCCGCTTCTTTTCTTCCACCTGGGCCGACTCCACCCAGTCCGATCTGCTTTGCTCCGACCCAATCACGGCCCAGCTTCACTCGCCATACCACGCCAGCCCGCGCTGGTTCGTGCCTCGCTGACACGCGGGCCCCGCCGTTCTCTCCCTCCTTATCGTCCTCACCTTGACGAGGCGCAATGCGCCATGGCCGCCGTCCACCACTCGACACCTCGCCCCCGAATTCCGCTCTCTCCGTCTCTGCGTCGCACCCACAGCTCACATCGCCAGCTCATGCGGCCCGTACACTCGCCATACCGCTACTATAAACACCGCCGCCCTGTTAACCGGGACACATGGACGGCCTCCATGGCTCTCTGGCGAGAACCGCCTCGCCCGGCCACTCCGCTAGCCCCGCGTCGTCTTGACCTCGTCCAGGAGTTCCACCTCCTCGACCAGACGCGAAGCTCCTCGAGCAAGCCACAAAGCTGCCAACGCGATTCTGCTATTTGCAACACGAGCTCCACCTCACCATCGACAAGAAAATCTTCCCTCCGACGAACACCTTCTCCAAGCTTCCTTCCGACCTATAAATTGGTCTAGACCTCACTTGTCCGTCCTATTTCACTCCCACGCCACCAGAACCTCCTCCCGTTCCTCACATCACTCCGATTTGCCCGGCCACCGCTTTCTTCCTCAACTCCGGCGACCTCAAATCCACGAGCTCCGGTCGCTCCTTCGCCTCCAAAATCCGTTGGTGAGCATCACATCCTTGGTCCCTTCCTTTTCCGCTGCTCCTAGCTGCAAATCCACGCCCATAGATGCCATCTTAGCGTAGCCCTTCTTCCACCGCCGCGCTCTGCCATGGCGCGCCGCCGTCGCATACGCGCTGGCCCTGCTAGCCGCGTCACGACGCTCTATACGCCCCCGTGCGAATTCTACGCGAACTCGTGCGCGCACACACCTCCCGCGCACAGCCATCACCGCCATCTCCGGCGAGTCGCCGGTGTTACTCCGGTGACTTTCAGGCGACGAGACCTGCACGAGCACCTTCACAACTTCACGTAGACCTCTGGCGGGTAGCGTCTCGTCATCGGCAGGCAGTGGCGGATCCACCGGGGCAGCAGGGGGGTCTCGAGCCCCCCCAACCGGCCTCCGGACAGTGGAGCCCCCCCTTCATTTTTTCGGCCATGGAAGAGAGCTTGGAGGGTCTGAACGTGGAAGGCGAAAGAGAAAATTGGGAACTTGTGCACGTCTTAGGAGGAAGAGAAGACCTTCGAAACCATTTTACTCATCTAACGGAGTTTTAGCGATTTAATCTCGTGGATACTTGAGCTCCAATCGGCGTCAATGGTGGTCTGTTCTGTGTTCGTGCTTCGATAGGAGGAAGAAGAACATTACCTGGGCCGGATGGGCTGTTATGGGGCTATTTGTGAGCGTCAAACAGAGGGGAAAAAAAGAAGAGGAGGTGACCCAAAACAACAACAAAAATGCAGGAAACTCCCCAAGCCTTTTGGCAATTGCTTCATATTTTTCAAATGCAGGAACTCAGGCAAAAATAATGTTGGAGGTCCTTGCAAATTAACATTCTGTTAATCCATTTAGTGGCAAAATTTTTGGTTTAATATGGAAAATAAAAATTTATGCAAAATAACCATATTTAGTGAAATAGGTTACTGACCAAAATAATATTGTGCCATGTCATCCTCAATTTCTCTTTTATTTTGAAGGGCCGCCATATTTTCGCAGGGAATGAAATAATTCAATAATTTAAATATTGTCTATATTTTTTTATGTTATCTTTGTTTATACTATATAAGTTAACTTTGACTAATGTGCTCCGAAAAAATTCTATAAGCGTCATGTATAGTTCAGCCCCCCCTACATTTCTCGTCTGGATCCGCCACTGTCGACAAGCCTTGTGTCCGCCACCGGCGAGCCTTCCGGCAAACCACCGCCGCGGAGCAGCAGTTCTGCTCCGTCTCCGCCATCCGTCGACGTGGCTCCGGCGTCGGCGAATCCCACGCCACCACGTAGCCTTGACCTGGTCTGCGCCACCGAGTCAGCAACCCAGTCACCCCAGCTGACTTAGTCAGCCCGATCCCGCACCGTGGACTTGGCGCACGGTGAACCACACGCTGAGTAACTCCGGTCCACAAGCCTATGGGCTTAGTCCACAGAATAGCACGCCAGGCATCTAGGACCCACATGTCAGTGACCCATGGCCATATTCCAAGGATTTTCCTTTGGAAAATAAATCCTCAAAAACTATAAAATCCAGAACCTACCATTTCAGGAAGCTTTCCTTTTTCGACACCTACCCAATATGGACAGAACCATTTTCGGCCTATGCCTATTTTGGAAAATCACCAGAAGTGATGCACTTTCCAAAATAGGAAACTCCTTCCATTTTCTGAAATTTAAACTTTCAAAGCTCATAGAATCCATGTTTTAACTCCGATTCGGGCGTTTCTTTCGCCTAAATTCATCTAAATTCATAACCAGTCCAGCCACATCAAAACCATTATTTTTGTAGTTCATTTGTATTTTCGTTTGAATTTATTTATTTGAATCTTGTTTGAATTTACTTGTGTACCAAAGTAAGTTGTAAGTTATAAATTCTATAAAACCATGCCATGACTAGTTATAAGCAAATAAAATCTTATTAAAGATTCTTAGGCACATATACACAATTTTGATCATAACTAAATAAATAGTTTACTTTTAAATAATAGGTTAGAATTAGTTAATAAATCATTTAGACCCACTACACTGATAAAACACACCGTAGTTGCATACTTGCGTCTATACACACATATACGCAAGGAACATCTACATAATCATATCTCATCTTTTACCCATATAGTTGCATATCAAGAACCCTAGCAATTTAACTATTAACTAAGTTAAATGGTTATAAACCTTAGGATACCTTCGAGAGTATATACTCAAGTATATACGCTCTTTATCAAACTCCTACTCCAGAAACCCTCATCCACATACGCATATGAAAGCATACACATACCACAACTCCAATCCATACCCGAAACCCTACCGACATATGCATGCTTCTCCATACCTGCACAGTCACACATACCCCTATACACATAACCCATAGACATCGACACATACATATATATGAGTAACACCGATGCACAAATCTACTCACCCAGTGCCTTGACCTAGCAACTATAATCCATAGAAGCTAATAACTAAACCAATGCCCATGCATCCACGACAAATATATAGTGCACATCAACATACGTTGCATCTCTAGGATCAAATCTACATGTATTCCTTCATGTTTGCATGCATATAAACAAATCCTATCATTAGAGTCGCGAACACGAATCCGATCATACAAGCCTAGCTAACTTGGATGATCTGTCTCATGATCGATGACCCTAATGATCATCCATACATATCATACAAGCATATAGGTAAACTAAGCATATAATATAAAGGTTCAGGGGACATTAGTAAACAATAAACCATATAAGCCTGGCTCGCTTATATGATTAGTTGAATGCTAAAGAGCTCTTAACTACCATAAATACATCTATGAAAGTTATTTAGGGTTACTTTGCTAGCAACCGATCATATGGGAACTGCAGCTCATATACCTGGGAACTATGCTTAATAACCCTAAATGAAGCATCCATTAACATGATTCACTTCCACGATATAAGAAACCATAGCTGCACAAGCACCCACCTAAAATCCTGGTAGAATTATTATGACTCTGTTATAATAATTTGATTAGGTTTTCTCTAAAGAAACACAAAGTAGTTAATAATACTAATTTGATCTGGTTTTCGCCCAACAATGACACGTAGCTATCACACCCTATAACCATAACTAATACCCGCCACCAAGTCTAAAGTACCTTTGATTTGGAGCTTTATTCGAATTTGAATTTGCTTTACCCTGAATTTGGATTGCTTGATTGAATGCTTGTCAACGTTAAACTACGTAGATTGGAAGCACCAGAATACAAGAATGGATACCAGGAAGAGTATAAAGGACTTATATGAAGATGGGTTTCAAGAAGATTATGGAGGAAAGAACCTATTCGAAGAATGCAGTTTATAGAATAACGTCGACCCGTGAAAAGGCAAGTCCTGACTCCTTGCTTCATATTGCACCTATGTTTTCATGATTAAAATGTCGAACATAAAAACTTGGTTACAATGCTTGCATGCTATGCTTAGTTTCGTGATCGTTGTTTCTTATCTTGTGCAAACTATTCCTTGTCCAATGAATTGCCTTATACCATGATTTAACCTAGGAACATCCATCATTATTTACGGATAATGGTGAATGAATGTCATGTTATTAGAATGCTATGCTTAGCATAGGAAGCTGCTTTTGCCTGGAGGATACTTTCTTTTGAGAATGCTTTCCCCAGAGGATGCTCTCTTCGGAGAATACCCCGTTCATGAATATAATTCATGAACTACATACATCAATCAATCATATATCAAATAATCTTGACACATGAGAGTGATGGGATCTTGAGTGGTGAGAATAATGATATGCATGTGGTGTGTTGAGTACTTGGTGGTGTGAGTGGTGGAATGGGATGGGATTAATGAAACTTGTCTAGTAGACGGGGCAGGCGAGGATTCCAAAGTGTTGGTCTGCCTCATGTTGCGGGTTGTATCTTGATGGTGTTGCTTGCTAAGGAGATGCCTTGCTCGGTCATATAAGGACCGGTTCTCGTGCCCGACAATATTGGCGACAATCGTGCAACCACAGGGCCTGTATGGGCAGGACTTGGTCCCGCACTAGACTAGCGTAAACGGGGACCAGGAGCAGGTGCGGGGACAGTGGTGCCCGTAGCCTGACTTCTAGTGATATGTGTGGCCGGGTTCGAGCCAACTATGAAAGTGATATTAAGTCCCTAGTTAGCTGTGGCGTCCCGTGTCCGGATTGCCGAGTCCACAGGTCATGGACACGCCATGAGTTGCACACTTGATTATGGGGTGTGAGTATCCTTGAGACGTGTGCGGGTATGAGCAGTGTTGGATGCTCTGGTGAAGGAAGAGAGAAATGTTGGCAGTGCCGTGTAGCGGGTGTGCCGCAAAAATTAAAACTTGGGAACTGGCGGTATGGAAGTATTCTCCCCCTAGGCCAACAACCTCAATTACTGAATAAAATTTGATGGGTGCATATAGATGCCTTCATACATGGGTCACATATAACAACATTGCATTAAAAACTGGCTTTTCCTCAAAGTAAAACCTTCAAACTTGACTCGTTGTCCAATTTCCTCATGCATTCCTCAACCCTTGTTAGTGTTGGGACTTGCTGAGTACCTTTCGTACTCATACGTTGATTATTTCAGAATAGTCGAGATATAGTTATAAGACTACTGGTGAAACATGAAGATTAAGGCTACGTCCGCCTCCAAGTTGCCTGTGGAGTGGGAACGCTATACTTTCGCTGTGTATGTTAAGGCATTCAATCAGGTAATAGTTCTTTTAAGTTATGGCTTTGTTGCTATTCTATTGTGGTCTGTGCGTGCCAGCTACTGATCCAGGGACTGGTACAGGATGCACAGTGGCTTTCTAGAAATAGAGAGCCTGACATAAACAGACACAAGCATCGACAAAAAACAATTATTAGATATTGAAGAGTAAATGTTTAAGATTATCTCATATGGATAGATCGATATTTTTTATGTCAAAAATGGTAATTATGGTCTCTATCAATAAAAATGTTCATTAGATATGTCGTATATTATTTAAGTTGTGAACGTGTTACTTCTAAACACTTACAAAACAGTTTACTATCCCTTGACGAAACTAGTTGAGTGCCCGTGCATTGCTAGGGGTATTTAAAATCTTTAAGCCGTCGTTGTTTAGCAGCTTCTCCAGCACGCGCTACGCTCTGTGTCCCGATGACTGGCAACAACCGCATCTTCCTATTGAGTACCTAGTAAATGTACCAAATTAGTTTTTTATGGTGAGCAATAAAACAATATATGTAATCGAGGTGTATCAGTTAAAATTATATTAAAAATGTCACGCCTAACATGTATGGACTTCCTCATTTGATATGTTATTTTTCTTGTCATTTGTTCTCTTCCTTTTCTTATCATTGACTTTCTTCTTGTTCGTTTCATTGGCTAATCTGTTCCTTTTCTTATAATTCTCTTTCTTCTTGCCCGTGTCACTGGCCTGGACTGCAATGACCTTGATGTTCTTGCAGCTGCTGACGAGGAGTGGAAGGAGGAGGTGCTCTGTTCTCGGAGCATCATGCGTTGGCTGGAAGCAGGGGAGGCTGCCTCCCAGTAGGTCAGCGCGATATACTGCTTGTTGCTGTATGGATCAGAGGAAGAAGGGGAGCTTTGCTCTGTATCATGTCTCCCATTTCTGTCGTCATGATCAACAGAATTTTCAGGTCGGCCTGCAGCTGCAAGTGGTTCAGCACCTCCACCACGTTTCTCATCACCAACACCACCATCTGAAACGGCCATCTTTGCTTGCTGTACAAACTTGTCAGCAAGAGGATTTACTTAATTTCGCAGCTACTACTGGATCATACATAATTCACCTCTGTCCCTCTATTGTAGCAGATGATTGTCCATTGCAGGCAGGGGAGCTGAATCAAGCCAATGATTTTGAGTTTCCAGGGTTCCTTCTGCGTTGATAAAGCATTGGGTAGTGCAGTGGAACTGTGTATCCTTTACTTTGATGTCCCAGTTTCCTATCAGGTTCCCAAAAACAACAAGTTCTTAAATAGCATCCCGATGACACAATGATTATTTTGTGTAAGCTTCATTCATCATATATAAAGAGTTGTAGTGTATCTCGTTCCTGCTCACATGAAAATTACAAAGCAAAACAAAAATTCTAGGAAAGCAAAGATAACCAAATTGAGCACATAGACAAGAACAGCAAGAATAAATTCAGCTCATCCTGGTAAAAGTCATACTAATCCCGAATCCAGTTGTAACATATCATCGTCGGTCTCAATTCCGAGCTTGCTATCTAGCAGTGAGTCAACCCTGAACCATTCAGCACCATATCATTCATTGATGCAGTAGTACGCACCTGAGGAGAATTGAGCCCGGAGCAGCGAAGAAGCAGACGGACGCGACGATGGAGAGCTGCCGACGACAGGGAGCAGTAGCTTAGCCTGCGGGAAGGGAGAGGGAGAATTAGCTCGGCGCGCAAGCAGCTGTGTCCAAATTAATGGAACCGAAGCTAAGGGTGTGTTCGTTGCACACCCCTCTAAAATTTAGCTCTAAAGAGAATCTTATTATTTAGTAGTATTAAATAAAGTCTAATGATAAAATTTTTTTACAGATGGGTACATCTTTACGAGACGAATCTAATGAGCCTAATTAATATATGTTTTGCTACAGTGATGCTACAGTAAATATCGTCTAATCACGACTTAACTACCCTCGTTAAATTCGTCTCGCGATTTAGAGGGGAGTTCTGCAGTTAGTTTTGTAATTAAACTTTATTTAAGACAAGATTCTTTTTATTTAAACCCCTCTAAATTTTAGACTCTAAAACGCCGAACACGCCCTAAAGTCCAAGACGCAGGAAGGGGAGGAGGAAGGGGAATTGGCCTGGGCGGACATTCCAAGTGCTGTCATCTCAAGATGCTTCCCAGAACGCAACGTGGACGTCATCGCCTTTTCTTTCGAGAATATCAAAGTCAAACTTTTTCCCTGTTTTCTTTCTTTCCTTTTTTATGATGATGATGAAGGCTCGAGGCTCGATCATCAATTAATTATAATCAACAAACAAGAGTTGTGCTTCTCCAGCTCTCCTGTAGTACGTAATAGCTGGGTGGGTTTCCACCTGTCCTCTGTGTTCCTAGTAGAATTTCCTGTAACACAGTCCAGCCGAGCTAGCATCTCTCTCACTTTATAAAATTATAAGTCATCCAAAAAAAGAAAAATACAATCAAACTCAAACACCAAAACAGACTTATGCTCTGAGCTCAGAGAAATATATACACGGTCACCATCCTCGAAATAGAAAACTATATTTTGAAAAAAAAAATATTATGGTCATCAACTGGCCGGTAAGCGAAAGAAAGCAAAACAAGAAAAATACATGGGAAATAGGGAACGAGGCTATCGCTATCTATATATGCGAGCTGTCCAGGAAATGGAAAACAGCTCCAGCGGAGCCCCTGTATGATCTGTATCTGTAATTCCGTATCTACTAGTCCTTGCTGTATCATCATCAGACCTAATGCGCATCCATCTCGAAGCCTATGCAAATTAGCCAACAAGGTACTGCACACGTCTCCATCTATTGCTGCTCTGCATCAAGATCAAGGCCAAAAACATTTCTGTTTCATCCTTCGCTTCAGTTTCTGTTCCATCGGACAGAGCACGCGTTAAGATATATATGCAGTCTTGTACACAAGCTAGCAGCCGAAAACAAATATGGAAGAAGCAGTCCAGGTGCAAGTAGACCCAACACGCGGCTTTCCAAACAATGACTAAATTCCATCACATGTATTTTGCCTCCATTATTGACCGAATCCAGGCACCTTTTCTTCCAACAGAATTATTGCACTCATGTACATATGTACATGCACCACATACATGATCAACAATATATTTACCAGTTCCACTGTATACTAACCAATCACATGGACATGAGAATGTACCATACTTCTTCTCACACATAATTACAACATTCCTAGTTAGTACTGTAGAGTGTAGACACAGCCAAGATACACAAAAGAAAGCAGAAATTTAAGAAAAGTGCAATCTATCTCTCCTCCTCTGTGGGATACGTATGCGGCCACAAGCTAGACGAAATCAAAGCGCATGAGGAGCCTGACGTTCTTGTACCTGTTGCCCTTCCGGTCGTGCAGCGCCACGGCGCGAATGCCCTGCTTCAGCTCCCACACCGGCAGGCACGTCTGGCCCCCAAAGTCAGGCTTCCCCGCCATGTCGTACTCCTTCACCTCCACCCTGAGAAGAGCCAACTCCGGCACCGTCAGTGGAAATGTGAACTCCTCATCCCACACCGGCACCCACTGGTTCTGGATCTTCCTCGTCTGCTGTATCACGGTGTCTGCCGTCACCCCCGCGATCCCCACCTGCTCAAGCAACCATATCATCACATTACCTTTTTGTCACTTCTATTTGTTATTTTTATGTCACAACTAATTTCTTGGAGGCAGAGAATATGTCACTACTATTGTCGGCCTTATTTTACCCTGGTGTAGAAATCCGGAGGCGAGTACGTGTCGAAATGAGTTTTAGGGAAATCCATGCGCCAACCATCTCCCATATAAACTTTTACCTGATTGAGCGTTAGACATGTTGAATGTGAATTTAAGAAAATTCAGTTCCCATTGTCTTGCAAAAAATTACACATACCTTAAGAGTTCTCTTCACCGGTAAACTAGCTTGAGGGTCAAATATCTTTCCATTTGGACCTGTCCTCAGCAAGAAATCGGGTTTCTTAACATACCCGCAGCCCCCGTTGGCTCGAAAAAATCCTTGCATCAACCGGAGGGATTTGCCATGCCCCTGGAATATCAAAGTCCAATAGACTATCACAAATGACAGCTGCAAGTGGGACAGCTTAACAATACGCGAGTATAAGAAAGTGGAAAACTATTATATTAATTCAGGACGGTTACGAATTGACTCCCACCTGCATGTTGAATGCAACCATCTGAGCACCGTGAGTCCAGGCTTTCATCGGATTGTAGTTAGAAGAATTTAACCTCGTGCCCTTTGGATACACCCTGAGTATATTCTTCTCGGTGAACCTGAATTGAACTCAAGTGCTTTCAGCAAATGCTCCATAGACTTGGGCAACCACCTTGAACAGATGCAATACTACGATTGGTTAATGTTGATAAATTTTTTTTTGTTCTCTTTTCTAGGGCGCTATGGGTACTCAGTTATTCTTTTCTAAAAAAACGGGTACTCAGCTCTTTGTTGCAATATCATGTGCGTCATCAAAGCTGGCAACCCTCTCAAATTTTTTTCCCGGCAAACCCCTTTTGATCAAAAAAATTAGAAATAGGATCATAAGGTAAATATTGTATCTTTGAAAATCCTCATAACCAACTGTAAAAGCATTCTATTACAATATTTTAATTTTCTAGTGCATTTGGACTTTGGTTAAGTATTGGTACACGCAAATTACCTTATGATATCAGCACCATGAGATGATGTTGCTTTAGATAACTGTGTCTCGCTCAAAGAAAGGCGCCTCACTTTGTCCGGGTCTACCTTCAAAGCATCCCTCAAATGGCCTTTTGGTTTCCCAGCTTGTATGGTGATCAGTTTCCTGTATTCATAGGCGGTCTCCGGCTGATATTTGGGACCCTCCTCCTTGGAATCTTCATCGTCTTGCTCATCTAGTTCATCCTGTTAATGAGTTTATGTGTGTTAAAAACTTAAAATCATGGGTCAGAAGTCAGCGATGTTGCAGACCTTTCCATCAGATTCGTCAGAGTTTGAATCTACTCTTGTCAGGCTTCCTTCATCTGCAAAGTTGGAACCCTGATCATCCTTTGCTTTGAGAGACTCCTTGTATTCTTCAGGGGGTTTAGTTGAGATGATTATCTTCTTCATTAGAGATTTTGGGGAAGGAAACACTTTTGGTGGGTTTGAATCAGGGATAAAAAGGAGATCGCCGAATGTTTTGGTCAGCATCTATAACAATTTGAAGTCAGAATTTAGGTTTCAATTCAAACACACAAAAGTGCAAGGAGACGATATGATTAGTAAATTGTACCTGAGCTACTTTGGCTTGGAGGTCTCGTGTGAGGTGATCCTCCAGGGTAATGACAAGAGGATATGGAGAAGCATAAAAGGCATATTCTTTAATGGACTTTAAACATCTGATCATTTGTACACGAGCAGTCAATGTCCTTTCAAATACCAAGAAAAAGAGGAGTCAGGGAATATGTTCCAGCGAGAGAATAAAGTTACGGTTGCAAATTCAACGTTAGTATATATGGAGAAAAAAAATTGTTCCATGCGTTTGGACAAAGGATGCTAATTTGCAAATTCAAATATTTTTTACCTATGAAGTGGTTTATGTGTTGGTAGTTACTCAAAAAAAAAAAATTGTAATGGGAAAGAAAAATCGCTCATAAAGTAAATGTACTGCAAAAAATGAATAAGGAACCCATGCCCTCCATGAAGAATATCAACATCGGTCTTTGAAGAATTCGGCCACATATCTAGTTCAATCACCCGGACGCCTCTTTGCAATGCTTGAATAATCGGACGATCACTGGAGTTACTATTGATCTGGTTCCCGGTTAGGTAGGAATTATGCCCGGTGAATATGAAATAATGAGAGAATGGGGCTGACATGTCCTGGTGAACCTGAGCAGAGGGAGAAAGTAATGTTGATGAGAGAAGAGGGTGGCAAGGATCAGCAACAAAAACATAACTTATATACTAATATGGATGATAGGGGACAACAGCATATCTGGTGCGACAGTTTAAATTACATTGTCACATATGTAATCAATAGTAATAGTTTTGGTTGTGAGAGTTGAAATGTTATCTAGGTGCGTAGGCGTATCTGTCGGATCATTTTTGTGCCACGAAGGTACAAGTTAGAATTAAGAGTAATAAGGTACTGATCCTGAAGATGTTTATATGTCTGCCTTGTGACACTTTTGTGGTCGTCTGTTATGTGAAGATGCATATATTCACCTCATTCCTACCCAATTTTGCAGTCAAAAAAAGAAAAGAAAAATACTAGTGTCTAAAATTCAACAGCATCCCGTATGAAATGGAAGCAATGTCGGCAGAATGCAGATAGAGAAAGGAGGGAGAGAGACAGGCAACTGTCACTGTTTCCCATCCCAATTTCATTGACCTGATTGACACCGACAAGGACTAGACTTGACCTCAAAACAAGTTTTTGCTGCTACTAGTGTTACATTCATTACTAAAAAGGTGAGTCCTTGAAGGCATATCTGTGAAACCAGATCATCGGTTCCTGACAGTGTACTTAACTGCTAGTGATCAGATAATAACAAGACTGGGTCCGTTACAAGGAATTAAGCAGGCTCTCCCCGTAATATAACAGAGGATTGCAGGTAGTACCTTGTTGGTGATGGGCGGGTTGAGGTCCGGGTTGAAGAGGAACCGGAATAAGTCGTCCAGCGACGGCGCCGGGGAGGACCTGCTGGTCAACAGCCTTGCGAACCCCGCGCCGCCACCGGCCGTGGTGGTGACCGAGGCGACGATGCGGTCGATTTCCGCCGGCGACGACTCACCCTGCACTTGGGAGAGGAACCGGCGGAGGCCATCGTCTGAGGAGATGATGGAGTGGTGGGCGGCGCGGACGTCGGGCGGCAGCTGGACGTCCCGGGAGCGGAACTTGCGGGTGAAGCAGATGCAGCACTTGTACTTGTAACTCGCCATCTACCTCCTTTCAGGTCACGCTGGCTACCTCGCTAATGGCGGTTCCCCTGGGCGTGGAGGGAGACTGTTTTTATTAGCAGTGCCAGTGCCGAACAGAGCAGGAAGAGAGAGAGCCGACTTCACTCCACGCTCGACTCTGGAGTCAGTGCTGTCAAAAATAGCACAAAAACAGAGCAGAGCAGACAGCAGAGGAAGGCGATCGGATGAGATGCCACCACATTTGGAACCAGATCCTCTACCGAACTGCACCCAGCAGTGCGTTCGTTCATTTCGAATCGGACGATCCACGGCGTTCCCAGCAGCAACGCGTGTGTATAGCGGCCCAGTGTGGCCCAGTACGGCCGGGCGGGCGACTTGGTGCCGGCAGAGGGAAAAAGCAGCGGCTAAGGAACTGGTTAGAGGGAAAAATCAACATTGCAGCACACTTTGCCGCCCAACGACGGAGAGAGTAGAGAATGGGCTATCTTTGAATCAAGAGAGCGATTCGTCCTATTCTCGTGAAGATGGGAGACGATATGAATGAAGAGCCATATGAAGTCAACAAGTGAGTAAGATCAGTCCATTTTCCTTTCTGATTTCAGGAAATTTTGATACGCAAAAGTACCAATGAATTCAGTTGTTGCCTGTATACGCAATCATCGTAGTCAGTTTGTGTAATCCCAAAAGCACAAATGAATTCAGTTGTTGCCATGTACACGCAATCAGAGTACACACGAATTTTATTTTTTCCCCTTGATTTATATTACCGTCCATGATGTTTTAGGGAGAATATGTTCCCCTATTTGGTTCCACATGTGGAGTATTTTGTTGGAAAGCCACACTGCAAATGCATGATGGAATGTTCAGTGTTAAAGAAAAAATATGGTTCTACGACACAAAACATTCAGTGATTGTAGTATGAGAAAACTTCATTAGCTGCATTCATTTGTTTCAAACTTTCAGTTACAAATCGATCATCATCTTATTGTCACGAATTTCTCAATTGGCATACTGACACTGCCATGCTATTTAACCCAAATCGAAAACATTAAGCAAAGCAAATGACTGAAATTTGCTCAGTGCGATGTACAAGTACAACTTCAGGCTCGGCTTGTCCGGCATGCATCAGTGGTGGTGCTGCTTTTCGTACGGCATGCGCAGCGGCGGCTTGGCGGCTGATGCGCCTTCATCGACGGCGTGGCCGAGTCCGCCGCAGATGCGGCTGAGGGGGCGTTGCTCGGCGGCGTTGACTTGGAGTATTTTTCCTTTTAGATTGGGCTTTACTGGGCCGTTGTACGTAAACAGTAAAGAGGCAAGCATTGCTTCCGGCTGGGAACATGTGAATCGTCCGATCCGAAGCGGACGGACGCACTGCTGGGTGCCGTTCGGTAGAGGATCTGTTCCCCACATTTGCAGTCTCCATCCACGTTTGGAACAGGTCCTAGTGGGTGGGCCCGCTGGTTCTCCATGTAACACCTCGTCCACATAACTAAATTAGTTAAACAATGTCCTCGCAAAAAAAAAAAAATAGTTAAACAATGGTTTGCAATGCCTAACAATCATGTGCACAAAGTATTATGCAGGCCCTTCTTGGACAATATTAGAATCAGATGCAATTCTTCCTAGCGAAATAAGAATCAGATGCAATTCTGCATTCAATCCACATAACGAAATGGACAAGCACAAAAAATGGCCCGGATCGAATTTCCAAAGTAAAAAAAAAAAAAAAAGTTTCCCTCCTGCCTCACTGGGCGTCCACGTGAGAAGTACAATGGCTCAAAGCACAATTATTGAGTGGATTTGTTTTTTTTTCTTCGCTCAAAGCACACTCTATCGGATTCTCAGGTGACATTGACCGTGCCTGTATTATTCGGTGCAAAAAAATTTCTTGGCTAAAAGAACATAATCTGATTCTCATGACACGTGGATTGTGTCTTCTGTATGTATTATTCTCTCGATTTTTCTCTTGGCTCGAAGCAACAGCGGTTAGGTTAAGATCATGCATGCATGCCCTCAAAGATCATGCACACTTGCATGCACTTGGCCAAATGAACCGGGACATTACAAATGTTTGTTGAGTGGCTGCCACCTCATGTCCGCCGGCTGAGGAAAAGCACAGGACATGTCATAAAAGACCTAGGGAGTTCTTTTCTTTTTTAATCTTAGATAACATACTCCCTTTTTTGTGCATCTTTGATAACATACAGACATGTGCAAGCTACGTCACGTAGTGTTACAAGAAGAATCTTGTTTATCAATATGCTGCCTTAGTTGACTTCGCCTGGTCTTCTTTTTTTATCTGTATCTTTTCGCACTAATAACTGATAGACGATACAATTACTGGATGCATTGATCGTCAACAGGTGCGTACATATATAGGCCAGGGAGGCCGGCAGCACCTCCAATCCATGTCGGTTTATAGAACACACCGTATAGGATATGGAGTGCACAACGTATGTAACCTGGATACAACTACGGGTATGGAAACCGAATACAACTATCTAACACCCTCCCGCAGTCTGAGCGTCACTAGCCACAAGGAAGAACGTTCAGGCTGGTACGAAATTCGGTGAAGATTGTAGACGGCAGACCCTTAGTGAAAATATCAGCATACTGTGAAGAAGTAGGCACATGTAACACTCGGACAACGCCGGCAGCCACTTTCTCGCGGACAAAGTGAAGATCAATCTCGATGTGTTTGGTGCGCTGATGTTGCACCGGGTTCGTCGAGAGATATACTGCACTAATATTGTCGCAATAGACGATGGTAGCCCGTTGAACAGGAATGTGCAACTCCAGAAGTAACTGACGAAGCCATGTAGTTTCAGCAACAGCATTAGCAACTGCACGATATTCCGCCTCAGCACTGGATCGGGAGACTGTGGGCTGCCGCTTCGACGACCAAGAAACCAAGTTATCGCCAAGAAATACACCATAGCCAGACGTAGAACGACGAGTGTCGGGGCATCCCGCCCAGTCGGCATCAGAGTAGGCGATCAAGGTTGAAAGATCAGTACGACGAAGCTTGAGACCAAAGTCCAACGTTCCTTGCAAATACCGAAGAACACGCTTCACGAGGTTATAGTGAGGCTCCCGAGGATCATGCATGTGAAGGCACACTTGCTGAACGGCATAGGAGATATCTGGGTGAGTGAAGGTGAGATACTGCAATGCACCCGCCAGGCCTCTGTAATGAGTCGGATCAGACACCGGGGAACCATCAGTAGCAGAAATCTTTGCAGAAGTATCAACTGGAGTCGTGCAGGGCTTGCAATCGGACATGCCGGCACGCTCAAGGACCTCAAGAATGTACTGCCGCTGTGAGAGAACAAACTCACCATCCTGCCGAGTGACGGAGAGACCCAGAAAATGATGCAAAGGGCCAAGATCTTTCATGGAGAATTCCTTCTGCAGAGCTGTAATAACCTGACGAAGAAGAGACTCCGAAGACGCTGTAAGCACAATATCATCGACATAGAGTAGCAAGTAGACCGTCTCAGCCCCCCGACGATAGACAAATAGAGATGTATCGGATTTTTCACCCACAAATCCAAGCGATAAAATGTGAGAGGCAAAGCGGTTGTACCAGGCACGAGGAGCTTGCTTCAAACCATAAAGAGACCGGTTGAGCCGACAGACAAAGTCCGGACGAGTGCCATCGACAAAACCAGAAGGCTGCATACAATAGACAGTCTCATCAAGTGTACCATGTAGGAAGGCGTTCTTGACATCAAGTTGATGAACAGGCCAATCATGAGAGAGAGCAACTGTGAGAACTGTACGAATAGTAGCAGGCTTGACGACCGGACTAAAGGTCTCATCAAAATCAATCCCAGGACGCTGAGTAAATCCACGAAGAACCCATCGTGCCTTGTAGCGATCAAGAGAACCATCAGGACGAAACTTGTGACGATAAATCCATTTACCAGTGACAATATTGGCGCCATCAGGACGAGGAACCAAATCCCAAATGTCATTAGCAATAAGTGCATCGTACTCCTCTGTCATGGCTGTTCTCCAATTGGGATCAGCCAGTGCACTGCGGTAGGACTTCGGCACAGGAGAAAGAGCAGCTGTATGCAAATCAAAAGGATCTTTAGGCTGACGAAAACCACGTTTACCTCTGGTGAACATCAGGTGATCATTGGCTTGCGGAGGGATGACCACAGCGTTGGCAGGAGGCGGGAGGTCCTCTGGATCGGGCACGCCAGGTGCTAAATAGCGTGGTGCAGTAGACGGTGCAGGGTCGTGCGCAGCAGAACCGCCAGCAGGTGTTTGCGTCGGCGCATCCGGGAACAGCCGGGTCCCACCAGCAGTTGGACAGGCAGCGGGGGTGGCGGACAGACCAGTCCCACCAGCAGATGCCCGCGTACCCGTCGCGGGGCTCGCGACTGCAGCAGGGGACCGGTGGGGCGACAGCTGGGGCCCGTAAGGGATCGCGTGCGCAGCAGCTGCTGGCCGCTGTGGCGACGGCTGGGACCCACCAGCATCGTGAGGAGGAATCGGCGCCGTCTGCGCGATAGGGTCAGCTCCACTGGCAGCTACCTGCGGCGTGATGCCAGCAGGGGCAGTAGAGCGCGACCAGGGGCAGCAGGCGGGGGACAGCTCCTCTGGACCCATACCGGCAACAACCTGCTGATGTTGAACAGCAGGGGCAGTAGGGGTGGTTGACGCAACAGTGCGAGTACCTGAAAAACAAGGAGAACTAGCAGGAGAAATACACACATCATCAAACTCCGTTAGAAAATCAAAGTTGGATGAAGGCGGGGACGAAACCTCGGAAAAAGGGAAGGAGGATTCCTCAAAGACTACATGACGTGAGATGATAATCTTGTTGGTGGAAAGATCGAGACAACGGTACCCTTTATGATCTGAAGGATAACCAAGAAAAACACAAGAAACAGAACGAGGAGCCAATTTATGAGGGGCAGTTGCAGAGAGGTTGGGATAACAACGGCAACCGAAGACACGAAGGTGATCATAAGTCGGCGGCGTTCCATGGAGCGCAGAGAACGGTGTTCCGGAGGCTAGGGTCTTAGTAGGGTGCCTATTAAGAAGATACGTGGCAGTATGGAGCGCTTCGACCCAATAAGAGGGGGGCATGCTAGCTTGGAAGAGAAGGGAACGCATAATGTCGTTAGTGGTGCGAATAATGCGTTCAGCCTTGCCGTTCTGGGATGATGTGTATGGGCAGGACATACGCAGTGTGACACCCCGAGTAAGGAAGAACGTGCGGGCGGTAGAGTTGTCAAACTCACGGCCATTGTCGCACTGGACGGACTTTACGGGAACGCCAAACTGGGTAGAGACAAAAGAAAAAAATTGGGCGAGTGTGGGAAACGTGTCAGACTTAAGTCGCAAGGGAAAGGTCCAAAGAAAATGGGAACAATCATCAAGAATAACTAAATAATATTTGTAACCTGAGATACTAACAACTGGAGAGGTCCAAAGATCACAATGTATTAAATCGAAATTCTTGGTAGCACGAGAAGTAGAATGACTAAAGGGGAGACGCACATGGCGACCAAGTTGACAAGCGTGACACAAATGTTTAGACTCTATCTTATTACATGAAATAGATGAAGACGAAACTAAACGAGACATGGCCTCATGACTAAGATGGCCGAGACGTCGATGCCAAAGGGTGGTGGACGCGGAGCCAGCAGCAAGGGCGAGAGGTTGAAACACCGACGACAGGAGGGGATAAAGCTGGCCGGAGCTATTGCACCTGACGATCACGCTCTGGGTTTTGAGGTCCTTCACAGAAAAGCCGTATGGGTCAAATTCAACAGAACAATTATTTTCTATAGTGAATTGACGAACAGAAATAAGATTTTTAAGTAAACGAGGGGAAACGAGAACATTATTTAAGTGAAGGGAACCCTGAGCGGTGGGAAAAGATGCAAAGCCGGTGCTAATAACGGGTAAAAGGGAGCCATCACCAACGATGATATTGGAAGGAGTGGAACGAGAAGGGGGCTGAAAAGAATAAAGATTACCGGAGTTTGATGTCATGTGAGTTTCAGCACCAGTGTCCATGTACCAGATATCCGTGGGTGGAGGTTGCAGCGTCGTCGTGTTGAAGGCGGAGGCCAAAGCTTGCTGATCCCAAGAGAGGCCACCGGGGTAATGAACCCAGCCAGGAGCAACTGGCCCAGCAGTAGTGGAAGCTGCTGTCATGGCGCTAGGGGGAGGCCCATACGCAAATCCCGGAGGAGGGACGCCTGGAGGCAGGCCATAAGGCAGCCCAGCTTGAGGTCCAGCCATAAGGGCCTGCGGAGAGCGGCCTGGTGTTGATGGGCTTGGCTGGGGAGAGGAGGAGGCCTGCGGGCGTGGAGGCGCGGATCCGGGCCAAACTTGAAAAACACCGGTCCATGGGTTGTAGAATTGAGGCAGGCCGTAGGGACCGGGTGTGGGCCGGGGCAGCGGCCCAAAGTGCGATACTGGAGCTCCCGGCGCAGAGGACGGCGGGGGAGCGCCGCCGCGCTTGCCGCGACGAGTGCGATTCCTGGAGCCGCCGGAGGGTTGCTGACTGGCCTGGTTCTGTTGCTGCGGCGGAGGTGGAGGACGCGAGGCGGAGGCGACCAGGGCTTGGGACGGAGCCGTGCGCTTGGTGTTCATGTTGAATTCCTCGAGCTCCAAATCGGCACGGACGTCGGCGAACGGTGGAAGGGGCTGCTGCCTGGTAATGAGGGCGGCCATGTACGAGAACTTGTCGTTGAGGCCGCGAAGAGCCGTGAGGACCAGTGTACGATTATGAACAGGCTCGCCAAGGTCGGCAAGTTGGGCAGCCATGTTCTGGAGTCGCCGGCAGTAGTCGGAAATCGTCAGATCGCCTTGAACAAAGTTGTGGAACACGGCGTTGAGGTGGAGCGCGCGCGTCTCCTTGTTGCCAATGAACTGCTGTTCCAAGCCCAGCCAGACGGAGCGCGCCGTGGGAGGACCTTCGTCGCGGTTCATGACGAGTTCGACGAGCTCTGGGGTGATGGTGCCGTAGAGCCAAGATAGCACCACGGCGTCCATGCGCTTCCAAGCAGCGTCGGCGGAGAGGACAGCGTCGGACAGAACGTGTTCTGCGAGAGCGTACCGCTCGAGAGAGTTGAGGAAGAGGCCTCGCCATCGAGTGTACAGGGGCGAGGTGAGATCGAGGACGACCGGCACCAAGCTCTTGATGTTCAGTACAGCCATGGCCTGGGCGTACAGCGTGACGATGGCGGCGGCGGCCTGCGCGGCGACGACCATGGCGCGGCCTTCTTCTTGCTGGCGCTCAGCCTCAAGGCGAGCGGCCTCCTGGCGCTCGGCCTCAAGGCGAGCGGCCTCCTGGCGCTCGGCGACGAGGCGAGCTGCCTCCTGCAGTTCCTCATCGGAGAGAGCAGCGACGCGGCGGACGAGAGCTTCGCGAGCAGCCGCAAGGCGCTCTGCTTCAGTTTCGTTGGCCATTGGTGGACTAGCAGCGGCGTGGGACGTGAACGGCAGCGTCGAGTTGTGGACGCGGCGTCAAGACCTGGACGGCGGCGACTAGTTCTTGCGGAAGCGGAAACGGGTCGATAGATCGAACCCTCTTGATACCATGATAGACGATACAATTACTGGATGCATTGATCGTCAACAGGTGCGTACATATATAGGCCAGGGAGGCCGGCAGCACCTCCAATCCATGTCGGTTTATAGAACACACCGTATAGGATATGGAGTGCACAACGTATGTAACCTGGATACAACTACGGGTATGGAAACCGAATACAACTATCTAACAATAACAACAATTCATTACACCAACCGAGAAAACATTTCCTTTTTCAAATAAAAAATAAAATCATCATCTCATTCTTTGCCCGTCAATCGGTCTGAAAGCATGTGTAGGCATATCTATGTGTGGTAGCATGAATCACCTTCCTAGGACATTTTTGTTTTGCCTTTGAGTACATTTGAAAATTGGCTTTTAGAAGATTTAAAATTCAGATTTTTTTAAAAACCAGCAACACCATGCTATGTATATTTGAGCTTTTGAATTTTAGAGCTGTCTGACTTTTAGATCCGCTAAAAGCCAAATTTAAAAATGTTCAAAGCCTAAAGAAACACTTTCAACCTGGGGGCTATAGATGACTGCAGTAAGTCATCTCAATTTACATTTCCCAAACATTTGTGACCTGTAATGGTTGATGATAGTGCGTTACAGTAGCATGAATGATCTTATAACAATATTATTATTGTCGCAGAATGGGCACGAAATGCCGTAGTAAATAAAAAGATAGAAAGTTTTTTTCTTTACTTTATATTATGGAAAGGCCATCACAACCGAAACATTACACTGTCATGTCTGCATAACCCGCCCAACAACTATAGGGTCCTTGGTTGTATCTACAACTCATTAATTTTGCATTCCCAAAAAAAATCTTTAATTTGGCTAATGCTGCGACTTTCCTGCCGTATTTCTTTGCTGAACATGCATGGTGCCTTTACAAAAGAGCTACAGAGAAATTAGTTCGATGGATACACGTTGAATAAGCTTCAATCACTCGTCTCTCCAGAAAGCAGTTGTTGTATAAAGTCCTTCAATCTTTGAACCCATGCATCACTATAAAGCCTTTGAACTATCTTCTTGCACTCTGAATAAGAAAAACAGCTGCCATCCATCAAGAACCGTGTGAAAGGCTGGATATTTACATGGTCTTTATATTTCATACACCGTTGGTTACAGGTGCAACATATCATTTGTTTACAACAATTAATTTAGAAAACATAGCTCCACAAAATTTCAGCCTGGCGAAATTCAATGGCTCCATGATCGGAAATAAGGTACAGTCAGTCTATTCCAACATGACTGATGAGAAAAATGAAATACAAAAAAAAAAAGTCTGAGTTGTAATGTACAATATTGAAACACAGGGCATGAACAATGATATATATTTGACATGCACATTATATCTATTATTATATTATATTAATATAATAAAAGAGGAAAACAAAGCGCTCGCGTTAATCCTCATGGTCTAGAAATTACCATGTTAATAAAAAATAACTAACCTTACATATAACTAAAAATTACTAATCTCTGCCATTACGAAAATAAGTAGACTAAAGTACCTCTATACCCCTTCCTCATGAAAAAATATGGTAAGAAACAACGCGCCCACATTTTCCCACAAACCTTTTCCGCATAAAAAATAATAAATAAGTAACATGCATCGTGTGACCCTCAAACCTTTTCTCACAATTTCTATCATTTTTGTTCTCACGTGTATGTGCACAAGAGAGAGAAAACAAACCGTTAGATGAACACGGAGTTGCTAAGAATTACCACACGTCAGCCGATTTGCCATTAGTCATCAAGCAATTTTCCTATGCATGCGTTGGATCATGGGAAGATGTCCACGTCTTGCGGGTGAAGCAGATGCAGCACTTGTAGCTCCCCATTTCACCCTGGGCATGGAGGGAGACTGTTTTTAAGAGCATTCCTGAACTGAGCAGGAAGAGAGAACGGCGACTCCACTCTGGACTCGGGAGTCAGTCCTTTCTGTTATGCTAATAACTCTAGTTGGACTAAGAAAGGAAGTTCTAGAAGAATCTATCCTACTTCTAGTCCAATATGTGGGCAATTTACTAAAAGAGTACCATTCCTAGAAGGAAAGGAGAAGCTCCACCACGCATATAAATAGTGGAGTACCCTAAGCATTGTAATCACCAGTTTATTCAGAATAATAAAGAAGAGGCTCCACCCTACATTGTGTCTTGTCTCTTGTCTACTTTTGTGAGTTGTTCTCTGCCGTCGATAGCGTTAGCACAACACGTTATCAGCACGCTCAACCCTGAGCGCGTCAAGTTGACGAGAAGAAGTCGCCGAGTTCTGAAGCCGCCACCTCGGGAGTCGCGCCTGCCTCGGGATTCGCGCCCACCTCGGGAATCAAGCCGCCTCGATTTCCGTGCTCGACGACATCGACGTCCGCGCCAACGCGAAGCTGTTGACGGGAACGGGAACGACTACACGGCGTCCTGTCTACACTGCATCGACTAAACGCCTGCATCAACTCGCGATCGTCTACATCACGCCCGAAGGTGATTTTTCTAGCTACTCAGTAGTGCTAGAGATCGCGCTAGCTCGTTGCAGCCTCGGATCTGGAATTCCCCAATGCAACACCTGGACCTGGTTTTTCTAAACTAGGATTTATTGCGTCCCTACATCTAGTTTTGTTAGGGCAACCGCATTTAAAATAAAAGAAAATCACAGGGGTGGGGCTTGTAGCCGCCACCATCGCCGTCGTTCATCGACGGCGAGCACTCGTACATCTGGGGGCTCGAAGGCCACCAACCACACAGCATGGAACAATGGCAGTGATAGGAGAGGAAAAGGGGGAGGCTGCACATCTACCCCTAAACCTAACCCTAACCCTAACCCTAGCTGGCGAGTTGCACCTCGCCGGAGCGCAAACTGAAGCGCCAACGGGGGACCCGCACATCCTGAACCCTCCTAACCCTAACCCTAGCTTGCCGGCGATGAGCCGCCGAGCCGCACCGCCCCGAAGTCGCGCACCGAGCCGAGCCGCAGCTCGGGCTCGGGCTCGGGCTCCTCCGCCACGCGGGGCCCGCCGCCCCCGCAGACGACATCTCCGCGCCGCCGCACGCCGGCGCCGAGCCGCACCGGCGACCCCGCATGGCCGCCGGACCCGGATCCGCACCCGAGGTCGCCGGATCTGACCTCGGGGCCGCCGGATCTGGAGGCCGGGACCCCTCCGCCGCATGGGAGGCCCCGGGCTTCGTCCTCCTCGCGCCGCGACGGCGGTGAGGCGCACCCTCACCCGCCGCCTCCGCGCCGTGGGGCTCCCCGCACCGGAGCACCGCCGCACCGCCACCACCCCGGGCCCGAGCCCGGCACATGCTCGCCCGGGGACCCTGCCTCCCTCGACGCGCTCGCACGCGCCCGCCATGGCACCGCCGTGGGGCTCCGCCGCTCTCGCACGCGCATGAGCCCCGTCCGCCGCCGCCGCACCCGGGAGAGAGGAGATAAGGGAGTGAGAGGGAGAGTGAGTGGGGATTAGGGTTTCCACCCGGATCCCCCTCGCTTTTATACTGGCCGGGGTAGGCCGGGCCTCTGGTGGGCCGCGGGGTGGGCCTGGTGGGCTAGTTCGGCCCACAGGCCGGCCTGATTTCCGAAAAATCAATGAAAATGCGAGAAAAATCGAAAAAATCTGAAATTTTACGAAAAACCCCCTAAAAAGCTAGAAATTGTGGTTTAGTCCTGGAGTTTTGCAGAAAAGACCTCGAAGTTTTCTAGAATAGAACCCGCAGTCCTAAATTTTTGCAAATTGGTCCAGATTGTTCTGAAATTACGATTTGACCCAGAATTTTTTGCAAATTAGACCCTGTAGTCTCTGGAATTTGTCTATTTCATTGTCATTTTGCAAATAACACCTCAGGTTTATGGGAAATTATGTCAGAAACATAAAAACTTGCTGTTTTTGCTCTTTTTAACCCCCTGTTTGTGCGTATTTGCTGTGATTAATGATCTGAAATCATTGTATTCATGTTTAAGCAACTAAAACATGATTAAAAGTGCCTTTAATCATAGAAACATGGTTTTAGGACTTGCTCTGAGTTTTTAATCCATTACTTTATGCATTCTACCAACTTGTTTACTTGAAGTAAACTTATGTACATTTTTCCATCTCGTAGATGGTATACACACTTGACAAAAGTGGTGTTAACTTCCCTGAATGGAGGATCCAAATGCGCAATGAGCTTGAAGACAAAAAATTGTTGCATGTGATTTCACCACATGATGGTTCATATCCTACACTTTCTGAAAAAGTTAAGGCAAGGATTGTCGGATACCTAAAACTAGGTACCCGCAACTAACTCATTAGGCCACGATGATTGTAAATAAACCTAAGGCCCAGCGGAGGGACCCTCGGCACAAATCGAGGCTAAAAGAGACACGCGGGCCGAGAAGTGGGGGCCAAATAGGCCCCACGACCGTAAGGGGCCGCATCCCGGCCCGCCGACAGAAAGGCCCAGCAAGCGAGCAGGCCTCCGCCCTCTCAACCTGCGTCCCGACCCCGGGAGAGAACTCCGCCTCGGCCGACCCCCGCGAAGGAAAAAGGGTCGGACGACACGAGTCACGACGCGGCAGGTAAAACACATTAATTATGGGCGCAAGTGGACGCCATTCCCATACCGGGGAAAGGCGTGCCGCCGCCCCGCACGTCCCACAGGGACATTTGACAGCGGTCAAGACCCTCGCCATGCGGTAACAGTACGAGGCCGCATCGCTACAAGACCAACAGTACGCGCACAGGGCGCGGACATCCCCGGCGCGGCGGAACAGCGGCCGCCATCATGACCCGTGAAGGAAGCCGTCGAGGAGGGAGGAACCGTCGCAGTCCGCGCCGCCTATCTACAACGAGTCGCGAGTCTATGCCATGGGAGGCCCCCCCCCCCCCCCCCCCCCCCACCGGAACGTGAAGCCCAAGCCTTGCTTTTCTCTTTCTTTTCTTTTTCTTCTTTCCTCCATCCTTGGACAGTCGATTTTCCCCTTGACAGATAAAAGGGGAAGCTCGACTCGCGGCTGGGGGACCGCACGGCACCGACTGCTTAATCGCATTCTCACTTCACACACTCGCTTTGGCCTTGCATCGCAGGCAAGGACGAAGAACACGAACACTTAGAGACTTGGGAGCCTTCCCTCTCTCGCCAAGCTTGTAACCCCTACTACGAGCAATACAAACCGAACCAACTGCTGGACGTAGGGCTTCGATCGCCCGAACCAGGATAATCCCCCGAGTTCTTCCTCACTCATCGAATCAACCTCCCCCCGTAGCGCGTAGTCTAAATTTACTCGTCGGCCAGATTTCCCAACGCCGACAAGGATATACATCAATCTACGTCTCGATCCATACTTGAAGGATTGATATTCGTCGATCAAAGATCCTGAAACACTTTGGGATACGCTTTATGCAAGATTCAAGAAGGAAATCTTGGTACTAGCATCCAGAGCTAATAAGGAATGGAATGATCTGAAATATTCCAATTTTGACTCGTTTGAAGATTATGATGTAGAGCTCAGAAGGATTGCCCATGATAAATGGAAGAGTGGTTCTATCATCACAGAAGATGATATGATCCAGAAGACACTCGATGCAATCAATCCTAATGAGGATGTGCAATCGGATAAATTCTCTAGCTATGAATATTCAACGTATGAAGAACTAGCTAAAGACTTAATCTGGGACCAAGCAGCCTGTAAGAGGGACTACTTGCATGCAGTCATGGAAAGTCCTCACAACCTGAAGTGTGGCAAGTGTGGATTACCTGGTCATTTATCCAACACATGCGAATCTCCACTCTACATCAAGAAGATATTCAACTCATATATCAAGGAGCATGAGATTAAGAGAACAGAATTCTCTATATTCGATGTTCTCTTTGAAAATCTTGAAGATAATGAGATGGAATATTCAGATAATGAGGAAGATGAGCAAATGACGCCTTACGAAAATAAGGAAATCATTTATCAAGAAGATAATGATGCCAATGATCTTGAAGATAGTGATATGGATAACTATAATACCAGATATGAATCCGATGATGAACCAGAAATTATCGTCTTGTCGGATGATGAATAATGATGTACATAGGAACTTGTAGTTTTCCAAAGTTGTAATACTATCTAGTAGATAGTCAAGTAGTAGCTATGCATTTAGTTTAAAAATTCCCGCATTGAATTTAATGGATTAATGTAATCTCTAGTAGAGACCTCGTTTTTTATACATAGTCTTGAAGTCTATGTGAGCGCCTTGGTTTTTCTTTACCTTGTCGTTATTTAGCTTTTCTTGAAGTATTTGCCTTTTGTTTTTGCCTTGAAGTGTAGTACAATGGAAGAGGAACTTTGTCTTGTAGACTGTTGCACGACCAGCACAGTTCTTAGGGATACTCGTTATTTCCATACTCTCAGAAAGTATGAGGAGGGAATAACGACTCTCATTGGAAATGGGAGAAGGATAGTAGGGTCCGGAAGAGCAACCCTTACACTCCCTAATGGAATGACATTAGTAATCTAAGCAGCATTACTATATCCCGACGCAACTAGAACGTTGTTGAGCTTCAAAGATATCCATGCAAATGGTTTCCACGTAGAAACTAATGATGATAATGGCGAAGAACGTCTTATCATGACAAAGAAGCACGGATATCAGAAGACTGTTGTGGAAAGTTTCCCCTCCTTTAAAGAAAGCATGTACTACACCTATGTTAAACCACTTAATGGCTTAGCAGCGTTCATAGTGATCTTGAAGAATCATGAGCCATACAGAATATGGCATGACCATCTTGGACATCCAGGAAGCAAAATGATGGGCAGAATCTTGAAGAATTCTAATGGTCATGAATTGCAACCAAGACAATTTCCTAATAATCTTGAAGATTTCTTTTATGACGCATGTGCAAAAGGGAAATTGATAACTAGAACCTCAGTGTTGAAACTTCATGCAGAAGACACGCCATTCCTTGAAAGAATTCAAGGAGATATCTGTGGACCTATTAGTCCCCTGTCAGGGCCTTTTAGATACTTCATGGTATTAATAGACGCTTCCTCGAAGTGGAGTCAAGTATGTCTATTGTCCACCAGAAATCATGCATTTGCACGCCTTACATCCCAAATTATTCAATTGAAGAATAATTTTCCGGAGCATAGAATTAAATCCATTTGCATGGATAATGCCGGAGAATTTACCTCGAAGGTATTTGATGACTATTGCAAGTCAATGGGAATAAAGGTAGAACATTATGTTCCTCACGTGCATACGCAAAATGGTTTAGCTGAATCGCTAATAAAGAGGATCAAGTTAATTGCAAGACCATTACTACAGCAAAGTCAGCTACCTACCACTTGTTGGGGGCATGCTGTTCTACATGCTGCTGCTCTCATACAGCTCCGTCCATCTGCTAAAGTTGATGATTCACCACTTTCACTAGTGCAAGGGAAGATACCGAATATCTCTCATTTGAAGAAGTTTGGATGTGCCGTATACGTCCCCATCTCACCACCTCAGCGATCGCAAATGGGAGCTCAACGTAAACTTGGAGTTTATGTGGGATTTGAGAGCCCATCGATCATAAAGTATCTTGAGCCACTCACTGGAGATTTGCATACGGCTCGATACGCTGATAGTATCTTCAATGAAGACCATTTCCCGGCATTAGGGGGAGGATTGTACCTCAAGAAAGAATGCCGAGAAATAGAGTGGGAAACTCCAGGAATCCATGGAATGGATCATCGCACTATGGAAGCTGACCAAGAAGTACAGAAAATCATCCACTTACAGATAATTGCTAATGAACTGCCAGAGACATTCACCAACACACAGGGACTCATGAAATCTCATATACCAGCAGCGAATGCACCGGAAAGAATTGAAATACCACATGAAGTGGGAGCTCAAATGGAATTCCAAACTCGAGCCTCTACCTCACTAGCCGGAAGTGCTAGGAAGAGGGGGAGTGAACCGGTTGCAAGGGTCTCGAAGAAACCCAAAGTACAAGCGCAAGCTAAACCTCCTAGGAGACGTCCGACAGAGGATAAGCGTAAGCTTAGTACGAATGAGATACCCATCCCAGTGAATGGTGAAGAGAGTGTACATGAAATACCTAGTGTACAAGAAGTACATAAACCGGATATTCCAGATCTGAACACACCTGTAAGTGATGATCTGGACCATGAAAGAATCATGGAGAACTCAACACACTATGTTGAGACAGGAGAAAGGTATGATAGAAGAGCTAAGAATGTCGACATATACTTTGCAGAGGAGATTGCCCACAACATTGATGAGGTTGAAGAACCCAAATCAATGAAAGAATGCAAGAAGCGTTCTGATTGGCCAAAGTGGAAAGAAGCAATCACTGCAGAACTAAACTCGCTTAATAAAAGACAAGTCTTCGGACAAGTCTGCCTCACCCCTGAAGGAGTGTATCCCGTAGGATACAAATGGGTATTCGTCCGGAAGAGAAACGAAAAGAATGAGGTCGTAAGACACAAAGCGAGATTAGTAGCTCAAGGTTTCACGCAGAGACCAGGTATCGATTATGATACCACATACTCACCTGTAATGGATGGAACCACATTCCGGTACTTGATCTCGCTAGCAGTGAATATGGAATTGCAAATGAAATTGATGGATGTCGTGACCGCATACTTGTATAGGTCATTGGATTCTGAAATCCACATGAAGGTTCCGGAAGGAATTAAGGTCCCGAATGAAGAAGAACGCAACCTATATAGTGTGAAATTACAACGATCACTATACGGTTTGAAGCAATCTGGAAGAATATGGTATAACAGGCTTAGTGAGTTTTTGATAGAGAAAGGATTCCAGAAGAATGATGACTGTCCTTGTGTGTTCATTAGAAAATCAAAGATTGGATATTGCATAATATCTATCTATGTCGATGATCTGAATATCATTGGAACATCACAAGACATCGAGGAAGCTAGTTCATTCCTGAAGTCTGAATTTGAAATGAAGGACTTTGGAAAGACTACATTCTGTTTAGGCTTGCAGCTAGAGCATACCCCAGAAGGTTTACTTTTGCACCAGTCGAACTATAGCAAGAAGGTATTGGAAAGGTTCAATATGAGTAGTGCATACCCACTCAAAACCCCTATGGTTGTGAGGTCACTCGATGTAAAGAAAGACCTATTTAGACCAAAAGAGGAACATGAGAAAGTGTTGGGACCTGAATATACCTATCTGAGTGCTATCGGTGCATTGATGTATCTTGCAAATGGTACTAGGCCCGATATTGCCTTTGCTGTCAATCTCTTAGCAAGATTTAGCGCAGCTCCAACCAGAAGACATTGGAATGGCATTAAGCAAATCCTCAGATACCTCCGAGGAACTGAAGACATGGGGTTGTTCTTCAAGAAGAATGGACATGTAACTCTAGAAGGTTACACCGACGCCGGGTATATGTCGGATCCACACAAATAATTCTCGCAGACTGGTTATCTGTTTCTCTGTGGTGGAACTGCTGTTTCCTGGAGATCTACGAAGCAGTCAATGGTGGCTACATCAACAAATCACTCAGAGATTATTGCCTTGTACGAGGCAACACAGGAATGCACTTGGTTAAGAAGAATCACTCAACATATACTGAATACATGCGGAATTGAAGTGAGCAAAACCCTACCGTTATCTATGAAGATAATGCAGCTTGTATTGCACAAATACAAAAGGGATATATAAAGTCTAAGGTCACGAAGCACATTACACCTAAATTCTTCTTCACGCATGAACTGCAGCAGAAGGAAGAAATTATGGTGACTCATGTTCGCTCTTGTGACAATCTAGCAGATATGTTCACAAAGGCTCTTCCTGCTCGCTCCTTTGAAAAGCATAGGCATGGAATTGGAATGAGAAGGCTTAAAGAAGTGTGCAGATCAGGGGGGAATATCCTTGAGCACATAATCCCCACTACTACAAGTCTAGAAGATATAATAGTAGATTCTAGAAGAATAAAGCATTGTACTCTTTTTCCCTCATTGAGTTTTTACCAGAAGGTTTCTCAAAAGAGGTTTTTAACGAGACAATGTGTGCAATATAGAGCTACGGTACCATGTACTATTTTCTCTATTTCTCCCACTGAGTTTTTATGAAGGAGTTTTTAATGAGACATGTGTGTCGTCGTAAAATGCCCAAGGGGGAGTGTTATGCTAATAACTCTAGTTGGACTAAGAAAGGAAGTTCTAGAAGAATCTATCCTACTCCTAGTCCAATATATGGGCAATTTACCAAAAGAGTACCTTTCCTAGAAGGAAAGGAGAAGCTCCACCACGCATATAAATAGTGGAGTACCCCAAGCATTGTAATCACCAGTTTATTCAGAATAATAAAAAAGAGGCTCCACCCTACATTGTGTCTTGTCTCTTGTCTACTTTTATTATGAGTTGTTCTCTGCCGTCGATAGCGTTAGCACACCACTTTTAAAATAGGAAAATAGAGCACTGCGTGCAGAGGAAGGCGATCGGATGAGATGCCACTACATTCACAGTCTCCCTCCACGTTTGGAACAGATCGTAGTGGGTGGGCCCGTTGGTCCTCCATGCAACACCTCGTCCACGTCACCGCTAAAATTAATTAATCAATTGACCCATGGATTTCAATGCCAAACCATCCTGTGCACGAAGTATTATGCAAGTCCTTTGCTCTCTCTCCACACCATGGAACCACATCTGGCTAAGGCGTAACTAGATCTGGCGTGGCGGTTCTCTGGCGATATGGCCAAGGCGTCGAGCTCCTTCCACCTTCACCTCTCTATTATGTGCCGGTCATCGTGTCGTGTACAGCTGCCGGCGAGTGCAGCGGTGTAAGGCCCCTATTTCTGGGTTCCTTGTATGCCTCATGTATCAGTTCCTAAAACAATAGCTAATACACACAACCATCACAGAATAATATCAAAGTCATGCCAACGATTACAATAATGCCGCATATGACATTAGTTGGTCTCACAACACTGGATGCGCAGCATCCGGGCCGACCGGTCAAATCAAAGAGTGCAACGCGGAAGGGGAAAGAAGGAAAACACTCGTGCCACAGGCAGACTTGAGTGTGGGCAAAACCACTAATCTTCACGCTTCGGCTCCATCCTGGCGACGTAGTCCTCCGGCTCAGCAACTGAAAGCAGCAAGGATGAGTACAGAAGGTACCCAGCAAGTCCTAGCAACTATTAAGGAGGTTAGGAAGAATGCAGTATAGAGAAATAGCAAGGATGTAGGCCGTGAGGTATAGTTTAAGCACGAAAGCCAGTTTTATCATGCAATGTACTTAAAGTGTAAGCATTTCGCAGAATTCAAACAATGTCATGATTAATTGGGGTTGTTTGTCCCTGGGGGAGATATTTCAATCCCGCCAGTGCCCACAGTTTTATACTGCAGCTCCCTAGCTCATCCTTCGGCTCACATAGCCGGATCCACCAAGACCACTGTTATGCTGTAGCACACAAGCCCGACAGCTTTTGGCGTACAAGCCAGATCACCAAGACCACACAGCACCAGAACCCATCCCATGAACTTTATCATGTTTCAACATAAAGGTACTCCCATGCTAATCCCTGTGTGACCAGATACTTCGCATGCCCATAACCGAGGACGCGGCTATTGCAATAGATTTATTCCTGTGGGGTGTACATATTTACCCACACGATCAACCACTTCCAAAAGCAGCCGCGCGAGCTGTGGAGAGCGGAAGAACAAGATCCTCAGTTTCCCCACTCTTCGTCATAATCCCGTCGACGCAACATCAGGGGCATGTTAACCCTATAGGAGCTAAGCTCTGCCAGAACACCAAGTCCTCTTGGTGCCGACTCCTGACTGCTACGTTTGTCCGTCCCCAACGGTATCTGGCTAGATAGACAAGGAAAAGAGATTCCAGCCCCGCCCACACAAGGCATGTGGTAGTACTGATTTGGCAAAGTAAAGGCGGCACAAGTGATTCGGTCCTAATATTACCGAAGCAGACATTGTGTCCAGTCGCTACCCACAAAGGGCCTACTCAGACCACACCAAGCACCACAAAGGTACCCGGCCAGCTCCCGCGCCACAACAAATGCGGCATCTCTATCCACCCTGGGTAACGCCAACGACCAAGGTTATCCCTAGCCCACCAAGATTCCACCACTGAGATCATACCATCACCACTAAGCATCTTAACCTCACCACTTAGCATCTTAACATCCTTACTAGGCATGTTATCAACATCATTATTAAAGATATAAGAATAAGATTGGGGTGCTCTTAGAAAAGAGACACCGGCAACTCCGAAGAGTGCCACGGGGGATCCAGACCTAAGCATACTAGTCAAGGAAATCATCCAGGCATTATATAGTTAATGCGGGAGAACTTAGGGTTGAATTATGATGTGTAGATAGGATGGCATAGTGAGGCATTAATACTGGATAGGATATGACTAAACAACATTTTAAAGCATGCAATGCAGCATAAGTGGATGCTCGATTTTAGGTTCGATGTTTTAATTATGCCAACCCATTGGTTCAATATGAACTAGGACTTGCCTTTATCCTATGCTTTGACCTTGATCTTGATATCGTCCTTGATCTGGTCCGTTGACGTAGCTCGGCTCAACGGCGTCGGCTTCGGCTTCAGCTGGAACCTGACCTTCTTCTAAACCACGAAGAAAGCTGCGGTAAACCTAAGCAACACTAAAAGAACCAATAAACACCAACAAAAACCAAAGCTAAGCCAAAAAGGGCAACACGGACAGATCACAAGATTCGATGAAGGACAAAGGATGAATCACCAAAAACGGAGTTGTAACGTACAAGTTACGATCATCGGAAAAGCTTCCAGAAGGATTGACATCGATGACGGTCGACGTAGATGACTCCGGGAGCGATCTACGGCGAGACGATTTATTTAAAGGGTTGAAAACCATTTATTAGCATTTTTTGGAATTAATTAGCATTAATTAAAGCCTAAAACAATTAAGTTAGTATTTTTCATAATCTAATTAATGACCTAAGTCATTAATTAGAATTACTGAAAATAGAAAGACATTTAATTAAAGTCTTTAATTAATTGTGTGAATTTCTTATATTAAAAACAATTAGGTTAGACATTACTAAATGGCCTAAGCAGATTAATTAGTATTTTCAGAATTTAATTAGTGACAAAAATCACTAATTAACATTACTGAAAATAGAAATGGATTTCATTTAGTTTTCTAAATTAGTTCCATGAATTTCTGATAATTTAAAACAATTAAACATCATTATTAAAAGGGCTAAGCATTTTAATTACTATTTCTAGAAATCAATTAATGATAAAAATCATTAATTAATACCACTAAAAATATAAAAGCGTTTAGTTTCGTATTTCTAAATTGTCTAAATGAGTTTATGAATTAAAATTAACTACTTTAATCAATTTCTAGACTTTGTAAAACATTTAAATTACATTTTTGATATTTTGAAACAGATTAAACGTGCTATTACACGGGCCTATTCTACACGGGAATTATCATTTTCGTTGCACGATTGTGTGCTTTTCATTCACCCTCTGCATATGTCACCGAACTGTGGACAACTCGACCTTTGTCTTTCTATGTACTTCTTTTTTCATCGTTTGTGTTATACGCTGTTGAGTTAATACGTGCTCGGTTCTTGTCTTTTCTAAATTATATCAGCATCACCCACCTGTGGGTTGCTGAGTTCATTTGGCTGTACTGATCAGAGGAACTGGTAGATACGCGATTGGTAGGAACTTCTGTTTGATGCCACGGATGAGAGTATTTTGCTATTTTAATCACATTTTTATTAAGCTTCGCTTAAATAATCTCAGAAGATTGGAGTTCTCTAAAATAGCCTCGCCTCCATACTGTTGTCGCATCGCTAGAATAGCCATCACTTTCTTCCTTAGACAAAATTGCCCTCTCCCTTTCTTCCTCCTCTCGCCAGCAGCCAACCGGACCGGCCCCTTCGCCGTTCCTCTTCCTCCCTTTCTTTCTCCTGCACGACATGAAGCCCAGCTGCTCAGTCTCACTTCACATCTCCAATGGAGCTCACGCTCCCCCTCATCCATGTCCTTCTCCTTTCAAGCTGCCCGCATCTCCAATTTAATTATTCCAGCCCATTAATTAACAATTATTCACTCCATGCCCATGCCGTAATGCACCTACAGCAGCTCAAAGCTCCTCTCTTCTTTGCCATGCGCACCATGGAGTTCTTGGGCCTGCTTTTCTCAACGATTTGCAGCAGCCGGCTTTGCTTTCCTTTAGCTTGGAGAAAGAAGGGAGCGGGAGGGGATTGGATTTTGCAGCAGCAGCCGGTGGAGATTTCGCAGCAGCAGGGCACGGCTGACGCGCGCTGTGCGCCCTTGTTTATCCGGGGCTGGGGACAACGCAGCCCTGCTGCAGGAGGGGGAGGCGGCGCTGCAAGAGAGGGCGGAGGAGCAGGGTAAGGTGGAGGAGCCGTCAGCAAGCTCGCCGTGGAGCTCCGGTCGGGTGCTGGCGAGAGGAGGAAGAAAGGGAGAGGGTAATTTTGTCAAGAGAAAAAAATATGGCTATTCTAGTGGTGTGGCAACAGTATGAAGGCTATTTTAGAGAAGTTTAATTTTATTACGAGACTATTTGGGCGAAGAGCAACTCTAGCAATAAACTTTAAAATTAAATTTTTATTTTTATTTTCCAAATTAATATGTAAAAATGAGGGTTCAAAATTTAACTTCAACTCCAGCAATAAATGGTTTAAGTCTCTATTTTGTGAAAGAAAAAACAGTGAGACCCACAAATGAGAGGCAGGATTAGAGGACCCTAAGAATAAAGGCTTAGAGATAGAATTTGAGAGGGCATGTAAAATAAAAGCCTAAATAAAGTCCCTATTGAAGTTTATTTTTTTGCTCAAATCCTTAAATAATAGAGTAAGTTCTCAGGTAAGGGTTTTGCTGGAGTTGCTCTCGAAGCTAAAATAGCAAAAAGACTCCACGGATGATGGACCGACTCGCTGACCCATGGGGCCCACTTGTCGGCGTGGTGGCTGACTAGCTAGCACATCCGGCGAACCCCCACCGCCTGCCACGGAATTCCGGGCGGATGGGGAGATTTCCGCCGGAGGAGCTTCCTCTGGCCCTTCACCGGCATCCATTCCAGCCTCACTCTTCCGAGTGATGCAGCGGCGTTCAAGTGGAAGATGTCAAGCCAAGCCGCCGGCCCTCTCCACTCGGCGTTGCGGCTGGCGCCGCAAGATCCGCAGCCACGTTGGGGCTGGGAAGGCGTAGCCGCCGGCCAGCTACGGAAGTGGGCCTGCCGTCGGCCGTGGCCTCCGCTCTGGCAGCGCGTCAGCTAGTCACCTGCCTCGCCGAAATGGAGGTGACTTTTTCGATCCAAAACAACTCTTTCGCATCAGTGACGATCCTTTATAGTCAACAAGTGCATCCAGATTGCTCACCGTGTATTTTATCCTTATTGATTCATTGCTATCGCTCCTGCTTGATTAGGTGTTTGTGTGGCTTGTTTGTTCTACTGCCTTGTGTCACCAAGTAACTTCGAGTAGTCTTGGTAGGCAGTCGGAGATTAGTTCAACTTGTTATTAGTTATTGCACCTTAGCTGTCGAACCTGCTTTTCTAGGTATTCATAGTGTGTTCCTTTGAGCTGCTTTAGTAGCAACTCACAATCAACATTAGAAACATTGGCAGGGAGTCATTGGCCGAACCTAGTTGGTGCGTTTCAGAACGCTTTGCACTTGAAGGGAACAAATTCTAAATGCATAGCGGCCAACCAGTGGTTATCTCCATAAAAAAGGAACGAGTAATGCAGTATAAGAAAATGCAAAAGTTAAGAGGATGGTACCGGCATGTACATGCCCACTTTGTTTACATTCGGTTTTATTGGTAATTGGTGAAGCAAAAGTTATTCTACGCTCCATGATAAAGACTTTAGGATTAGAAAACATTGATGGTGTACCAACAATATTTTCAGAGCAACATGTATCAATAATTGATGAGAGGAAACTTCGTTGTAGCTCACCTTCGGTTTCCTTAGATGATTCTATCCCTGTCTTTAGTGTATGAAAATGCGTTTGGCCCACATTCAAAGAGAAAAAAAGAAACAAATCATCGTCTCTCCCACCCACCTCATCAGCTCTTCCCATCCATTCCAGTCTCACCTGTGCCCATCTCCCATCTTCTTCCCCTCAGTCACGCTGTTGTCGTCGCCAACTGCACTCCTGCCACAGCTGCTTCACACCAGCACCCAAGCTCCCACTGCAGCTCCATGCTCCCGCTGTTGCTGCTCTCCACTTTTCAACTCCAAATTAAACAATTTCTTATTAGCTTCAGTTTGTACCCAAAAACTTTGTTGGAGTCAAGGAGTAACGTTGTTTTTCAGACGTCTCGCCAGTATATGCTTTGAACATACCTCTCTTCTCTCTTGTATCTTGATTTGGTTTACGCTCCAAAGAAAACTATGCACTGACATTTCTTTTTCTGGCATTCTATGCTTAAAGATGACATCGACAAACTGGAGGGCAGCAAAAACATTCTGAACTTTTGATTTGATTTTTGGATTCAGGAGTATAGCGAAAACCGCAGACTGTCAGCGTGAGGGCAAGAACAAGAAAGGAAAGGCGATGGAGTCCCCAGTTGTAACTGCATTGGAAGGTCCCATGGCCTCCTTGTTGGAGAAACTTGGTGATCTTCTCACAGACAAATACAAGCTGCTCAATGAAACTAAGGAACAAATCATCTTCCTCAAAGATGAGCTTGGGAGCATGCACGTGTTCCTGAAGAAGATGTCAGATACAGAGGAGCTTGATCAGCAAGACAAGTGCTGGGCAAATGAAATACGTGAACTTTCCTATGACATTGAGGACAGTGTCAACGACTTCATGTACAATTTCGAATGCAACTCCAACAGTAATCCACGTGGACTCAAGGGGTTCGTCGACCGAATCGTGAGGTTTCTAGCAACCATCAATACTAGGCATGAGATCTCCAAAGAGTTACAAAGCCTGAAGAGGCGTGTCATAGAGGTGAGTGAGCGCCGCACAAGGTACAAGATTGATGATGCTGCCTCCAAGCCAAACAGGACAACCCTCGACCTTCGTTTGTTAGCTCTTTACGCAGAGACATCAGGCCTTGTGGGTATCAATGGGCCCACGGAGGAGTTCATCCAGTTGATGAGTGAACAGGGTGTGCCTGCATCTGAACGAAAGGTGCTCTCTATCGTGGGATTCGGTGGTCTTGGAAAAACTACACTTGCAAATCAGATTTTTCGCAAGATGGAGGGGCAGTTTCAGTGTCGAGCATTTATTTCTGTGTCCCAGAAACCAAACATAAAGAGGATTTTCAGAACTGTATTGTCTCAAGTTGACCCTTTAGCATGTGAGCATACTATGGAATCATGGGATGAGAATGAATATATTAGTGCATTGCGAAAGTTCATTTTTGACAAAAGGTATGGCAACCTGCAAAGAATTTTGTTCTAAAGTACTTAATATGTGTTAGTTTATTTTTCTCTTTTAAAAGATTTTTTTAACTTACAAGTATTCTTGGATGTTGATGTTTACCAGTACAAAGAATTAGCCTATGTCTTATTTCAAATACATTTTTTTTAGCTTGCAGGTATTCTATATGCAACATTCTGATGTGCCTATGTTCCTTTATTTTTCTGATGGTTGAACGCGCGTGCAGGGTGGGGTATACCCTCCATCAGCATGCCTTGTTAGGCCATTGATCGCAATTAGGACATGATGTACATGCACTACATACCCGTGCTATGACATGATGTACATGTACAGACAACTGTACAGGTGTCAAGAAACAACTTTCCACCTTTTCTTCGAGTGAATTGAGGATGTTCATGATGATGATGAAGCATCTAGTACTTAAATGTTGACAGTAATTACTTTTATTCAGTGTTGACAATAATTACTTATAAAACTAGTGAATCGAAGTGCATGAGATATCTTTTGTTTGATTTTTGCTCCATTGGTTGGCATCACTTAAGCTCCGATAACATTTCCGTATACAGATATCTTTAGATATTATCGCAACTGACAACCACAACTTAAGTTGGACTGGATGAATTATTTGTGGGTTTTTTCCCTTTTCACGGTTGTGAGGATACTCTTATGTACTGCATATTCTAGTTCTAATGCTTGTTATACTCCATTTGACTTATTTGGCAGGTACTTTATTGTAATTGATGACATATGGGATGATTCTGCATGGTATATTATCAAATGTGCTCTTCCAGATAACAAGAATGGAAGCAGACTAATAACAACCACATGAATTCAGACTGTGGCCATGGCGTGCTGCGCTGATCACCCTGAATATGTTTATAAGATGAAGCCACTCAGTGACCAAGACTCAAGAAGGTTATTTTTTAGGAGAATATTTGGTTCAGAGGATGATTGCCCTCCCCATTTGAAAGATGTTTCAGCTGAAATTTTGAAAAAATGTGGTGGTATGCCACTTGCAATTATCACAATGTCTAGTCTTCTTGCCTGTAAGACAAACATGCACAACAAGGAGCAGTGGGATTATGTACGGAACTCTCTGGGCAACCTTGAAGTGAGCTCGAGCTTGGAAGGCATGAGGCAAATATTGAACCTCAGCTACATAAATCTTCCTAATTATTTGAAGACTTGCATGCTATATCTAGGTATTTATCCAGAGGACTACATAATAGATAAAAGTGATTTAATTAACCAATGGGTAGCCGAAGGTTTCATAAGGAAAGCTCATCGAACAGATCCAGAGGATGTAGCAAGGAGATATTTTAATGAGCTTCTCAACATGAGTATGGTTCAACCCGTATATACCGACTCCAATGGCGAGGTGATGTTTTGCAGGGTACATGATATGATGCTTGATCTTATCCTGCGTAAGTCCAGAGAAGATAATTTTATCACTGTGATAGATCATGAAGTAGACATGATAACACAACAAGGCAAGATCCGTCGACTATCACTCCACTTGGACCGTGCAACAAATGACAGAATAGTGAGATCCAACCAGCTATCCCAGATACGAACATTCGCAAGGTTTGGTACCACTTCCTATTTACCTCCTTTTCAGCAATTCAAACATCTTCGTATTTTAGTAATCATCACAGAAAAAAGTTCTTCAGCGGAGGCTCTTGACTTCACTGGGATATGTCATTTATTTCTTTTGAAATACCTGAAGATACAAGGATACAGTGATGTAAGGTTACCTAGAAAAGTTGGAGGTTTGCGGCAATTGGAATTGTTTGAAATAAGAGGCAAACTAGCATCCCCTGAGAAAGAACTTCCATCAGACATTGTTCATTTAAGCCAGTTACAACATCTGCTGGTTGGATATGGGATAGGGTTGCCTGCTGGTATTGGGAACATGAAATCCTTGCGTACTCTGCAATGCTTTTATTTGGGCACAACCTTAGACAATATCAAGGGTCTCGGAGAACTGACTAATTTAACAGATCTTGATATAGTTGGTTTCGGCTCTAGTATTCGTGCAAACTTTATTCCTGCAGATGAGAAGGTGGAGAGGTGCAGGGAAGTTATGCGCACGTGCCTTGAAAAACTTTGCAACCTCAAATGTCTAAAGATGACATGGAGCCACATCAGCGGTTGCTTGGATGTATTGAGTCAAGTACGTGCTTCTTTCTGCTGTCTCCAGAGATTCAGTGCACATTCCTGCTGGTTCTCGAAGGTTCCCAAGTGGATAGGCCAACTACATTATCTCCACGACTTGAGGCTCGGTGTTGAGGAAGTTTTGGAGGATGATGTTGGATTGCTAGCACAGTTTCTTCCCTTACCAATCTAGACTTGTTCATCCGTGGAACTCCTAATGATGAGATCATTTTCCGTGGAAATGGGTTCCCTGTTCTGAAGGATTTTACAGTTGCCTGTTGCAGGATGTCTTGCCTGACCTTCGAATCTGGGACAATGGCCAAGCTTGAAAGAATCAAGCTACAGTTGAGTGCGAAGGGGTGGGACAGGTACGGCGCTGCGCCTGCTGGCCTCGAGTATCTATCAGGGATCAAGAAAATTAGGGTATGGATTGCAGGCCGTGGTGCTAAGAAATCCAACATAAGTGCTGCAGAGTTTGTGTTGAGAAACACAATCGACATGCTCCCTTATCATCCTACTGTCGAGATGCATTGTGTCGATAGCTGATTAGCATTCACTGATGATCTGAACTCTGAGTGGGAGCAAGAGGACGAGGCGGGCTGCAGCATTTGATGCTGACCGGTACGTATGCACTATTTTTCGTTTGATACAAAGACAATACGCAGTACGTTATACATGGGTCAGAAATGATTGTTTCTTTATGGATAAAAAATAGCCCTTATTTTGTTCGAAACTGCAGTAGATATGATACGTAGTATTGCGTCTAACGAATTTGCCTGGACCTACTGTGGACAGGATCACGGCATCGGGTGCCAGCCATGTTACCACTTCGTCTACGGGCTTGGTACTGTGCCTTCTTCGTCGTCTCAGGATTTTGCCTTATGTGCCACCGAACTGCGTCGACTCGACCTTTTGCATCGCTACCGTTTGTCGGCGTTGTATGTATATCAGCTGTTGGTTTGAGATTTCGTCCATGTTCCGAATGAACTACGTCACTACTAGTGAATTGCTGTATTGAGTATGTGAACCAGCATCTTTCCGTTTCATCTGATTTTGCTGTAATTTAAGGCTGTGCATATGTATTAGATGCTTTAATTAAACACGACCGTTCTTTGCATGCGATGGAATTAATGGTTCATTATTATTATTTTTGTGGTCGAAATAACATTTTATTGTACTGATCAAAGTAAGTAACGCCTTGCTTCGGCTGATCAGCTTCAGCAGAGTCAGCGGTTGAGTATTAATACTACCGCGTTTCTTAATGATCGAGATCATCACACTAATAATAGCATTTCAGTTTGAAAAGATGTGCGCCTTTTTGTTTTGTTTTTTCTTTTCCTTTTCTTCGAACAACGATGATTTGGTACAGAACAGTTGCTTCTCTCCGATGCTCCTCCGTCCCGGGGTCTCATGCGCAGTAGCGCGTGGTGGAGTCGAGAAGCTGCACCTGTACAACCACGTCGGCGCTAAAGCTACTAGGCCCTGGTTCTGAGCCGTTGGTCGCCGCCGCCAAACAACTCCGGCGAGCACAGCGTGACGGCCGTCCGCGTCTCGTTCACGAGCTGAGGAGGACTTCTCAGCTCACCGCGTACGTTACTAGTCCACTCCACTGCGCGGCCGGCATGGAGCGGCGCAACAAGATCATGCATCCCATCGCTGCCCAGGGCGCAGGTTGTAGGAGAGGTTGGCCGCACGGAGGAGTCCAGCGTCGAATACCGGGGCTGAGCTTGAGCTCCTTGGGCGCGCTCGGGTGGCACGGGCCCGCCGCGATCGAGCCCCTAGCTGATCGGGGAGCTGCAGCGCCACGACGCGCTGAGGTGAGGTCGTTCGGGTGGCCCATCATGCATTTGGGCGGACGAGATGAGATGCTGCTCGAAGCCGCGTGGGCCATGGATTTGGGTTGGCGCGAGGTGAGCTGTGAATCGGCGACGCGCCCTGCTCTAACTGCGCTCGTACAACGGCTAGTACTAGTCTTGTTGAATTTTCTTGCGCCACCATGACCTCCGGCTGGACCAGCTGTGGCTCCGCCAGCGGCCTTGTCGGTTGTTCAGCGCATTCAAGGTTAGGCCCCAGCAGCTCCCCTGATCTTTTTATTTTGCTCCTCCGGCCAGACAGACTCATCCAGATCCAAGTCACGCAAGCTAATCCATCTTGCACCCGTTGTGGAGAGCCCTTGTTAGTGGTAGCAGCCTCGGAGCCCCTTGTGCAGAGCCCTGCGCGCGAGGGCCGCCTGGCTCACACGGAGGTGCCCTCTGCCGGCGATGGCGTGGGTGTGCTACTGCGTCGCCCGTTCCTTCCTCTCCCAAGAAAACAGGTCCACTTTTGAACTTCTCTGTTTTTTTTTCCCCTGAGAAATAGAACGATTGGAGTAGGATTGTAATCTCCCTCTGGCGCTGCTTGGCATAGTCTTAATTCCTGCGCGGTTGCTCTGCCTTTTAGTATTTCTACTAGGGACGACGTGCGTTCTGAATATGTTCAGTTGAATGTTGAAATCTCTAGAATTTTTGGGCTGTGTAAATTAGATTCCTGCACTTGTGTTTTTTAATCCATCGAAAAATGAAAGCTTGAATTGTTTCTTTGAAAGTCCAAATGTTTACCAAACGAATGCTTTTGCAGGTTGCCTGTTCAGATCTAGTGCTTTCTTGATTGACATCGATCTGCACTCTAAGCAAGGCATCCTATCCTCCACATACTGTCGGATTGGGAGGGAGGAAGGGAGGGAGCAGAGCACAAGTGAACATAAGAAAAGAAAGACTCCTCGTCGATGGAGGCTGCGGTGGTGAGTGCCGCGCATGGCGTCATTGGCTCCCTGCTCGGGAAGCTCGGAGATTTGCTCACAGACAAGTACAAGCTGCTCAAAGGAGCTAAGGGACAGATCATGTTCCTTAAAGCTGAGCTGGAACACATGCATGTGTTCCTGAAGAAGATATCGGATACAGAGGAGCCTGACGAGCAAGACAAGTGCTGGGCGAAGGAGGTCCGTGAGCTGTCCTATGACATCGAGGACAGCATCAACGAGTTCATGCACCGTGTTGAATGTGAGTCTAGCAGCAAGCCACACGGATTCAGAGGGTTTATCAACAGGAGCATGAACCTGTTGACAACCATGAACACTCGACATGAGGTCGCCAAAGAGTTAGAAGGCCTCAAGAGACGGGTCATTGAAGTAAGCGAGCGACGCCTAAGGTACAAGGTTGAGGATGCTGTCTCCAAGCAACACAACACAACCATAGATACTCGCTTGTTGGCACTTTATGCGGAGACAGCTGGGCTTGTTGGTATTGACAGGCCAAGGGATGAGCTGATTCAGTTGTTGGATGCAAAGGATGTTCCTGCACCTCAGTTAAAGGTGCTTTCAATTGTGGGATTCGGAGGTCTTGGAAAAACTACACTTGCAAACGAGATTTATGGCAAGATAAAGGGGCAATTCCACTGTCAAGCATTTGTTTCTGTGTCCCTGAAACCAGATATAAGGAAGATTCTCAGAACTATATTATCTCAAGTTGGCTCTTCTGCATGTCAGCATAATAACTTGGAAACATGGGATGAATATGAATTGATGAGTGCACTGCGAGAGTTCCTATTTGACAAAAGGTATGGCAATATAAACATAATTCTTCTCTAAAGTAATTTATGATATGTTATTTATTTCTCTTTCGAAGATAATTTTTTAGCATGCAAGTATTCTATCTGCAGGATTCTGATGTGCATGTGTTTATTCTTTCGATTTTGTTTGCTTGTGGTTAACTAGCTCTTCACCTTGGATCCTGGGAGTCGATGTTTTAGCAGTACAACTAATAGGCTCAACTATCACAATGAATGTTGTCTATAACTGCGTAGTTGTTATCAGATGCTTCAATACTTTGCTACTACATAAAGATCAGAGAGGCATTATAAGTGCAGATTTGCAAAGTTTCAGTCCTGAAAACCGTGTTTTGTCTGTCAGTACTTTCCTCAAGCCAATTTTGTTCCATCCTCACTAGCATCAAGTACTGACACAGATTAAGTGTTGCCATAGCTACTTCGATTCAGCATTGACAATTATTACTCTAAATACCAGTGAAGCGCACGACATATCTTTTTTGTTTGGTGTTGGCACCATTGGTTATTCTGGCATCACAGAGGCTGGTAACATATACAGATATCCCAAGTGACAGCCACTAAAGTTTCATCTTGCTGCTTTTCCCTTAATTTACTCATGATACTTTTATGTATATTTTACATTGTCTGAATGCTTGTTACACTCCATTTGACTTATTTGGCAGGTACCTTATTGTAATTGATGACATATGGTCTGATTCGGCATGGGATTTTATCAAATGTGCTCTTCCAGAAAACAATCAAGGTAGCAGAGTTATAACAACAACACGAGTTGAAACTGTAGCCTTTGCTTGCTGCAATCATCACCCTGAATATGTATATAAGATGAAGCCGCTCACTGACCAAGACTCAAGAAGGCTATTTTTCAGAAGAATATTTGGTTCAGAGGTCGCTTGCCCTCTCTATTTGAAAGATGTTTCAGCTGAAATTTTGAAAAAATGTGGAGGTATGCCACTTGCCATTATCACAATATCTAGCCTTCTTGCCAGTAATCCAAACAGGCAGAAGGAGCAGTGGGACTATGTACGAAACTCTCTGGGTTCTAACCTTGAAGTGAACTCGAGCTTGGAAGGCATAAGGCAGATATTAAACCTCAGCTATTTAAATCTTCCACATTATTTAAAGACTTGCTTTCTATATCTAGGTATTTATCCAGAAGACTGGACAATTAGTAGGGATGACTTGACCAGGCAGTGGGTGGCTGAAGGTTTTATAAGTAAAGTTCAAGGGGCAGATCCAGAGGATGTAGCAAAGAGATACTTTAATCAGCTTATCAACATGAGTATGGTTCAACCCGTATATACCGACTACAATGGCGAGGTGATGTCTTGCAGGGTACATGATATGATGCTTGATCTTATCCTGCATAAGTCCAGAGAAGATAATTTTATCACTGTAATAGATCATGAAGTGGACATGATAACACAACAAGGCAAGATCCGTCGACTGTCACTCCACATGGACAGTGTGACAAATGATAGAATAGTGAGATCGAACCAGCTATCCCAGATACGAACATTTGCAAGGATTGGTAGCACTTCGTATTTACCTCCTTTTCAGCAATTCAAGCATCTTCGTGTTTTAGTAATCAGAACAGAAAGGTATTCGTCGGAGGCTCTTGACTTTACTGGGATTTGCCATTTATTTCATTTGAAATACCTAAAGATTTCAACAGAGAATGCTTTAAGGCTACCTCGAAAAGTTGGAGGTTTGCGGCAATTGGAAGTGTTTGAAATAGATACCGACCTAACGTTCCCTGAGACAGAACTTCCATCAGACATTGTTCATTTGAGCCAGTTACAGCATCTGCTGCTTGGTCATACGATACGTTTGCCTGCTGGTATTGGGAACATGAAATCCTTGCGTACTCTGAGAGACTTGGAATTGGACACAGCCTTAGACAATATCATGGGTCTCGGAGAATTGACAAATTTAACAGATCTTGGTATAAATTGTTTTGTCTCTATTCCTGCATATGAGAGGGTGGGGAGGTGTAGGGAAGTTATGCGCACGTGCCTTGAAAAACTTTGCAACCTCAAATGCCTTGAAATACTATTTTGGGGCCCCATCCGAGGTTGCTTGGATGTATTGAGTCAAGTACGTCCTTCCTTCCGCCATCTCCAGAGATTCAGTGCATGTGGTTTCTGCTGGTTCTCGAAGGTTCCCAAGTGGATAGGGCAACTACATTATCTCCACGAATTGAAGCTCAATGTTGAGGAAGTTTTGGAGGATGATGTTGGATTGCTAGCACAGTTGCCTTCCCTTACCAATCTAGACTTGCACATCCAGGGAACTCCTAACGATAAGATCATTTTCCGTGGCAGTGGGTTCCCTGTTCTGAAGAATTTTACAGTTGGCTGCTACAGGATATCCTGCGTGACCTTCGAATCTGGGGCAATGGCCAAGCTAGAAAGAATCGAGCTAAAGTTGAGTGCGAAGGGGTGGGACAGGCACGGCGCTGCGCCTGCTGGCCTCGAGCACCTATCAGGGATCAAGAAAATAAAAGTTTTGATTGATGGCCTTGGTGCCAAGAAATCCAACAGAAGCGCTGCAGAGTCCGTCAGCCTGTTCGTCTCGCTGCAGCTGCGGCTGCGGCTGCAGAAAAATAACTGCGAACACTGTAGCTGCTGCAGAAAACACTGTAGCTGCTGCTGAAAAAATAACTGCGAACACTATGCAGCGGCTGCAAAGCAGCGAGACGAACACGCTGACGTGTTGAGGAAAGCAATCAACATGCACCCATGTCATCCTATTGCCGACATGTGTTGTGGCAATTTCGGAATCGTATTCACTGGTGATGATGATCTGGACTCTGAGGATGAGCAAGAGGACGTGGCGGGTAGCAGCATTTGATGGCGACCGGTATGTATGCACTATTTTTCGTACGATACAAAGAACACTCGCAGTATATATGGGTCATAAATATTTGTTTCTTTATGGATAAAAAATAGCTCTTATTTTATTCCAAACTGTAAGTAGATATGCATACATACGTAGTAATCTGTGTAACGAATTTGCCTGGACTTATTGGGGACAGGATCTCGGCATCGAGCTTGGAGGGAGTCGAGGAGCTGCACGCGTCCCAGCCCGAACAACCATGCATCCTCCCGTAGATGTCGGCCTGGCTACCGAGCCACCTTTCGTCGCAGACGGCCGGCTCAACCCCGCGCATCGCGTCGACCACCACACCTAGTGCTGCAAGCGGGGCGGGCCTGGCCGCAACGCCGCCGGGCTGGCCGGCGCCGCAATCCCGCACCATGGCGGACAGCCGAGGCGGACGTAGAGAGGCGGCGCGACGATGATGTGAACGCGCCATGGCAGGCAGCAGCGAGCGCGCGCTGCAAGCGGCGCGGTTTGCGACAGCCCACCAACAGCAGCAAGCGGCGGCATGCTTCGGCTGATGCGGCGCCGGCGCCCGCATCCCGCCCCGCTTGCAAGCACCGGTGCCCGCTCGATGCGACGCCAACGCCTCGAGGCTGCAAGCACGGCCAGCTCGCAAGCCCGCCGCTCTCGTTCACGTGGTCTGAGATATAAGTACGGTTTATGCCGGAAAGGTGTCTCCCCGGAGAGGGAGGCGCCCCCGTCGTGGTCACGCGAAGCCGATGAATTGGGGCGCGCCGCTTCCCTTCCCCGACGTACCGGGCATTTTGTGAAGCACGCACGATTTTTCTTTTTTTACAAATTTCCAGTTCCGGCTTATTGCTTCAGTTGAACTGTTGGAGAACATGATCATTCTGCTTTCCTTATTTCTTTTGCTAAATATATTTGGTTGTCAGATCGTTGATGTTGCCCCATCTATCCAAGAGGAGGAGCTCATGATGTACTAGTCTAGAGTACTGCAATTTACGCCATAGTATACATTTGGTTGCTGTATGTTTTTTTTTCTTGAACAATGATTGCTGCGTGTGTAAATACTACTTTGCTATATTTACACAAGAACATTAGGAAACCAGAGGAATCCCACTGTGAAAAATGCAATGCACCGCCCTGTTGGAAACCACCCATCACATCTTCTTTGACTGCCCCTATGGCGACTTCCGTTTGGCGTGCTCTTGGGATTGACACTACCAGCGCTCAAGTCACAAATCCTTGGTTAGTCTCCTTCCCAAGGTTTGCATTACCGCAGTAAACCGGACCGGTTTTCACAAAAACCGGAAAACCGGTTCGATCCGGTTTATCCGGTAGTCCGGTTTTCCATTTCAAATTTCAAAATTTTTAACAAATACGTAAAAAAACTAGATCAAATTTGCAGTCCAACAGTGGAAACCATTCACGTATATTCGATCGTTTCATGTGGCAAAAAAATCAAGGAAGTTTCTGGGTAGAACATTGAAGAAAAAAAAGAAGAAAAAACCCTTTTTTGAACCAGCAACCTTTCTCGATTTTTTTGACAGAAAAAACAATCGAATCTACGTGTTTCATTTCCACCATCGGGCTGCAAATTGCATCTAGCTTTTTTACAAATTTTTTTTTTCATTTTTCTGAAATTTTCAATTTTTGCATTTTTTTTCATTTTCCCTCCTTAAACCGGTTTAGCAAAATTCTTTTCCGGTTTACCAGAAATTTCCACGTTTTTTGATTCAAATTTCGTCATTTGGATTTCGGTCCGATTTCCGACCGGTTTTTCCGGTAACCAGAAATCTCGGTCCGGTCTGGTTTTTTCGTCAAAACGGGATTGTAAACCTTGCTCCTTCCCCTCTCATCTCCCCTTCTTTGGCGTATTTGGAATACGAGGAACCGACTCATCTTTGACGCTGTGGAAAATTCTGTAATTGGCACTTTACGGCTTGCTGTAAGATCTACAGTAGACCTGTAGTCACATAGATACAAGAAGCACAAGCCTGATGTGCTCGCCTGGCGAACTCATGTACTTCTTTCAATTAATCTCATGTAATCTCATCCTGGTATGCCGGGGGCTTATCCTTTGTAATTTCTGCTGTACTTGGCTACTTTCGATCAATATATCAACGTAGCTGCCTAATTGTTCCAAAAAAAATAGTAACGTGAGATAATCTGTTCTTGCAATTTGTGTGGCGGCCATGGCAGAACTATCAACGTCACAAACCTGTACTAGCTAACTGCAAAGACTAATCAACCAGTCTACCGCCTGGTTTCGCAGAAAGCCGTTGAACGTTTCTCCTCTCCTGTTACTTTCCCACCCCAAGTCAGTCTCTCCTCTGGCGGTCCCAGATCCTGACTCCATGGCGACCGGCTAAATCCCGTCAGTTTTCCAACGCACGCGCGTCGAGGTTGGCCCCATCCCGGCAGCTTCTGCCTTCCGCTTCTTCTTCTTCTTCACGCGGCCATTAGTTTTGCTCCTCTGGCCGCCCTCATCCAGGTCACTTGCTCTGCTTCATCTTGCAGGGCGTTGAAGCCTCACAGCCCCTGCTGGGCCTCCGTTAGAGGGCCGCCTCACTCGGAGCTGCCCACCGCCGGCGACGGCGCGGGTGTGCTCCTCCGTCACTCGTCCCTTCCGCTCCCAGAAAACCAGGTTGACTATTAAAGTCCTCCAATTATTTTTTCCCCTGAGAAATACAACGATTGGAGTACGCTTTTGTATCTCGCTCTGGCGCTGCACGGCCATAGTCTGAATTCCGTTGAAGTGCTTAGTTAAAAGTCCAGTTCTGCGCTGCGAAAGATTGCTCTTTTGATTTTCAGGGACGATGGACGTTCTGAATATGTTCATATGAATGTTGAGATCTCTTGATTTTTTTAGTTGGAATGTTTGGTTTGTAATTGGATTCCTGCACTTGCGTTTGAATTCATCAACAAAATGAAAGCTTGAATTGTTTAATTGAAAGTTTGAAATGTTTTCAAATTGAAGGTTTTGCAGGCTAACTTTTCAGAGACCCAGTGCTTTCTTCACTGAAATCTAATTGCACTCTCTACAAGGCATCCACACGCCATCGGATTAGAGGCGAGCAGAGCACAAGTGCACATAAGAAAAGAACGGCACGGCGTCGATGGATAACAGGCCTATGAACCACCATGCCAACACCCTGTTTGAAAAAATGCTTGTGTGAAATGTAATGCCTCTGCTGCATGCTCCGTGGCCTCATCTACCATGTCGATGTGCCACATCGTTGTTCGACAAGAGAAACACGGCACATGTTCATCCTTCTCTGGTATTATCAATCTTTCTTTTTGCAAGAATTTATAGAGCTTAGAATGCAAAATCTCAGATGAAAAATTAACAAATCCATATGATGCAATCTATGGATGATTAGATACTCTGTTATTGGAATCCCAATTTGTGCTACTATTTATCTGATACACCAGGCAATTCAAAATTGATGCAACAGCTTGGTGAAAAGTGGCAGACTGATGTGCATTTTTTTGACTAAAAAATTGTATAATTGTAGCATTAGAAGAGATACTTATGATATGATCAATCAAATCACATTTACTATTCTAGTACTTTGATCTGATCCCCCTCTTGGCATCATACCTGAGTAAAGCATTTTGTGTCCAATATATGCACTCCATCATTATTTTCTATTGAAAATCTGATAAGATTGGAATTTGATATTTTATTTTTGATTCTTTGCTTTTTGCCCTCCATGTTCTACTTATGTGTTTATTACATGACTAATTTTTTGTCACATTACTTTCGTTTGAAAATGCAAGTCAATGCCCACCCAGAGAACGTGAGATGTTAATCAGATGTTGGCAACAACAAAAATACACTTTGAATGGTATAGGTTGGATTTTGAGAAAATGGTACGGTCTCTGAGTCCTTATGTCTCCTGATGGCCACGGCCTATGTTTAACAAGAACCGCATAGGTGCCTTACCACTTGAGTTTTGGTTCCTATAACCAAATTGATCAGCTATAAATATTCTCTTGTAGTTGTTATCACCTTATTTACTTTATGTGTTTAATGCGCTAGAAAGTTCAGTTGATTTCACCAAACAACTAATTGTCATGAAAAACTGAACCCAGCTGTAAACCTTTACCAAAAAAACTATATATGATGCATTAGAACATAAGAACACCTATATTTAGCCCAAGAATATGCAAGTTTTATCCTCAGCCTCTAATTTTCTCAAATTAGAAACTGTTTCTGAAACTGAATATTTGGAAAAATATATGTATTTACTCATGAATGAGTCATGAGTGTTGTAATCCAGTCTTTTTGCCACTCTTGCAAATATATATCATGACTAGGTTATTTTTATTATGATTTACGTATAACAAAGACTGTTGGCAAAGATTACGTATAACAAATTTTCATTTTTATATAGGTTGAATTTTCGAAAAGAAAAATGGTTCGGTCTCGAGAGACCTTGTGTCTCGAGATGCAAAGCAGCCTAACATTAGGCCACTTTCTGCATGTACTGAAATGATAAATGAATTCTGGTCAGCTACTATTGTCTGGAATCTTATGGTTACAATTGCTCAACAACAATGTAAGTCTATTAATAGTAGTTCACAAATAAAAATACAGATTACTCCTTTTAGGAAAAGGTGGGAGAACTGTGATAGCTAAGGATAACAATATAGTACTTCCTCAAGGCTATGTGAATTGTCAAACTTGCTCTGCTTAATGTTATTCAGTTTTAGAATAATAATGTTGCATTGTTTCTGATTACATTTTACACAGCCACATGAAGTATTTTCAGGTATTTTTTGCTGCTAATTTTTACTTCATTGCCAATATGCTGGGCTATTTAAAATTTCAGGTGACAACTCAGGGAACAAAGCTTTAGCAGTACGAGTATAGGATAGGCTGGCTATAAAATGTAAGTTTCAACAATTGATGATGTACAGTATAAACAGGTTGGTCGCTTCACACTAGGTACTAGCTCCTTTTCAATACCAAATGCTCTTTTCTGAAGCCAGATCAGCAGTGAGGCAAAAGAAAAAAAAAACACTATCATTTCAGAGTAACTGTAATTCCTAATGCAAATAGATCTTCATTTTGCACTAATGTCTTGGCTCATCATCGAAGGATATGTATGATAGGACTTTTTTTTTCTGAAGGCAGATGATAGGACTATTCATATTGGCAAAAAAAGCATGAATGAATTAGTCTATGCTCACAATTTGAGAAGTTTTAGTACATGCAGAAACTGCTCATTTCAGAGACCATTGCTCTAATATGACATCATTATCAACGAGAGTTGTTTTTCAACACTGGCAACTTACCACGTCTATATGTGATCAACCATGCTGAAGCGTCTCCGCTTTTCACAGGATCGAGTCGGTAAAGCGCTGATGAACAGACGCAACAGTACAGCATATAAAAAGCATAATTTTACATCTTTAAGTTATTACAAGTCTTAAATGATTTAAAACACGTAAGTAGCACAGCGGAAATCTACAAACACAACCTCTACTAAACTCGACGATACATGGCCGCACATCGAAGCCCTGCGATGTGGACCCGCTGAGGAACTCCACCAAGCAACAGCGGAAGCAAAATCTATACCTGCACAAAAACATAAAGAGCCAAACCCGGAGTACTAGTTACTCAGCAAGACTTACCCGTCAACGTGGCTAACTACAGCCGACTTCTAGAATGCAAAGGCTACAAAGGGTTAGGCTGACTCACTTGCATAAAAGCGCACTAATTACGTGGTCCTTACTTTCAAGTTTTAATTCCAATTAAGTATTTAACCAATAAAGCAGTGTTCATATATCTAGAACAGGTATAAGTAACAATACATCAACGGTGACAGTATATATAGCAAAATATGTAAATAACAGTAATGTAATAGACTAGCATCATCATCTCATCAATCATATCACACTACGAGGTGACTCAGTGAGCAAGGTTGCTCTTGACCGAGAGCGGCGGCATCGATGTACATCCTGCAGGAGAAAACCTGACCACACGCCATACGCGGCAAAGGCCACATACGGCAACCGTTTACGCTACGTACCACCAGAGTTGTACCAGATTCTACTCCTCCCGAGGAAGGGCTCTCCCACCGCAGCCCCCGTCCCGGACGGCTGACTGCGCGGGACGCCACCCTACCTCTCCCAAATACCATGATAGAAAGAGTAAAGTATCTACCAGACATCCAGGGCGACGCAGGCTACTAGGTTTACTAGGCCCATAAAAACACTAGCATGTGAGTCAGTACGTTCAAACTTGCTCAACAGGGCCAACAACGGACGGTCCTTAATCGACACAGACGGGGCTACCACCGTGAAGGCCCAGCCTTCTCGCACCATCCTACACAAACAATTCCCCGTCCGGTCTCAACAAATCCTAAATCCAGCTAGTACAATCCAGGAGTCCCTATCATGCGAGTGGGACCTACCACTCGACTTCTACCGTCCGCTAACCACTAAGCCTAGCAAGTTCTAACGTAACCTAGACCACATCTACAAAAATAGGACACAAGGTAGGATATGGAAGGGTAGTCCTAATGCAGTTCTAAGTTTTCATATCAACTCCTAATAAACCTAATGCACAATCAATTACTAGCCCCAATCAAGTGCGAAAATAAAATCCTAAATAGGGAGGCATGCACCGGGGCTTGCCTGGCTCAGGAGCTACACTAGCTGGGTCAGCGGGGTCAGTGTCCTGCTGCGGCTGCTCCTCCAGCACCTCCTAGGTCTGTTCCTCCGGCAGTTGGAAGTCCAGTGGCTCCGGAGTCGTCTCTGTCACTACACGTTATGACAAGGATAAATAATGCATGTTAGATGCAAAGATAATATGATGCAATTAATGATTTAATTACTTGATAGGACAGTCATTTGCACTGTAAGTGCAAATGATTAACTTTGTTAACTAATTTCGTCTGGAGTATTTCCTTCATTATCTTTTAATTAAGTTCACCATTAATCAACTTGGTTAGGTTAAATGAATAATTTGATTTAGAAAATTAATTTATATCCAGTGGCATTTTTCTGGTGAAATCCACCACTGAAAGTAATTTATGGTGAAGTTTGATGATTTGTTTCCTTACAGATTAATTATAATAATTTAAACAATGCACAGCACGATTTAAATCATAAGTAAATGATTAGACATCATATGACAGTTGAAAAATGCTCTGTATGTGTGTTATCAGATCCTTTACAAGCATGCAGGAGTCCATGATTTATGGAGTAACAGGGAATTAATTATAAATTAAACAAGATCTGTATAGAAGTATTTTTACAGGAAACAGAGAACAAGTTTTGTGTGATGTGGCATTTTTGACAGATAGATCTGAGCACAGGGAATCCAACAAAATTTGATTCACATTTTTTTGAGGTGTGTACGATTTATCAAGCATTTTACAACTTTCAGGAAATTTTTGGTAATTTACGGATATTCGAAATGTATTAAAAAGGGGCGGACCACTCAGATCGGGGCAACATAAGGGCCACCCAATCTGGGCCACAACAGATCTAGGTCGGCCACACGGGATCTGTCCACTCGGTGGCGAAGGCACACCGAGGGCCACGCGGGACGGCACACCGGATCCGGTGTAGCCACACCCGATCCGCGGTGTGTGGTCAATGGTGCGCCGGTCGGCGTTGTCGCCGGCGGACGGCGGCGCGGCTCGCCGGAACGAGGTTCTGGTGGCCCAATGGACTGTCCGAGGGCACGGTAGGGAGGCTCGGGGAGTGGAGAGCTCACCTAGTTGCGTAGCTCGCGCGGGGAAGGCCGGAGCGGGGTCGACGACGAGCGATGGCCGGCGGTGTCATACCCTAATTTCTGGAGCATGTTGTGCATCATGTATCAGTCCCTGGATCAGTACCTGATACGCACAAGAACACAGATATGGTAATCAAAAGCATACTTCGATTAGGTAAATAGTATAGTACCTTATAGACAGCCCTTAGTGGCGGTACGACAAGGATTCAGAAATTTCCAAGTCCTTCCGACCAACTACTGGCTGAGCAGACAAACAGCGGAAACACGGCCCAAGCCACAAGCAGACTTGAGAGGCAGAACGAAAACCAGACGTCGTCGTCTCCTACGAAGACTTCTCTCACTAAAAACAATAAACGCAAACGCGTGAGTACATAAGGTACTCAGCAAACCCTAACACAAGGGGTAATTATATGCAAGGGTATAAACAAGGATAAGGCTGGAGGTTCATCATCATATCGGCGGAAAGCCAATTTTTATGCAAGGGTTGATTTTTGAAAACAAAACCAGTTCGCAAACTAAGTCAGGTATAGTAATTAGATATAGTGGGGTTGGTTGGCCCTGGGGGAGATGCAATCCATCCCGCCAGTTCCCAAATTTTAATGCTGGCAGGAAACCAGCGCACGGCTCCAAACCGGTGTTATTCCAAAAACACACGCACCAAGGATAACTCACGCCAAAGTCTAATCATTGTGTGGCCATGGCTTTCGCGTTGTCCAATACCGTGGAACACGGCTATCCGGATAGATTATACACTCTGCAGAGGTTGTACACTTTACCCACAAGGTACCCAGTCTTTCCCAGTGCCCTGGTTCCGACTGGATACTAATGGTCCCGTACCTGCCCAGTGTCACCTCGGTACCACCCCGGAAAATCTACGACCAGGGGCTTCACATCAATTTAAATATCATGGCCATCAACTTTCACTTGCCGGACCCGACGCCAATCTCGTCAAGATCTTCTCCTGGCTTCCGGTTGCAACTCCCTGCCTCCTGGTGGTACCGGGCGATCACTAGTAGGGTGTGGTTCCAAACCCTGCCCATTCAGGGGCTTGTGGTTGCACGAGGGTGCTAGGCCAGACGGCACATGAACCGGTCCTTATACGACCGAAGCAAGCATCTTCAATAGCTACCCTCCTGCGAGGAGTAGCGTCCCAGAGATAGCCTCCCCACTGAGGTCTACCTCGCTTGCTCCCGTCAAAAGCATACCCCCACTATGGGTTGCACTTACTATTCCCATCCATTTTCACTTTACACACTCATCACCAAGCACACGCACACATTTTTACACAAAAAGCATGTGTATCAGATTTTATTAAGTACACGGTGTGAATAAATCCTAAGCAGCATATTACTCCAACACATCATTAAGAATTAATGATGGTGGTTCCTAGGTTTATCAAGGAGATTAGGATAAGCAATATCAAGGCATGGCAATCAACAATTACTTAGGTCATTCTAAGCATTTAAATCATCTTTAAATACCATGCATGTTTTATTTGAAATCAAGCTCTATGTGGGATTATTTGCAAACATGGGATCAACATGATCAATGGGAGTTAGGGCTTGCCTGGAAATCGCTTTCCTAATCTTTAAACTCTGACTCGAGGCTTGTTTCTCCGAGTTGGTCTTCGCGCTTGGAGTCCTCAGCAGCTCTTCGAATTCCTCAGGCTCTTCCTCGGCTCTCGCGTAAACTAGCGCATAAAACAGTACGTATAAACTACCGCAAAAGAAATAAAAATCGAGGAAAGCCAAATAAGACCCAATTAACTTCAATTAAGAATCCAAGAAACTTCAGTGAGGAACAGGGACAAGAATCATGCATGATGCAGCATATTTAATGCAGGGTATGTTATGTGTCATAGGTGATACACCTGGCCTTGTAAGGGCCATATTCACCTAGACAAGTTATTAGTTATCTATTTTCTCTAATATATGAACATGGGTGCGTGGTTATGCATATGATCCTTGTTGGGCGAACACCTTAGGGTGAAGATGATGAGATGCATGTGCTTCATGGATGGTGGTTGCGTGCATATCTAATATGCAAGCTTCTGTATTATTTCTATAAAAAGAACATGCATGAATGCAGGTGATGGTATATGCAGCGTGTGTACGTGACTATGCGTGATATGAATGTATGACTGCAGATAGAATGCCAAGATCAAATAAGGTCAAAAGGCAATTTAAAATATCAGATAACTCCAATAAGATCCAATAAAAGATTAATTATAAGAGCAGAGCAATAAATCAAAAGGAATTGGGCGAGGGTACTAGGTTAGGCTTGATCGAGCGGGGGTTGATTTAGGTTAGGCTCGAGATTACGGTTGTGATAAGAGAAAAGTACTAGGTTGGAAGTGAATCGATACGAATGATCGTTAGATTTAATGCTAGCGAGTAAAAGAATGGATAGGTTATACGAGGATGAATTAAGAGGTGCGGGAGATATTAGGCGGAATAGCATCACAGGATGGGTTAGGTTTACATGCGCAGATATTTGCGACATGCGTGATCATCATCGCAGGATTAACCGAGAAATGATATAAGAAGTGAGGGGTATTTTAGGGATCAATGCTTTCTAGACCTGGTGTGGGGATTCAAGAACAGTACCACGAGGTACTTCGCGACTCCACGAACTCGTGGGCGCGAGAATCACCCAAAACGGAGTTCGGATTAAAAAGATATGGACCTTTAAGGATTGGGGGCTAATTTGTAATTATAAAAAGGTTTTTGAGGGCTTAAGTGTAATTACAGAATAGGTCCAGGGACCTATCTGTAGTTATTAAAAGTTTAGGGGTCTAGGTGTAAAAAGACAGGGGTTAAAACATAATTACAGAAAAGTTTAGGTACTTTTCTGTAAAAATGCAGGGCTTAAACAAGATTATTGAAAAGGTCAGGGGCCTATCTGCAAAATTTACAGGCCCGGGTATTTTCCTGAATTTTAGGATTTATTTTTGTATAGGAAATTGGTTTATTGTGCAATGCTGACGTCATTAAGGGAAAAGGTTTGTTTTAAACTGAAAACTCCGTGGACTTGGTCCATGGGGCCCGTGGACCGGGGGTGGGCGGTGGTCCACCGGTCCACGGTGGACCGGGAGGCGGCCCGCGGCGGGGGCTCGCCGGGGAGCTCGCCGGCGGCGCGAGGGAGAGGAGCGGGGTCACGGGGAGCGGTCGCCGGGGAAGCGCGTGCGAAGGCGAAGCCGTGGACGAGCACATCGACGGCGGAGAGGAGGAGAGCGGCGGCGAGGGCCCGCCGGAGATGGCTGCGACGGCGGCGTGCAACGGGAATCGGCGAGGAATGGATCTCTTGCGTGCGCGTGTGGCTGCGCGGGTACGCGGTGGCGTGGCGAAGGCGGCGCGCGCCTCGGCTTGGCCGGGCGCGGCCGGAGAGGTGCCGACGACGAGGGGGACCATGGCGGCGAGGTCGACTCGGTGGAGAGCTTCGCGCGAGAGGAGTGGAGGGGAAAGGAGAGGGGGAAAGAGAAGAGGAGGTCGCGGTGAAGCTCACCGAGCGTCTCAGACGGGCGAAGGCGGTCCGGGCGAGGTCGACATCGAAAGGGGGTGGCCGGAACCCTAGCTCTTGCGGCGGCGCAGTCCCGAGCTCCGCTGCGCGAGGGTTGAGGGGCGTCGGGGCGCGTACGGCTCGCCGAGGGCTCGAGGAGAGGAGGGAAAAGGAGAGGGGCTTGCGCGGCTGCGGCGTGGTCGCCGGAGGTGCTCGTCGGAGTCAGCGAGAGAGAGAGAGAGAGAGAGAGAGGGAGAGAGAGAGAGAGAGGGAGACGAGCGGCGTCGAGAAGGAGGAGAAGGGAGGGGCTCGGGCGCGTTTTATGGACGAGGTAAGTCAGTTCGGAACAGGAAGGCGGTGGCGCGTTTTGCGGTGGCCGGTCGGCGGCTCCGGCGGTGGCGGGTCGGGGCCGGGGCCCCCGGGCGCGGCGGCGGCCACGCGGAGGAAGAAGCTGACGGGGCAGGGCCCGCACGTCAGTGACGTTGAGAGGGAGAGAAGGGGCGTCTGGGGTTGGGCCGAGCTGGGCCGACGTGGGCCGGGCGCGGGAGGAAAGGAGGAGAAGAGTGGATCGGGCCGGGAAGAAGGGAAAGGGGAGATTCGGCCCAGGGGAAGATAGAATAAGGAAAATGCTTTGAACATTTCTGGAATTTAAATTTGAAAGGATTTCAAATTCAAACAAAAACAAAGGTTGATCAAACACTCAAAACAAATCCAATAAAACACGAATATGCATATGGTGAAGATTGTGCAGGTTTTAAAATTCAATCTTTTGAAAATTGAATGCGCATTAGCTCAAACTAGAACAAATTTATTTAATTTGTTGTAAATTCGAAAAGTTCAAATTTTAGTGAACTTTTAAATGAACACAAGCACTAGAGCACATATTTTATTTTCCCAAAAATTTCAAATTCAAACTAGGTTCAATTATTTAGTGAAATTTTATTTTGGAGAAATCATGGAAGGTAAGAGTTTAGAAAAGGTTCAAATTTGGGGAGATTTTTGTCTCTTTTTTATCTTTATTTATTTTTCTTCTTTTCTTTTTCTTTTGCCCCGGAAAAGTAGGGTATTACAGGCGGTGGAGCTTCGGCGGCGGCTGCAGCTTGAAGAAGAGCACGAGTGACTTGGTTTCTTGGCGTCCGAGCTTCAGGGCATCGAGGGGAAGGCCGACGGTGGCACGGTTGACGACGAGGTAGCTCATAGAAGGGTGTTTACCGGAGGGGCATCGCGGCGGGGCGAGGTTGACCGGCGGCGGGGAAGAATCGAAATCCGGTGGCTTGAGCTGCGGTGACGAAGAATGGTGAGTCTAGGGGTACGCGAAAGAACCTGGTGCAGCACGGGGCACGAGGAATCAGAGCGGTACTCACCGGAGAGCACGAATCGACAGCGTGAAGGTGGATTGGTGGTTGCCGGGCTTTGGGAAGAAGAGGCCGATTCCCCCTCTTCACGACGGAAGAAGACCACAGGCGCTAAGAGAAACTCAGTGGCGTCGCGGCGCACCTGCTTTCCTCGGCAGCTCGGACGGAGGGCGAGCGTGCAAGGGGCGCGGCGGCGAGCTCATTTGATGGCCGGCAATGGAGGATGGGCGGCTCTCTTGCTCGGGCTTGGGGGAAAAAGGCGAGGGAGGGAGCCGGGAGAGGAGCGGAGCGCCCTTTTGGAGCTGCGAGGCATCCAGGGAGCGGGGCCGGGGCGGCACGACGGCGTCGTACGCCGGCGGACACGCGGCGCTAAAGTTCGGCTCCCTTCAGTGAGGGAGACGACGCTGACGAGCGGGTCCCACAGCATCTTTTCCTTTTTTTCGGATTAATTCAAACTGTGACTTTCCTCAACGTTTGGCACACTATTAAAAATAGCAAACCAAGTCCAAAAATCACGAAACTGGTCCCTTTGGAAAGCCCTTGAACTGAACTAATGTCTGGCCAACATGCACATCTGGTCTCCCAGTAGATTTAAAACTGCAGCTGGTCAAAATAGGGTACTTTCTAAGTTTCCAAGATTTATTTGGACATCCAAAAGAATTTCTAAAATCACCAAAAATTCTCCAAACTTCTTTCTCTCTGAGCTACATCCACTGGTATTTTTGTTTGCTCAAGTTGTTGTTGAAAAGTTTGAGTCCCTTCACAAGTCTTCATTTGGCAATTGTTTGAATATTTTATTTCGAATTTGGATTTGCTTCAAATTTGTGTTCTGTGCAGTTGAGTTCTTTGAACTGGCTGGGATTCAGTGACACGGGGTGTCACACATGCATGGCCAATGACTACGACGTTTTAAACTACAACTAGAGAGGCAATTTATATGGCAGGCCAAAAAGCCATCTGATACATTTCATTTGATTTTATCAGACTAAAAAATAAAGCAGAAGCATTTTATGGATTCAAAGCCAAACAATGTATAATTTGACAGTAGTATTTATTAGGATGCTAAAAAAAATATAATTTCACCTTGTAACTCCATAGAGTTGTCTCATGCCTGCACGTTTCCCTCATTTCTTATTATGTACTGTATTAATTAATTTAACAAGAGCAGTGTAGAGTTAATATCAAATATGCTGAATAACTCTCCTTTCTCATGCTGTGATAAAATAAAAACTCATCACTTTAGTATTCTTTATTTCTCATTATGCATATTAGAAGCTGTTAACGTATTTCTTGAAATGCTTTTTATGGTCATCCAGATATTTGAGACATCCAAGAATATGAATAATAGTTGTCTATGTTTAATATCATAAAGATGTATCTTTCTTATATGGGGTCATATCAGCACTTAAAACTCTCCTACGTAACCACCAGAACTGAAACTAAATTTGTTTCCCATTGATGGGTTCAAGTGAGAAGAAACATATCAGCCAAAGTACAACTCTGTTGGTTATTCACTAAGCTTACTATATGATGGTTTGACCAGGGGCCACACAACTAAAAATAAATATACAACAAGAGCGCGGCAATGCCGCGCGGCCTTTCTAGTGTAATCTCATCCTGGTATGCCGGGGGCTTATCCTTTGTAATTTCTGCTGTACTGGGCTACTTTCTGTCAATATATCAACGTAGCTGGAAAGATGATCTGTTTTTGCAACTTGTGTGGCGGCCATGGCAGAACTATCAACGCCACAAACCTGTTCTAGCTAACTGCAAAGGCCAATCAACCAGTCTACTGTACTGCTTGAGTGAGTCACTGTCCGGTTTTTGCAGAATGACGTTGAACTTGAACGTTTCTTCTCTCCTCTCCCTGTAATCCTTTCCCACCACAACCAAAGTCTCTCCTTCGGTGGTCCCAGATCGTGACTCCATGGCGACCGGCAAAATCCCGTCGGTTTTTCAACGCACGCGCGTCGAGGTTGGCCCCATCCGAGCAGCTTCCGCCTTCCGCTTCCTCTTCTTCACGCGGCCATTAGTTTTGCTCCTACGGCCGCACTCATCCAGGTCACTCGCGCTGCTCCATCTTGCAGGGCGTTGAAGCATCGCAGCCCCTACTGGGCCGCCGTCCGAGGGCCGCCTTACTCGGAGCTGCCCACCGCCGGCGACGGCGTGGGTGTGCTACTCCGTCACTCGTCCCTTCCGCTCCCAGAAAACCAGGTTGACTATTCAAGTCCTTCAATGGTTCCCTCCCTCCCTCCCTCCCTCTTAGAAATGCTTTTGTATCTCGCTCTGGCGCTGCACGGCCATAGTATGAATTCCGTTGAAGTTCTTAGTTAAAAGCCCAGTTCTGCGCTGCGAAAGATTGCACTTTTGATTTCAAGGGACGATGGGTGTTCTGAATATGTTCATTTGAATGTTGAAGTGTCTTTATTTTTTCTTAGTTGCAATGTTTGGTTTGTAATTGGATTCCTGCACTTGCGTTTCTTTTATCATCAACAAAATGAAAACTTGAATTGTTTAATTGAAAGTTTCAAATGTTTTCCATTGGAAGGTTTTGCAGGATGCCTGTTCAGATCCAGTGCTTGCTTGACTGACACCGAACTGCACTCTAAACAAGGCATACACACGCCGTCGGATTAGAGCCGAGCAAAATACCAACAACATTTTTAGAGGAACATGTATCAGTAATTGATGAGAGGAAAATTCCTTGTAGCGCACCGTCAGTTTCCTTGGAGGATTCTATTCCTGTCTCTAGTGTATGAATCAAAAAGTGTCTGACCCACATTCAAAGAGAAAAGAAAACAAATCATCGTCTTTCCCACCCACCTCATCAGCTCTTCCCATCCATTCCAGTCTCACCAGTGCCCGTGCTCCCATCTTTTTCCCCTCAGTCTCGCTGTTGTCATCGCCAACTGCACTCCTGCCACAGCTACTTCTCACCAGTACCCAAGGTCCCACAGCAGATCCATGCTACCACTGTTGCTGTTCTCCACTTTTAAACTCCAAATTAAACAATTTTCTTATTAGCTTCAGTTTGTACCCAAAAACTTCGTTGGAGTCAAGGAGTAACATTGCTTTTGAGCTCGTCTAGCCAGTATATGGTGTGAACATACCTCTCTTCTCTCTTGTATCTTGATTCGGTTTACACTCCAAAAGAAAACTATGCGCTGACATTTCTTTTTCTGGCATTCTGTGCTTAAAGATGAGATTGACAAACTGGAGGACATAAAAAATATTCTGAACTTTTGATTTGATTGTTTGATTCAGGAGTAAAAGGAAAACCGCACACTGTCAGCTTGAAGGCAAGAACAAGAAAGGAAAGGCGATGCCGCCCCCAGTGGTAAGCGCATTGGAAGGTCCCATGGCCTCCCTGTTGGAGAAGCTTGGTGATTTGCTTACAGACAAATACAAGCTGCTCAATGAAACTAAGGAACAAATCATCTTCCTCAAATATGAGCTCGGGAGCATGCACGTGTTCCTGAAGAAGATGTCAGATACAGAGGAGCCTGGTCAGCAAGACAAGTACTGGGCAAATGAGATACGTGAACTCTCCTATGACATCGAGGACAGTGTCAACGACTTCATGTACAATGTCGAACGCAACTCAAATCCACGTGGACTCAAGGGGTTCGTCGACCAAATCATGAGTTTTCTAGCAACCATCAATACTCGGCATGAGATCGCCAAAGAGTTACAAGGCCTGAAGAGGCGTGTCATAGAGGTTAGTGAGCGCCGTACAAGGTACAAGATTGATGATGCTGTCTCCAAGCCAAACAGCACAACCCTCGACCTTCGTTTGTTAGCTCTTTATGCAGAGACAGCAGGCCTTGTGGGTATCGATGAGCCCATGGAGGAGTTCATCCAGTTGATGAGTGAACAGGGTGTGCCTGTATCTGAACGAAAGGTTCTCTCTATCGTGGGATTCGGTGGTCTTGGAAAAACTACACTTGCAAATCAGATTTTTCGTAGGATGGAGGGGCAGTTTCAGTGTCGAGCATTTATTTCGGTGTCCCAGAAACCAAACATAAGGAGGATTTTCAGAACTATATTGTGTCAAGTTGACCCTTTAGCATGTGATCATAATAACTTGGAATCATGGGATGACATTGAATATATTAGTGCACTGCGAAAGGTCATTTTTGACAAAAGGTATGGCAACCTGCAAAGACTTTTGTCCTGAAGTAATTAATAGGAAAAAGTCCATATTACTCCCCTCAAGTATAACCAAAGTCCACTTAACCCCCTAAACTATCTTTTGGTTCATTTTACCCTTTAAACTATTTCATTTGGTTTGATTGACCCCTTAATACAATTTGTCTTTTTTATTTCTCCATGCACAAATTGAATTTTAATTTAAACTTTGCATGGATGTAGTGAATATCACAATGTATGTCAGAAAAATATATCATGAATTTTTTGTCATCATTTTCAATGTAATATTGTATCCCAAGAGTTACTTAATTATTAAATATCTCAGCCATCAAAATAATGATAATTTTTTCTTATATTTTTATAACATGAGTTACGATGTCTACTATCATCTCGCAAATTTGAACCTAATGCCACACTTGTGCATGGAGAAATAAAAAAAATACATTGTATTAGGGGGTAAATTAAACCAAGTGACATAGTTTAGGGTGTGAAATGAACCAAAAAATAGTTGAGGGGTTATGTAGACTTTGACTACACTTGAGGGGAGTAATTAATATGTGTCAGTTTAATTTTTCTCTTTTAAAGATTTTTTAGCTTGCAAGTATTCTGTCGGCAACATATATAGCCAACATTCTTTTGTGTGAATGTTTCTTCTTTGACCTTGTTCGCCTGCAATTACGTTGGATGTTGATGTTTCAGCAGCACAACGAAATAGCTTACAGAATACATAAATAACCACTGGGGTTTCACCTAAAATTTCATTGTTATAGGGGTTGGGATCGAGGCCCATCCATCAAGGTTATGATTACATCAGCATGCCTTGTTAGGCCTTTGGGGAGGAGAGGGAATTACACCATTTTATGGGCGTTGTGTGCATCGCAATTTGGCCATCTATAGCGCCAAAGTAGAGCATCGTTCCTGCATGCAAGATGCAATCGCTCGTGTGATGGTTGCAGCTCACGGTAGACCAAATCATGGCGGTGCTCTTCCAGAATTTCCAACAGCATATGCGGATAAGACTTCAAAAGCGAGAGGCGTCTATGTTTTCCTTTTTAGTAGAAAATCCTGTTTTTAGGGTTCTACTCTCCCAAAACTCAATGTATTTTGGCTCATGGCAAAAGTACAGCTATTGTGCATACATCCTGCAATTTTAACTATTGCTCTACCCTGCAAAACTTTTATCATAATAATACTTGACGTTTCGGTCTACAAAGCAATTCTAAAGAAGCCTGCACCTATGCCCTAAGTAGATCATCTCTAATAGATCCCCAATATGGCCCCAGACCCCAATAAACTGCCAACTAGCATACTGTAATCAGTAGCACACCAACATCTTGACTCTCAGCCTCCCCTTGCAACTGTATATAAGACTGGGTAACCTTCATTCCCTTCCTAGATAGTTTCTCTTTTCGTGCTTGGGCTGTGTATAGTTAGTTAGCCCTGCACATTTTTAGTGCCTGGAGTTTGTAATTACTAGTTTATTTCCTATATATATATATATATATATATATATATATATATATATATATATATATATATATATATATATATATATATATACATATATATATATATACCTCTTATTTTATAGCTGGCTATAGAATAACTTATTCTGTGACCACTTCTGTATTGTAAATTACGACATTCGTGTATAGTGATTTACGATATTTTGCTACGTGATTTACTATATTTTTACCATGGTTGATCTTTCAAAACGTGTGTGAACGCTGATGTCGTAAATTTGTTTAAATTTATCGTAAATCCGTGACAAAATTATCGTAAAACTGTTTTATCGTAATTTACGACATTTGAATATAGTGATTTACGAAAAAAAATTTGATGTGTTTTACTAGACTTTTGTCGTAATTTTGCATGTGACACGTGTCCTTGAACATTATGTTGTAAATTTTGTTCAAATTGTTGTAAATTCTATTCAAAATAGAAGTGGCTATAGAATAAGCTATTATATATATATATATATAATTACCACAGTAGGAGCTTTCCCTACTGTATTTCCCTAAAAAAACTGTCATATTTGGGATTAAACATGGTCCAACAAATCCTCAATATGGTCCCCAATACCAATAGTTTTATGGGGCTGCCCCACTATCACCCCTCCTTGCCCCAAAAGAAAGGGGAAGCCCCCTTTTCCTAACAGCTCGGACCCACTCTTTCTTGGCGCCAGGGAACACTAGTTGCTGCTCCTGACGGCAACAGCAGACAACCTCTCTCTCTCTCTCTCTCTCTCTCTCTCTCTCTCTCTCTCTCTCTCTCTCTCTAGTTGCTGCTCTTTTGTTTGATATATCCTTATGTAGATATCATCGCAAGTGAAGTTGGATTGCATGAGTTATTTTGTTGTTTTTTTCCTTTTTACGGTCGTGAGGATACTCTTATGTAACATTCTCTAGTTGTAATGCTTGTTATACTCCATTTGACTTATTTGGCAGGTACTTTATTGTAATTGACGACATATGGGATGCTGCTGCATGGTATATTATCAAATGTGCTATTCCGGAAAACAACAATGGAAGCATACTAATAACAACCACACGAATTCAGACTGTGGCCATGGCGTGCTGCGCTGATCACCCTGAATATGTTTATAACATGAAGCCCCTCAGTGACCAAGACTCAAGAAGGTTATTTTTCAGGAGAATATTTGGTTCAGATGATGATTGTCCTCCGCATTTGAAAGATGTTTCAGCTGAAATTTTGAAGAAATGTGGTGGTATGCCACTTGCAATTATCGCGATATCTAGTCTTCTTGCCTGTAAGACAAACATGCACAACAAGGAGCATTGGGACTATGTACGGAACTCTTTGGGCAACCTTGAAGTGAGCTCGAGCTTGGAAGGCATGAGGCAAATATTGAACCTCAGCTACATAAATCTTCCTAATTATTTGAAGACCTGCATGCTATATCTAGGTATTTATCCAGAGGACTACATAATAGAAAAAAGTGATTTAATTAAGCAATGGGTAGCTGAAGGTTTCATAAGGAAAGCTCATCGAACAGATCCAGAGGATGTAGCAAGGAGATACTTTAATGAGCTTCTCAACATGAGTATGGTTCAACCCGTATATACCGACTGCAATGGCGAGGTGATGTCTTGCAGGGTACATGATATGATGCTTGATCTTATCCTGCATAAGTCCAGAGAAGATAATTTTATCACTGTAATAGACCATGAAGTAGACATGATAACACAACAAGGCAAGATCCGTCGACTATCACTCCACTTGGACCGTGCAATAAATGATAGAATAGTGAGATCCAACCAGCTATCCCAGATACGGACATTTGCAAGGTTTGGTAGCACTTCGTATTTACCGCCTTTTCAGCAATTCAAGCATCTTCGTGTTTTAGTAATCAGAACAGCAGAAAGTTCTTCATCAGAGGCTCTTGACTTCACCGGGATATGTCATTTATTTCTTTTGAAATGCCTAAAGATTTCAACATACAATGCTGTAAGATTACCTAGAAAAGTTGGAGGTTTGCGGAAATTGGAGATGTTTGAAATTGCAAGCAAACTAGCCTCCCCTGAGAAACAACTTCCATCAGACATTGTTCATTTGAACCTGTTGCAACATCTGCGGGTTAGATTTGATACAAGGTTGCCTGCTGGTATTGGGAACATTAAATCATTGCGTACTCTGAGATGCTTTCATTTGGACACAACCTTAGACAATATCAAGGGTCTCGCAGAACTGAAAAATTTAACAGATCTTTGTGTACTGGGTTTCGGCTCTAGTACTGCAGGCTCTATTCCTGCAGATGAGATGGTGGAGAGAGCTAGGGAAGTTATGCGCACGTGCCTTGAAAAACTTTACAACCTCAAATGTCTAAAGATGGTTTGGAGCCCCATCAGCGGTTGCTTGGATGTATTGAGTCAAGTACATGCTTCTTTCTGCCATCTCCAGAGATTCATTGCACATGGTTCCTGCTGGTTCTCGAAGGTTCCCAAGTGGATAGGCAAACTACATTATCTCCACGAATTGAGGCTCAGTGTTGAGGAAGTTTTGGAGGATGATGTCGGATTGCTAGCACAGTTGTCTTCCCTTACCAATCTAGACCTGTTCATCCATGGAACTCCTAACGATAAGATCATTTTCCGTGGAAGTGGGTTCCCTGTTCTGAAGCATTTTATAGTTGCCTGTTGCAGGATATCTTGCCTGACCTTCGAATCTGGGCCAATGGCGAAGCTAGAAACAATCAAGCTACTATTGAATGCAAAGGGGTGGGACAGGTACGGCGCTGCCCCTGCTGGCCTCGAGCACCTATTAGGGATCAAGAAAATCACAGTGGATATTGCGGGCCGTCGTGCCAAGAAATCCAACAGAAGAGCTGCAGAGTCTGTGTTGAGACACGCAATCAACATGCACCCATATCATCCTATTGCTGAGATTCATTGTTACGATTATCAAAGATTCCCGTTCACTGATGATCTGGATTCTGAGGATGAGCAAGAGGACGTGGCGGGTAGCAGAATTTGATGCCGACCGGTACGTATGCACTATTTTTTGTACAATACAAAGACAATACACAGTACGTATATATATGGGTCAGAAATGTTCGTTTCTTTATGGATAAAAAATATCTCTTGTTTTATTCGAAACTGCAGTAGATATGCATACGTAGTATTGCGTCTAACGTATTTGCCTAAACCTATTATGGACAGGATCTCGGCATCGAGTGCCAGCCATGTTACCACTTCATCTATGGGCTTGGTCCTGCCTTCTTGGTCGTCTCAGGATTTTGCCTTATGTGCCACCGAACTGCATCGACTCAACCTATGCATCGCTACCCTTTCTCGGTGAACGGTGATATATGTATGAGCTGTTGGTTTGAGATTTCGTAGATGTTTCTGAATGAACTACGTCAGTACTACTGAATTGTTTTATTGAGTCTGTGTACCAACTTCTTTCCGTTTCATCTAATTTTGCTGTAATTTTTTTTTTGACTGTCAACGCGGGGGGGGGGGGGGGGGGGGGGGGGGGGGGGGCGGATCCCCACCTAAATTTTGCTGTATTTTTTTTTTTGACTGTCAACGCGGGGGGGGGGGGGGGGGAGGATCCCCACCTGAATTTTCTATTAAATATAATGGTTGCCAAAATCGGCCCGAAAAGAGTTACAGCATGGGTGAGACAATAGAAACACCGGGAGTTACACCAAATTACAGAGATGAACAAAGGAAAACACAACTCTCAACCGACTAAGAGACCAGCCCTAAGCTTTAACACGAGCTAAAGAACCACCACCAATCGTCGACAAGTGACACCACCGAACAACATACTTGCCAGCTTCACAATGGTCTTTGCACTGCCACACCACCCCTCGTAGCTACGCCGATCTGTTGCCGCCCTCCACTTCCAACAAGGGGAGGAAGCCTTGAGGGACCGAGGGACCAACCAACAAAAAGGGGACTAAGAATGGGGGAAGTACGCCGGCCACTGCTTACCGAAAACGTCGACCTCTCTTGAAGCTGATGAAGACACCTTTCCCAGCGCATCCGGTCTCCACGAGCCACCATCCGACGTCCTCTGTGGGGAGGAATCCACAAAGGAGGGAGGGCCAGCAAGCGTGGACGCACACGGCATATGTTTTGATGACGCCATCAACAAAGAGTTCGACGACGAAGCAGAGGCGCCAGCAGCAACCGCCCATCAAACCACAATGGCAGCCAACAACAAGGCCACAACCATAGGCCAGCTCGAAGAGGTAAGAGGAGAAGGGTCACAAAGACACACAAATCTCCAGAGCATCGGGGAAGAAACCAGTAGGAGGAGCTTGTTGTGCAGCCAAAGCAAAAGCCGAGCCGGACTGTCCGAAGGTGAATCACCTCACTGCACATGCAGCACTTTCGTTGGACATCATCCATGCACAAGATGAAGCTATTAACATGCTTCATCACCACCACACTCAGCACACTGACACCATGTAGCAAGGTAGTACAGCCACCATGGCCGCCAACCCACCAGCCACATAATGCAAGGCGCAAAGTCCCCCGACACGACCATTGCGCCGGGAGCAAGCGATTTTGAAGCATAGAACTTGAGCTCGGCCAAGAGAGGGGGGTAGGTGAGGGCACCACGGCAACGCCTCCAACGAGGAAAGTATCGTTACCGGCACCGGCAGCTTGCGGAACTAGGCTTTCACCCAATGTCCATCACCACCAAAACCAAGCAAATCTTGGCCTCCACCATTGGCCGAAGCCAAGGTGCCCCGTCGCCATGTTGCACAGCTCCACCAGGACGACCACGCAACCGCAGCGCCGTCGAGCCTGGACTAGTGGTCCACCCACCACGAACAGCTCGTCGGGCGTCGAACTCGTAGCCACGACGCGGAGCCGCTCGCCCGAGGCAGCGAAACGCGTCACCGCCGCCGGGATGCCGATGCACCATCCCACGCGCACCATGCACGCAGCTAGCGCATCATCTGCACGCCGCCGCCGTGTCGCCCCGGCACCAACGCCGACGCGGAGCCGTGCTTCGCCGCCGCCGGCGCCGCTGCATCACCAAGCCCCATCACCGTAGCACCAAGCCACAGCGCGTTGGGGACGACCAGATCCGGCTCGAGGGAGCCCGGATCCAACGAGCAGGGCACCGGACCGCCGTGGAGAAGCGTCGAGGCGCCTCATATCCGAACAGGGGGAGGAGGGCAACGGGGAGGAACGAAGAAAACACGAAGGAGGGCCGCGGACGGAGCCAGTTGTGCGGCTCCGCCGCTGGCTGCCGCCGCCGTGCGTGGCCTATGGCGGCGGCGGCCGACAATGTGCTGCTGGGGCGCGGCCTGTGGCGGCGGCGGCGGGTGTCGCCCTCGAGTCGCCTCGAGAGAGACGACGCGAGGGGCAGGCTCTCAGGGTATTCATTTATATTGGATATTGGATGTTTTATAACTAAACACGACCGTTCTTTGCATGCGATGGAATTAATGCTTCATTATTATTATTTTTTGTGGTTGAAAAACATTTTTTTGTACTGATCAAAGTAAGTAACCCCCTGCTTCGGCTGATCAGCTTCATCAGAGTCAGCGGTGGCGTATTACTACTGCGTTACCTAATGATCCAGATCATCAGTCTAATAATAGCATTTCAGTTTCAAAAGATGTGCGCCTTTTTGTTTTGTTTTTTTCCCTTCTTCGAACAACGATGATTTGATACAGAACAGTTGCTTCTCTCCGATGGTCCTCCGTCCCGGGTCTCATGCGTAGTAGCGCGTGGTGGAGTCCAGAAGCTGCACCTGTACAACCACGTCGGCGCTAAAGCTAGGCCCTGACTTATGAGCCGTTGGTCGCCGCCGGCAAACAACTCCGGCAAGCACAGCGTGACGGCCGTCCGCTTCTCGTTCACGAGCTGAGGAGGACTGCTCGCTGCGTCGCATGATGATTCATGCCATGTCTTCGAATCCATGTCGTGCAGCGGCGCGTCGTCGGGGGCAGGCTGTGGGCCGTTTCACGGAGCAAACGGGCGAGCAAAGCAGAGACCGCAGCCCAGTGAAGAACGGGACGCATCCAAGAGGAGCCCATGATGCACTAATCTACAGTGCAATCTACGCCATAGTACGTATATGGTATTTGATTGCTGCATGTTTTTCTTTTTTTTTTCCGAACAATGATTGCTGCGTGTGTTTATACTAGCAATCTACGCCATAGCTTGACGACGCGCATGAGCTCGGCGGACCACACAGATCAATGGTGAAGAAGCGAAGCCGTGCTGCGCTGTTCCGCGAAGCCGACGCGCGAGGCCAGCATGCACGGGGTATGGATGGGGCCTGCGAGCCCCTGATCGGGGAGCTGCAGCGCCACGACAAGGTCGTCGGCGGGAGAAGGGCGGCGAGTGGCGACCCATGAGGTGTCCTTCAATCGGCGCGGCGTTGGGCGCTGTTGGCGCGTGAGTTTGCGCGAGGTGGGCTGAATCAGCGACGCGCCCACCCGTGTTGTCCTTGCTCTAACTTTGCTTGTACAACGGCTAGTACTAGTCTAGTAGTCTTCTTGAATTTTCTTGCGCCAAGGGGGGCCGCACCATGGCCTCCGGCTGGCCGAGCCACTGTTCAGCGCATTCAAGGTTAGGCCCCAGCAGCTCCCCTGATCTTTTTATTTTGCTCCTCCGGCCAGACAGACTCATCCAGATCCAAGTCACGCAAACTAATCCATCTTGCACCCGTTGCGGAGAGCCCTTCTTGTGGCAGCCTCGGAACCCATTGTGCAGAGCCCTGCGCGCGAGGGCCGCCTGGCTCACACGGAGGTGCCCTCTGCCGGCGATGGCGTGGGTGTGCTACAGCTACTGCGTCGCCCGTTCCTTCTTCTCATAAGAAAACATGTTCACTTTTCAGCTCCTACTTTTTTCTTTCCTAAGACATAGAACGATTGGAGTATGATTGTAATCTCCCTCTGGCGCTGCTCGGCACTGATCTTATTTAAAAGTCCAGATCTGCGCCGTTACTGCATTTTTTATTTCTAGGGACGACGTGCGTTCTGAATATGTCCAGTTGAATGTTGAAATAATGAAATCTCTTGATTTTTTTTTCGTTTGTAACTGGATTCCTGCACTTGTGTTTTTTAATCCATCGAAACATGAAAGCTTGAAATGTTTACCAATCGAATGTTTTGCAGGCTGCCTGTTCAGATCTAGTGCTTTCTTGATTGACATCGAACTGCACTCTAAGCAAGGCGTCCACACACTGTCCGATTGGGAGGGAGTGAGGGAGCAGAGCACAAGTGAACATAAGAAAAGAAAGACTCTACGTCGATGGAGGCTGCGGTGGTGAGCGCTGCACATGGCGCCATGGGCTCCCTGCTCAGGAAGCTCGGAGATTTGCTCACAGACAAGTACAAGCTGCTCAAAGGAGCTAAGGGACAGATCATGTTCCTTAAAGCTGAGCTCGAACACATGCATGTGTTCCTGACGAAGATATCGGATACAGAGGAGCCCGATGAGCAAGACAAGTGCTGGGCGAAGGAGGTCCGTGAGCTGTCCTATGACATCGAGGACAGCATCAACGAGTTCATGCACCGTGTTGAATGTGAGTCCAGCAGCAAGCCACGCGGATTCAAAGGTTTCATCAACAGGAGCATGAACCTAATGACAACCATGAACACTCGACATGAGGTCGCCAAAGAGTTAGAAGGCCTCAAGAGACGGGTCATAGAAGTAAGCGAGCGACGCCTAAGGTACAAGGTTGAGGATGCTGTCTCCAAGCAACACAACACAACCATAGATACTCGCTTGTTAGCGCTCTATGCGGAGGCAGCTGGTCTTGTTGGTATTAACAGGCCAAGGGACAAGCTGATTCAGTTGTTGGATGAAAAGAGTGTTCCTGTACCTCAGCTAAAGGTGCTTTCTATTGTGGGATTTGGTGGTCTTGGAAAAACTACACTTGCAAACAAGATTTATGGCAAGATAAAAGGGCAATTCCAGTGTCAAGCATTTGTTTCTGTGTCCCAGAAACCAAACATAAGAAAGATTCTCAGAACTATATTATCTCAAGTTGTCCCTGCTTCTTCACGTCAGCATAATAATTTGGAAGCATGGGATGAGAATGAATTGATTAGTGCACTGCGAAAGTTCCTATTTGACAAAAGGTATGGAAACATAAAAATAATTTTGCTTTCAAGTAATTTATGATGTGTTAGTTATTTTATTTTCCGCATGTATTTTTTAGCATGCAAGTAATTCTGTCTGCAGCATTCTGATGTGCATGTGTTTCTTATTTCGGCTTTGTTTGCTTGTGGTTAACTAGCTTTTCACCTTGGATCCTGGGAGTCAGATTTTTTATCAGTACAACTAATAGGCACAATTATCACAATGAATGTGTTCTATAACTGTGTAGTTGTTATCAAATGCTTCAATACTTTGCTCCTACATAAAGATCATAGAGGCCTTATAAGTGCAGGTTTGTGAAGTTTAAGTCTTGAAAACCATGTTTTGTCTGTCAGTACTTCCCTCAAGCCAATTTTGTTCCGTCCTCACTAGCATCTAGTACTTACAGAGATTAAGTGTTGCCAAAGCTACTTCGATTCAGCGTTGACAATTATTACTCTAAAAACCAGTGAAGTGCACGACATATCTTTTTGTTTGATGTTGGCACCATTGGTTATTCTGACATCACAGAGGTCCCGCACATATCCCAAGTGACAGCCACTAAAGTTTCATCTTGCTTTCACCTTAATTACTCATGATACTTTTTGTGTACATTTTACATTGTCTGAATGCTTGTTATACTCCATTTGACTTATTTGGCAGGTACCTTATTGTAATTGACGACATATGGTCCGATTCGGCATGGTATATTATCAAATGTGCTCTTCCAGAAAACAATAAAGGTAGCAGAGTAATAACAACAACACGAGTTGAAACAGTGGCCACTGCGTGCTGCACTAATCATCCTGAATACATATATAAGATGAAGCCGCTATGTGACCGAGACTCAAGAAGGTTATTCTTCAAAAGAATATTTGGTTCAGAGATTGCTTGCCCTCTATATTTGAAAGATGTTTCAACTGAAATTTTGAAAAAATGTGGTGGTATGCCACTTGCAATTATCACAATATCTAGCATTCTAGCCAGTAACCCAAACAGACAGAAGGAGCAGTGGGACTTTGTACGAAAATCTTTGGGCTCCAACCTTAAAGTGAGCTCAAGCTTGGAACACATGAGACAAATATTGAACCTCAGCTATTTAAATCTTCCACATTATTTAAAGACTTGCTTTCTATATCTGGGTATTTATCCAGAGGACTGCACAATATTAAGGAATGACTTGACCAGGCAGTGGATGGCTGAAGGTTTTATAAGTAAAGTTCAAGGGGCAGATCCAAAGGATGTAGCAAAGAGCTACTTTAATGAGCTTATCAACATGAGTATGGTTCAACCTGTATATACCGACTACAATGGCGAGGTGATGTCTTGCAGGGTACATGATATGATGCTTGATCTTATCCTGCATAAGTCCAGAGAAGATAATTTTATCACTGTAATAGATCATGAAGTAGACATGATAACACAACAAGGCAAGATCCGTCGACTATCACTGCACATGGACCTTGCAACAAATGATAGAATAGTGAGATCCAACCAGCTAGCCCAGATACGAACATTTGCAAGGTTTGGTAGCACTTCATATTTACCTCCTTTTCAACTATTCAAGCATCTTCGTGTTTTAGTAATCAGAACAACAGAAAGGTCTTCGTCGGAGGTTCTTGACTTCACTGGGATATGTCATTTATTTCTTTTGAATTACCTAAAGATTTCCACAAACAGTGCTGTAAGGTTACCTAGAAAAGTTGGAGGTTTGAGGCAGTTGGAAGTGTTTGAAATAGAAAGCCAACTAGCATCCCCTGAGAACGAACTTCCATCAGACATTGTTCATTTGATCCAGTTACAGCATCTGCTGGTTCAATTTGGGACAAGGTTGCCTGCTGGTATCGGGAACATGAAATCCTTGCGTACTCTGAGATTCTTTGATTTGGCCACAACCTTAGACAATATCAAGGGTCTTGGAGAACTGACAAATTTAACAGATCTTCATATAACTCTTCATATAACTAAAGACTCTATTCTTCCAGATGGGATAGTGGAGAGAGCTAGGGAAGTTATGCGCACGTGCCTTGAAAAACTTTGCAACCTCAAGTGTCTATATATGGATTCGAGCCCCAGCAGCGGTTGCTCTGATTTATTGAGTGAAGTACGTGCTTCTTTCTGCCATCTCCAGAGATTCAGTACAAGTAGTGTTACTTACTGGTTCTCGAAGGTTCCCAAGTGGATAGGACAACTACATTATCTCCATGACTTGAGGCTCAGTGTTGACGAAGTTTTGGAGGAGGATGTTGGATTGCTAGCACAGTTGTCTTCCCTTACCCGTCTATACCTGTTCATCCATGGAACTCCTAACGATAAGATCATTTTCCGTGGAAGTGGGTTCCCTGCTCTGAAGGATTTAACAGTTTGCTGTTGCAGGATATCCTGCCTGACCTTCGAATCTGGGGCACTGACCAAGCTTGAAAGAATCACGCTCATGTTGAGTGCGAAGGGGTGGGACAGACACGGCGCTGCGCCTGCTGGCCTCGAGCACCTATTAGGGATCAAGAAAATCATAGTGGTGATTGCGGGCGGTGGTGCCAAGAAATCCAACATAAGGGCTGCAGAGTCCGTGTTGAGGAACGCAATCGACATGCACCCATGTCATCCTATTGCCGAGATGTCTTGTCACGATTTTGGGGAACTCGCATTCACCGATCGTCTGGATGATGAACAAGAGGACGTGGCGGGTAGCAGCATTTGATGCCGGCCGGTACGTATGCACTATTTTTCGTACGATACAAAGACAACTCGCGGTATATATATGGGTCAGAAATATTTGTTTCGTTATGGATAAAAAATAGGTCTTATTTTGTTATCGTACACTGCAGTACATATGCATAGCTGGTATTGCGTCGTAACCCAAACAGACAGAAGGAGCAGGGGGACTATGTACGAAAATCTTTGGGTTCTAACCTTGAAGTGAGCTCGAGCTTGGAAGGCATGAGGCAAATATTGAACCTCAGCTATTCAAATCTTCCACGTTATTTAAAGACTTGCTTTCTTTATCTAGGAATTTATCCAGAGGACTGCACAATATTTAGGGATGACTTAACCAGGCAGTGGGTGGCTGAAGGTTTTATAAGTAAAGTTCAAGGGGCAGATCCAGAGGTTGTTGAAAAGAGCTACTTTAATGAGCTTATCAACATGAGTATGATTCAACCTGCAGATACTGATGACTACAATGGTGAGGTAATGACTTGCAGGGTACATGATATGATGCTTGATCTTATCCTGCATAAGTCCAGAGAAGATAATTTTATCACTGTAATAGATCATGAAGTGGACATGATAACACAACAAGGCAAGATCCGTCGACTGTCACTCCACATGGATAGTGTGACAAATGATAGAATAGTGAGATCGAACCAGCTATCCCAGATACGAACATTTGCAAGGTTTGGTAGCAGTTCGTATTTACCTCCTTTTCAGCTATTCAAGCATCTTCGTGTTTTAGTAATCAGAACAGCAGAAAAATCTTCGTCGGTGGCTCTTGACTTCACTGGGATATGCCATTTATTTCTTTTGAAATACCTAAAGATTTCAACAAACAGTGCTGTAAGGTTGCCTAGAAAAGTTGGAGGTTTGCGGCAATTGGAAGTGTTTGAAATAACAAGCCAACTAGCGTCCCCTGAGAAAGAACTTCCATCAGATATTGTTCATTTGAGCCTGTTACATCATCTGCGGGTTAGTTTTTATATAAGGTTGCCTGCTGGTATTGGGAATATGAAATCCTTGCGTACTTTGGGATGCTTTTATTTGGGCACAACCTTAGACAATATCAAGGGTCTCGGAGAACTGACAAATTTAACATATCTTGGTATACAGGGTTTCTGCTCTATAACTGCAGGCTCTATTCCTGCAGATGAGATGGTGGAGAGAGCTAGGGAAGTTATGCGCACGTGCCTTGAAAAACTTTGCAATCTCAAATGTCTAGAGATGACAGAGAGCCACATCAGCGGTTGCTTGGATGTATTGAGTCAAGTACGTGCTTCTTTTTGCCATCTCCAGAGATTCAGTACATATGGTGACTGCTGGTTCTCGAAGGTCCCCAAGTGGATAGGCCAACTGCATTATCTCCACGACTTGATGCTCAATGTTGAGGAAGTTTTGGAGGATGATGTCAGATTGCTAGCACAGTTGTCTTCCCTTACCAATCTAAACTTGTACATCTGTGGAACTCCTAACGATAAGATCATTGTCCGTGGAAATGGGTTCCCTATTCTGAAGGATTTTACAGTTGTCTGGGATATCTTGCCTGACCTTTGAATCTGGGGCAATGGCCAAGCTAGAAAGAATCAAGCTAGAGTTTAATGCGAAGGGGTGGGACAGGTATGGTGCTGCTCCTGCTGGCCTCGAGCACCTATCAGGGATCAAGAAAATCTCAGTTTTTATTGCAGGCCTTGGTGCCAAGAAATCCAACAGAAGCGCCGCAGAGTCTGTGTTGAGAAACGCAATCGACATGCACCCATGTCATCCTATTGCCGAGGTGCATTGTAACGATTCTTGGGAATTGAGATTCACTGATGATCTTGAGGATGAGCAAGAGGACATGGCGGGTTGCAGCATTTGATGCCGACCGGTACGTATGCACTATTTTTCGTACTGTACAAAGACAACACGCAATATATATATGAGCCAGAAATAATTGTTTTTTATTGGTAAAAAATACACTAGTATTATACTAGTGGTATATGGTACCGTAAAACTTCTCAAAAAATAACTCTTATTTTATTCAAAACTGCAGTAGATACGCATACGCAGCAGTATTGCGTCTAACGAATTTGGCTGGACTTATTGCGGACAGGACCTCGGCGTCGAGTGCCAGCCATGTCACCACTTATTCATCTACGGGCTTGGTACTGCCTGCTTCTTCGTTCTCAGGATTTTGCCTTATGTGCCACCGAACTGCGTCGACTCAACCTTTGCATCGCTTCTCAGTGATATATGTATCAGCTGTTGGTTTGAGATTTCGTAGATGTTCCGAATGAACAAGGACGTCACTACTAGTGAATTGTTGTTGTGTTGAGTCTTCGTACCTGCTTCTTTCCATTTCATCTGATTTGACTGTAATGTATGGGTATGATTAAACACGACCGTTCTTTGCTTGCGATGGAATTAATGCTTCATTATTTTTTTCTTGTGATCGAAATAACAGTTTGCTGTATACTACTGATCAAAGTAGCATGAAAGTGCTTCAGCAGAGTCAGCGGTCGCGCGCGTGGAGGGAGTCGGGAAGCTAGTTTGGTCGGCGGCGCGAGCCAGCAATCTTCGTCGGTCGTTCCTCTTGCGAGCACCGGTGCCCGATCGACGTCAACGATCTGGTTCCCGGAATACAACATTTCTAGGCGACCACCGTACCGGAATTTAGAGACTGCTGTATTGTATACATAGTTGCGTATGTCTAGAAATGGTGTATCAAAGCAAGTCGTCAAGCGACGTTACCGCAAGCAATTGTGCTTTCGTCCTTCATCTGCCGCTAAGCTGCATCAGTCCACCTTTGCATATGTACAATTCAGTTTTATGTGTCAGCTGATGGTTTCAGATTTTGTTGATCCTGTTATGAATGAGCAGCATCACATCTGGTGTTTGTTGCCTTTTTTTCCCATTATCTAAAAAAATGTGGTGTTTGTTGGGTTAATATATACTAGCTGCCTTACCTTGTCGATCGCCTCATTTTCTTGTAACAATAATGGATGGATGGTACACCTATGTGAACTCCACGCGGACTTTCTGAATTCATCTACGTATTTTTTTTTCACCACGACACGAATGGACATTTTGCGAAGAACGATTTCCTTTTTGCAAATTTCCAGTTTCAGCTTGTTGCTTCAGTTGGAGAACATGACCACTCTGCTTCTCCTATTTTCGCTAACCATTTTTGGCTGTGAGATCGTTGATGCTGCCCAATCCAAGCGGAGCTCATGAGGTACTACCCTGGATTCCTGAGTGAAATTTACGCCATTGTATATATTTGATCGCTGCATGGTTATACTTTGCTATAATCAGCGTGTTCGTCTCGCTGCTTTGCAGCGGGTGCTTTGCAGCAGCTACAGTGTTTGCAGTTATTTCTTCAGCAGCAGCTACAGTGTTTGCAGCAGTAGCTACAGTGTTCGCAGTTATTTTTCTGCAGCCGCAGCTGCAGCGAAACGAACAAGCTGAATAACGCAAGACAATCTGTTTTTGTAATTTGTGGGGTTGAGTAACTGCAAAGACCAATCAAACTAGTGTACACTCTGTCTCAAAAAAAAAAACTAGTGTACACTCGTTGAACGTTTCTTCTCTCCCTGTTCCTTTCCCAAACCAAGCCTCTCCTCCGGCGGTCCCAGATCCGCGACTCCATGGCGACCGGCAAAATCCCGTCGATTGTTCAACGCACACGCGTCGAGGTTGGCCCCATCCTGACAGCTTCCATCCGCTTCTTCTTCTTCATACGGCCTTTATTTTTACTCCTCCGGTCGGACTCATCCAGGTCGCGCGCGCTGCTCTTCTCAACCCCTCGTGGAGCGCCGTCCGACGGGCCGCCTCATTCGGAGCTGCCCGTGGGCTTGCTGCTCCGTCACCGGTCGCTTCCGCTCCCAAAGAAAACAAAAATCTGGTTAGTTTTTGTAGACTTTCATTTTTTTATCAGACCCAGTATTCTTCATTCAAAACGCCAGTCTAAATTTCAGTGTTTTTCTTAGCTAAAGTTCCACTTCTGCTCTGCAATTGCACTTTTGATTTCTACTGAGGACAGACATTCTGATTATATTCAAGTGAATGTTTGGTTCCAGAGTCATAAGTTAGTGATTCCTGTTCAAAGCTCTTCAATTTTCGAGTTGGATTTTTTTTTCGGCCTTGTAATTGGATTGGATTCTTGCACTTGCACCCAAATTCATCCACATATTGTTTAATGAATCTTCAAATCTTTTTTAACTGAAGGTTTCAGAGGTCAGACTGGAGGAAGACCGTTGTCTGCAGGCTGCCTGCTCCGACCCAGTGCGTGCTTCATTGACACTCGAATTGCAATCAAGGCAGGCACACACTGTCAGATTGGTAGCAAGCACAACCGCTCAAGAAAAGAGAGCCACGTTATCAATGGAGGAGGCTGCGGTGGTGAGCGCTGCCCATGGCGCCATGGGCTCCCTGCTTGGGAAGCTTGGTGATTTGCTCGCGGACAAGTGCAGGCTGGTCCAAGGAGTGAAGGGAGAGATCATGTTCCTTAAAGCAGAGCTCGAGCACATGCATGTGTTCCTGAAGACGATATCGGATACAGAGGAGCCCGATGAGCAAGACAAGTGCTGGGCGAAGGAGGTGCGTGAGCTGTCCTATGACATAGAGGACAACATCAACGAGTTCATGCTCCGCATCGAGTGCAAGTCCGAAAGCAAGCCATGTGGGTTATTCAAGGGGTTCGTCGACAGGAGCATGAACTTGCTGACGACCATCTACACACGGTACGAGGTAGCTAAAGAGTTCCACGGCCTCAAGAGACGTGTCGTAGAGGTGAGCGAGCGGCGGACGAGGTACAGGATTGATGCTGACCGTGTCTCCGAGCTAAACAGGACAACCGTCGACCGTCGCTTGTTGGCAATCCATACAGAGTCTGCAGGCCTTATCGGTGCCGATGGGCCAAGGGACGAGCTGATTCAGTTGATAAATGAAGAGGGTGCTACTTCACATCAGTTAAAGGTTCTTTCTATTGTGGGATTTGGTGGTCTCGGAAAAACTACGCTTGCAAATGAGATCTATCGCAAGCTAGAGAGCCAGTTCCAATGTCGAGCTTTTGTTTCTGTGTCGCAGAAACCAAATATCAGGAAGATTCTAAGAACCATATTATTTAAAGTTGGATTTAAGAACAATATGGAAACATGGGAAGAGGAAGAGTTTGAATTGATTAGTGCGCTTCGAAATTTCCTCTTGGATAAGAGGTATGCCATAGCCTGAGAATACTATTTTATGACGCGTTATTTCTCTTTTGATGCTAACCTTTTTGTTTTTGTGGATTGCTTGTAATCTGCAACCAACATTCTATGTGCCACGAATAACCAAATCGAAGAACTTGTCTGCAACTTCTTGGTGCGTGTTAAAGTATGGCTCCCGCTCGCTCGCTAGCTCTCGCCCCCGCCCGCTCCGCCACCACCACCGCTGCCGCCGCCGCCGCACTCGCTCGATCTCCCGCCTCCACGCTCCTTGCCGCTCGCCATGTCTGTTGCTAGAAGGCCCTCGTCGCTCGCCGGAGTTGGAGATGGACAGCAACTACTCTCCTCCGGTGCCGGGCGATTTCGACTTCGCGAGAGGTCGTGTCTTTCAAGCTGAAGTTCTACGTCGCTTTCGATCGTCGGTACATCACCCCTCATCCTCCATTGATAGCTCTTTCTTCATGCTTGCTGTGTTTCGCCGGTTTACGTTTCGCCTCACTGAGGAATCTGTCAGCTTGGCTTTGCATTCGGTTCTTGGTGGCACCCCTGCTGGTTTTCACGTGCATGCTGAATCAGATCGCCATTTTCGTTTCTCTGTTGCTTCCAAAGCTGTTGGTTTGCACATTCGATCGGTGGAAAGATTCACCACCAAAAACTTTGATTTGTACTGCTTTCTCTGGAGGGATGGAACTCCAAACTGGAAGAAGGACGAGATTGTGTGGAACAAAGAGCAGGAAAAAGAATGGACTACGGTCTCCTATAAAAGGAAACCGAAACAGTTCAAGAACAGAGTTTCCTTCGCTAAGAACTTGATACAGCAATCTCCTCCGATTAAGTTTAAGCCTTCCCCAGCTCAGGTGGAGTCAGTGAAACCTGCAATTTGTCCTGCTGTTCGTTCTATTCAGATTGGTGAATTTCTTTGCCCGCTTCCTCAGAAGAAGAATCAGTTCTTCGATCGCAACTTTGTTGTGCCTCATCAAAATTTGATTTCCGCACCTCGTGTGTTCAACAAGCTCCATGCATCTTTTGAAAATTTTCAAATTTCGACCAGAGAGGGTCAGAGGGTGGCAACGACCCATTGGTCATCTGCTTCCAGCATTGACAGACAGGTCAAAGATGCCAGCAAGCTAAGCAAGCCCCAGCATTGGTGGAATGTCCAGGGCAAAGATAATGTTCCAGCTGAGAGGGCCCACGGATCTCCCCCTCTTAACACCCCTATTGCCTCCTCTCCCCTTCCCAACCTCCCTATTCTCGGGGATGAGCTCTTGTGCAGTGAGCAGCATTTGATGAGCAGTGAGCAGTGTGCTCTCGGTGATAGGCCAAACCCAAGCAGGAAAGATTTGAGCTTGGATCTCGGTCAAACACAAGGTCCACCCAGGATGCGAAGTAATGAGGAGAGGCTCTGTTTTAGGTGTTTCAGCCCCAATCACCTTGTTAAGCACTGTCAGGGCAGAATCAGATGCAGGTTCTGTTATGGTTATGACCATATTCAACGTGACTGTTTAAGGAAAAAGAGGGTCAAGGCAGTAATGTGGGCAATTAAGCAACCATCAGAAGCAAGCTTGGGCCCATCAGAGGTTACAGCCCAAGGCCTGCAGCCCCCCCAAGCCCACCTCAGCCTAACCAGCGTGAATAAGACAACTGTCTGCATGCCTGCCCGAAGCGCTCGCACATCATTCACTCTGTCTAGCTCCACTTTGCCTCTTCAACTTTGCCTGGTAGCCTGCAGCAAAGCCACAACAATGGCGAACTTCGCCATTGATCCCCGCCCTTTCTTCTCGCCGGAGCTGCACATGGACCTGGGAGGTCCAAACAGGATTCCAAGGGCAGAAGTCTCTTTCAGTGGCAAGCCAATCCGTGCGAATGAGGACTTCGCCATCGCCATTGATGAGGACAATGAGATCAACCCGCCAGACTATGGTATCTTTCTTTAGCAGATTAGGCAATACATTACTCATGAGCTGCAGCTTCAGGTCAGATACTGTAGGATTCATCCGCATGGCATAGGGCTTATCCAGCTTGGTAGTATCTATCAGCGTGATCTTTTATTTGCTTGTAATGTTCATGACATTGATGGTTTTAGAGTGAGATTCATCCCTCATGATAGAGCGCAGAACTATAGGCCTTATCCGTATAACCGCTTTGGTTGGATTATGATTCTAGGCTACCCTCTGGATTATATGGATTTGCACCATGTTGATCAGGCTGTTGCTTCTTTTGGTAAGATGATTCACTGGCATAATAATCCTAGAAACAAGGCCTTTGTGCTTGTCAAGTGCTTATACAATGCTACAGATTCTGTTCCCATAAGCATAGTGTTCAGAAATGGTGAGCATCATGATGGTAATGGGGGTTCTTGGACTGCACCTGCATATGTGCTGAACTGGGAGGAATTTGATCATCCACCACCAAATCTGGATGAAATTCCAGAAGATGGAAACCCACACCCTTTCCCACAGGTCATGCCTGGTGAAGCAGAACACATGGAGGACCTAGCTAACCAACAGATGCAGGTTGGGTTTGGAGCAGACCCTGCTTGGGATAATGCTGTCCTGCAGGCTGGATTACATGGCTGGCCGGCTTGGCCTGACAATGCCAATGCCCCTGTCAACCAACCTCCACCACAGCCAGTGATTCAGGCAGAAGAGATGCAGATTGATGAGGAAGTAAGCTCTGGGGATGATTCACATAACTCATCCCCAACATCAGTGGCACCTAGTGTACAAAGAGGCCGAGGACCTGAAGCTATCCTCAATCTGGATCAGGTTCAGTCAAACCAGTTGCCTTTCATTGATGACAATGTGGTACAGCAACAGCCACGCTGGGTTCTGCCATTCACCTCTGAGCAGCTCTTAGAGCTGTTGAAGCAAGCATTTCCCAACCTGAACCCACAAGCATGGTGGAACTCTGTTACTGCTGTCAGAGCTGATCTCTCTCCATACCAGTGTACCATTAACCTAGCCATCAACCCTGCAGTACAAACTGGAAGAAGGGCACCAAGGTCAACGGAGACAAGGATGATCAACAACAGAGCTAGCACTGTACTAGCAGTAGAACAAAGGGGGCAATGCACAATTGAGTATCTTTCTGAGCCTACTTTTGGTTGGATAGAGCCTGGTATGGCCTATCATGATCATGAGGCAGGATCTTCATCTTCTAGCAGGTTCATCTCTGAAGAAGAGATTCAGGAGCAAGTAAGACAACTGGAAATGATTGACACATACAGAATTAGACACCAGCCTCTCAGAATCAGAGACCAGACAACTCTCAGGGCACAATCAACTAGTGGGACTGCCGAGAAGCTACTGATCAACCAGATTAAGGCAATGCAGGTCATCAAACAGGTGTATATCAGGAAGAAGCTCAAGAAAGACCCCTCATTCATCCACAAGAGAATTACTAGAGTCTATGAAAGGAGGAACTGCCATATGATGGATGTACACAAAGACTGGCAGATTGTAGTTTGGCAAGGAACAAAGGATAAAGGCCAGGAAAACAAGAACAACCTGCAGTCTGCAAATCAGTCTGATACTCATGGGGATGCTATGCAATTGCAGGAGAGCACTGCAAGCAACATGCAAAGCTACAATGTCAGTTCCCCAAGGAAAATACAGGCAAAGGTAGTCTCTGCTAAGAAGCTCAGGAAGAAAAGGAGCATTCCAGCTCCAGTTTCACAAGTTTCACTAAGGAGAAGTCCCAGAATGCTGGCCAACAACAATGGATACAGGCAGAATCAGCAACAGGTGCAGCACGAGCAGCAGGGGCAGTTACAGAATCAGGTGGCTGGGCAGCAAAACCAGCCTGAACAGCTGGCAGAACCTGAAGCAAATCAGCCACATCAGATTGCTGAACATGACCAAGGGCAGGATAATCAGAACCAGCTGCAGAGAGATGATGACAGTCACTCTAGTATTGATTACTCCCCTATTTCTTTTCCTGGTCCAGTTAAATTCCCAACTTTAACTGATCTTGAAAAGTCATCTGTCCCTTACCCTGAAATACCTACCAATGTACTTCAGGAGGTGGCAGTCAAGACATGCAACGTGCCCCCTGAGGAGGTGCTTGAAGAGCTGCTCCAGTCCACCCAGGCAAGAAGCAAAGCTGATAGGGAGGATGGCAGCCGGCAGGAAGAAAATGATGTTTCCAATGATTAGTGCAGCTTTAGTATCTCTGTGGGGTGGGGGTTACAATGGGTGCCAATGGCTAGGCTCTTCTTTTGTTGCTGTATTTCTGTTTTGGACACAGTTCGAGATCATGCAGATGGGCAGTGTGTCATGTATTCAGTTTATTGGCGATCTGTCTGAAACTATTGGCTGTATTTTGTACTTCTCTGTTATGCACTGTTCCTCATCGATTAGAGCTGAACTTTCCTATGTAATGGTGAATTGTCAGGGTGTTGTTTTCTGCAATGTCTATATCACTGCAATATTCTGTGATCATTCTTGGTCTCTGCCATGTTGTATGCAACCTTTTCAGAACACTTATATTCATGACTGCTATCACTACTTCAGAGGAATATACGCTTGGTCAGGCTCCATGCACTATCAGATCTGCTCCCTTCTTGGCAAAGGTTTGAAATGCTTCGGCAGATTCATCAAAGTGGCATCTCTGATATGCATACAAATCAGCTGGAACAGTACACACACTGCTCGACCAAATGAAATAGATATGGCAGCCACAACTCTTCCAAATGTAAGCTGGGTCACTGTAGACAGTCACCATATCTTTGGGTTATGCCTGTGGCTAAACCAACGTGCCACATACACACTGTTTGATAAATGAGTACACAAAACAGAAATTGGAATGTTTTAAACTGGAACATTAGAGGGCTAAATGACAGACAAGCAAAAAGCGGTTAGAGCAAAAATAGAAGAAGGAAACTGTGCAGTGTTTTGTATCCAAGAAACAAAGAAGGAAATAATTGATTGCTCATTCATGAAGAAAGTAGCACCCAAAAGGTTCAACAAGTTTGCCTATGCTCCATCTAGAGGCGCCTCAGGAGGAATACTGATGGGATGGAATGAAGCTATTTTTGAAGGTGAAGTACTGCACATCTCGCATCATGCAATTACTGTCAAATTCAGATCCAGGCATAGTGCACAAATATGGAAACTAACAACGGTTTATGGACCATGTCAAGGGGAAGAAAGAGATAACTTTGTCCAGTGGCTATATAATCTAGATATCTCGCCTGATGAAAACTGGATGATAGTGGGGGATTTTAACTTCTATAGGTCCACTGAAGATAGAAACAGAGAAGGGGGCAATTTCAATGACATGGAGATTTTTAACTCAATCATAAGCAACCTGGGACTAATTGAGATACCGCTCAAGGGCAGGAAATATACCTGGAGTAACATGCAGCAAAATCCTTTGTTGGAACAACTTGACTGGTGCTTTACATCACTCAGTTGGACTATCAGCTACCCAAACACTCTACTGCTGCCCATGTTCAAGCCACTATCAGACCACATCCCATGTACAGTACAAATTGGAACCAAAATCCCCAAGGCTCAGGTATTCAGATTTGAAAACTATTGGATTCACCACCCATGTTTCATGGAAATAGTACAGGCTGCTTGGAATATTGAAGTTAGAGCTACCAACAGTGCAACAAAAATTGCTGCCAAGTTCAAAAATTTAAGAAGAGTACTGAAGAGATGGAGCAGAACTATTGGTAAGCTGAGCATCTTAATCAAGAAATGTGATGGCATACTTTTAGTACTTGACAAGCTGGAGGACCAGAGGTCACTATTCACACAGGAGGCAAACTTCAGAAATGTTTTAAAGGCACATATCATAAGGTTGCTAAGGTATAAGAATGAGTACTGGAGGCAAAGGTATACTATCAGGTTGGTCAAATTTGGGGACGAGCCAACGAAGTTCTTCCATGCAGCTGCCACTGAGAGATACAGGATCAATACAATAACAAGCATCCTGGCAGAGGACGGTAGGGTTTTAACTGAACATGAAGGGAAAGCAGCAGTTTTATGGGACACCTACAGACAGAGGATGGGACATGCTGACAATCCAGAAATGCAGTTCAACCTAGAAGAATTATTTGGCACCCAAGTCAATCTAAATCACTTGGCAGAACCATTCACCACAGAGGAGATTGACCAAGTTATCAAGGAAATGCCTAGTGAAAAGGCACCAGGCCCTAATGGGTTTAATGCACTGTTTTTGAAAACCTGGTGGCAAATTGTGAAAGGAGATTTCTATAGTCTGTGCCATGAATTTTTTGAAGGGAAAGTATCTCTACAGGCCATCAACAGCTCATTCATAACCTTAGTCCCCAAGGTCAATAACCCAGAAGCAATAAATGATTACAGGCCAATTTCTTTGCTCAACTCAGTACTTAAGTTGATAACAAAACTGCTGTCCAAGAGAATGCAGGCTGTCATTCTACAGTTGCTACACAAAAACCAGTATGGTTTTATTAAGACTAGAACAATACAAGACTGTCTTGCATGGGCATATGAGTACCTACACCAGTGCCACCACTCAAAGCAACCCATTGTGCTCCTCAAGCTGGATTTTGAGAAAGCATTTGACACAATTGAGCACTGTGCTATCATACAAATGTTGCAGCAGTATGGCTTCCCAGAAAAGTGGATTGGCTGGGTCAAGGAAATCCTAGATTCTGCTACTTCCTCAATTCTTCTAAATGGAGTCCCAGGAAAAAGCTTTCACTGCAAAAGAGGAGTCAGACAAGGAGACCCCCTCTCACCCATCCTATTTGTGATTGGGATGGAGTTATTACAACTCATCGTGAATAGGGCATGTCAAATTGGCTTGCTGTCATACCCGCTCGGTCTCACACACACATCTGATTACCTAATCGTTCAGTATGCAGATGATACGATCATAATTATGAAGGCGTCACAGAAAGATCTTTTCTTCCTCAAGGCACTTTTGAACACATTCAGCCAGTCAATAGGCCTGAAAGTCAATTATTCAAAATCCTGCATGTTGCCGATAAACATCGACCAAGAACAGACACAAATTCTTGCTGCTGTCTTTGGATGCCAAATTGGTACCTTTCCCTTCACTTATCTGGGCTTGCCAATGGGTACCACTAAGCCAAGGGTAGAGGATCATGCTCCTCTCTGCAACAAGGTAGAGAGAAGAATAACAGCGACAACCACTTGGCTCACAATGAGTGGTAGAGTACAGTATGTGGACTCTGCAGTCACACCACTGATCACCTATGCAATGTGCACACTCAGAATGCATGTGACAGTTATCAAAACTTTGGACAGATCAAGAAAGCATGGAGTATGGAGGGGCTCTGATGTTGCAGGAAAAGGAAAACCTCTAGTAGCTTGGCCAAGAGTGACAATGCCCAAGGACAAAGGAGGGTTAGGTCTCAAGAACCTATCAATTCAAAACGAGGCATTCTTGGTTAAACAATTGCATAAATTCTACAGCAAGGCGGATGTGCCATGGGTGCAACTTATATGCAACACACATTATCCAAATGGTCAGGTGCCCCATGCAACGAATGAAAAAGGGTCCTTCTGGTGGAAAGATATAATGAAATTCTGTGACCATTATAGAGGAAATGCGTCAGCAAAAGTGGGGAAAGGTGACACTGTGTTGCTCTGGGAGGATGTATGGGACGGGCATTTCCTGAAAAACGAGTTACCAAGACTGCACTCCTTCTCAAGAAGTAATAAAACCTCAGTGCAACAATATGTCAGCAATCAGGACCCACATCAACATTTCCACACGCCACTATCAGAAGAAGCCATGCAGGAACTCATAATCTTGAACACACTTATCAGCCAAGTCCAGCAAAGACAAAATGATAATGATGTATGGATTTTCAATTGGGGAAACAGCATATACACATCAGGAAAATTCTACAATCTGGCCTTCAAATCCATTAATCCTCCACAGCCTTTCAAATGGATCTGGAAGACCAAAGTAACAAAGAAGCTAAAGATTTTTATATGGCTAATGTTCATAGACCGGCTCAATTCCAGAAATTTGCTGAAAAGAAGGAATTACAAAGTGGATGGGCATGACTACACTTGTGTCCTCTGTGATCGTAATGTAGAGGAATACACCTATCATCTGTTCTTCATATGCCCCTTCAGTGCCAATTGTTGGAACTTTCTTGGGATCACATGGGATCACTCTCTTCACTTCTTTCAGACAATACAAAGGGCAAGAGCAGATTGTCAACATAATTTCTTCATGGAAGTCTTTGCCATAGCAGCCTGGGAGATCTGGAAACAACGAAACAACAAAATCTTCAGAGGAGCAACTCCATCCTTCCAAGCTTGGAAGACCTCCTTTGTCAGAACAGTCAATCAGCAGGTGTATAGACTAAAAGAAGAAGACCAACAGTTAGTAAAGGACTGGCTACAAAATTTACTGTAACTGTTTTACCTTAGCCTAATTCTCCTTCCTCCCTTTCACCTTACCAAACCTTCAAACAAGCAACTGTACATATAAGGTTTGGTTTTTTCTGCTCTATTGGCCGGCACCATGTATAGATAGGTAGGTCTAGGTGCCTCGGCCCTTTTGCTCTTTCTTTCTTTTACTTGTATTGTTTTTTACTACCTTTTTAATATATATACCACAGTAGGGGCTTCTCCTACTGTAATTTCCTCAAAAAAAAAACATTCTATGTGCCTGGTTTTCCTATATGGGTCTGTTTTGCTTGCTGTTACCGAGCTTTCATGATGTTTTAATAGTACGACTTATTAAACACAAATTGCATGGAACCAGCTCTATGTTTATACTATCTATCTATCCTTGTACTTGCACACGAGCTACCAATAACTTGTACTCCTTCCGGTTTTAAATACATGACACCGTTGACTTATTTTGTTACTTTGATCATTCATCTCGTCTATAAATATTTGTGCAAATAGCTAAATGTAGAAGTTAACCTTAAAGTGTTTTTTGATGATAGATCCAATGATATTCATTTCACATTGGGTAACTAATTACTTAAATTTATATTGCTGGTCAAAGTTTAATGAAAAAGTCAACGGTGCTATATATTTAAAAACACAGGGAGTATATTTTTTAAAAGCCAACCCGCATCATAAAAATGCACAAAAAATCTAAAATTGTGAATGGATATTATATAGTGTTTTATACTCTCATGGAAAATTTGAAATGCAGCAAATACTTGTGCAAGACCAGGGCGGACCTGCCGACAACATAGGCCATGGCCCTAGTTGCAGCCAAGTTTACAATGATATTTGAGCCAAGTAGACTGATTTCCTAAAAACAAGATAGGCTTGCCCTGTTATTAAAAAAAACGTAGGCTCGCCCTGCTTTCTGCTCAGCCTAGGCCCGCTCTTGTGCGAGATGCAGTGAAAAAAAAAAATTAAACATGAACTATCCACTGATTTTCTCTTTTGCAATAGTAGCGGGTTGGAGGTCCAAAATAAACAGTTACAACCCGCAACCTGTTCAAACTGATTTTCTCTTTTGCAATCATCTTGTACAAGTATTTGTTGCATCTCAAATTTTGCATTGCTATATGACAACATGAACTATCCACTGATTTTATTTTACCCGTTTATAATGTGGTGAGCAGAGGAGCACCTAAGAATGAAAGAACAAGCTTCCAAATTCAAATAGTGCCTTGAGTAATGTTCCTTAGATAAATATTTCAGTATGTTCTCGTTTGCACCTAACTAAGGCCGTTGGCTACCGATTGTTAGTATTTGAAAAATTAATGATGAGCGTGAGACATCTTTTAATCTTTTACTCAAGTGAAGAGAACCTCACTATCAGACTAGTCTTTTGGATTGAAGTGGTGTATGACCTTGGTCTTAGCTCAATTAGGCTTATGTGCATAGCAGATCCATCGTGACTTGGGATGGCGATATGGGCTTGTGGGCATAAAGAGCTGGATCAGACCTCTATGCACTCTATAGATCTAACACCGCTTACATACATAGCCTTACTTAAATTATCTCAAGTAACATATACACTTGAAGCTTGATTGTTTGATTAGAGGTTTTCTTGTTGTTTTGATCTATAATGAGCCCCAAACCCCTGCCCCACCTTATATAGGGGCGCCGCGGCCCGTGTGACAACGACCAACGTCTTGGACCGAGCCTTAGACATGTGCTTTGGTGTGGGGCATACGAGGAGATTTTTTTTAACCTTAGCCATCAATTCGCTAGTGTTGATAAGTGCTACGAGAGCCACATAACCAACTCAGCTAGGGGTCCGTTCGCTTGGCATACCACTTATGGTACTTCATATGTACTCATATTTCTTCAATGTTTTTATTTTTGCAGGTACTTTATTGTAATTGATGACATATGGGAATCTTCTGCATGGGACCCTATTCAATGTTCTCTTCCAGAAAACAGGAATGGTAGCAGAATAATAATAACGACACGAATTCAGAGCGTGGCCAGAGTGTGTTGCTCTAATAACTCTGAATATGTTTATATGATGAAGTCGCTTAATGACGAAGACTCTAGAAAGTTATTCTTCAAAAGAATATTGGGTTCGGATTCAGAGATTGCTTGCCCTCCATATTTGAAAGAAGTTTCTTCTGATATTCTAAAAAAATGTGGTAGTTTACCGCTTGCAATTATCACAATATCCAGCCTTCTTGCCAGTCAGCCAAACATATTGAACGTGCTGTCATGGTGGCAGTATATACGGAGCTCTTTTGGGCTCCACCCTTGAATTGAACCCAAGCTTGGAAGGCATGAGACAAATATTGAATCTCAGCTATATACAGCTTCCTCATTGTTTGAGGACTTGCATGCTATATATAGCTATTTATCCAGAGGACTACACAATCGACAAGAATGACTTGACTCGGCAATGGATAGCTCAAGGCTTCATAAGTAAAGTTCATGGGATTGATCTGGAGGATGTGGCAAAGAGCTATTTTAATGAGCTCATCAACAGAAGTATTATTCAACCCACACAAACAGACTGACGGCGAGGTACTGTTTTTTAGGGTACAGGATATGATGCTTGATCTTATCCTACACAAGTCTCGAGAAGAGAACTTTCTCACAGTAATAGATAATGTACAAGAAATGACAGTACAGCACGACACGATCCGTCGTCTCTCCCTCCACTTGGATGGTGCAACAAATGATGACAGAGCAGTGGGATCAGTCCAGCTATCCCATATACGAGCGGTAGCAAGATTTGGTATCCCTATGTACTTACCTCCTTTTCTACTGTTCAAGCATCTCCGAGTTTTAACAATTGAAGTTCCAGTACGGCGCCCATTTACAGACTTCCTTGACTTCACTGGAATATGTCATTTATTTCAGTTGGGATACTTGAAGATCATGGCAAACAATTATAGAGTTGTATTACCTAGTAAAATTGGGGGTTTGCAACAACTAGAAACGTTTCATCTAGAAACTAACATATCATTCTCTGAAGGAGTGCACTATCAAGAACTTCCATCGGACATGTCTCACATTAGCCGGTTAATGCATCTGATTGTTCCAGGGTGGAGAGGATTGTGTGATGGGCTTGAGAACATGAAATCCCTGCGTACTCTACGCAGCTTGAATTTGTGCTGGGGCTCAGCAAACAATGTCAAGGTTCTCAGAGAACTTACCAGTTTGACAGATCTAGAAATAGGATGGTATCATGGTATGGGCATCTCTGTATCTTGTGATGAGGCGGCTGCGAGAGGTAGGGTGGTTTTGAACACTTGCCTCGAGAAATTTTGCAACCTCAAATATTTATATTTGAGACGATGTCCTGCCAACATCAGTTTGGGTGTATCAAATTCTGTACGAGCTTCCTTCTGCCACCTCCAGAGATTCCGTGGAGATGTTTCCTGGTTCTTGAGGGTTCCTGAGTGGATTGGTGAACTCCATAACCTCTATGACCTGGATCTCACTGTTAAGGAGGTGTTGGACGAAGATGTTGGAGTGCTTGCACAATTGCCCTCTCTGACCCGCCTCAGCTTGCACATTTTAGCATCTCCAAGAGAGAAGATCACTATCCGTGGAAGTGCATTCCCTGTTCTGGAGCATTTTACATTTATCTGTAGGAGGGTATGGTACCTGACCTTTGAGGCGATGGCAATGACCAAACTCAAACGGCTCGAGCTAGTGTTCGTGGAGAAGGGGTGGGACAGGTACGACATCGTGCCTGCTGGCATCGAGCACCTCCCAAGCCTCAGAGAAATCTCTTTGCGCATCGGGAATTGTGGTGATAGAGAGTCCTGCAGGCAAGCTGCAGAGTCGGCGTTGAGGAATGCCGTGGACAAGCATCCAGGTCGTACCACAGCCAGCATAAGGTGCGACTCGTATTCAGAATATATATTTGATGATGAGGGACATGTTGTATATGGCGGATACGGATCATACAGATAACTGTCTATTTGATCGTCGAACACAGGTGGCCGTTTTGAGCTGGTATGTAGCATGCCCCTTCCCTATGTACCCAAGAGAAAGATCATCGTTCCCTGTTCTGAAGTATTTTACTAGCCTAGAATAAAATGATGTTAAAGTGGATCACCCCTGCTACGATTAAAAATGTAATTAAGCATCCAATCATCCATGTTGCCCCGTGTTGCTATGTATCCATGTAGTTGTATCCGACCCTTGCTGGTATGACACTGCCAAAGTCAAAGAGAAAAATTGCAGCAGAGGTAGTGGGAATTGCACTGTGCAGCCGTCTGAAAACATCATTGACTCCAGCAGAGTCTACATACGGTCAGTAAAATCATTGGCTCCAGCAGAGATGTTGGAGGGTGATGATGTTGGAATGAAGATAGAGCTGAGCTTGTTGTTAGCGTTTTATTTGGTTTATTAAGGTGTTTTCAGACTATTTTGTAGCAGTTCATCTTGATATTTGACATGTAAAAACTAAGAGCATGTTTGTTTTTCTGCCTGGGCTAGGCAATGCATCACAACCCCCAGACACTCAAAATCGTGCGGAGCGTTACCTGGCCGAGGGGCTGCTTGGGAGGGCTCCAAGCCATGCGTTAGATGTACCCAAACTTTGCATTCCAAATCCACCTATATATGACTTTTTTTCCATCACTACTCGAACGAACATTTTGTGAAGTACGATCTTCGTTTAGCAAGTTTCCAGTTTCAGCTTGTTCCTTCAGTTGGAGAACCTGTCCAGTGTCCACTCTACTTTTCCTATGTTACAAAACTTGTGTTGGCTCTGAAATTGTTGATGTTGCCCTATCAAAGAGGTGAGGCTCATGATGTACTAGCCTAGAGTGCAATTTACGCCATAGTATATATCTGATTACGTACGCCATAGTAATTTGAACGCAGCCACCGCTAACGCATGCTGACAACATAAAAGTACTCTGCTTTTGCAGCCAAGTCGTTCAACGTTTTCTTGTCTCCTCTCCCGGCCCCTTTCGCCCCCTCAACAAAGTCTCTGCTCCGGAGAGGTCAAAACAAAAAAAAGGTCTCTGCTCCGGCGGCCCAGATTGGCGAATCCCGTCTGTTGTTCAAAGGTTGGCCCCTGGCAGCTTCCCTCCGGACTCATCCAGGTCACCCGCGCTGCTCCATCTTGCAGCCTCGTAACCCATTCTGGAGGTGGGCGACCGTGTTTTAGGCCAAAGGAACGCACGGAACAAGCGACTCGAACCCTCTCCAGCCTGCTACAGCCCCGAGAGGCGAAAAAGTGAGCGGTCCTCTCCGTCGACGGCGTCCGCTGTCTTCCTCGCCTCTGATGGCCTCCGGGCCAGCGGGAGGTGGGGAAGATGGTGGATCTGCTGCCGGCGGAGAGGTAGGTCCTAGTTCCTATAGGTTTAGGTTTTCTAGGTTTAGGTTTCCGATCGGTGGCGGCGGGACGACGGCGGCGTCATCGGCATGGAGTTGGTCCTCCCGGGCTCAGCCTCGGGTTCCATGCGAGAATCCCCTGTTTAGGAGTCCGGTGCGGGCGGCGCGTCTTCTCGGTGAGATTTCGTGCCGCTCGGCCTTTTGCTTCGGGGATTCAGAGCTTGCTGTGGGGTTCGTGGAAGACGGGAGAGGGGACCGGGCTCGGGCGTCCTGCGGCGGCGCACGTCGTCGTCGGCGAGCTGGGTCCCAAGGCCGGTGGATCTCGGGGCGCGGCCCCGGCCGATGGGCGACAAGCGATGGCTCAATCTCGTCGATCTCGGTGAGTGTCTACTTCGGCTCAATCAAAAGCCATGTGGCGAAGGAGTTCCTCCGGCTGGGGTTCGTGGCGGAAGGCCCCGGCGTCGGCGGTGACCGGCGGGGGCGGTTCCTGCGTTGCAAAGGTTCCAGGGGTGTGTGTGCATTTTCTCTGTTCTTTGGGGACCTTTCTGCAAAATGGCTGGCACAGCTGTGCTCTGTATCCTTCCAGAATGTATCTGTACGCGTATCTGTACTGTATCCTTAACTATTAATATAGGTATGTTTGATAAAAAAAAAAAAACCATTCTGGAGCGCCGGCCGAGAGCCGCCTCGCACGGAGCTTCCCACCGCCGGCGAATGCGATTGCGTAGCTAGGTGAGCTACTCCGTCATCCGCTCCCTCCCCTCCCCAAAAAAACAGGTTGGAGTTTTGAATTCCTTCGTTTTTTTCCCTTGAGAAATAAACCGATTGCGGTACTCTTGTACCTCCCCCTAGCTCTGCACGGCCATAGTCTGAATTTTGTGATGTTCTCTGCGCTGCTATCGCAATTTTGAAGTCCAGTTATATGGCTCTGCGCTGCTATCGCAATTTTGAATTCTAGGGAGGACGGCGTTCTGAATAGTGCATTTGAATGTTTGGTTCTGCAGTCATAAGTTAGGGATTCCTGTTTAAAGCTCTTGAATTTTCGAGTTGAATTTTTTTGCTTTGTAATCGGGTTCCTGTCACTTGCGTTTGAATTCATGGACAAAAATGAAAGATCGAATTGTTTAATGAAAGTTCATAACTTTTCTAATTGAAGGTTTCAGATCTCTTCTTAATACAAGAGAACCTTTACGGTGCACCTAAATCAACGTGGGTCGTTTATTTTCTTAAATCCAACTGTTAGATTCGCTTTATACTACTTTAAAATTTTTATGGTGGTATGGTAGTATTTGACAGTGATACGAGGAATACAAGGGTACTATTGGAAAGAAATGTAATGGCACTTGGTAATTTAGCACGTCTGGAACAAAAACGATAGCAATGATCTCTCGTTTCTTCATTTTTTTCGTCCGTCTCCTTCACCAGGCCGCCATGGCCGACGTTCCCCCAACCCTAGAAGACCATGACTTCAGCGGCGTGGTGGTGCTTCACGGCTGCGAGGCGTGACCTGACACTATGCGGTGCGGCTCGGCGCGGCGCTGCGGCCAGAGGCCATCCTGCCGCCGTCCGCCGCCATTCCCCCAACCCTAGACGAGTGTGACCGGCGGCGGCGCGGCGTGGTTGTCTCTCGAGGACGGCATCGCAGCTTCACCTTCATCGACTATAAGCTCACGGCAGCATGGGCCTCAAGCTCTACAACAACTAGGGGGTGCCCCTCCGCATGACTTTGAGAATGCTTGAATTAGATTTTGATGGCACACGCTAGAACCTCGGTTGATCACCATGAATAATCGTATCAACAAGTTGAATTTTGGGGCTGCTCTGTAATTGCAGTTCAGTTCCTGTAAACTCGGTGATATGGAGCCATGGTCGATCAAATAGAGCTGTTTGATCTTGGGTGCCGTGATGTATCGTCTATGTACTTGTTTTCTGGCTTTGGCTGTTTGGCATCTGGTGAATAACTGAATTCTGACGCCAATTAAACTTGGTTTTGTCAAACTTGGTTTGTATTGTATGATGCCAATTAAAAGTTTGTGACTTTTTCGCACTGATTGCTCAAGTAAAAATGACATCTCAGATTACTTAAAAAAGAGGGGAAATCTGGAAAGCTGCAAGTCGTTAAATAAATTGGAATACGGCAGGATTGCAAGAGCTCATCTCAAAGAAACTCTCTATGTTTCTTTAACGTATATCACATTATGCATGCTAATTACATTCAGGTTACAATAAATAAAATCTGACAACTCGGCAACATTCCAGTCCGTGACCCAAAAGAGATCAAAGATTTCATTAGTGATCACAGATCAAAGTTCTGCTATTATTGGTGCGTTACGAGTCAGCATCCATCTCCTCAAGAGCTGCCTGAGCAGCAGCGTCGGCCTGCTCCAACAGATCATTTGGAACCTGCATGCCAAATAAGCAAAATGTATTTAGTTAACAAAAAGAGCAAATTTCCTATTTGCCATTGAAAGCTATACTTCTTTCTTATTTGCCATCAAAAATATAGCCTTATCTTATCTGCCATTGAAACTAATTTTCCTTCTCCTATTTGCCATCACTGTTAAATCTTAGTGTAAAAAAAACTGTTTCATGATTCCACCGTGTTCTTTTTGGAGAACAATGCCAATTTTGCCCTTACTGCTCTCATCTTCCTTCCCCATCGACCTGAACATAGACTGAACGAACAAAGGGAAAAATCCCACCTCCCCAAACCCTACGAGCAAGGGTGGCGGCGCCCCGAGCAGGAGACAGCGGCGTCCCGCGAGCAGGAGGGCGCGGCGGCGTCCCGCGAGCAGGCCGGGGGCGCGGCTAGGGCTGGACGAAAAGCTTGTGGCCCGTTAGCTCGGCTCGGCTCGTGACTGGCTCGGCTCGACTCGGCTCGGCTCGTTCACTTTTTCTAGCGAGCCGAGCCAGGTTTGTAGCTCGTTATGTTTAACGAGCTGGCTCGAGCTGGCTCGTGAGCCGCTCACGAGCCAAACGAGCCATCAAGTCTCAACATGCCTAGCATCCCTCAGTCCCCTCCTTCCTCTCCACACCTTATCCTTTGCCTGAATCGGGCTCTCATTACACCTTGCCTACTCCCTAGTCCCCATCGCATGCATGCCTCGTTCCGTTCGCGAGCCGCACCGCCTGCCTCGCTAGCCCGTCACCCTGCCCCTCACCGTTCACTTGCGAGCTTGCTCGGAGGAGCTTCACAAGGTTGTCGGCGCCTCCTTTCCCCATCGCAGCACTCTCTTCTCCCTTCCCCTTCGTCATTGACACTGCATCCATCCACGCCAAAGCTCATGGTGAGCATGAGGTCGCTGTCCTCACCACTGACCATGGCGACGACGGAAGGGGACCGAGTCAAGATCTAAACCGCGGATAGGCAACGTGACGCGTGACGGCTGATGGCTTCAAGCCGGGCGGTGCCGACCCTACCCCTACTCCCCTCTCGGACGCGACGACTTCCATAACGTCGGCCTCTGTCTTCCTTCCCGGCACGCCGTCGTGCTTAAGGGCGTGAAGATGTACCCGACGGCGTGATCATTGTCTTGTTCCCCAGGTCACAGCAGAGATGCTGGAGGCGAGCGGCGAGCTTAACGAGCTGGCTCGCGAGCCAGCTCGAGCTCGTAACGAGCCGAGCCGAGCCAGCATTTCAGCTCGTTGAGATAACGAGCCGAGCCGAGCCAGCTCGTTATCCTAACGAGCTAGACCGAGCCGAGCCGAGCTGAGCCGAGCTGGCTCGCTAGTCCAGCCCTAGGCGCGGCGGCGTCCCGCGAGCAGGAGGGCGCGGCGGCGTCCCGCGAGCAGGCCGGGGGCGCGGCGGCGATGGCGGCTCGCAGTAGGGCGCGTGGTGGCGGTGGTCTAGAGGAGCACAGGGGTGGATGGATTGATGCAGCAGCAAGTTGATGTGAACAACTTTAAGAAAAGGTACCATGGGAAGGTTTTTTATGATCATCTTTGGGCGGCAGCATACTCATGGCATCCATATTTCTATGAGAAGCATTGGAAAGCAATGGATGAAGCGAAACCAGAGGCAATGAATTATTTGAGGAAAAACCATATTAGGATATGGTCAAGAAGCCAATTCTTAACGCATTGCAAAGTTGACTATGTCACCAACAATCTAGCTGAGAGTTTCAACAACTGGATAAAGAAGTTCAAAGGCTTGAATCTAGATGATTTTTTGGACAAAATCAGACAACTTCTTATGAATAAATGGGACGTTAGGAATTCAATTTCAAGAAAAATTGAGGGTCTCATATTGCCACATATCATTAAGAAGTTGAAGGAGCAAAGCAGAAATTTAGATATGGATGTGTCTAGAAATGGAGATCAAGTTGCAGAAGTAAGTGTCAAGGGAGGCACTGGCTATAGATGTGTTGTTAAGCTACATGAGAAAACTTGTTCTTGTAGGGAATGGCAGGTCACAGGCATTCCATGCTCACACGCAATAGCATTCATCACCATGCTTAGAGAACCTTTGGAAAAATATGTTGACTTGTATTATTCGGTTGAGAAATTCAGAGCAGCATATGAGAATCTCATACCTTCACTACCTGACAAGTCCCAATGGCCAAAATCTGACCATGGCTTCTTCATGCATCCACCACTTCTTAAGGCTACAGCTGGTAGGAGAAGAAACCAAAGGTTCAAAGGATGTACCGAGAGCAATGGTAACACAACACGCAGAAAAGGGCAGCATCAGTGCCCTATTTGCAAGGGATATGGGCATCGTTGGTACAATTGCAAAGATGGTGACCCTGAGGACATTGCAGCCATGCTAGCTGAGAGGTAATTCGTAGTATTTCTTTATTATGTGCACTTAACATACCTTGTTAATCTGATCCATTTAATATAGGGGGGCACCGAAGAAGAGGAGGAAAAAAGCAATAGAACCATCAGATGAAAATAGCATTGTACCTATTGAATCAACTCCATCAGGTCCTGTAACTATGTATTTTCCTCCTAGTCAGGAATGCACAACTAACTTGGGTTCTGGAAAATCTATCAAGTAAGTTGTTGCTTACTCATTGCAACGATGTGTCATTTTTCATAAGTTTATTTCAATGAAACGTCTCTTATATGTGTAGGTCTGGAAGTGGCTCCAACCAACCTGAAGCACTTTCCATTGAGTACCCTATGCCAACTTCACGGGAAACTACACCACAACCTGCTGCCACCTCCAAGCCGAGAGCGAAGAAAAAAGGGAAGGAAAAGGCTGCCGACAAGAACAAGAAGAAACAAGTTTCAGTGCCACCTGACAGTCCTGCCATGGGTACAAGAAGCAAGACTCCTAAAAGTCATGCGCAGAGCACTAGAAGCAAAAGAAAAATCCTAGACTAAATGTTTAGCTACAGCCTTTCCTTTATTTTACAATGCATCTGGCTCCATATTTTGCTTGACGGTGAACCAAGGTATTTGGTTGTTAGTGTTTGACCTGGACGTGTTATTTTGCTTGGGCAATGTAAACTAACTTCACAAATGATGTTTTCTGTATGCAATGTCGCATTGCAAGATGGTGCAACCAAGTTGACAAGTTATTGGTTTTTATGTTGTCTCTATATGCCCATGTTGGCTATCCGTTCAAAATTCAGACTTGTGTTTTTTTAATGCAACAAATTCAGACTTGGTTGTGTGCAACTAAAAATTTCAAAATATGTGAATTCTAAACATTCAGATATGCTCTGTTCTCTCACGCCATGTCTGCTTAGTGCAATGGCAGAAATGGAAATTATCCATATTGAAATTATGCCATCTCATTGAAAGGGGTACTTTGGTCTTTTTTAGCAGCACTTAACACCAACTTGACAGCCAAGTGACGTTGATGGCAGATAGGAGAAGGAAAATTAGATTCAATGGCAAATAAGATAGGGGCATTTGCAAAACTGGACCTGTTTTGGATCCTAATTCTGAAAATGGACCTATTTTTGAGACTTTGCAAAATCGGACCTGCTTTTCGAATCTGAAGCAATGAGTTGCCCCTATTCCGTTAGGAAGGTTTAACGGTGTTAAATTCGCTGGCAAAAGACGATAGTACCCTTTGCAAAGTTGCCCCTGGTTTCCTACTTGACTTGCAAATTTGCCCCTGTTTTGACACGAGCCTATCCTATACATACGGGAATGAAACTCAAATATTTTTGAATCAATTTGCAAAGAATTTGATGAAATTTCAAATTTAAACACCAATTTGATGAAAATCTGGAAGATTTTTTATGCAAATTTGGCAACATTTGAGCAACATTTTGACATGAGTCATATACATATCATAATGAACATAATATTTGAATGAATTTGCAACATTATAAATAGAATTTGAGTATATTTTATATTAATTTAAATTTGAACATAATTTTGACACAATAGTGGAACATAATTTCACTTTGCTAGTGCTGGATATGATTTTCTCCACAATTGTAGCCAGGCAAGCTTTCACCGTGGCTGAACTCTCAATAAAATAATGAAGAAATATCATAAAAGAGGAGAAAACAGAGAGAAGGCGACAACGCCATGGACAATCAATCCGATACGTAGCTCATTTGCCGATACGTAGCCATATGTAGCTAGGACCCTAGGAAGAAGAAGACAACGCCATCGAAATTCTCAGGCCTGTCGCGTGCTTGCTAGCAGGGCGTCGCAGCCTCGCGGCCTCGCCCCCGCAGTGCAGCGCGCAAGCAGACGCTCACGCCTGCCGCCCGCCTGGACCGCACCTCGCGCTTGCCCGCGCCGCGGCTCTCCTCGCGCCTGGACCGCAAGACGGCTGCCTCCGCTCGCTAGCAGTCTCCCCTCGCCGCTGCTCGCCGGAGTCGTTTGCCGCCGCAATGACCTAGGGTTAGGTTTGGTCGGGCGTTATGAGTGGCGACCGGAGAAAGGTCGAGCTTGGGCTGGGTGTTGAGGAAGGGAGGAGTCAGGGGCAAGGCTGTCCATTCCTTTTTTCTTTTCCTTTTTTTTTATTTCGGAAATAAGGCTTCAACTGACGGATTGAGAAAGAGGGGCAGACGGTCCATTCAGTTTCAAAAAAGAGGTCCAATCTTGCAAAATCTGAAAAAGAGGTCTATTTTCGAAATTGAAGTTCAAAAGAGGTCCGGTTTTGCAATTCCCCCAATAAGATAAGGCTATATTTTCGATGGCAAATAAGAAAGAAGTATAGCTTTCAATGGCAAATAGGAAATTTGCTCTAACAAAAAATACTTAACAGAAAAGAATGATTTCCTCATAAGCCCCTCCTTTCTCAGATTTACCAAACCGGATCGACTTGAATGCGTCTTCTTGCTCCAGCACAGGCAAACATGATATTAAAATCGTAACTTGTACTAATTAAATAAGGATCAGATAATGCTGTAAAAAGGTGGCAGTATTTCTGAAACATGTGTGAAATATTTAACTTCAGGGAACTAAACTAATCTCTGATAGACGTACTAATTCACAAGAAAAAATGGCAATGAAGTGCTTTTCTGATAGACGTACTAATTCACAAGAAAAAATGGCACATTAACAATTAACAATGACAATGATTCAGACTGGAACAGAGACTCATTACTGGCAATTTAACATTAACAATGTTTCGGACTGAAGATGCCACTGAATTGCTATTCTGGATATTGCAAACACAAATGCCACAAGTGCTTAATGTCATGACAACATTGCTACACACCATGTCCTTTCACTGTCAAGTAAAAAACAATCTCCTTTGAACATTTTAACTGAATTCATATGACAGGTTTTTTTTCCCCTCTGCCTTACATATGACAGTAAACTAAAAACTACTATGTCCCAGTTCAACCAAGAAATAAACAGAGTAATACATATCACAGTTAAATATAAATTATGAGCAGTTTTCACGCCATGAAAGGGGGTTCAAAGAATTTTCCAATTGCTTTCAGTAGCCAAACTTAAAACACTATAAACTGATACAGTATAACTGAAATGCCTATAGAACCTAGCATTGGGGAATCACATATTTAATCAATTCAGTGCACTGTCCAAATCCTGCGAACAAACATGAATTTGTGCAACGAAATCTTTGTCTGTATAAAGCCAATGACCTACACTACCCTCTCAGATAATTTGCAACGATCAACGCAAATCAGTGATTACAGTAGATCACATATCAGTACCCAAAATTAGGAGTAGCCAAATTTGATTGCAGAGCTCAATCTCAAACAAGGCAACAAGACAAAGGATTGCGGTCCAACTGATGATGAGCAATTCTGGCTTCAAAGAGATGAAGAGCAATCAACTAATCCACCTGACGTTACTAGATCATCCACACAAATTAGGTTCAAAGAGGAGAACCTGAACAGGCTGGACGAATGGTGCTCTTTCCTGAGCCTCCAAGTCAAATCACCAATGCAAGTGGGCTGGAAGTGAACACAATCAAAAAAGGCTACGTGTGGAAGATGAGACTTGTAGCCTCCAAGCACATCGCATAAGGCTGCTACATCGCCTGACTCCAAGATCTAACAAAAACCTGATCAACAATGGTCGCAAACAGATCGGCGTTGATGGCGTCGAAATGGATCGGCGGCGTTGGTCGCGGAGGCTTGGCGGCGCTCGCTCGTCGCAAACGGGTCGACGAAAAACCAGCGGGAGAAGAGCAGGAGGCCTCGTCGCCTACCGATCGGCGCCGAGCGCGTCCCACGTCGGCGTCCGCGTCTTCCGGCGGCGGCGGCGGCGATTCTGTCTCTCTCTCTCTTTTTTTTTTTAGACCGCGATTCTGTCTCTCGATCCCGTTTCTTTTCTTCCTCCCGTAACGATTCGATGGGGCTGACCATTTTACCCCGCGGTGGCATTTTCGTAATAAGATTGAATAGCAGGACAATTACAATAATACCTACGAGAATGAACGGTCAGATAACACTCATATCACTTCTTTTCTCCAAGTAGTATGGTGCACCGTAAAGGTTCTCTAATACAATGACGCCAAAAAGAAGAGAGAAGGTTTCAGATGTCACATTGGACTAGGAAGACAGTTGTCTGCAGGCTGCCCGTTCGGATCCACTGCATGTTTGACTGACATCGAGTTGCACACCCGACAAGGGAGCCCTACACTGTCGGATTTGGGAGTGAGCATGGAGGCTGCGGTGGTGAGCGCTGCACATGGCGCCATGGGCTCCCTACTTAGGAAGCTGGGGGATTTGCTCACAGACAAGTACAGGCTGCTCAAAGGAGCTAAGGGACAGATCATGTTCCTTAAAGCGGAGCTCGAGCACATGCACGCGTTCCTGAAGAAGATATCGGATACAGATGAGCCCGACGAGCAAGACAAGTGTTGGGCGAAGGAGGTGCGTGAGCTGTCCTATGACATCGAGGACAGCATCAACGAGTTCATGCTCCACGTCGAATGCAAGTCCAGTAGCAAACCACGAGGATTCATGAGATTCATCAACAGGAGTATGAACTTGTTGACAACCATGGACACTAGGCATGAGGTCGCCAAAGAGTTAGAATGCCTCAAGAGACGCGTCATGGAGGTAAGCGAACGACGCATGAGGTACAAGGTTGATGGAGCTGTCTCCAAGCCAAACAACACAGGCATAGATCTTCGCTTGTTGGCGCTCTATGCGGAGTCTGCAGATCTTGTGGGTATCGAAGGGCCAAGGGACGATATAATTCAGTTGATGGATGACAAGGGTGTTCCTGCATCTGAGTTAAAGGTGCTCTCTATTGTGGGATTTGGAGGTCTTGGAAAAACTACACTTGCAAACGAGATTTACCGCAAGCTAAACAGGCAGTTCCAGTGTCACGCATTCGTTTCTGTGTCCCAGAAACCAAACATAAGGAAGATTTTCATAAGTATCTTATCTCAAGTTGACTCTTTATTAGCACGTGAGCATACCATGGAATCATGGGATGACAATGAATTTATCAGTGCACTACGAAAGTTCCTTTTTGACAAAAGGTATGGCAACATAATAATAATTCTTCTCTAAAGTAATTTATGATGTGTTAGTTATTTTCTCTTTCAAAGATATTTTTTAGCTTGCAAGTATTCTGTCTGCAGCATTTTGATGTGCCTATTTTTCTTCCTTCGACCTTGTTTGCCTGTGGTTAACTAGCTTTATTTTCCCCTTGGATCCTATGAGTGGATATAACTAATTAGCACATGTATTACATCAAATATGCTCTATAATAATGTAGCCCTTAAGTAGGGGGCTCCCCTGCTGTTCAAAAAAAATAATGTAGCCCTTCTCATTTGCTTTAATAATTTTTTTGTTACACAAAAGATTAGATATGCCTTATAAGTGCTTGTTTGCCAAGTTAGAATTCTGAAAGTTGAGTTTTAATTATGGTCTGCAAGTATGTTCTCAAGCCAATTTTGTTCTGTCCTCACTAGATTCTAGTACTTATTAACATTAAGCGTTGACAACAATTACTTCAATTCAGCGATGACAATAGTTACTCAAAAAACCTTCGATGAGATATCTTTTTGTTTGATTTTGGCACCATTTATTATTCTGGCATCACGGAGGCTGTGATAACATATACAGATGCCCCAAGTGACAGACGCTGGTTAAGTTTGATTGAATATGTTAAATTTTTTTTCATTTACTTTAGTCAGGACACTTATGTACATTTTACATTGCCCGGGTGCTTATTATACTCCATTTGACCTTATTTGGCAGGTACCTTATTGTAATTGACGACATATGGTCTGATTCTGCATGGCGTATTATCAAATGTGCTCTTCCAAAAAACAAGAATGGTAGCAGACTAATAACAACCACAAGAATTGAAACTGTGGCCATGGCGTGCTGCACTGATCACCCTGAATACGTATATAAGATGAAGCCACTCAGTGACCAAGACTCAAGAAGGTTATTCTTCAGAAGAATATTTGGTTCAGAGGTTGCTTGCCCTCTATATTTGAAAGATGTTTCAGCTGAAATTTTGAAAAAATGTGGCGGCATGCCACTTGCCATTATCACAATATCTAGCCTTCTTGCCAGTAACCCAAACAAACAGAAGGAGCAGTGGGACTATGTACGGAACTCTTTGGGTTCTAACCTTGAAGTGAGCTCGAGCTTGGAAGGCATGAGGCAGATATTAAACCTTAGCTATATAAATCTTCCACATTATTTGAAGACTTGCATGCTATATCTAGGTATTTATCCAGAGGACTGCACAATATTTAGGGATGACTTGATCTGGCAGTGGGTAGCTGAAGGTTTTATAAGTAAAGTTGAGCGGACAGATCCAGAGGATGTTGCAAAGAGATATTTTAATGAGCTTATCAACATGAGTATGATTCAACCTGTGGATACCGAATACACTGGCGAGGTGATGTCTTGCCGGATACATGATATGATTCTTGATCTTATCCTACATAAGTCCAGAGAAGAGAATTTCATCACTGTAACAGATGATATACAAGATATGACAAAACAACATGAAAAGATCCGTCGACTCTCACTCCATCTTGATGGTGATATAGATGACAAGACAGTGGGATCCATGCATCTATCCCAAACACGAACACTGGCATTATTTGGCACATCTTCATATTTACCTCCTTTTATACTATTCAAGCATCTCCGAGTTTTAACAATTGAAATGTCGCAAATGACGACTTTGCCGATACTTGACTTAACAGGAATAGGCCATTTGTTTCTTTTGAGACACTTAAAGATCATAGCGCGCAATCACCTTGATGTTTTGTTACCAAATAAACTTGGAGGTCTGCAGCAGTTGGAAACGTTTCGAATGGATATTGGAAGATTCACATCTGGTCTACCATCAACCCGGGAGCTTCCATCAGATATCATTCACATGAGCCAGTTATTGCATCTGATTGTTCCATGGGGAATAAGATTTCCTGATGGAATTGGGAACATGAAATCCTTACGTATTCTACGCGGATTTAGTTTGGGGTCAAACTCACTAGATAATATCAAGGCTCTTGGAGAACTGACCAATTTGACACATCTTTCGGTCAAATGTTTTCCTCTCCCTAAAAATTCTCTATCCGGTCATGAGGAGGCGGCGAGATGGATGAACGTTTTGCGTACTTGCATCAAAAAGCTTAGAAACCTCAGACATCTATGCATGGATGTATCGGGTCTAGTACCTGCTTCCTTGAACCACTTCCAGAAATTCTATGGTTCCTTGTATTTAACGGTTCCTGAGTGGATTCCTGAACTCTCTGCCTTGTATGACCTATCGCTTCGTGTCAGGGAGGTGTGTGAGGATGATTTTGCAATGCTTGCACAGTTGCCCTCCCTTACCTACCTCAAACTGAACATCGAAGGCGTTCCCAGAGATAAGATCATGATCCGTGGGAATGTATTCTCTGTTCTGAAGCATTTTAGAGTTTTTTGTAGAAGGTTACTGTGCTTAACATTCGAGGAAGGGGCAATGCCCAAGCTTGAAAGACTCATTCTAGAATTCAATGCGCATGAATGGGACCGATATGGAACTGCACCTGTAGGCATGGAGCACTTGTTAGACCTCAAGGAAGTTTATGTATACATTGGTGGCCTCCGTGCCAACGTATCCAACAGAAGGGGTGCAGAGTCGGCACTAAGGAGGGCCATTGACATGCATCCAGGTCGTCCTACAGCAAAAATTGTGTGTCGTGCCGATGGATATCTCTCGTTTGTTGACATGTCTTTTGATTGTGGGGTATCTGATAATGTGAGAGATGAGAGCGAAGATCAGAAGGACGCTGAGAGCTGCAGCACTTGAAGGCCAAATCCAAGCTGGTATGTATATAACTGCATTGTTTTTGTGACTCTGTACTATTTGTTTCAGACTTTCAGTTATCTCTCGTTGATTTCCATTTAACATTATAGCATAGGGCTAGGGCTAGCACCCCTTTGTTTCCCGCTGCATTACACATATGGAGCATCGCGTAGTTGTTCGTTTTCGTCGTAGTATAGGGCTATCCTATCAGAGTACACATATGGAGATAAATGAACGTTGCTTGTGTGCAGGATACTGAGCTTTCACCAATGCAACCTCATCTTCGTCAACTTGACCGTTGTGCACTGCCTTCTACGTTTTCATGTTCGAGGCTTTGAAATAGGCTCTGTTCCGAATGAGCAACATCACCTTTCAGGTTTGTTGGGTTCGTACCACAAGCTGCTTGTTGTGGCCATCTTATTCTGTTTAATGTAATGGATGCTAAACATACGGGTAACGGGTCCGTCCTTTGCTTAAGTGTACTTCGGCTTATTGGGTCATGTTTGTGTGTGTGTTTTTTTTTTCTGTTTTGGAGGAGTTTTACAAGCTGAAAGAAGTCATTATTTTGTTGTATGTTTTTTTTGACGTAAATTCTGTTGTATGTAACATAAGCTAAATGTGACCTGTTCTTTCTTTTTGTCCAATGTAATGGCATACGCATGCGTGAGGATGAAATAAGATGCTTGAGACAATTTGCACGTATATTGGCCAAATGATGGCGAACTTGGCACAGGGAATGCTTCCAAGCATCGCGAATTGTGTCTCTGCAAGCTAAAGCTAGGAACTTCCATTAAGATACATTTTCATGGTAGCACGGCTGGTTTCCAGCCAGCCAGCAGTGATTTTATCTCACAAAAATTAGCCCAGCCAATCAGCCAATCAACCAGCCAACAGTACTTTTCTCTCACAAAAATCAGCTCAGCCATCTAGCCCAGCCGAACAGGCTGCGATTTTCCCATAGCAGTACTGTAAATCATTCTTGGTGGGTTCCACCTCTTCTGTTCCATTGGTACTACTGCCGTGCTGCCACTCACTAGTCGTTGTCCATTACATGGAACATTTCATGTAAGTACTCCAATCCGAATCGCAATTGCCGCCACTCATCTTCCACCGACTTTGTTCTAACTAATATGTCGTAAACTGAGAGCTATCAACAATTTCTAGGTCTCGTAATATATATAAATGAGGAGCTATCGAGTTTGGATGACATGAAGCTGGAGGGCAAACAAACAATCAAAAGGGAATCAAAATACTAGTAGTTCCAAATTAAGTGTACACCCACCAGATCTTTTTTTTTTTTCACTTGCTAATGTAGAGAATAAAGACGATTATCTTCAAAAATAAAGTGCACCGACAAGATGCTGGTTTGCTCATGCTGGACACTCGAAATATTGGTTCTTAAGTACTCTCCGAATACCTCTGCTGATAAGGCAACCTGCTCTGTTCTTAACAGATCACTTAAAGATTCAGTAATGCCACGGAGGCAAAATAGTCAGGACTTGATCGAGCATTCTAGAAGGAGCTCGGTGGCCAGCTGCAAAAGCCAAAATTGACCTTCCACCATCTTCTGAAGTCAGAAAGGCACACATACCGCAGGTCTGGTGTGCAAAAGTTGAACATTTCTTCTTCTCTGCTGGACCGTGTATTCTCCCGGCCGTCTGACCATATCCGGGTCCCCAAGCCCCAATGGACCGGCCTAGTTACCCATTTGCTCATGCTTTGGTGTACATTCTCAAGAGGATCCAGCCTTTAATTAAATTTGCCTACACAAACTCGCTATGCAGTGTTGACTTTGAACTCTGCCATGCATGGGCGGATCTACAGGGTAGTCCAGGTATGCCCAGGACTACCCTGTATTTTGGCAAATTACGCAGGAGGAGGTCCAACTATTTATCAACAGAAAAAAAACAAAGGAATAAACGAATGGCTCAGCTAGTTTGTTACCGTTCCATAACCCAGCCGCGTGACTCCAACAGCTGCCCAGCAAGGCGCAAGTCCACATGTGCCTTGCACCGTTGCACGGACGCATCGATGCCGGTTTCCTTTTTTTCTTTTTTCTTCTTTCGAGATCAATCGATGCCGGTTTCTTCATTGTTTCGCCCATGAGACTTTGGTGACTTCGACGAGTCGCGCAGCACCGACGATGGCCCAGTGTGCGCCATCGATGCCTCGCCGTCCAAGATCGAGCCACCATGGTGTAGTCCTAATTCTCCCAAAAGCTGAGACGTCGTTCTTTGTTTAATTGGTGTTACATGCTTAGGTTAATTTTAGTGTTTGAAAATTACCTTCATACAAGGGTAGGCCGCATGCTTCAGTAGGTCAATTTCTTGATGCACTATTTTTTATTGTAGATGAAACTGTTGAATCATTGTTTAGTCATATTTCTTGGTCGAGATATTTTCTCAAATGTAAGAGATTTAGAGTTTCATGGCCAATAGAAAGCGTAGGGTAGAGTACGATTTTGTTTTAATATTTATATTTTGGCCCAACATTGTATTTTAATACGATAATAAAGTGACTAGTTTTGCCATATTTCTTGAATTTACGATATTATGTCCATTTTTAGTCTCTCAGACTCTCATTACTATGATCTGCGAGAAAATTTTCACAACCTATATGCACGTGACTTGTTAAAAATTTGGCTAGGACTACCCTACCGATAAATCCTGGCTCCGCCACTGCTGCCATGTCAAATAGGAATTCCACTCGTGTTTGTAGTTGGATGCCCTGGTCAAATAATTCGTATGAAATTACGCGCGAATGTAGGGACCGAAGAGGAAAAGGACTCCAAGCCTCTGCTTATTGGTTAAGCTTAATCCGAAAGGAACAACAAAAGCTAGAACCAGAGGAGAGGAGCCAACACGGCACGCCAAACAAAACCACGCTTAACAAAGCCGCGTGAGACAGATTTCCCAATTTTTTTCCAGCACAAGGGGAGGACGAAGAAGAGCTCCCGAATTCTGTGTCTCGCTCTCTCTCTCATCTGCGCGCCTCGAGTGATTTGATCCCATCCAACCGTCTCCCCCCTTCCCACCGGAGGTTCCCCCGATCTGAGCCGCGATTCCCTCGATGGCGGCCAACGCCGGCAACAAGATCCGCAACGCCAAGCTGGTGAGCGAATCCGCATCCCGAGCCCTCCTCAAATTTCGCATCTTTATCCCCCTTCCCGCCGCAGCCAGCTCCAGTTGCGCTGTCCGCTGATCTTGTCGGTTGCTAGTCTTCGTTTCCCCCGCCTGATCGGCGGGCTGATTGGTGCATGGTCGTTTCGTTAGGATTCTTGGGGGTACTCGTGACATAGGATCGATGAACTTGGCCGCGATCGTTTAAAGATTGCTTCTTTTTGAGGAATCGTTAGGGTTTGCTGTTTGATCGGCAAGTTAGAGCTCTGCGATGCTGATACGCGCTTTTGCTTACTGTGTTGGATTGGGTGTCCAGGTTCTTCTCGGGGATGTAGGCACGGGCAAGTCCAGCCTGGTTCTCCGGTTTGTGAAAGGCCAGTTCGTCGAATTCCAGGTGAGACTTCAGCTCTCTTCCCTTGTGATTTGTGACCTGATTGAGCTGGTCTGCGTGTCGGGACCTGAATTGATTGGTCCATTTGCCTGCAGGAGTCAACCATCGGCGCGGCTTTCTTCTCACAGACCCTGGCAGTGAACGATGAGACGGTGAAGTTCGAGATTTGGGACACGGCAGGGCAGGAGAGGTACCACAGCTTGGCGCCCATGTACTACCGAGGTGCTGCTGCTGCGATTGTTGTCTACGACATCACAAATGCGGTTAGTGTAACACAAACTGACTTACTTGAACTAGTTATATAGTGGACTTTTTATGATAATTTTGTGAGAGATTTTGTTCTCACATGCTCATCTATTGCTAAGATCAATAGTAGGTTGTATGCCATTGCAAACACAACTATGGAATTTATAACACAATTGTGATGACCGCATTAGAACCCTGATTAGTGAGTTTCAACAAGAATTGCCCTGCTGCTGTGATCAAAATATCTAACTAGATGACATGATCACATGCCTAGTCTTCAGTCAACAGCCCCTGAACCCTTATTTTGTGCTTGGCTTGTTGCAATCTTGAGGCTCAAAAATAGCACTAAAAATTCCTACCTGTTTAACTTAATCATTAATGCTATTTTACCTTGGCCTGACTACTTTTATGGCTTCTATCTGAATGATGAGTTTGTAACTGAAATATCAGAGCTAACCCTGGATGGCTGCATTTATGTTTGCTTTACTCCATGAGTTATCAGAAATGAATCACTATAATGTATTGAAGTTGGAGCAAACATTATGCTTTACTTCGATACATTGTATGGTGTATATTTTGCTGCTAGAAAATCATGAGTAGCAATCAAGACTCATCCTTATTTTCTGCCTTGTAGGCATCCTTTACAAAAGCAAAGAAATGGGTCCAAGAACTTCAAGCACAAGGTAATCGAGTACTCTATTTGTTCTATTTTCCTATGTTTCGTGTCTAGAAAATATGCACATTTATGGTATAAGGTTGCATCAAAAGTAATCTTGCACTCTAGTGCAGTTGTTATAAAGTTTGATGCACCTAATGTGATGGCATGGGCAGGGTATCCATTGGATGTGTTATGGGACTTAGTGGGCTGATGTAAAGTTACTTATTCATTCTATCTTTTCCCCCTTATGCAGGAAACCCAAACACAATAATGGCTCTTGCTGGGAACAAGGCTGATTTGTTAGATGCAAGGCAGGTGCCAGCAGATGTATGTGGTTGTCCTTATATCCCACCGTTGACATTATCTTCACGCATCAGAGCATTTCTTTTCATAGTTACTCTCATAGAGACTGGTATCTGTCATGTTATCCAGTATTAATGCATACAAGCTTGTGGATTTAATCGTGTATATCTTAAGTTGAAAAATATGGTCGGGATTGGTAGTGAATAGAACAAATTTTGCTGCTAATATTGTTGAACCTTGTTCGGATCTTGTAAAGAGTAATGATAATTTCGACCCAGTAATAATAAATAGAAATTGTGAAGACTGTCAACCTACTTCCACTTTCATAAGCTGGGACCTGAGTATCAAAAGTGTCGGGACATGTAGGCAGAAATGTTTATTCTCTTGTGGCATCCTGTTTGCTTGCTATTATACTCGATCAAGTAATATCATTTGTCTGTATAACATGATGCTACTCCAATGCTGCAGGAAGCAAAGGCTTATGCGCAAGAGAATGGACTCTTCTTCATGGAAACATCAGCTAAAACGGCGATCAATGTGAACGATGTATTTTACGAAATTGGTATGTAACCCTTCAAACTCAAATAACCCTTCAAACTCAAATATAGGTTGGCCACTAGGTGGTCAAGGGAACCTTTTGGGGGATGGATATCTGTACATAAGTAGAATTTACTTGCTGATGGGCATCTACATCCAACATCTGCTGCCGCTAGTATCTGAGCATTGCTCTGTTCAACTTTTTTCAGCAAAGAAATTGCTTCAAGGGCAACAGGTCCAGAATCCACAGGGAGGAATGGTTCTCAACCAGAGACCAGCAGAGAGAACAGTGAGCGCTTCTTCCTGCTGCTCCTAAAGCACCGTGTGGAGTGTGGGCAACGGATGCCGTGGCCTGAAATCCGAGATGATTGTGTATGCGATGGAAATGGGCTGAAGCTTTGTAAAGTAGCTGCCATCACAGCTGCTTATACTCTTGTGCCTTTACTACTTGTTCATTGTTATGTTCCTTGTAAATGTGAATACTAGTGTTATTGCAGAGAATTCACAGGCTCATGCACAAGTGTTTCTGAAACTAGTGAAACAGAGTAAAGCTAAGTCTAGACAGATTCGTTTGACTTCATTCGTGCTATATCAATTTTTTCTTAATTATTAGTCAATGTGCAATTCATGGTTGGTCAGTAGACAACAACCCCCCCCCCCCCCCCCCCCCCCCACCCCCCCACACCCCCCAAAAAAAAAAAAAAAAAAAAAAAAACTTCTGATGTTGCAACCGCTGCAGTTAAGGCAGAGCTGTTAAGTTTAATGCTGTGTAAATTCACTTCATATACTCCATTATACCTGTTCTCAGAAGAGCTTGTACTGTTTTCTAGCCGTCCCAACTCCCAAGTATCAAATCAAATGACCAAAATAACGTGGTTTGAACCCGGAACAGCATATTGTTTATAGCGTGAAAAGGCATTCGTATATGCTTACAGGTGTATCAGAAACGCCTCTTGGTTCTCTTTTTCTGAAGAAGATTGGATGCATGTTTGCGAATGAACCTATGTCGAAAAATAACTGGCAAACAAAACTAATATAGTACTTCTCCTTTTTTGTGTCGTTAATTAGTACCATTAGTTGCGAATAAACCCTTCAAGGTAACAGCATCGTTTATTAAACAAAATAATAATGAGAGGGTAAGAGCGTCAGAGGGTACACAATTTGATTCACGGAGAAGTACCACATGCATCAGCTAAGCATTTGCTATACCTGGGTCACTTTAAAAAATACCAGAATCTAAAAGTGCGGAGTAATCAGTTGAGAAAAAGCTATTTGCTGATGCACCAGGACAAGGGTATAGGGTAATACAAGGGAAAAGCCCAACCATTGTATGGAAGCGTGCCCCTTTTCCTGTGTCAATTATCGACAAAGGCATAGGAACATATTATTCCAAATGACATTCAATATGTGCCACTTCTTTAGTGCTATCTATAACTGTCTTTTCACTGGATGTAGTCATCGTTGTAGCTGTCGCTGATCACCGAGACGAATCGCTCGAGCCATGGCAGCTGGTGGAGGTCCTTCATGGTGTCAACAATGTAAGAGTCGGCGCAGCGAGGTGGTGATTGGCACGGGTTGTCTCCCAGGCTAAAACCCCCAGCGAGAAACCTCTGTATGAGTGCCAGTTGAGCTCTCTCCTGCTCCGAGTACCCCTCAACAGCAGTTGGCATGCAGTCGAATGTGTCCCATGCCCATATCTCAGATGCTGCTTGGCTGGACTGAGCTGCGGAGGAAGACTCAATGCTGGCTTCATCCCAGAAAACACATTGGCATGTCTGTACACCGTTAGCATAGTCAGCACCACAGGAGTAGCAGAACTCATGGCCACACCTGCACAAGTGAAAAAAATGGCCTTTAGCGCAGCAATAAATGTATACATTTCACATATTTTCAGAGCAGCATCCATCAGTGTGACAGCAATCCAATACATAATTCACTGCTTATTGATTTTTACATAATTCAATGCTTATTAATTCACTCATATTAAATAACATGAATCTGTTCATCAGAACAGAACTACATTTTTACATGAGCTATTAGTCACTGTAAGACTAAGTTTAGGTGTCCCTGGTTCAGCTTTGGACAAAACTAAGCCAGGAAAACAAACACTGATTATTGGATAAAACCAAGCTCAGTTCTAACAATAAATTTTGTTTAGAACTCCATGCATAAGAGGATGCTTGGAGAGTAAAAATATCTGGCAATGTGGAAGAGGAAACGAGCATACCAGCAAGTCATATGGAAGCAGCCTTGTGCGAGTTCAATCATTCGTCGACATCTCTGACACCGCCTCCACCTATTGTTTTGTGCAAGCCGATGCAAAGATAGGTCGCCAGCATCTCTTTCCTCAACAGGCAAGCTCTGGTACTCATCACAGCCCATCATGATGTGCCATGGTACTCCACAGTTGACACAAATATCTCTATGGCATTCTGGGCACTCCACACAACTGAGATCTGATTGACTTGAACTCGCCCTAGAAAAGTGCTGACTAAGGTCTAATAAAACAGAACAATTGGGAAAGGGACAGTAAAATCTTTCAATGCACGAGTTGCCAGCTTCTGCAAAAGCTCTCTCCAGGGAATCATAGCTGCTAACTGGAAGGAATGATTTACACTCACTAGCTGAAATACGATATTTACACCTCAATTGAGGGCAAATTATGGGAAGCTTTGATGTTTGCAGCTTTTCTTCAACATATGCAGTGAGGCAACTATAGCAGAAAGTGTGAGAACAACCTGTCTTGATCATCTGAGAACCTAGTTTTTCCTCGCAGCAAATCGGGCAAGTGCCAACCTCATAGGGAGATAAATATCTGATGCCTATCGCTTCTTTAGCCAATCGCAAGGGGCTCTCAAGTTCGAAGCTAGGAAGCAATATTAAATCGAAGTCTTCTAACTTATCGACCAGTTCAAGAATTCTGTGTCCTAAGGCTACTAAAAGCTGGTCTTCAAGAATCTCAGCTTCTGCTATCTGCCATTACAAAATAAATAAAGGAACATTTGTCATAAAATGCAGCCTTATAAAAAGAAGTACATATTTCAATATGATACATTGCAGGAAAAAAGGTGAGGTAACTTCACCAAAGGTATGGCTAGTGAAATCTAACCAAAGGGATGACTAGTGAGTACTTTGCCAATTACCAGTATACACTGAATAGACAAAGCATAAAAACTGGCAGATACACCAATCTACAGTCAAATAAACAGAAGCACATGTAACGCAACTGCTACACTAATTTACAAAATGTTGAGCAAGTAATGGGTGTACGGCATAACTGTTGAACAGCCCGACAAAATAGGAATATTTGTGTGATGAATGAGTGAATGGACCAAGTTGTGTAATTCACTATCATGGACACAATTCATTTACTATAATGGCTCCATTCTCCCCCAAAAAAGGTAAAACCCAAACTTCAACAATAAATGAAGACTATATTTGCAACCGTCTACAGCCGAGCTACTAAAGTGATATGGAAATCTGTGAATTTAGTTTTAGAAGAGCATATACATACAACCACCTTAAGTTATAAACCTATGAAATATCCAAATCTGAAGTGAATGATATTTTTGGTATATGTGAAGAGGACAAAGACAACATCCGGTTCAATAATACTTGAAGAGTCCATTATGTAAAGTCCAATTGCCTCAAAACAGTAAACTGAACTAAACTCTCAACACAGAGATAAGAGTTCCGGTGGATGATCGGGGCTAGATCCATTAGCTGGAGAACCAATTTTGTGGGCAAGCAAGCAGGCACACAAGAATGGATACAGAAACACGCTCCCGAAAGACACTTGCCTGGAAGTATAGCTTCTCTGAATTGGTGAAGGCGAAGATCTTGCGTATCCCATTCTGCAGCGCAACCAACAGCCCATCCATCAGTGCCAAGTGCTCAGCCACCAGCTCCTCCACATAGAAATCTAGCTTCTTCTGCACCTTCAGAACAGGCACTCCGGGAGACCTCTCCATCACAACCCCAATTCCAGACAGTTTCTTCCCCTCAGCCTCCGAGCTCGACACACCCTTGAAGAAGAGCCGCACCGAGGTCTCGTCAAGCTCCCCCTTCCCAATGCCAGCCGTGAAGGACTCCTCCGTGTCCTCCCACTCCTCCTCATCCCCACAGCAGCTCCTGAAATCATCCCCACCTCCCGCCTCGGGTAACCTCTCCTCCATCCTCGAGGAAGCAAACAAAAAGATCTCCTCAGCTAGCCCAATTCAATCAGGACACCCCAATTCTAGCAATCCCCATCAGGCTGGCTCAGCAAGCACCTAGGCACACAGCAAGAATCCAAAAGTTCCTACCAAACAAGCCCTTTTGAGCCCGGGACTGTACCTAACCCCAGCTCAGCGAAGGTGCCTCGCTCCTTTTCGCCGCAACTACTCCGGGTAGGGGCAGCAGTGGGCTACTGCTCCGACGACTGACCCCACGGATTGGGTGCTCAGAAGTTGACGGAGAAGATGGCGAGGAAGAACCAGACGGAGCCCCACACCACGAATTCCAGAGCCGCGATGGCGAAGTTGGCCGGGACCGCGACCAAATTCACCCAGACGTTGGAGCTTTCCCCGATCCTCCAGTTCCTCATACGTGCCGGCTGGATAGTGAGGAGCCGCACAGAGGGGAGGAATTCGGTAATTCACCACCACGAGCTCCTACCACATATCCTGCAAGAACAAATAACTTATGAGCCACGCGAAGCTTGTCCACGCCAAAAGAATGGATTTTAACCCCAACAAGTAAGCGGAAATTGGATCAAAATTTGGCATAGCGAAGAGAAAAAGGAACGGGAGAAACATATCGCAAAATTTTACGAGAACTCCTCCAATCAGATCTACAAGAGCCGAGCATTTGCGAGGAACACGAAATTCAGGTCAGCATTGAGAACGAAAAATCGCTGGCAACAACTCAGACGCCCCGCCGCCCTTGCACCACGCAAAAGGTGCGATTTTTTTAAAACAGAAAGAAAAGATGGGGCGGATTAAAACGCGGCCCGAGAGATGCGAGTCTTCGCGAACGCAGGATTCGATGCCCGCAAAGAACAAATAATAAACCGGATTTCAGAGGCGGAGGGGAAGGGGGAAGCAGCTCAATCACCTGCGACGGCGAGTCACATCGATGGGAGGAGAGAGGGCATGGCCTCGCCGCCGCCGCCGAGCAGCAGGCCGGGGACAGGACTGAGGTGTGGTGCGGGCAAGTGGAGACAAGGATGGAAGCTTTTCCGGCGGCGGTGAGAGGTGGGCTTTCTTGCGCCAGTGGAGGAAGAATTTATTCTTCGGGAAGAGAGAAGAGGAGAAGAGTGGCGTTAAAGCAAGAGCCCCCTTCCTCCCCCTAATTATTCCTCCACCACCTCGCAGAAATAATTGCATCATTTCTTTTCCTTTTCATTTCTAGCATAGGATGAAGATTTGCGGTCTTGCCCCTAAGATAATTAGTAAATGCATATTCATCCATCCAACATCACAAGTGTGCAAAAATAAAACCCCCATCTCTCCTGTTCTTGATGCACAACAAGAAATGAACAGGATGGTAGAGACAATGAGCCATCTAGGATTTGAATTCATGCGACTGAGGCATCTTGTTGGTAGATTGAAGAAATCGCGAACATATTGTTGTGTTTGCACGAACAAGCAATCATAGTATCATATGCAAAAGTAGTGACAGGTTGTTTGGAACGAGAAGATATCTTGATTCGTTAGAAATTGGACAGGTCAGCGGTAACATAGATCAATCCTAAAGGTCGTCTTGCGTGGGGGGATAATGAGACTGGTACTGAACGCTTCCATTCGATGAAAAATTGAAAAGCATGATCAGGCATATCCTAAGACATGCACATGAGGGTTGTGGCTGGGGCATCCACCTGCAATTAGAATTGCAAGCGAATGCGAGGTGCGAGCTGCAAAATGGTCACCCCGGCTCAGTTCTGCTCGCAGGGGCAGCTGGCCGGTTGATTGGATTGATTAGTGAGAGAGTGAAAGCGAGGCCGTGCGGTGCAGAGCAGTTACTACTCTATTTGGCTGAGATTCCTCCTGGAATGGAACGGAACGGAATGGCAGAGGCAGTTGCCACCGCCCAAAGAATTCGGTTTGCGTCCAGGGAGCGACGGCCCAACCACCACCACCCCGGCCTTATCGTCGTCGTCGTCGACTCGTCGTCGTCCTTGTCAGTTGTGTCACCACTAGTGTACACCTTGCTAGTAGTAGTATTATTGTGTGTATGATGATGCTTAACGCGTATACGTACCACTAGATTTTAACGGAGATGATCGTCTTCTGTTCAATTTTCTTGTTAGACTCTATCTAAGCTATTTTCGCTGCTAGCGGTGGCAGCCAGGACCGCTGATCCAGTCATCCAGACCCACTTGTGCTGGTGTAAATTACTCGTAGAATTAGTAGACAGTAGCGTTGCGAGGTGGCAATACGGCCTCGTGGCGAGCGACAGCGGCACATGGTTTCGGAATTCTTGCGTGCAGTCGCCGGCTACCGTGTCTTCTGATCCGGTATTTCAACGTTGAGATGGACCTGACCTGATCATGGCAAAGGGCGTATCAGATTTCTACTTCGTTTCTTCTTTTATTTTATTTTTTATGTGTAGTAGTACAAGAGACATCCACAACGATACAAAACACATCATTGTCGTCTGAATTTTCTGAACCAAACGTGATAACGAAAGTGCATAAACACACCTCTCTTTCTGAGGTTACTCGTATACGTGATCTCCTCCAGGCCGCTTCATGAAATACAAGTCACCATTAGTTGGTTCCGAAGTAACCAACTCTCAACATTCATTCATCGCTCACTTAATGAACTAGTACAAGATCCGTTATATATAATGCCCGCACCACCACACACACCAACTAAGGCAGCATACAACATACCTCCCTGGCTTGAGCCAGTCCTCCGTCTCACCAACACAGGCTTCTCCCGGACATCTCAGAGTGGCTAGGCATGAGAGGTATTAGGAGTTTCTCGAATTCGAGCAGACGCTTCGGTCCGGAACATAACATGCAGCCGTAGCATATTAACAAGTTCAGAACAGACGGCTAGCAGGTGTCATTGCCCTTGTTCTTTCCGTTATCAACATGGGTTTATTCACAGGTATTAGGGCATGTCAAAGAACACGCGATAAAACCAGCGCTGGCAAGTGTCATTGGCCCTTATCGTAGCATTGACTATTGTAGGCAAGAAATTAACCCCAGTAATAGCACCTAATTTTTCAGTGGTGATGGCCTGATCGGATACAACGTTCACAACGAGTCCCAAACGTCTTAGCTTTCCTAAAATGAAAAAAAAAATGGAGTTTGTGTCTTAGATAAAACAGACGGCTTGCAGGTGTCATTACCTTTGTTCTGCTTGCTTTCGACATATGTTCTAATTTTTCAGTGGAGTTTGTTCTAATTTTTGTTCTGCTTGTTTTGAACACGCGGAAAAACCCAGAAGAGGCAACAAAGAGCACAGAACACGTTCTTCAACCATTTTCCTGCTGCTCGTTCGTCAATGTGAACCCCGTTACAGAATATTTGTGTTGGAACTGACCTCATGGAGAAGGACTCCTTCGTCAACCTCTATTTCTGCGTGGTTCTGTCACGGTTTTATTTGGGTGAAAGGCACCGAGTTTTGCATACAAATGTATACAGACTGAAGGGCATTTCCTTTCCATTTCAATGCGAATCTGGATGCAACTCTGGCCCCGTTCGTTTCCACCCCTATAAATTTTAGACCTCTAAAATGAAAAAGAATCTTATCATTTAGGAGTATTAAATAAAATTTAATGACAAAACCTTTTTGATAGATAAATGCTCATTTCGAGACGAATCTAATGAGCCTAATTAATCTATGTTTTGTTACAGTAATGCTACAGTAATCATCATCTAATCATGTCTTAATTACCCTTATTAGATTCGTCTCGCGAATTAAACCCGGAGTTCTACGATTAGTTTTGTAATTAAATTTTATTTAATACTTCTAAATAACAAAAAAAAATTTAATGTGACCCTTCTAAAATTTAGACCCCTAAAAACGAACACGTCCTCTCTTCCCGGCACAAAGGAGACAAGCGAGGGGTCAAGCAGGAGTACAGTGGCAGCGGCGAGAAGGAGACAAGCGAGGGGTCAAAAATTGGACACCCACTTATTATTGCAATCACCACCGTTGACAGTACTCATCATGTGCTTTCTTCACGTTTCCCGATTCACAAGTTTTACATTCTGCCGGCTGGGGTCAGTTCCCGTTGGATCTGTAGCACTGACTACTATAGACCAGGAAATTAACCCTGGTAATAGTAACTAATGCCAGTCTTAATGGATACTTTCATTTTACACTTTTCAAAGGTGCCACATCAGATTTAGAGTTTTCATATGATAAATGAAATAGTCTCTCTCAATGCATAATTTCATCTCACGGTTTCATAAGCGAAGCATAATATTAAATTCTTGCATTGAGATTGGTCAAAACATGTTAGGATGAAAGTTTTTGCTCTCAATGAGTCTTTCAATAAGCTTTCATATATATGAAACCGTGCCAACTTCCTTTCATTAGGATGAAAGGAACTTCTCCTCTTTCATCTTAATTGATATGCCATGTCATCTATTTTGTTGATGTGGCACTTTATTTAATGTTGATGAAAGGCCCATTGAAACTGGCCTAAGACCAGTCTCAATGGGTCTTTCATTTGATATTTATTGGGTGACACATCAGCAAAATAGGTGACATGGTAAAGAATTTAATATGAAAGAGCAGGACTGTAAAAGGAGAATGAAAGATGCATTGAGACTCTTTTTCCTTTCATATGCAAAAAAAATGGATCCCTATTGGTACACCTATGTAATAATTTAATGTCTCATTCAGTCTATGAAACTGTGAAATGAAAGTGCATCTCTCAGTGCACTCTTTTATTCTTCTTTCATCAACTAAAAAATTAATGTGTCATATTTAAAAAATATGAAATAAAAGGCATCACTGAGAATGGCCTAATTTTTCAATGGTGATGGCCTGATTCGATACCATGTTCACAGCGACATCTGCTTCGCTGCCTCACTCGCTGGATGGCTTACCTTTCCAAAAAGAAAGATGGACATTTTTATGTAGAGATGTAAGCTAGTATTTGTGTGACTAAGGGCTTTGCATACTACTTCCAAACGAATTAACACCGCGATGCAACTTATAAATTCGAGCTTCTTCTCTCTGATAAATTGGAGCAGAGTTAACAGTGAGTAAGCGCTGGCGTTTAGTACCGTGGGTTAGGCACCTTTTAGGCGTGTCCTGGTTGGACCGACACCACTGATTAACCGGAGCCCTGGCTAGTACACATGGACAGGCAGACACCCATAGTCAATTAACAAAGATTATCAAATTATTTAACACTGCCGCTCCTGCTAGTACCTGGTACTGCTGCTGTGTCCTTTGCTAATTGCAAGTATCATGGCACGACAGGTAATGTACCCTGTTACTGTAGCAATCATGACCCCTGAGTATTGTCTCGCTCTCTGAGCTTTGGCAGAAAGCAGGAGTGGTGATTAAGCAAAACAAGCTGAGTTAGGTGCGGCAGCAGCCTGATTAAAGCTTGATTATGAACAAAGCCACACTGTCACTTTGCCACATACACATACTTTGTATGTGCCGTACTAGGATCAGCCTAGCTACTGTACAAACCAACAGGACATTGTTTATTATGGTGACAGGTCGAATTGTCGGCGAGTGTGCTAGATAATCCTTTGCTAGCCACCGCATCGGCGCTCTGTCATGGTCAAGTACGTGCACAATACAACAAGGATTCGTCAGGATTTGGACGGCGCATGTATGATTGTCAATGCCGTGCTTAAACCGGGACAAGATTCGTTGTAAGAATCGTGGAATCGTGTAAACCAAACAAATGTATAACGTGACTGAGTTGCGCAGAAACTGGACGTACATAAGCACAAATGCTTTTTATGCACTGGAGTTATATGTGGAGTGTCTTGACATCTACTACCTCTTCTTTCAGGAGATAAACAACAAGATTGTAGATGCAAAAAAGGGCGTCCAGTTGCTAGCCGTGGATCAACAAGTTAGCCCATTTTTCTTATTAATAGCAAAAGAAGAAGGAGAGGGTGTCCTTCAGTCCACTTGAGGGAGTTTTGGTTCCATCTAATAGCCCCAAAAAACAGAGAGCTTGCACCCCCAAAGCAAGAGTGTTTGTGAAGGCACTAGGCACTACCGCACTGGGCATGATAAAAGAGTGCAGAGATGGAAGATTCTTTGTTTTGGGTGGTTAGCGCCTATTGATAGGGAAGGGACATCAGCGTATGATTTCTTTTATCGTTTTCCCTAAAGAGAACGTATAATGCTAGTTCTGCATTGATAATGTGTGCGGATGGATGTTTTCACCCAAAAAAAAAAAGTGTGTGCTGATGGATGGAGTATGATAATTCTCTGTCCCAGCAAGAATTGATAAAAGCATCTGGTGGAGCCTTTTTGTGGCAGAGGAAGGAGCTGATTCGTGATATGGACAGCGCATGTGAACGATGCCCTGCAGCTTTCTGTCCCTGGCTTATTAGCCTAGAGACACTGAAACAACAGCCTTGATTTCTTCACTGGATTATCACCTTTTTTTTTGGAAAAAGTCCTATTTACCTCCCTCAACTTTTATAGGAGTTGCAACTTTTACCTCCAATTACAAAACCGGGTAGCCTGACTCCCTCAACTCCTTCTCTCACTTCAATTTACCTCCCTGAGCGGTTTTGAGAGTGGTTTTGTCCTACATGGCTCAGTGGGTCCCACCTGTCAGGTGCCACGTCATTTTCTTTTTCCTTTTTATTTTTTTCCTCCTTCTTCTCTTCTCCTCCGGACATGCACGACCTCCACCGCTGCTCCAAGGACGGTGGCGCCGCCACGCGTCCGCCTCCCCATCGCCACACCCGCAGACGCCTTCGCCGCACAAGGAGAGCCGCAGGGAGGAGCTGTCATCGCCCGCAGCTGGAAGAATAGCGACGTGCACGCGCTCGGCGGCGTCAGCGCGGGCCTCGGCAAAGTGGGCATCGAGGCACGGGCCGGCGAGGACGGCGCGCGGCAGGTCCGACGGCCTAACCTGGCTCAGGAAGGCCCAGAGCTTGGAGTGGCTGGGGGCGGAGAACGAGACGCCGCCGGATGACTCGAGGAACCTGCCGGAGCTCGGTGGTGGCAAATGGCTGCGGGGGAAACTTCAATTGCGCCTCGCGCAATTGCAAAAGCGGAAAAAGGAGGGGTTACAGAGGTGTCCGACCGTGATGCGCAGCTCGAGACACGAGCAATCGATGATTGACTGACCGGGGAGAGAGAATCAGACGACGACGGAGTGATTCGCTTGGTTTGCCGGACTTGGAGCAGAAGCGTGTCGATCTCCGCAATCACGAAGAGAAAAAGGAGGCTTGTGGCCATGGTTAGCTTCGCAATTCTATGGAGAAGGTTTTGTGGTGGTGCTTCTTTCGGGGAGTGCTCCTCGGCGGCGGACATCGAGCTCGACTCGGCGTCAATGGAGGGCGGGGAGCGAGAGAGGAAAGAAGGTGGCAATGGGCGGACATCCAGCTGCGGACAACGGCGGCTCCTCCCTGCGGCTCCTCCCTGTGGCTCTCCTTGTGCGGCGAAGGTGTCTGCGCGTGTGGCAACGGGGAGGCGGACGCAGACGCGGCGGCGCCGCCATCCTTGAGCAGCGGTGGAGGTCGTGCATGACCGGCAGAAAGAGAAGAAGAAAGAAAAAAATAAAAAGGAAAAAGAAAATGACGTGGCACCTGACAGGTGGGACCCACTGAGCCACGTAGGACAAAACCACTCTTAAAACCGCTCAGTGAGGTAAATTAAAGTGAGAGAAGGAGTTGAGGGAGTCAGGCTACCCGGTTTTGTAATTAGAGGTAAAAGTTGCAACTCCTATAAGAGTTGAGGGAGGCAAATAGGACTTTTTCCTTTTTTTTTTCAGGGCACATCTTCGCTGGAACTAAATTGTAGCAGATGCAGTCCGAAACGGTCCAGGCCCACCGTAACGGTGCACAAGGCCTGGTCGGGCTTGGGCCTCAATTCGCCTGCTGGACGTGCATTCGCCTTCCTGATCTCGGGAGAAGGACGAGAAGACCGGTGCCGCCGGCTATGGGAGGTCGGCCGGAGAGTTAGTAGGATCAGGCTAGTGTGCAAATTAACATCGGCATTCAGCTCCAGTTCTCCAGTTATTTCAAGTTTCATCCATCTCCATCTATCCAGTTATTTCGATACATGTATCATCCATACATATACAAGAGTTGGGATAGCTAGCAGTTGACACTGAGGTCCTTGTCCATAATAAGGGGGTGTTCGTTACATGGGGTCTAAAATTTAGAGGGAAGAATTTTATCATTTAAAAGTATTAAATAAAGTTTAATTACAAAACTAACTGCAGAACTCCTGGTCTAAATCGCGAGACGAATCTAACGAGGGTAGGTAAGCCGCGATTAGACGCTGTTTACTGTAGCATTACTGTAGCATCACTGTAACAAAATATAGATTAATTAGGCTCGTTAGATTCGTCTCGTAAAGATGTACCTATCTGTAAAAAGGTTTTGTCATTAAATTTTATTTAGTACTCTTAAATAATAAGATTCTCTTTGATGTGACAGATCTAAATGCTAAATGCTAAAGCAACGAACACCCCCTAATACTGGCAATGCACATGCCTTCTTTTGGATGAAAACGTAGTGCACTATTATCGTTGACGGGTGAGGACATCCACGAGATAACTCAAAGAGAAAGTAGTACAAATTATCTTTGCCTCAGCTCAATTGGCTGGGGCATGAAAGGAACAGGTTCATGTGTCATGCACTTATCCATCACATACTGCTGCTTGCATCGTGTTCCTGACCCTCGCGGTCATCTTTAACGTCATCAAATACGAACCATCCATAGTCCTGGCACACAATGTTGGCTGTAGGACGCCTTGGATGCATGTTAACGGCATTTCTCAACGCCGACTCTGCAGCTCTTCTATCAGATTCCTTGGTACCGGCACACTCTATGTCAACAGAGATTTCCTTCAAGCCTGACAGGAGCTCAATGCCGGCAGGCGGCGCGCCGTCCCTGTCCCATCCCTGCGCACTGAAAACCAGATAGAGGCTTTCAAGCTTGGCCATTGCCCCTGGCTCAAACGTCAGATACGATATCCTGCTACATACAAGTTCAAAATGCTGCAGAGCTGGGAATCCACTTCCACGGATGATGATCTTATCTTGAAGAGCTCCTCGAATACGCAAGTTGAGGTGGGTAAGGGAGGGCAATTGTGCCAGTATTTCAACATCATCCTCTCGCACCTCCTTAACATGTAGCATAAGGTCAGAGAGGTGAACAAGTTTGCCAATCCACCCAGGAACCCTCGAAAACCAGGAAAAATAAGTATGAAATTTCCGGAGATGGCTACAAGAAGCAGGTAATGGGATCGGTACATCCAAGCAGGCGCTGAAGGGACAACTAGCCACATCTAGATATTTTAGGTTGCAGAGTTTTTCAAGACAGGTGCGCAAAACTTCCCTAGCTCTCTCAGCAACTTTATCATCAGATATAGAGTTTTCATCGTCAAAGTACTGTCCAATTTCAAGATTTGTCAAGTTGGTCAGTTCTCCGAGTCCCTTGATGTTGCCAGGTGAGATCGTGCCCAAATCAATGCAGCCTAGGGTGCGCAAGGATTTCATGTTTCCAATACCATCAGGAAACTTTTTCCATTCTGGAACAATCATATGCAATAACTGGCTCATATCAACAATATCAGATGGAAGTTCTCGAAGTGATATTCCATTATATGATGTTACTTCAGTTTCTATGTGAAATGTTTCCAGCTGCAGTAGACCACCAATTTTACTGGGCAACATCACAGGAATAGCATTCCCTAAAATCTTTAAGTACCTTAGTTGAAATAAATGACATATTCCAGTGAAGTCAAGAATCTTCGCTGACGAGCAGAACCCTAATTCAATTGTTAAAACTCGGAGATGCTTGAACAGCCGGAATGGAGGCAAATATGAAGAGGTACCAAATCTTGCCAATGTTCGTATTTGGGATAGCTGGGCGGGTCCCACTGCTCCCTCGTGTGCTGTACCATCCAAGTGGAGGGAGAGTCGGCGAATCTTGTCGTGTTGTCTTGCCATGTCTCCAATATCATCTATTACAGTGGTGAAATTATCTTCTCTGGACTTGTGTAGAACAAGATCAAGCATCATATCATGTACCTTGCAAAACATCACCTCGCTGTTATAGTCTGTAACTATGGGTTGAATCATACTCCTGTTAATGAGCTCATTAAAGTAGCTCTTTGCAACATCCTCCGGGTCAATCCCATGAAATTTACTTATAAAACCTTCAGCTACCCATTGCCTAGCCAAATCATTCTTTTTGATTCTGTAATCCTCTGGATAAATGCCTAGATACAGCATGCAAGACTTCAAATAATGAGGAAGATTTATGTAACTGAGGTTCAATATATGCCTCATGCCTTCCAAGCTTGGGTTCACTTCAAAGTTAGAACTCAGAGAGTTCCGTACATGTTCCCAATGCTCCTTTAAATTATTTGGTTGAGTGGCAAGAAGGCTAGATGTCGTGATAATCGCAAGTGGCAAACCGCCGCATTTCTTCAAAATTGCAAGTGATACTTCTTCCAAATATGGAGGACAAGCCCCCTCTGGACCAAATACTCTTTTGAAAAATAACCTTCTTGAGTTTTGTTCACTAAGTGGCTGCATCTTATAAACATATCCACAGTGATCAGTACAGCAGGCTCCGGCCACACTCTCAATTCTTGTAGTTGTTAGTACTCTGCTACCACTCTTGTTTTCTGGAAAAGCGCATCTAATAACATGCCATATAGCAGCTTCCCATATGTCATCAATCACAATAAGATACCTGCCAAATAAGTTAATATGAGGCATAAGAAGCAGTAAAGGGAAAATTACATGAAACTAGCTCACGAGAGGTTCTAGAAACAACAAGAAAAGAAAGAAAATCTATTCACTATAAAATTGGCTATGTTACTTGAGTTAAATTCATAAAGTTGAAGGACTTGATAAAATACATGATTATAGAACTGAAGCCATGTGATTTCTGAGCTAATTAGTTGTACTAATAAACATCCGTTCCCGGGATCTATGCATACAAGAATGACGAAGAAAGCAAACAAGGTCTAAAGGATTAAAACAGACACACCAAAAAATTTCCTATAGAATACTACTAAGTTAAATAAGAATAGCTTCAAAAAGGAAGATATTCTTTTGATGACTGGCTTACCTCTTGCTCCAGAGGAATTCTCGCAGTGCAGTAATCAATTCAGACTCTTCCCATATTTCCATGTTGGGGTCCTGAGGGGCTGCAACGCCAATTTGTGATAGTATAGTTCTCATAATCCTCCTGATGTTTGGTTTCTGGGATACAGAAACAAAAGCTTGGCACTGGAACTGACCCTGCAGCTTTCGATATATCTGATTTGCAAGTGTAGTTTTGCCAAGACCTCCAAATCCCACAATAGAGAGCACCTTTAGTTGATCTGCAGGCACACCCTCTCCATCCATCCAAAGAATCAGTTCATCTATCGGCCCGTCGATACCCACAAGGCCTGCCGTCTCTGCATACAGTGCCATCAAGCGAAGATCGATGTTTGTGTTCTTTGGCTTGGTGACAGCATCATCAATCTTGTACCTCTTGTGCCGCTCGCTGACCTCCATGACACGGCTCCGGAGTCCCCTGAACTCTTTGGCAACCTTGCTGCGAGTGTTAATGTTTGTCAGCAAGCTCATGCTCCTGTTAATGAATCCCTTGAACCCGCGTGGCTTGCTGCTGCCGGAGTCGCATCCGGCAAGGTGCAGGAACTCGTTGACGCTGTCGTCGATGTCGTAGGACAGCTCACGTATTTCCTTCACCCAGCATTTGGCTTGCTCGTCGAGGTCATCTACATCTGACATCTTCTTCAGGAATGCGTGCATGCTCTCGAGCTCTGCTTTGAGGAACATGACCTCTCCCTTGGCTCCTTTGAGCAGCTTGTACTTGTCTGTGAGCAAATCGCTGAGGTTCCGAAGCAGGGAGGCCATGGCGCCGTGTGATGCGCTCACCATCGCAGCCTCCATGGACTCGCCTTTCCTTCCCCGCGTTTGCTTTCAAATTTGTCCTTTTGTTCCTGATTCAAACATTCGAATTTTTTTCCTTCATTACAAATTAAAGTTCCAGTTGCAAATCTGGACAACACAACACAGATTGGGGGAAAAAGGAACGCTGTGCAGTTTTCTTTATAGTGACAACAGAACCAAAATACGATGAAAGGTAGTTTCTTTCTCACCGTGGGCTGGATGCTTGAGAGAAGCTCTGAAGTTGAACCAAGTTCCTCTCGAGAAGAACTAGAAGCAAATAAAGAACTCCGTTGTGGTTGAGAAGTGCGCCCTCGTGAAGCAACTATGGCAACTGGCGAGAACAAGGGAGCCGGCAAGAAGGGCTGAATCCCGGGGCCGACTTCCTCAGCACGGGCACCGGTGAGCGCGTGGCGTCGGCGGCGGCGTGATCGGGAAGAAGAGGATGGAAGCGCCGCCGGTACGAGATGGGATCGGAAATGCTGTACATGAGTCGGACGCTCACATTCGCAGCGACAGCACGTGTGTGACACTTACGAGAAATTAATAAAAATAGCATAATAATCAAGTAAAAGAAATCAACTAATCAAACTACAATCACCGAGACAATAGTATACTAGCACATCTGAATTTCATCCTCGCCTTATTCTTGCTCCCCTCCCCTCTGTCAGTTTTCTCTCTTCCTTGTGATTGTAGTAGCAACTTGTATTCAGCGGACAGTGGCTAATACGTATATTCAGTAAGGATTAGAGTTTGATTACTGAATACTAGTAGTATTGGTTTGCTTACAGTTTGTTGCAGTCAGAGGAGGAGAAAGTCAAAAGAACTCATTAGGTGGGGTTGGACCACACTTCGATACAATATGATGTGGTTGCTGCATCGAGCGGCGCTGAAATTAGTAGTTTGAACAAAGAAATGAATGTCCTGTTCGGTGACTCCATGTCCATGGTGTCACCTCATAGGAGCATTCCTTTTGAAAAAAAAAAACAAAAGAGAAACATGCAAAGATGGAAGAAGCCCAGTTTCCGAGTGGGCCTGACGGTGACTCAGATGCGATGCGGGGCTCCCCACCGCAAGAAGCCCAGCCCGTCACAAGGGAACACGGAATCTGGGCCCATTGTTGCAGCAAATTGTTGTGTTCATTGCGGTGGAAACTTTAAATTTTCAATATGCTGTAAGCAAACAAAATTGAAGCGAGTTCGCGTAATTAAAAACAAACAAAGAGCTACATTGTGCCACACTAGATGTCCAGCACAGTTGCCAGTGACGGCCTAGTTACACTTCCAGAAAAACGGAATTTTCATGACGGGTTTGAAACCGTCAAACAAAATCACACATGAATCAGGCGCAACTAAAACACAACTTACTTCCCCAAATTCTTGTTAATTTCACCCAAATATATTGTTTGTAATTTGCTTTGTTCAAAATGACGACGATCATGTGAGGCTTCGCACTTTACCATCGTGTATTATTCTCCATTCCATTTTCCTTTTCCTTTGTAGGCAGCAATGATGAGAAATGCATCTGGTGGCCTTTTCGCCTCCGGCATTTCCTGACGAGTCAAAAGACGATGGCCTTTAGAAGAAGGTGGAGACGGAGCCAAAAAATAACGACGGCTTCGAAATGACGTCAGCCTTTAGGGTTACTAATCGAACCATTGTATTGATGTGAACTGTCCATTCTACCCAATGGATATTTTGTACGACAATATTCTGATAATGTAGTAGTTGACCAAAGGCGTTTTAATTACTCCGAGTTAAAATAACCCTCGGTCTCCCTATAAGTACTCGCCAAAGCACAATGAGCCTATTGTGAAACCTTGAGAATAAGAAGGATTCTCATTTCTCATGTTCTCCTTATAGTTCGTATTTTCCCGTTCATGTTCGGAGATCTTTGCCCAATGGCGAGATCCCAAAACCTATAGCATGCTAAGCTCGTACTAGGGGCATATGCCCCCGACCTTGCCAAGACAACACTGTAAGAAAAATTAGTACCAATAGATTGGGTAAAGGCAATATGATCGATTATAAGGTATGGCTCTCTTTATCGGGACCTGTTCGCGCTATCTCTTGCCGCCAAAGCAATAATCAGATGAATGAATGTATAAAGCAGCAAAGGGATTTGATTTTATCATGGCCAGCATGCGGTCGTTTCAAATTCTGGATTTTTTTTTTAGATTACTTCCAAGTTCCAAGTCTCGTACATAGTACAAAATTCATATGGATATATATACTTAGGAATTGAAATGTGGAAGGAAATCGTCGTTCCAAATTCGAAACCGTGTCCTAAGTAACGGGGATTACGTGACAATCTGGAACTACAGTGATAATCGTCACGGGGGATTTGCACCAATTTGGGCGGTTCATGCCGTTTGTATATGGCTTAGCTGCGGATTGCAGATCAGATCGTACTTGCTTCGGAGAGAACAGCCGTAGATGAATGTTGCCTTCACGGCGTTCCCGCGGAAAAGAAAACAAAAAGGGTGATCATTGTCGCCGCGCTACGATCTAGTAGCAAATAAACCAGATCAATTCAAACTATTCAGCCGCAGTGTTGCCATCATATCGTCGATTCGTACTGAGAGAATTTCCAAAAGAACTCCATAAAATTGACCCTACAAATTTGTTTTTGGGACATATGGTAGTAGCAAGGACTCTCGCATTATACATGGAGATGTAATCGTGGCAAGAACAAGATGAAAATAACATCAATCAAAGTGGTATAGATAGAAGCATGCTAGGAGATTGGAAAATCAAATCAAATTGGTGCGGAGTCCAGGTTGATACGTACGCCGCCGCTGTCCGCTTCCAAAACAGCAAAGAGTGCGATCGATTTCCGGAAACGGAAAAGGCGGCGCGTTTGGGTTTCCATTTGCAGTTTGATTCGCGCGCACGTTAAGCGTCGGACAAGGAGATCGATCGATCGAGAAAAAGAAAAGGCAGGCCAGCTGGGTGGGTACCAGAAGGCAGAGATTTGCGTGGCAACGCAACGCCTACCCCTCTCCTTGTATCTCGAAATTTCAGTTGATCACAAATTCGTTTCCTTTTTATTTTGTTTTTGTTGGTACTATTATATATCCGATCGATCAGCAGAACCAAGCAAAGGAAACGGAAGTAGAGAAGGAGCCGCCTTGCATTGCTGACCGATCTCGCGTGCCGTTCCTCTTCAGTTGCGTCTAATTTGTTTGCACCTCTCAAGGATCAATCCAAACTGAAGGACCGGGGCAGCCCCATAAATAAAGGGGTCCAGCTGCACGCGGCCACGTCATTGTCGTCTCTCACGGCCCCGAGACGTGGAACAAGCAAGCAAGGTGATCACAATTCACAAAGGCTCCGTCGAAGCCAACAACACCGCGATCGAGGTCGTCGACACCACCATGGCCGTGGAAGCACATTGTCTCCTGCCCGTCATAAGGTACGCGTCTCTCGGCCATTGGCAATGCCACATCTGTGCGCCTGTAATCCTTGTGTTGTGCCCGTCCATGGCGCCACGGTGTGTTGTGGCGCCTGTCTCCTCTTCCCGTGGCTCATCGGCTGTCTTGAACTTTTTGATCGCAGGGGAAGAGGAGTAGCAGCAGATGCCGCTGAGACGAAACAGAGGTACGGCGACTGCACGGCGGTCGACCTCGCCTCGGCGCCGTACGGCGACGTCGCCGGGCCGCCCTTGTATTACGCGCCGCCGACCGCGACGGCCACGGACAGCGGCGCCACCTTCTTCGCCGACGCCGCCGCACCGCCCAGAAAACGCGCGCGCGGGGAGGACGAACCGTTCGTCGGCATGCCGGCGCACGCGGACAAGCGGCGGGTGGTCGGCGTCCACCCCGCCGTGCTCCTCCACCACGTGCAGAGGATGAGCGCGGAGGTCCAGCAATGGCGTCTGCACGCGGCGCACGTGGCGAACGCGGCGGTGGCGGAGCGGGTGCGGGCGAAAGACGAGGAGATCGACCAGGCGCGGTGGCAAAACTTCCTGCTGCAGGAGCAGCTCACCGCCGCGCACGCCGAGGCGCGTGCGTGGCGCGACGCCGCGGCGAACGGCGAGGCCGCGGCCGCCGCGCTGCGCGCCGACCTGGACCACGCGCTCCGCGCCCTGGCGGAGGCCGAGGCCAATGCCCACGCCGATGCCAAGGACGCCGCGTCCTGCTGCTCCGGCGGCGGCAACGACGACGTCGGCGACACGGCGACTGGGTCGTTGACCGGTGGTGGCGCCGGCGGAGTGTGCCGCGGGTGCGGCGAGCGAGGCGCGGCGGTGGTGGTCCTGCCGTGCCGGCACCTGTCGGCGTGCGCGCCGTGCGCCGCGGCGGCGACGGCGTGCCCGGCGTGCGGGTGCGCCAAGGCCGGCACCGTCGCCGTCAACCTTTACAGTTGATAGATCGATCAAATTTGGCGCACATCACGCACGGTTTCCTCCTCCTTGCTGGGGGGGCACCAAATTTCAACGGGCCGTAAATGGCGTTGGGCCGTTTACATGAGCTGTTATAGGCCCGTTTACAGATTACACGGGCGCAGTCTGAAGTGACCATTATTATTCTGATCAAACGTCGGAGCAAAAAAAATTACTCCATTTAAATGAGCCCAACGTTTGTTTTGTTTTGTTTTGTTTAAATTTGAATGATGTTCTATATAATATATCAAATCAGCTGTGTCGCTCGTCTATATATAAATCTTATTAATAACGACCACGACTAATTATGAGCGGCCCCGGCTGCACCGATGACGGTGATCGACGGTTGGAAGGGAACAAAACGTGTGAACGATCGACGTACGCGTCCTTGTCCGCGGACACGCGACACGTCGTCGTCACGCGTTGGTTTCGTCGTCGTACTACTATAGTAGATAATTGTAGATGGAGCCTGCTCGGCCTGATACTACTTGACCGGCACGTAACTTTTCGGGACTTGTTGGCCCACACGCATCGGACCGGAACTGAACAATTAAACAACAACTCTCGGATAACAGCAGCGTCATCAGCGAACAGAAAAGCAGGGAGCTTGACTTGGTGACGGTTGTCCGTTACTGAGAGTCGGTCAGTCAACTACTACACCGAACGCACCACGGCCGGCACGTCGGCACCAGAACACCAGTCAGTCATTCCAGAGTAGCAGCAGCACAGCACGGCACATCGAGTAGAAGGTTTCCCTCGATCTGCAGCAATTTTTTCTTGTTCAGAAAAAAAGTGCCGGATCCGCACGTGGTTGACTCCAACGAAAACCGTGACGTGGCTGCCTGCCAACGTTAAAGTTTGGCATATCACGCGGTATTTCTGTTTTGTCAACCATAAAAGAAAATGTTGAGGAAACAAAAATACTCTCCTTGCGTATACTATCTCGTGTAGGCGCACAGGACTTCAGTCGCGGCCACGAAACCGCACTACCGATGAATGGCCGTCCAGATTGTAGAATCCACGTGTCCTGCCTTTTCTTTATTCCTAGAAAACACATTGTTAATTCAGTCTCCAATAACCATCGTTCGAAGTGCATTGAACTCCAATGATTGTTGATTAACAAAAAAATGATTTGTTGATTAACTTCAAAAGTGACCCTGTTGTGCATGGGACCCACGGTCGCCGGGCACGGCCCGCGCCACGCACGCACGCAGCATCGCGTGGAGTTCCTTTCGTTACCGGCCGCGGCAAACCCGAGAGGCCGGCCGGCCGGCCGTCCCCCTTCCATTGAATTTCCGTGGCATTTCTTGCCTTTTCCGCCTATGGCTAGTAGTATAATGATGACGAAGATTTCTTGCCATTTTTCAGTGTTTGGTATTGCTACGGATTGCCTGTTCCGCGTATCTTGTCTTGCCAATTCAAATTCCTCGGACTAATATCTCCTCCACGGCCTCCTCGTCTCGTATGAAGAAGCAAGCCCAAGCCCTGGGACCCCACGACTTGAGGTTGACCCCCGGCTCCCAGTCCCCGACAGGTGGGACCGCACCACGCCCGCGGCGTAACGACCCACGACGCCCCGGCCCACCACCCATCATCCCCTTCCGCCGCACGGAACAGGTGGGGCTCCATATAAGCCCGCCGCCTTCCGCCGCGGCCGCGATCAATTCCCATCTCCTCCGCAATTCACGATCCGCATCACCTCCTCCTCCCTCCTCGTCTCCCAAACCCTAGCTAGCAACCGCGCGCCCCCAAACCCTAGCCATGGCCTCGGTGGACTCCGACACCGACTGGGTCGTCCTCGACTCCGACAACCCGGCCGACTCCTCCGACGATGACGCCGGCGTCCGCTCGGTCTCCTCCGGCTGCCCCACCCCGGACTGCCGCTCCGACAACGACGACGACGGCGGGGACCACCTCCTCGGCGCCGTCCTCGCGCTCTCCTCCGCCACCGCCCGCCGCGCGCGCTCCGGCACCTCCTCCGACTCCGACGAGGAGAAGGTCCTCGCCGCCACCGACGACCCCGAGGGCCTCTACGAGCCCGCGGAAGCCGAGGAGGTTCGCCAGCCGCCGCCGCCGCTGCCCAAGTCGCTCTCAGGCCTCTTCCACCACACGCTCGTCGGCGGCGTCAACTACGCCGTGTTCGACCCCGTCCTCCTGTGGCCCGAGAAGGAGCTGATCCCGGACCCGACCTTCTCGTCCATCAGCGAGGAGGTGTCGGTGCTCGCCTCCTCCCGCGGCCTCGTCTGCCTCCGCGGCCGCACCAGCGGCGCCTACTTCGTCGCCAACCCGGCCACCAACGACCGCGTCCGCCTCCCGCGCCACAACTGCGACCACCTCGCCTACGGCTACGGCGGCGAACCCGCCGTCGTCATCGCCTTCGAGGACACGTACACCTGCTGCGCCGACCACCGCGGCCACTACCACGTCGTCGTCGCCTTCCCGCTCGGCGACGGCGTCTGCGGCTACGAGTCCTTCTCGTCCAGGACGTGGGAGTGGACCGTCGCCGAAGGGGTCAGCGCCGTCGAACAGGTCGTCGCCGCCTCCGGCGTCGGCGCGCTCGGATGCGCCTTCTGGCGCACCACCATGGGCTACTTCCTCTGCTACAACCCGGCGGCGCGCAACGCCGACCTCTTCCCCGCGCCGCAGGAGGTGCTACAGTGGCCGTACTGGGAGCTCGGCGAGATGAACGGCACCCTCTCCGTCACTTGCATGGACGCGCTCGTCAACGAGGTCGTCGTCTTAAATCTCAAACTGGAACACGCCGGCGCCGGCGACATCACCTGGACTCTGGCGGGACATTTCGAGGGAGGATGTTTGAGGAACCGCGACCAGGTGCAGCTGCTGCGCTCGCAGGGACCTGAAGTCGTCATGTGGGACCCCATGGTCGAGCGCGTCGTCGCCACGGACATTGAAGGACGCACCACACGCACCATCGGGCCCCTCTCCGGCCACCAGTACATTGCGGATTTCATCCCGTACGTCAGCTCATCCACAGGAATTACCAGGTAATTCATTCAGCTACTGCCTCAACATTATGTTACTGCTCTGCTTGAGGCGTTTTGATTCCTAATTGGTCAATTTCAACGCATCTGCCATTTTTTGATCAATCAAGGAGAGCTTGATTGATAATTTTGACCATTCTTCTCTTCGCATTGCTCTGCTTGAGGCGTTTTGATTCCTAATTGGTCTGCTGTAGTCAAATCCAATGCATCTGCAACTTGTTTGGTCAGTCAAGGAGACCTTGACTGATTATTTTGACGAAAAGTAGTACAACTCATTCAGTACTGTCAGATGAATGACATCCGTGTCTGAATATTTGCTGATTTGTTTGATAGGTTACAACTAGTTATCGTTTTGTTCTGTTACGTGCCTGCTAGTATTTGATACTGATCGAACTGTAATGCAATGCACAATTTTTGGGGATACTCTACATATAAGGCGTCACCTTTTCTGATTGAGAAGTGACTTGTTACCTGCCTGATATATTTTTCATGATCTGCTTAGTTGTGTGCTGTGCCTGTTTCCCATTTGCTGTCATTCTTGAGCACCACATTACAGAGTCTTGGAATGCTTTTTAATGTAAAATGTGCTTGATGTTTATCCACATTCAGAAATTGGTAACTTCACTGGGAGAATTGTGTGTAGTAAATTCTTGAGACTTTTACTGTGTTCATGGGATGATCCAGTTCGATGAACTGTTGGACGAAATTTAAGCATTGCAACTTTTTCAAAGAAATTAGCTCGATGTTTAAACATGATCTTGTATATGCTGTCTGGTCCAGCTGACTGCATTCGGAGTGTCACATAGCAGGACCTCACACCTGAATTTTTTTAGTACTCTTTGAAATAATTGAAACTTGTGTCGTGAACTTGCAATTTGAAACTTTTATTCCTAGTGTTAACGTTATTTTGAGTAACCTTTTCCAGAATTTTGTACATATACTTTTTTAAAAATTTGCAGATCCATAGGCATATGCCCCCATCTGCATGTCACTTCTCCTATGAACTAAAATCTGAACTTTTGGTATCAAACCTCCAGTTTGATAAGCACCGACATTGTTAAGTACATAAGCTTTTTACTTATCCTTTCCATGAATCCGCTTTAGAAAGCAGTCTGTCATATTACGGAATCCAAACAGCTCAGTTTTAGTTCGGCATTCCAACAAATTTAATCCACAAGCGTCTAGAAACCATTACTCAACTGAATCCAACTTATCGACTACCAGTCAATTGATATTATAGCCTGTAAACCGATGTCTTTATAAAACTTGCCCTCGTGACTGTTCTTATTTTTTTTTATATCACACACTTCATTTCTACAACTATTTTTAATTGCCTCATTAAAGAATATTTTTTATATCTGAATTTTTTTGGGGAATCATAATTGCACCTCCTGCTGCCAATCTTAGAGAAAGCACACATAAGAGTTGCAGTCACGATATATCTAGAAACTAACTGTTCATGAAACAGAGTGACCCTTTTTTTGAAAGAATGTTGCTATAGTGTAGGAACTGCATGCCAGAAAAAAATAAGTGAAATAGTCACCTGTATGAGATAATCTGAATTAGTAAAGGGAAAAAGATCATGTAGAGTCTCCATAATAGCAAATCTTTCATTTGGCAATGTTCAGTTACGATTTGACTGTTTGTTGTTCCAAGTACAATCACATATTGCCTATTTTATCATTCCTATTATATTTCTGACAAGAGCATGCATTGCTTATTTTGCTTTCTTATTCAGAATTGAAGCGGGTGCAAAGTGTAAGGTTACTGCTGCTGTTGCTGAGGCACAGTAAGGTCAAAAAACAATCTGTAAGTGGCTGCTTTGGAAGCACACCTTGATAAATATGTGTCCTCTTATTAAATTACATAATGTCAATATGTTTTGCTGAGTTTCTAGTATTGTGACGATTGTAGGTACCAAATTGGGTTGATTTTTTGACGTGAAGTAATAATGAAGCTTTCAGATTTTGTGCAGCATAAAGGAAAGCAGGAAACAACATCCTTTGAGCCGGAGCCTTCCGGCTAGCTTATAAGCAATCCTTTTTGCAGTCTTCTCTAGATAGAGACCACGAACTATTTTTAGATAGCCTGCCGTGTACAAAGGTAGAGGCAGATGCCTAGTCTGCCAAACAGTCAGTCCAAACTGGTTAGTTAGTTCCTAGCATAGATTCAAAGAGACAGAAAACGTATGCTCTCGTGTGTGCAAACTATGATTGGTGCTTCTGATATGGTGGTACCTGAAACGTCTGGTTCTTCCATTATTCAGAATACTTTTAGGCAGTTCATTCATTCGTTATTTCTCTTCTTGCCATTCTGCTTACTGCCTACTGCTATGGATCTTCCCGTGGTGCATTGAACTACTTGTGCATGTTGTTTGTGAATTCGAGGTCCTTTCCTTGGCCTTACATTGGAGAGTTCTTTTGCAGAGCTTGCTCTTGTTCATGGAACAGAGCTCTTTAGCAGAGCTGTGCTCTTGTTCACGGAAGTTGGAAGAGTAATTAGCAATGTGCAATGCCTCTGTTTTGCTTCATGCATCAGTTGGTTGTGCTTCTTGAGTTGTTTGGATTCAGCAATCTTTTTGAAATAGCCCCAAGCTTGCTCAAGGTTGCTAATTAGCAATTAGCTTGCTCCAAGTTTGCTAATTATGTGTGATCTTTGCACAGTACACCTACGTGACTGCTGTGGACACAATTTTGAGCTGACCTGCTTATGGCTTCAGTTAGGAGTCCAAGTTTGCTAATTCTGTGATCTTTGTACAGTCGGCCTGGTACTACCAGTTCTTTATCAGTCGGTGGATCGCTGCTGTTGTTCGTTCAATAAGCTATTCCTAAGACTTACTCGTAAGCATTTCAAACTAGTCTCTTGTGTGCATGTCCACTTCGGTTTGGAATCAGTTTTCAGCACTCTGCAATTCGCTGAGCATTCTTGCGGCGTTCATCTCCGGCCACCTATTCTTTAAGAGAATCAGTAAACAAGATGCAGAGCCACCATTATTGTGGAACTGGAATTGCAAAAAATGGACAAAAAGCAACGATTTCAGGACATAACAACGTGACATTTTTTCTTTCAGAAGATGTCTAGATCACATAAGCTGCTGCATTCGCTTGCTAAAGCAAGAAAGCACCAGAGGAGATACATGGCGTGCTTACTACTTGTAGCTACTACTAGCACTAACTAAACACCAAGCACTCCTGTTCCAGCCAGAATCAGACGCCGGTGGATCCGAAGCCGCCTTCACCCCTGACGGTGGCGTCGAGGTCATCCACCTCGGCCACCTCCGGCGTGGCGACCTTCTCGATTATCATCTGCGCGACGCGGTCGCCGGGCCTGACCGCGAAGTCGTCGTCCGAGTGGTTGAAGAGCACGACGCCGACGGGGCCGCGGTAGTCCGCGTCCACCACGCCGGCGCCCACGTCGATGCCGTGCTTCAGCGCCAGCCCCGACCGCGGCGCTGCATTTCGTCGAACACAACACCCACAGGGTGTGAGACACTGACAAACCGAGGGCAAGAAGGAGCCAGACAGAGGCGGCGAGAGAGACGTGTGGTGTGCTAGTACTTACCGATGCGCGCGTAGGTGCCCTCCGGGACGGCGACGCTGAGGTCCGTCGGCACCAGCGCCTTGCCCCTCGCCGGCACCACCGTCTCCACTGCGCTGACGTCACAACAGAAGAGATAGATCTATAGAGTGAGACGTCGTTGCAGACGTGCGCGGGAAGGGAGGCGTGGGTTAATTACTAACCTGGAGAGGTCGTAGCCGGCGGCGAGGGCGGAGCTGCGCTTGGGCAGGACGGCGTTGGCGGAGAGCTTCTTGACCTTGAGCAGCGGCTGCGGGGAGAGCCTGGCGACCTTGAGCGCGGGCTCCTGCTCCTCGTGCACGGAGTTGCCGTTGGAGATGGAGGCGGCCATTGGCGCGGTCGTGAGGATTTCTCTTCTTGTGGGGAGGTGGGGAACGGAATTGGAGCAGGGGAGTTGCAGGGAGGCTGATAAAGAAGAGCAAAGGAGGGGAAGAGGGCGGGAAAAGATGGCGGCAGTACCCCCGCCTTCCCGCCATCGCATTGCTTTTCTGGGTCGTGTTGGGTCGCGCAGAGCCGGTACTGTACAGCATCAGTTTTCTCGGCGCACTAACTGCGTGTACACATTGGGAAGAAAAGCAAACAAATTATGATATAAATTAGTATTTTTTATAAAAGGAAATTAATATTAATAAGGGGTGTGCTCTGTATCAAAGAAAAGAAATGCTGTGGAGATCCTTTTGGAGGTAATGCAATTCTTCTGCTAAGTAACAGTTAAAATCTCTCGCAAAAACAAAAGTGACGGTTCAAATAATGTCTTCTTTCTAGGGGAAAACAATTATATGATTGTCTCCTTCCTCGGTACATCGAAGGCAATTCTCCCTGCAACTTCGCCTCACACCTTAACCCAAGCATGGATAAAAATTAGGATTAGACTTGGCATTCATATCATTCGGATCAGTTGCATCTTTTAGGCAATGTGCTTTCTTCAATTGAAAATGGAGATAAACATAATTCTTTTAGGAACTCTGAAACTTACAAACATATTGGAGGTGAGATATATTCATTTAAATTAATTTATTTTCAAACTTATATAGTGTTAGTGCGGTCCTGAAACACACATTATCACATTTTAGGTAGAGGAAGTAAGATTTATTGTCAGTGATGAATGTCACGCGGCTGCTTCAAACAACTTGTATATTTGCTGATTTATTTAATAGACTGGGCAACTAAAGCTTGGTGGCGTACGATGGTATTTATCAGTCTGGGACGCGCCTTGGAGCACGACCCTCCGTCATCCAGTTTAAGCGCCTCTGATCCGGAAGACGCACTCTTCAACATCGCCAAGATGCTCACTTGTCTACACGTCTCGACATTTTCCACACCGACTAGCGCCACGCACAAAACATAACCAACTCTGACTCGGCTAACGCAACTAGCATGCGCATCAACCAAACTTCGGCTTGATCTGACAGCTATCATGTCATGATCTAAACAAATTGCAGCTGGTACACATGACACACCATTTTTACACTTCAACCCATAATGAATTCAAAATGTTAAAATTTCACTAGATTTCAATGAACCTAAATTCAAAAATAAAAAATCAAGTTGGAAATTGCTTCGGCCGCCTTTGACAAGAAAACTTAAAATGAACTAGGTGGATACTCAAAGAAGAGAAAAATAGAAAGTCCATCGCATATAGGTGATTCATCTCTCTCGCCTATGGAGCTCTCTCATTTTGTTTAGTTTATGAGTGTGGTTTTTGTGGGTATAGTTTATTAGAGCATGCCCAAAGGTAGAGGCAGCATGCTAACTCTTACAGAGAATCTTTTGATGTAGGGACCACATGACAGTGTCTCATTTATGCTAAGAGTTAACTCTTGAACAAGAAGTAGCAACACCCTCTCTCCTCACTGTTCACTATAAACAAATAATTTCTGCTGCCTCTTAGGAGCCCATTGGGGACGCTCTTATGTGGTTGGCTCATCTATGTTGGTGGCGTGTACAGATGGATGCATCCAACGTCACTACTTTGCATCGAGTAAAGCAACATTACGTGTGATTATTAGCAGCCAACATCCAATCAATTTAATTTTACATGCAAATGATAGGGAATCATGAGTGTTAGAACTGTATTAAGAATCGAACAAGATGGCCCTTGACCGAAGCACCACATGGGCAGGGTTGGAGAAGAGGGGCTGATACAATAGATTGATTTCTATCTTCCTTTAGGAACAAGCCCATCTATATATAGATGATTTGTGCTTTGAGTGTAAAAATATCTAATTTCTCTGTGTCGGCATAGTTACAAATAACTTAAATCCACAACAGGGCCGTCTCCAGGAATTTAGGAGCCCGGTCCAAAACACAAAATGGGGCCCCAATTACTAACCCACTCCTCTCTTTTTTCTTTGGTTCAAAATGCAAATACAGCCCAGGCAACCCACTTCTCCTATTTTCGGCCCAATTTGACCCAGGCGAGAGCCTTCTTCATCCTCCAGATAGTTACCACCATTGTTAACAACAGGAGTTCCCCACTGGGATGCTATTGAATGGTCTAGACCCCAATAAACAAGCAAAATGGAGTTCTTACTGGCTCCTCCATCATTTCTCTCAGTCAAATTCGAAAATACACCATGCATCCGACTCTTTGAAGAACAACGGCGGCTATGAGGGGAGCTTAAACTGGGGGCCCCAATGTTTTGGGAGCCCTGTGCAGTCGCCCACCTCGTCCATGCTCGAAGACGGCCCACAGAGACACAAACAAAATAGGAAACTTGCATATCCTTCTTTTTTTCATCATAGCAGCAAATTGACAGGCTCCCTCTTTGGATGTTTCTTTAAAAGTGTCATAATACCAACCATTATTCTTTCTGGATACAAGCTACCTCTGTATTTTGAACGATAATGTTGGTTAGTGCAAATTATTTTGAAATACGTTGGTATAGTAGCTTGTAAGCAATCCTTTTTGGAGTCTCTCGTTGTGATGTAAACCACAAACTATTCCTCGAGAGACATTATAATATGTAACCTTCTGACTTGTACAGTTTGAGAAGGAATCAATGTCAAGTCAGCGTTGAAGCCGATCTTTTAGCATTGATTCAGTCTGTAATTCCACTGGGCATATTTCCTGAGGATTGCGTGCTCAAATGCGGAAGACTGGAAATGATGCTTCCCTGTTTCTTCCTTGAACAAGGAACTGGAACAACGATCTCAATATTGAGAGGTTGCATCCCGAACTTATTTGTTTGCGCTGGAACATCTCTAAACATTTGTGCTCTGTTACTCTCCACCCTGTTGTGATGGATTGCATGAACTCTTTGATGCCACGTTATGCTCCACGCGACGACGCTGCTCTCCACCTCGGGGAAATTCCGGTGGATGTCCCCGGTGCAGGCCGCGGATACGAACGTGAAGTCAAGATGACACGCGTCGCCCGGGGAATAATGCGAAGCTCAGGTACATCTTGTCAATGTGGTTCGCCGCGCCGCGTTGATGCTTCCAGCCAAGGTAGGGAAAGCGTCGGGCGCTGCCGCGGAGCGCAATAATGCGGGCACGGGCGAATGGTAGCGGATGAGGAAGCGTAGATGACATTCGCGGAGGCTTCTGTGATGGAGTCGCCAATCGTGACACGGAGACGGCGGTGGTGAGCTAGGAGAGCGCGCCGGCGAGGAGGCGGCACCCAACGGCGAGCGGGGTCGGGGACTCGGGGTGGTCGCTATTTCGAATAGCATCCCCCGGACGCTATTTGGAATAACGACCAGGCTGGGGGTTCTCTCAACTGTTGGATCGCGACTGTGCGGCTGGGATTTGATACTACGAAGCCTCAAAGCAGCGTCGGCTGGGCCAAGCGGAGGCCCAGTTCCTTGGCCCGCCTTTTGTTTCGAAGCCCGTTAGGGACTTTGGTCCGCGGCCGTCGTCGTCGTCAGCGGCGAGCCGTTCCGCCGCCAGCAAGCCGCCTCACTGCCTCAGGGACATGGCGCCTGCCGACCACGCGTCCACGCGGCGCGGGAGGACGGAGCCACGGATCGCACATGTATGATTCGATCTCACAAGGACGAGTCGCACACGAGACAGAGCACAGGTCTCTGCTCGTTGGAATCGGTATGCTCTGTTGCTCTCTCCTTATACCTTGTTTCCTCCTCAAAAAGAATTGGCTGATGGCACAGCAGCGTGGAGGTCGTGGTGATCCACGCGATGCTCCAGGCTCTGGCACCGCTCGTCCATCTTCCGGCACAGGCGCATCTCCATCTTCTGCATCTCCTCGAGAAGAAGCTTGAAGTTCCCGTCCATGGTGGCGGTGTTGGCTCCCGAAGAGGATGCGGTGAAGGGCGTGCCGATGCACGATCTGGTGGAGTTGCTGCACGTAGCAGTGGCCAGGACGGGGTCATTGAAGTACTCCTCGGCACTAGCATACACCGCAGTAGATGCGGTGAACTCAGTGTGGCTCGAACATTTCGTCGAGCACTTGGTGAACGCGGCGATGTCGATGTCGCCGGGCTTGGCGTAGATGGCCGAGGTTGCATTAGCAACATGGTTGAGCTCGGGGATGACCTCCGTGGCGATGATGCATGCTGGAACGGCGACGGAGACGTCGTTGACGCGGGTCGGGAATTTCGTCGAACAGCTGGAGTGTGCGCCGACGTCGATGTCGCTGCGCTCGGCATGGGTGGTCGAGGTCGCAGCAGCGGCCAGGTTGAGGTCGAGGGTGACCTCCTGCGCCACCGCAGCGTCGAAAACGCCCGAGCCCCCGCTTGTACGGGCGCTGGACTGAGCACACAGTGCATCCCGCTTGGTGTTGCGCGCGGCGATGCGTTCGTCCAGAGCTTCGAAGACTAGCTTCACTTGCAAGTCGAGGAAGGCCTTCAGCTCCTCAAGCGCGGCGCCCTCAAGGATCAGTGTCTCTGATACCATATTGTTAACAACCTCCATGGCTGCAACTATGAATCTCACACGAATTGGTGGCTTTGGGTACAACTCAGGGATTACACGACCTCGGGGAGAGGGAGGTCGATCAGAACTCAGCAAGCAAGGGGATTAAGAGGAAGTACAGCAAGGGATTGTAGACCTAGAGGAGAGGAGGCTTGGGGAAGAAGATGAACAGGAGCCGTAGCTATTTTCTCTGTATAATTGATTGATGATCCTCCATCCTGATGCATGAGTTCCTTTTTGTACTGCTGAACCTTGGTCCTGCTTGGGCCGTGGACTTGGGCCGCTTGGGCCAACGAACCCATGTATTGTCCCTGACACAGTGCAACCCACAATGCCCCCTATGCGATCAGGAACAGGAGACAATTAGTCACTTATGCCTGCACTGCCATTATGCTAAACAGGTGTGGCTTATGGTGAATACATGGAAGGCTGAACAAATATACAAGGCAGTCCCGTCTGAAATAAGTTTCAGAGGCTGGTGGAATGATAGCATGGAGATGCATATGAAAAGTGAGAAAAGAGACAAAGCTGCACTCATGATGTACACGGTGTGGAATATTTGGAAGGAACGAAATAGAAGAATTTTTCAATCCAAAACAGCACAGCCGGAGGACGTCTTCCATATGATCAGAGAAGACATGAAGACGAGGGAGTTGGCCTTTAGTGGCCAGAATATGGTGTAGCAAAAATTATAAAATGAGTGCAAAGGGCAGTGTGGCCTACAATGTAATTTACGGCATGTACTCTATCTGAACCTGTCTTCTCTTCTTCTTAAATGAAAGAGCAGTGCTCCTGCTCAAGTGTTCGAAAAAATACCTTGTTTCCTGAAATGTGATCATATTCTCCATGGACAATAAATTTAAAGCAAAATGCGAATGATTTGAGCATCCTACCTTTTTTCATTTCTGAGACACGGCATTGTTCATTGCCACCAAACGATACTTGAGTAAGTTCATGGTTCTGGAATGCACTCGCATGTTAAATGAATGATAAAAGAGGTAGTAAATGGGTGACTTGCTCCAACTATTGCATGGTTATAAAGCATATATAAGTGTGCCACTCAAAGGGTTCCATGCGTGAGTAGTAAACCAATGTTCATCAGAGGTCTACACTGAGTGAAGTATTGGAGGAAACCAAAATGTCGCAGCAAGACTTATGACTTGACAAGGGAGAGCAAACGAGGATTCACCTGGTTGTTTCTGGAATCATGCTTCTCAATTGTTTAATCACACATGTCTTTTGTTTGCACGCTTAACTCAGCTAATGGATGCGTCCGCTGGATCGGCGTACCACCACTGGACTCCTGATACTGCTCGGAATGCGGTTGTCCCTGCAGTTGCCGATCTGCCGATGTTTGTCCGACATCATCTTCTCGTCGTGGCCGTCATCTTCTCCGTTCTATGTGACACTCTGCCTAGTTCGTGGCCCTTTCACAAATGCCAGTGTCTCCGAGCTGCTGATGGACGACCAATGACTAGCGGCCTGCAGGTTTAGTGTGTTCCAGAGAAAATCAAGTGCGTAAGTGATAGCGGAAGCCCTAGGATGCTCTCGAGGAGACTCAACAAGTCAAGATCCATAGAATGTTGTCTACTCCTTTGGCATGGGGAGCGTCTCTGTCGTCAGAATGTATTGAGAGGAACAGAGGCGGTAGGTCATTTGGCATGCACTGAATATAATGTACTACTGTATGTCAGTGCTGGAGAGGAACATCCAGGTAGGAGTAGGATACGTTTATTACAATGCAAGCATTTGATGACTTGTTATAGCCCACTATTTATGTTGTGTTCTTCAGTTTTCCAGCTTCCGTTTGTTGTATAAGGACTGTTTTTTTTCTGGCTATAAAAGATACATGTAAGTTAACGTTTCATTCTTCATGGGAATACCTTTGTTAGCTCGAGGTTTCCATTCTACCAATCCAGCATCGCTTTGGATTTAATTTTTCATAGCCTTTGTTTTTGGTGGAATCAACTCAGTTGGACTCTATCATCTGCGCTCTACTTACCGTCTTTGCTGAAACGGAGAGATTTTTTTTTGAATTTAAAACACAATAATGCCAATGATAGAATGATTCCATTAGCCTAACCTTTTTCATTTTTTTGTGTATATGTTACACTGTTCATTTCCACCAAATAGTACTGTCCTTGAATTCATGTCTCTGGAGCGTGCTCTCATGTTAAATGAATGAAAGTGTTGTGATTATAGTTATACAAGGTTCTTCTTGGATGATTTGCTCCAACACTTGCATGATTATACAAGCATATACAATTCCAGAATCGTGCTACTGAAAGAGTTGTGACCATGCACGTGTTGTGACCTTGTGCAAGCAGATTGATTGATGCTAATATACAGGACCAGTCATATTACATATTCCAAGAACATCATATTATTAGGACATAAGCAATGGATATTGACAAATTACATTCTACATTTTTACAGCAAGAGGCCATTAGTTACAGCAAACCCCTCAATGACTACCCTAGATCTTATGTACATTCAGACTCCCAGCAGATCGTACCAACAGGGGGAAAAAATATTTGGATTTGGGATGTCATGTACATTGACAGAGCCAAAAAGATGTACAGCCACTCTCTGCCTTAATACAGATCAACAGTTACAGCATCTATGTTAGGATTATAGCAATATCTAAAGTCTAAACCTAGTTAAAGTTTTAGTCCTGGATCGCATATTCTGCCTCATCCAGCAGATCCGCGTTTTCTGCAAGAAGATCATCGCACATCTCCATGAGCTTGTCAGCAAGTGGAGGGATGGCAGGATAACGACGGTCGTTGTAAATGTGCGCATTCAGTTGTATCTGCGCTACATCATGCCTGAATTGTTCCCGGTTTTTGTACTCCATATTCCTCACCTTGTCTCTGATGGTACCAAGGTCCATTGGCCGTTCTATATAGTCAAGATAATCAGGAGCTTCTTTCCTCGTCACTGGTTTGAGAAATAGGTATGATATAGAAGTGCTTCCCCGCAAGTGATCCAAAATCTTTTCCAATATGTTGGCGAGCTCAACCTGCATTAGCCATTAAAAGGAAAATAATTAATTCAGCTTCAATTCCTTGACCAGCAAATATCCTTTAAGCAACTTGGTTTATTATTTTTAACAACTCTATCAACATGTGTTGCCCTTAGTGTATCAGTCTTTACACAGAAAATCACTGAAAAAGATATTGATTAGCGATAAGAAAAATCCAAGTATCAGGCAGTAAATAATAAAGCTACAGGAATATGCTCCCTCCATTTCAAATAATACTACAACAATAGACACTAGTCAGTGCCCAACACAGCTCTTCTTATTTTAAATTCGGCAAGAAATTAACACCACAGACACTAGTCAGTTTCACCAACCATCCTCTCGTTTTCATACGCCCCTTAATCCCAGTGCCCGACAGAAAGAAAGTATATAAGAATAAACAGAGTAATTATCGGACTGACTTTTAGCAGCAGTCCCTTTAGCTCTTCACGAAGAACAAATATATACTGTTTAATTTATATCACGCGTTCAATTGAAACTGTTTAGTTGGGAAATGTTAGGCACATACGTTCTTGAAAGAAATGTGAGGCACAACTTGCAAGTTGATGATCCTACGGGTGGCTCCAACCCTGTTTAATTCAATCAATTGAACTAGTTTTTCAAATGAACCCATTTTTTTCAAAAACTAGTCCAGTTAATTACACCAAAGATGCGTTCATTAAATTATTTGGCCCATTCAACCAAATACTCCCTGCAGTCATATATGCATGACGTTCATACAAATATGACTAGATCAAATACCTACACAAACCAAAACGGTGGCCATATGCAGCTCTCCTACTATAGCAGAAAAGCAAGGAGAGACAACATGTCTACAGCACTCTATAATCCTAATACACAGGGGAAAACTGAAAAAAGGTACCTCTCCTCCTCTGCGGCACTTTGCTGATGGCACATACTCAACAACGTAATTCGGAGTACGTCGTTTAGCCCCACCATATCTGTCAGGTACCCTTCTGTCATTTCGGTATGGCCTATGATCCAGTACATCATCATCTCGGAATTCATGGTTTTCCTTTTTCTTGGTTTTCTTTTTTGCCTTCTGATGATCTTCCTCCCTGGATGCATATATCCTAGCATCAATTAGCCTCTGCTGCGACATATCTCTTTGCTCTTCAAAATCTCTCCAGGATTGACCATTTTCCATTAAGGGTTTGCTCCTCCCTTTTCCCTCTAGAGCCGACCTCCTTTCATTCGGGGAATTCATCTGACTGGGTTCTCCGGCAAGCCAATCATCATCCTCCCTACTTTTCTCCTCAAAACTTGACAATTCAACAATTTTTCTTGTCTTTCTGATGGGCTCCTGACCACTCCTCAGTTCAACATGTCTTTGTTGTTCTAATCCCTTAGGCTGCTTGATGGTAATCTTCTTGCGTGGTATATCCTTCTCTTCAGCAGGAGGCCGAAATACAATAGACGGCTTTGGAGTGTCAGAGGGGTAATCATCAGATTTCATCTTATTAGCTATTACTAGTTTATTGGCCTTTCCAGTAGATCTAGATTCTGAAACATCCATGGTGCGTTTATCAGAGACCACGGAACCAGACAGTGACATATTCCTCTCCAAGGACTTGTCAGGTGCCAAGCATTTGAATTTTACTGGGACTGATTTTGTCTTGTCAATACCTGATCCTTCGGTTTCAGTAACATAAGAAGAAACCTTGGTTATCAACCTCTTGAATGGTGTCTTTGTTTGCCCATGGCTTGCTACATCCAGAGGATTGGATTTAACTGAATTTGCATCCAATTCTAATGCATCTGGATCTTCCCCGAACTTAGGGCATAGTTTGTTAGTCCGCATATGCCCAAGCTAGGCAACAAAAAAAAAAGGTAAAAAAAAAAACTCGTCAAACATAAAATGACATTTTCCAGAAGGGCACATATATATTGGCTCAACTGATCTTACCTGACCACAGGCTCCGCAGACAAGAGTATCGCCTCTTACACCTTGTCTCTTTTCCTTAAAATAGGAAAGGCATGCCACATTAGTGTTCCAATTTCAAATTTTAGCAGCATACTTCCCACCTAACACTTATATCGGCATAATAACAACTTATTAAGCTAATAACCAGTGTGCAGCAGCAACACCTTACTTTAATGGCAGCGTATCCTATGAGAACCAGATTCGTGTGAGAACTATGAGAACTCCAATCTGGGCAACATGATCTTGATCCAATGGGGCGCATGAATTCAGGTGGGAGGGGAGATTTGTAAAATCACTGCCCACTGAATCATATTTTTGCAAATTCCCCCTCCCACCTCTCCCTATGTGCCCCCCTTGGATCAAGATCATGTGGCCCAGATTGGAGTTCTCATAGTTCTCACACGAACTTGGTTCTCATAGGATACGCTGCCTACTTTAATTGCCACTATTATATTAGAAATAAAAGTGTGGTTTCCACTATTGAACTTAGAAAAAAACACATCGCCCACTTTTTTGTGAAGCCTGATGGCAAGAAAAATTCCACAAGTACAACAAAATCACAAACAGTATAACACAATCAGTCTATCAATATACTGATTCACATTTAGCGTAGGTGTAAAACAAATAAATCTGTCCAATAAAATCAGAATTAAATCGATCTCAGTTGACAAATATCGCAAACGGTAATCTGGGCTTACCTTGAGTCCATCCTTTCCTGGATTTTTCTTTTTAACTAGAATGATATCATTTCCATCATATGCCATCTTCGCTTTTAGTTTTGTGGGCAAACCAACTTCAGCAAAAGAATTCCCGGCCTGCATGTAATAAGATTAACATCATTACAACTTAGTTCTGCCATTATATCAATAAATAAAAGAGATAATCATCTCAAAAAAAAAGAGAGAGATAAGGTAACAAAGACCAGGTGCAAAACTTCAGATAGAGTAATACCTCTCTTGCGTCTCTCGGCGTGCCCTCCTTTGGGGTCAATGTACCAATATAACCAGATGGTTTAATCGTTTGTCCAGTTTTACTCTGATTCATTTTATTGTTACCTTGATTATATGTAGAGGTGCCAAAATTTGTCAATTCTACAGGCTGTTTTTTCCTCTTCGTATAATTACCATCATCTGAAAAGAAGCAATAAATAGTAAGCTCTACAGTGACTTTTGTAAAGCCAAAAAAAGGAAATGAATACCTTCAAGCAATTTTTTTGCCAAAGAAGCGTCTGCTTCATCATCTTCGCTATCCTCATTGATTTGAGCATGGGTAGGACATCTTCTCATTTTAAGTCCTCTTATTCCATCTGCTTTATCACTTCTAAGGTCTCCTTTACAAGTATCTTCATCATCAAATTCCTCTGCATCCAGTAAGTTCTCAAGATCCCCAGCAAATGAGTCCAGATCACTGTTAGCTTCTGTGTCACTGCCATTGTCATCACCATCTATAGCTGATAGTGACTGAACTTGTCTGTCCCAAATTTCCTGACATTTCTCCCTTGTTTGCTGCTGAAGTTGCAGAAAAGACATCCTTTGTCCACGAGCAAACTTACTAACAGGAATTTCATCAATAGTTATTCCCGATGCTGCTTGCTCACTTGAAAGCTTCCTCACCATAGCAATCCGATGCCACCTTGTTAGTTTATCAATTTGCTCTTCTGGAACGCCGAATTTTAGAAGCAACTATACATACATTAATAAGGAAATGTTAGCGAACAAAGTTCAATCAATTACTTTGATAAAGATATGAAGGCATGATTCACACAAACAAAGAATTTAGCTATACCTTCATAAAAAAAAAGTACCATATTAATTTTTCAAATTTTCAATCTCAACATGTATCACACATCAACATAATAAATGAATGAATGGAAGAAATCATAGAAGGGATGGCAATGTTAGGTGGATTGGGATATCTGCTTTGAAACTGCTAGGGAAAATCATATACTAAACAATACCACCAAGTTTGTCAATGGCTTGGAGTAGGTCCCATCTGACATTTATACATCTAAAACTATTAGCAAATTTTGAGTTGGTTCATTGTATGGGGGTAAGTCTTAACTTTTTAGATGACCCAATCAAAATCTCAAACGTTATCAAATATTAGTACACAAATATATAGTTTGTGGAGAACCGGTTCCTTAATATTATTTTATAAGGCATGCCAATGCCTGTAACAGCAGACACACTTTTCTGTTTGTATTATTACTAGGGTTGATGGTACCTCTAGAGCTGCATCCATGCTCAATCTATGGAGATCAGCATCAGTCCCAGTTACAGTGGTACCCTTTGCAGCAGCTGACTTTTTCTTGAGCGCAGAATTGGAGGCAGGTGCTTTCGGTGCCACTTGCACATAGCTGAATCCGAGCCCACGACCAGATGGATAGCCGACACCAGTAATTTCTAATCTTTCTATATTTTCTCTGTCCTGTGGACAACAAAGGAATAGATTAAAATTATGAAAAAAAATAGCAATAAATAAGTATAGAAATAGGGACAATTAACTACATATTTCTACATTTATGCTCAGAAAAAGAAAAATTCACATGCATAACCCCATTTAACCTTTCCCAAATGCAAATATTATCGAGCGCCTCTCCTCTCTATGGCAGCAGGGCCAAGGAATTGGTGGCAACACTGCTATTAGCTGGCTAAGCTGAAAAGGGGGGATGGCGAAGGTTCTGTTTGGCTGGGCTACCCCTACCAGCTGATTCTATGCGGACTTCCCTATTTCATTAGTTCTCTCCTGCCCTGAATTCATGTTTCTCGCACTTACCACCCACCTCGTCTAAGCAAATCCTTAACTCTCATCCCCCTCCCTCCATTCGCTCTCCCAACCTCACTTTACAGATCTCTACTTTATATACATCTACATTAGGTTCTCCTATCATTAGAGTGTACCCCCATCTCTTCTTTGTCTTTCTATGCCCCCTCCAACTCTACAGCCAGAAACCCTATAAAGGGCCTATCCACTTTCTGATGTGTGTGGGCAATGGAGATCCAAATTGTGCTGGGTATAGGTTCGATTGTTGAATGGATAGACCATATCCTATCAGTGGCAGTTGTACATCCAGCTTCCCCAATGAAATCAAAGGTTATAGTTTGCAGAATCTATAATGTTCAACCCTAATTTTGTCAAACCACACACCATAACAATTGAATAATGTGAAATGGCTCAGGACAAGATAAACAAATTTAATTGATTTCTAAGTAGATACAATCCCATCTAAACCACGATTCCTGCTGTGCTAGATCATTACAACCACTTCAGTCCATACAGCGTCAAAGGTACCCATACCAAAATATATAGAATCAACAAAAAAATTTCGACTCCAATCACCGCATGAGCACGATATTGCAAGTACCTGATTAGTAGAAGCAACAAAATTGCTGGTAAGATTCCAGCTTGCGATTTGTAATTCCCTCTCGATATGTGATGCAGCAGCTAGCTCGATAGCTTCATCAGGAAGCTGATTCATGGCGGAAGCCAATCCAACAGGTTGAGTAAGCTTCATAATTCCTAAGCGTTTGAGACGATACAGACCAGCTTGCATGCTCTCATAACAGCAGACCTGGAAAATGGCAGGTTAGTTGAAATACTACTCAATAGCAACTCATGGAGATACTTTTGTATAAGAAAAAAATTACTGTTCTAAAACACCTTGAGCTAAAAAAGAATAAGAAAAGCTACCCTTCGAAGAAGAGATCCTCATTACTTTGGGAGTTTTGATTTCAACCGGATTAAGAAAAAGAATACATCTGGAATTAAAGTGCTCCAATAACACACCTTCTAGTAAGGACATATCATCATAATGTTCTAGATGTCAGAAATGATAAGAGGAAGAGCATTGTCATTCACAAAAAACTCGGTTGCTACTCTAGCCATGTGATCTTATTTAAGAGCAAATCTTGGCCAGCTCTATTAAGTACTTTGCAGAAAGACTTGTATTTGCCCAATATAACTACACAAACTAGGAATTCTAGCCACAATACAGGATAAGTCGATAAGCTGCAGAAGTGCTGAAACTGAAGCCCTTTTTTTAGATGGAAAGCTATCATAAAGAAAGGCTACCACAGTACCACCCCTCTGTATGGGGATAAAAGGCCTACTCTTCATTGGAACTTCTTTCAAAAACAAAGGACATGCACTCAACTATCAAGTAGCAGTTAATTTTTTCCCCACTCCTAGCTCTTCAATCAGCATCAAGATAGAAGGAAAAGATTCAAGAAACAGAACATCTCTAACAGTAACAGCATTGTCCAGTTTTCTTTCATTGTATTACGCATGCAGAAGGAATTAGCACCTTATGTTTGGAACGCAGGAAGTAACAAACCACACTGGTTTTTCCCTCAAAAAGAAAAAAAAAAATCAAACTAGTGATCTTTATATAGCAGGTGAAGTGTGATAAACATCGATATTTTCTTAGCCTTGTCATCAATAGTTAATCCACACAAGTGTGACAATAATTTGAAATAACTCACACTTTCTGGATTCAATAATCTTCTCAGCTCTTCCTCTGATGGAACCCGGAAATCAGATCTCTGGGTCCAGAATATTTCTCCCTTTGTTCCTTTCTGTAAACAGGAGAACATTAAATCTGGTTAATATAGAGCCGAATCTAAAATATGAAAAAATATACATATATAACATGTGTGAGCGATATCTAGCCTTCAAATCTGCACAATGTTTCAACCGTTTCTTCACAATAGCTTCTGTCAGAGGACTTTGAATGGGCAACTCGTTAGCTCGAATCTGAGGAGTAAGATCAGGTTTCTCCCTAGCACGAAACTCACGATAAACATATGCAAGCAATCGATTTAGGAGATAATTCTGCACATTTTTTGTTCCTTGTGAAAATACTTCCATATGAGGTTCCTGCAGTAGAACACAACATCCATGTTATAAATGGAATTGTAAGCCCAAACAGACCAGCTCCTAAAATAATGGCACTTAACAATTTATCTTGAATGTAATATTCTAGCATTAACGGCACTCGATGGGCAAAAATAACTCAAGGAGTAATATTCAAATTTTGTTGGTAATAAAGTGAGCACAATGGAAAATAATTTCAAAGTTCAACACAGAAATATACTGAACCATGATCAATAAGTGTCTACTTTCTCCTGCACTGTTAGTCCACAGTCAAAGGCAACACACTGAGAGCAGTAGGGCCTTTCAGAAAGTTATTGTCTGCCATGCCAAAATAGCACCAAAACAATTTCTAAACATGCAACTTTCGAGATTAAAACGACACGCTAGATTATTCAACTTCATTGCAGATTCTTAGCAAAACAACGAATCGATTTTCCATATCCAAATCAAAATAAAATAATGAGGAAACAGGAGCAAGCACTTATCCTATCACTGTAGAGAAATATGCTTCCCCTTTTCAGGGAAAAGAAGATATGAAATCCCTAGTCAACCCTTCCAGCTATGTTCACTAAATGTCCCATTAAAAATGTACGAATAAAACCCAAGAGATACAGTGAACATTGAGGGCACATTTTCAATGTATATAGCTTGGAAAAGCAACACTGGAAAGCATCCAGTAAAAGCATCCTAGCTAGTCTATCCATGACCATTTTAGGACAAGTAGCAGATAGAGAGGGGTGGCAGCATAGCAGATCTTGTTGATACAGAATACGGTATTTCAGGCACCATAACTTACTTGTTGGCCAACTGCATGTAGCTTGTCAATACGGCGAAGAGAAAGAACCCCTTTGGCTGAACGAACTAAAAGATAATCAGTTGCCGCAACCTTGTGAGGAAATATAGGTGATCTGTACATGTTCGTTTCAATGCAAGATTGATGGGAACCCGAACGTATGTCTCCCAGAAAAGGAGACTTGTCAGCAGGATCAATCGCAAGCACTGTGCCCAGACCATCATTGTTGTTTCGCAATGATGCAGCAGTCTGGTCAGCAGGTGTCGTTTTCTGGTAATATGTACAGAGTCGGGCTCCCATTCCAGCATTTGAAAGTAGCAATGGTCTCTCTTCACAATATCTGCATCCAAAGCAACAATTAACAGATGGATTACTATACTGAACAGAATATTTCAACCTAAAGTATGAAAGATCTCTCCAAACAATACCTGCATCGCGCAATCAAAAATATGTGTTATAACAATGAAAAGAAAACCACAATCCAAACAAAAAAAAAGGGCATCCCGGTGCATGTAGCTCCCGCTTGCACAGGGTACGACCACTTTGGGTCTTTTGTATGCAGCCTTTCCCTGCATTTCTAAAAGAGGCTGTTTCCAGGACTCGAACCCGTGACCTCATGGTCCCAAGGAAACAACTTTACCGTTGCGCCAGGGCCCCCTTCCAAACCATAATTCAAACAATAGGCACCAAATTGTTATGCACACTTTACAGAACCAGATAGCCAGGGCCGTCCTGTGGCAGGGACAGGGTGGACGACCGCCCAGGGCCTCCAAAAAATGGGGGCCCCCAATTCCTAAATTACTTTGAGAATATAGGACAAGTAAAGCTCAAGAATAAAACATTAGGGAAGTCAAGTACGTGACCCAATGACCGAGCTCTAGGTATTACAAAGTATGGCCAATTGATTTTGCTGCTAATACCCCCATCCTTGATTGAATCTAGTGGCCCGATGCTTACGCCGCCATTAAAGACCTCAAAGCTCTCGAGCTGGAAGCGGAAGAAGAAAGAAGATGAAGCGAACAGTTATTCGAAACCTCGGCTGCCGCTTTTTGGTCTGTCAATTGTAAGTCTGAGGCCCATAGTACATGGACTGTTCGTGGGTGCAAAATAAATCACCAAACTGTCAATTGTAAGCATACAAGGCTGTTTTATTTCTCTTTTTTTTTCTCTGTCTATCTAAGCGGTTTGCATTGCCTGACCAGCATAATCAGTTGTCGCATATCTTCTTTTTGGAGCTATTTTTCTTTTTCTTCTCCTTTAGTTTAATCTGGTGGCTATTTTACTTCAAAAGAATAATCAGTAGGCTATTATGTACAAAATACACATACAACTCTTCGGAGTATTCGATTGCACTTGCCGATTATTGTGTATGTATAAATATTTTAATTTTATAGCATAGTCTATGCTATTAATTTTACCATACCTCGATTTTCTTTCCATCCTCCCTGAAGTAAAGTAACTAATCGATGGTCGGTGGTGCTCGTTCCGGCTTTTGCTAGATGTCGCCATTGGTTCAATTTTGACTAAAGTCGCTGACTCTTAGGGCCCCATTTTACATTTGGCACCGGGGCCTCAAATTCCTAGAGACGGCCCTGCAGATAGCAACTAATATCATGTTCACAACTCAACTCAACTCAACCAGCAACTAAACATTTTAATAAATGTGCATATGTACAAAATTGCATATACATAAAGTGCATAATTCCATTATATAAAGGGAAATTGACTTACTCCATTAGAAAAACATGGCCATCACCAACGGACAAGTCAGTTTTTTTCCTAAATGCCCCAGGAGGACGTAGAGGCTCGTCCTCACCAGGTAACATCTGTGCTTTTGGCCACAGATTGACCTCAGTGCGAACAACATGGAGAATAGAGTTTGGTCGCACATTTTGCGTAGCTAAGGAGATGTCATCGTGAAGCTCTTTCCCAGAACAGAATAATTTGATCTTCTCAGAAGGCTTAAATTCTGCATAAAGTTAAGGCATTAAGGGAACTATTAACACTAGAGGAAGAGGTCATTTTTTTCACTAGGAGGGTTTAAGTTACACAGTAGATATATTGGCAAACAAACAACCAAACCAATAGAAAACACAACAGAATGTCAAAAATAAAGAAAAATAAGCAAAAGGAACGGGATAGTAAATGGATACTAACCTAACTTCTTCGAAGCTTTTGTTTTGACAAAGACTGGAGTTTCCTCTGCATTAACCACAAATTTGAGTCCTTTTCCTCCCAAAGTCATAAGTATAACAGTCATTCGCCCATGATTACATGCAGGTCCTTGCAATTGAGCAGCAATCTTATTTTCATGTGGATACCACTTAGATTTTGGCCGGTGAAAGTTTGCAATCTCCTTACTGCACAAAGTTGATCAACGAACAAATCATTAGCGATGAAATGGGCAACGAATAATTACTGATAGAACGTAACGGAACAAACAAGGTCTACGATTGGTTTTTGCTCCCAATGCGAATGCATGCAAATTGAGTTCCATTCAAGGGAGATCCGGATTGGCTATCCTATGATAACAATGATTTCTAGCCCACTAAAAAGGCTAAGCAAAGGTTGGGCAAGGACATCAAGCATACCCTAAAGCTCCAGTGTAACAGCACTAAAAGTCAGAGCCCAGTTGTAACATACGTAAACCAAAAGCTGGGATGGAATATTATCAGTGTGCTAGAAAGAATATGCAGAAATGTTTCCATCAAGTATGTATCACTGGTATGTCACATATTTTCCCTTTCAAATGGAATAGTTACAAGAAAAAAATCCTTCATCGAAACATTGCCACATATAACTATTAATCATTAATTCATTCGCCCCACAGCAAATCATGGTGACACCAATGTAGTAATGAGCAGACAGAGAGCATGAAAGATTCATTCAAATACAGGTTTGTTAAGACAAGAAGATTAGAGGACATAGATGCGGATGTTCCCAATATAGCAGGAGGGAGGAGAGGGCACATACTTGCTCAATATTGGTTTCATGGTTTGCAGCTTATGAGCTGCAGCAGAATGCACCACCTTTATGCCCGTTAAAACACTTTTTTTGGTATGAGATTTCGCTTGTTGCGACATCTTACTGTTAGAATAGAACTTGTCATTGGAGATGTTGAATCTGCCACTTAACGTCTTTGCCTGATTGTCAAAATTCTCTACTGTTGATGTTGAAGTCTTTGTCGACTGACTAACAATCATGGCATGAGCATGTGAGCAGAGGTGATCCACATTATTTTCATCTAGAATCTCAAAAAGCATCTGATCGTCTCTGAGATCAAGTATTAGTTTAGCCTTTGGAGCATCCTCACTGGGATCCCAAATTATGGTGTCCAACCATGCTCCTTCCAATAATTCTCTATTCAGTAAAGATAGTTTGCTTAAACACCTCATGGTGTCAATTTTAACTGTTTCATCCAAGTTATTTGGATCGGTGCATTCTGTGTTATCCTCCTTTGTCAATCGAAGATAACTATTCCCAGGGGAAAGGTAGTTAGCTGGAGCAGGCATTTCTGTACAACCAACAGGCTCTTTTAATACTGGGAAACCATGAGTTTTACTCTGTACATCACAGGACCCAGAGACCTGGCCATAATCCTGATCCTGTTCTTCACAATGAGTACCAGCACTCTCTTCAGATACTACACAGCTCTTTAAGCAAGGCTGACTTTCAGTTGCCGGTGAATTATCCCAAATGATATCATTTTCCCAATCATCATGCTCAAGTGGATAAAAATCAGGATAAACTGGAGGTAGCTTAACAGAACAAATATCCATTTCCATGTCTTTCATTGGTTGTTCAGAAAGACATGAGTCCTTGAGCCTTAAATTGCCACCAGAAATTGACTCATCACTGTCACTCTCATTAAATTCTTCATTCATCTCGATATGCTTCAAAGTTGAGACATTTTGAGTGGTACTTCGGAGAAATAATTCCTCATCTTCTTCACCAATGTCGGCAACATTAGTGATATGGAGCTCTGGAAGCAATAAAAACAGATAAAATAAGACATCAGGAGTATTCAAATATTGCGGCCAGGGGTAGCTGCCAATAAGTTGAAGTCCAGCATTCTAATCGTTTGTAACTTGTACTATTCAGTCACCCCACCTTGTAGTGAGGATACGGTACATTAGGCTTGTGACAGATTGATACTTTATAGTTTCTAATCATATAGCAGTGAAACAAAAAATTAATAATCCTTCTCCTGCACTTCTGTAAGAAATTAAGCAATAATCATCTGTAAATGATGGCTTGTGCTGCAAAATGGATGGATTGACAAAATTGTATAGATGCAGATTAGGTCCAAATGTTCATACTTCTCAAAAACAATCAATTGGAAGGCCTTGTAAGCTATTAGCCAATAAGCTGCTAGTGTATATCCACAGACTGGTAACCAAACCTATTTGCAATAATCAGATCGATGATGGCACCTAGTCACATGCTGCATTTGTTTTTGGCTTATAATAGGCTTAGTTTTAGAACACAGTAATAACTACAAGTAGTCAGAAGTGCCAGCTTTTACAACATTAATAGCACACGAAATTAGATACTTTCTCCCAGGCGAAGCAGAAAAATATGTACTATCGATACAGCCAGTGGCAGTTAAATTTCTTTATCTCAAATCGGTTAACCCAAAGCATATACCGATAAAAGGTTCACCTTTAGCCACAACTCTACTTTCAGGTAATGAAACTGCAGTACCAAGTATATATATCCATGCTACGCAGGGGAGCATGGTAGTTTTTTGACATTTCACTGCGAAAATGCAACATACCTTTATTCACTGAACGTTTATGGTGATCAGTCTTCACTTTTCTTGCAGGCTCCTGGGTACCAAAAATTTCAGTGAACTTCAAGATCACACTCCCATCCTCTATGCATAAAACTGGGAGGGAAGCTGCACTTTCAGGCTCGTATTGACCTTCTTCGATGCCCATCTCATCCTGTTTAATTAGAAAGAGAAACACCGTGATGTTAAGACATAGATGATTATTATGAAAATAACACAGATTTCAGACTACAAAAGGTTGGGTTAATGCCAAAGGACTTCTGGCCAGTCGGCTAGGAGCTCCAGCAGCACCTCCTCAGGTGAGTTCGATTCCCGGTGGAGCGAATTTCGGACTGAGGTTAAAAAAATTCCCTCTAGCTGACTGAAGGAAAAATATCCTAGCCTGGGGAGATTTCGTTTGATGCATGGTGGGAAAGAATCAATGAGGCAGCAAACGGCTTGATGCTCGATGGAATCAACTCTCTTATAATACTAGGTGCATGGGTTTTGCAACCATCGAAACTGTTGTGTGTTTGATGGACATGCACCCAATGTGACCGGAGCATTGGCTAAGGCTATAGAAGAGCGTCGACTATGGACGATTGCAGGGGCTCGAGGGTTATCCCTCTTGACTGCCCCCCACACAGCGGATTAGTTTCAGTTTATGATGGTTGTTTTTGTTATTTCACAGGCGCGAATGTCAACTAAAAACAATGGGTGTGTGGTGTGTGTTGTAATATGTTCTTATCCCACTTTCTTCTTAACATAATGAAGTGCAGTTCTCCTGCATTTTCAAGGAAAAAAGGAAAAATATCCTAGCTAACTATAGATAGAAAAGCAGTTAAGTGATCCTCATTGCCATAAACTATTGCGCTAACACAAAGCTTTCAACCAAAAAATCTAACCCAAGATTCCATGCAATAGTAAGTTCAAGGTCAATGCTTTGTAATACCTGCAAAGCTTCATGCTCGAAGTCCATACTTTCCTCTGGATGTGGTAACAAGCCAACCTTTTCTAAGGCAAGGCCATCTCTTGAGGTCACCATATCCCGCTGCTCAGTTGAAGCTATATCCAAATAGATTATGGGAAATAAAATTGCCAGCTAGCTAAAACAAACATAAATAAAATAAAACTTAGTCTGATACTCTCATTTGTTAGCTCCGACTGTTGTTTGTTTTATTCATATTGAAATATGAACTCAATAGCCATAAACAATTGTTCTCTGTGCTGCTTTAAACAAAAAGTCGCACAATATTCTTACTAATTTCCATTCATACGTGAAGTTTACGCAGACTCTTGAGGCTCTTAGTAGTTAGTATCAAAGGGAAATGTTGAAAGGGTTGCCAACTCTTTACTTCATTTTTCCCTAAAGAAAACCTCTTTACTTCATTTTTTTATTTGCACAAACTTGACCCCTAACAGCTATGTTTGCCCCAACCAAAAGAAGGGAAAAAGTAGCACATGCAGATAGAAAATGTGCCAAAGGTGGTAAGAAACAGAATGTGCGCTAATATTTTGTTTTAAAAAAAGCATGACAACAACCAGGCACATGGTCCAGTACCACCTGAAGATAAATTTAGCATCGCCTTATCACCAGGATCATTGGGTGGTTCTTCATCCTCATCGTAGTCCTCATCGTCAAACACAGAAACTGCAGTACTGGCCGATGCAAATGCTGCAGCTGACGAGAAGTAATCCTTTTTGGATAACACATTGTCTTCCTCTGTAGCTGCTTCAACTTCAGGTCCATCAATTTCTTCATCGATATCTTCATAGTCAACAGCATCTTCTGCCTTTTCATCATAGTCTACATAACAGAAAAAGATCTGGCGTCATCTATTGTGCATAATTAGCATTGGCAGAACAGAACGAATATATCAGAAACAGCAGGAAGTAATAAATAAGTTCATAAGTAGCAAACTGCTCTCAGTGAATAACCAACAAAAATCATTCATGCATCCTATTAGGTTGAGATATCACTAACCTTGCTCAGAAGGATCAGTTGGTGCTGGAGAAGACTTGATTAGCTATATTAGCAAATAACCACGTATTAACATTAGTAATGAAATAGGTAAAAAAAAAGAACTATGGTCATAAGTTAACATACATCAATGTCTTTGAGGGACGGACCAAGCTTGTCTGCCAGTGCAAAAAGATGTTCCTTTGCATCCTGATAAATCAAGAAAAATAAAATAAAAAAGAAATACAAAAATAGAATAACATTATAAACAAACTACCCGGGGCTGTACAATTGATTTCTTTCTTGTTAAATTTCCCGAAGTAAAACTACTCAAAGTTCATGTCCAAATTATGATAAAAAGTACATGACATGGAGGTGGATAACATTGGTTTCACCACCCTCACCACTTCTGGATCTACTCGTGGAATAGATAGAGAGAGAGAGAGAGCCATACAACTGAGAAGTATCAAATAGGGCTTCTAAATTCATGATACACAACATCTTTGTGCAAAGTCTACTTATAGCATTGCGTTTGGCTTTTAAAAAACTGATTATCTTCTTTTAGAAGTAGCATTAGAAGTGCACTGCAGGACCGTACAGCAACTGCAAACTGGAAATTGAAGCCCAGAAACATCATTTAGCTAGCACATCAAAATACTCCAAAGAACTACCTGTAGCTACATGACGTGCTAGAAGGAGCTACATGAAAATGACAGGACTGTAAAACAACAATATGCAGATATTGCCATGCTAAGGTAAAAGAATCTGATTTAAAATGATGTTACCTCATCAAGATAATCAGCATCTAAGTCACCAGAATCATCGACATTGCCGAACATAAACCCCAGGAACTGATTCCCTCCACCAGGTCCTTCATAATCCTCATCATTGTCATCTTCTGCAATGATAACAATGATAAAAGTACAATGGGTTAGTCAACCTAAATTGTACTTGTATCAGCCAGCATTTCATCAATTCGGTATAACTTGAGTTCAGCGCAAGGACCTTCAGTTATTATATGAAAAAAAATCAAGAATAAAATGGCAGGCAAATGAATCGTTTTTTTTTTAAGGGAAAGGCAAATGAATCGTGATATATAATAATAATATAATGCATTTTCTCAAAAACATATAGATATAACGTGTTCCCAAACAGCAGCTGGAAAGAGTTTAGGATCCCACAACCAACTCCCTTTTTATTTTCTTCGGAATGGTACTGATGACAGCACTTGCTGCAAGATGGTTAAATTGAGGTTGACAGATAAAATAAATTAAAGAGCATAATCATTATGGAACCATAAATAAATCCTACAAGCTCATTTGCAACTCAAGAATTCAGACAGATGGCAGCTTGGCTCATCTTGCATGGGTCTAATAAAGAACGCCAAGGCCCAAACCACTTGATAAGTTTCACAAAAAGGAACATCCGTCCCTACATAGAAGCACACGCAGACTGCAGACAGCAAGTGCAGTTCAACAGACCAGCATTGGCAACCAGGCACTGCAACCCAACCATGTAGCACCAACAACAGTAACAGTCACAATTCGCATCAGAACTACGACGGTTTCAGCAATTTCAGGTATCAGAACTACGAAGGTTTCAGCAATTTCACAGCCCTAGCCACCGGTTATCAACTCACAACTGTACCAAAACCAAACCAAAAGAGAGCAGGTGACAAAGAAAGCTTGGGGCATCAAGCTCACCTGCAGCACTGGTGGTCGGGTTCTCGTCGTTGTGGCGTTCCGCGTCGCTCATTATTGCGGTTGCGGCTGACACTGCCGCCCCACCAGCACCGCCTCCCCGCCCCGCAATGGCACCAACAGCCCAAAACCCTGGCCACGGCGCCCTCAGGGTCGCAATCGGCACCGTAATCCGCGAAGCCTAGAGTCGCCGAGGCCGTAATGGAGCGAATTCAATGGAAAATCGCAGGGACGATCGCCAAGGTGGCGGGAGAGAGACTGGACTATTCCCCCCGGGTCTCCGCTGGATTTTTCGCAGTGTCAGAGGATGTATGGAGAAGCGCGAGGTCGGTGAGTGTGGCGCGGCCTTCCTTCTTCGTTCCCAGCGACGATGAGAACGGCGGCGGCGAACGGGCGGAGAAGAAGAGGGGGCGTCGGGGGAAGGCCGGGGCGCCGACTGCGGAGGCGGAGCGGTTCGGGTGACGCGTAGGTGGGCCGGGCCAGGCCGGGCCTATCCGAGCCCACAAGAAGCTGACGTGAGTTTTTTTTTTCCGTGGAAGCCGACCTGAGCTCCTAAAAGACCCGATACAGCCCATAATAAGAGGCCCAGTTTACACGAGCCTACGTCGACCGATCCGTCGAAGTCAAAGTCAGCAAGGGAAGAACATATGGTTGTCTCGCTCTCAAGTCTCAATAAAAGAAAAAACAAATTCGGAGAGTGGTGTCATTGAGAGGCAACAGCATAGTATATGCTGTTGCACAACCAGCCAACGTTCATGTGCATCGATCTTCTGAGGGCTTCAAATTCGATCACATGGTGGCAGTAGTTCATCCCCTTCTCACATCTTCTGCAGGGATAGCGTGACACGGCATGCTAATTGGCATCAAACAGCATCAAGCAGTAGTTGAATTCATGATTCGTGTGAATGCATTCGCATGCTACTTAAATGATAAAAAAGTAGTTTCTGGTGCATTCCGGCAAGACATGCATGCATTTACAAAATGCATATATAACATCATACTCTGTATGCCACTCAAAAGGTTCCATGCATGCATGAGCGTCGAGGTAGTACTCTAATTCATTGCATCTATGGACTATGGTGGCGCTTGCTCTCAAGTCTCAACTCTGAATGACATATTGGAGGAAACCAAAGTTTCAAGGTAAGTGGTACCTAAACTGGCAGAGAAAACCAAAAAAGGCTCTTCCATGCTTCCAGCGGTCTAATTTTAGCTCTCTTCTTTTTCGTTTGCGCAGGTGAATTTTGCTGGTACACTTCCACGAGTGAATGGATCTGCGCGTCCAGTTTCGATATATGCTCCACGGCGTGTGGTTAACTCTCTGTCACGTCGGTCATAACAATTGCCATTGCTTCCGGATTCAATGTCAATCACGACTTCACGAGTTGCTGCTATTTGCTGAATGCCCGGCCTCCAGGCAAATATGGTCGGCGGTTGCAACCTGGACTGGTAGCCAGCAGCTCCAACCGGCAACATGGCAGGAAGATACTACCATACAGGACAGGTACACCTCACTTGTGCAAGCTGATACCTCGCCAACATCCAAGGGATTAAGATCGTTGACAATGTTCACCATTTGGAGCATATGGCGTGAACGTAACAGTAGCGTCTTCCAGCACCCGGAGAAGTCAATAAAGATTTAGGAGGAGGTTAGCATGTGGATTATGGCCGGTGTCAAACATTTGGCATCATGTTTTCAGAGCTAGTGAGTAGTCCACCAAGCTCCTTGTGCCTTGCCGCGCGGTCTGCTTGAGCAAGGATTTGATGTATTTGCGCCCCTGGCGCTTGTAAACTCTGCTTCTTCTTATTAATATATGTCTGCAATGTTCCAGGCCTTTCGGGAAAAAAAAATCACGAGTTGCTGCTCGTCGTTCTCTTCTTTTCCTTGCTCTTTCTGAGACACACAGACTATACTCGTCCCATCTTCACCAGCGCCTGTATCGCCGCTCTGCAGATGCAAAGTGTAGTGATCCGACTTGCTGGAGTAGTATTTGCTTTCTGCGCGAAAATGTTTGGAGCGGCTTTGTGCACTTCGAATTTTACTCGGCACTTCTATTGCAACACTGAAACCGCATTGCAGCAAATATGGTTGCATCGCAACAGAAATGAAACTGAAATTTTAATTTAACCGCGGTCACTGATGTACGTCTCTGTCTCTGTGATCTTTTGCTCGTCTTTTGCTAGCGAGCGCTGCTTGTTCTGCATCTGCATCGTTCTGCGCGCACAAGCACAAAAGTCATGAGGACGATTTCTCGTTTGCCGCTGCCTGCTCCCACGCATTCAGGTGAAAAAGTGCCATGACAGGCCATATCAGTTGTATCGTCTTTGCGTTCAATTACAATTGTCATTTCTCATGGCATCCCAGAATTAGATGCACCCTAAACCCTCACATGAACCTCAAGGCTGGCCAACTAAACATTTATAGTATCTATTTGATTTCAAAAAAGAACACACACACAAAATCATTGTATACGTCATTTCTTTTGCCGTGCCTAAATATTCTCACGACTGCAAATATATTCATAGCGCTTACTAAATCGCAGTACCGATTTGCAGGTATGTACCTGTACAACACATTTATTTCTCATTCATGGTGACATGACTTTTAGCACTATGGAACAGTGCCATAAATACTATGCAACTATCAAATCAAGCACATGACTCAGTACACTCGCATGACAAATGAATGGCAAGTGATTTTTGGATGACATTCAGCAACAATTGCGTGCCTACAAGCAACTAAGCAAGCTAAGATGAATGACTACTACTATATATAGCACCAAGCCTTGTATGTTACTGAAAGAATTTTTTTTTTTATTCGAGATGAATGTGACTGAAAGAATTGATATCACTTGTGCGAGTTTTTAGTGCATTGGATGATCTATGGGGACGCTCTCAGCTACCAACTCTGAAGCATTGGAGGAAACCAAATACTTGCAGTAAGTTGGAGTTAAAATTTGCTGAGAAAACACTTTATTTTGGAGGAATGCTTCCGACCGTTTTGTATCCTGATGTTTTTGTTTTACAGGTACACTTCCATCTTCCAATGATGTTGCCAATACGGCCTGAGCTACACAAGCGGCGTCCAGGATTGTGCATGCACGGACCGATCATACTGCCCAGAACGCAATTTTGTTGTACGGCGTCTGCTCCAAATGTCATTGCACAAGTAACTGCAATTTTTTCTCCTTATGTATCAGCCTGCAAAATCAGTGGATGAGCAATGCAGAGATTAGTGCTGTTTGAATTCTCGGAAATATATGCTCCTCTGCTTGAACCATTTCCTGTATTTCTCCCTGTAAATTAGTTGACTTGCTAAGTGATACCCAGTAGTCAGCTGTGTGTCGAACAGGAAAGCAGAGTTGCAGTTTTTTCCTCCCCTGTGTGCAAGACTATTGGTGTGTTCACTGTCAATGTTAGGTAGGCATTTCGAGCTTTACTGTGTCTGTAAGGTACATGATGATGTAGAAGTGCCTCAGGAAGGACACACAACTGTTATGTTTCCCGGGATTATAAAGTGAAACCAAAGGCTCTTGTTTCTGAATAATGAACATTTTTTTGAGGGCATAATAATATGAACATTTAGATGGTCTCCAATACATTTCTGATTGGATATTTGACGGCAGTATATTGTTATTTACTGCCACATTCCTGTAGATGTTCCATGGATCGAGTCCAGTAAGGAGATAGCTTTGGCCCTTTCGGTGTTCCGTGCCAGACTGCCTGCAGGCTGCAGGTCCCGGCTGGTCACTGCAGCCGTTCATGGACACGGCGGTGGCACTGAACCCAGGCGGAGGCGCTAATTAAGCAGGCCGGTGGACCACCTCGACGCGGAGGTGGCCGCGACATGGGTTTATCATCGACGGCGCTGACCGCGGACAATAGGTATGTATGCCGAGGTGTTGCTTCCACCGTGTTAGCCATGGAGGACGCTGGGAAGGTGTCGCCATGTCGGCGGCGCTGATCGATGCCAAGTGCGGGGCAATGGTGAAAGAAAGGAGGCGGCCATGAATGCAGATACGACGTTTGGGGGGTGATACGGTGATGGTGCAGGCGCCGGATATGTTAATTGTGATGCCGCGACGGTGGCTGCGAGCCAGGAGCGCACGCCGGCGAGGCGGCATCGGCCAGCGCGCCGCGGCCATCGCGGTCGTGGGGTGGTCGCTATTTCGAATAGCGACCACCCCTGGGGTCCGACTGACCGTTGGATCCGGTGTCTGCGGCTGGGATTCGAGCCGTTGGATTCGTGTTAGGGTTGTCTGGGCCAAGCGGAGGCCCAGTTGCCTGAGACAGCATAAGTGTACTAATCCGACTTGCTGGAGTATAATGCGGGGCAAGTGACACCAATGGTCGAAAAAAAGATAGTATGTGCTTTCCGTGCGAAAATGTTTAGAGCGGCATTGTGCACTTCGAATTTTATTCGACACTTCTATTGCAACAATGAAACCGCATTGCAGCAAATATGGATTGCATCGTTGTAACAGAAATGAAAGTGAGATTTTAACTTAACCGCGGTCACTGGTGTAGGCCTAGCGAGCGCTGCTTGTTCTGCATCTGCGTCGTTCTGCGCGCACAAGCACAGTCTTGAGGACGGTTTCTCGTTTGCCTCTGCGGCTCTGCTCCCACGCATTCAAGTGAAAAATGCCATGACAGGCCGTATCAGAGCTTGTAGCCTTTGCGAATGATTGTAATAGTCATTTATCATGGCATCCCAAATTTAGACACATCCTAAACCCTCACATGAACCTCAAGGCTGGCCAACTAAACATATATCTATTTGTTTTCCAAAAATAAAATTACAGAGAAAATCATTGCATACGTCATTTCTTTTGCCGTGCCTAAATATACCCACTACTGCAAATATATTCATAGCGCTTATTAAATCACAGTACCGATTTGCAGGTATGTACCTGCACATCACACTCCTTTCTCATTCGTGATGACACGACTTTTAGCACTATGGAACAGTGCCCTAGATACTATGCAACTAGCAAATCAAACACATGACCCTGGAGTACACTCGCATGACAAATGAATGGCAAAAAATGATTCTAGGATGACTTGCAGCAGCAACCGCGTGCCTACAAGCAACTGCGTGCCTACAAGCAAGCTAAGATGAATGACTACTACTTTATATAGCACCAAGCCTTGTATGTAAGTGAAAGAGATCGATACACTTGGTCAAATATGCAGGAAGATCCCTTATTAGAAAGGCTAGATTGGTTTTTCACATCTAATGCATGGACTACTCATTACCGAGGAACAATGGCTGTCACTCTCTCTAGGGACACCTCGGATCATGTGCCATGTCTAGTCACAATTAGCACAGATATTCCAAAATCGAAAGTATTCAGATTTGAGAATGATTGGTTCGAACATGAGCAGTTCATGCAAATTTTGCAACATGATTGGCAGGTGCAGGTGCATCATCAGGATAAGGCAAGGAGGCTTGGTGCAATGTTTAAAAACCTGAGGCGTGTACTAAGAGCATGGCACTCATAGTTGTCCAATCTTGCCACAACCATCTCAAAATTCAAAGCACTTTTACTCTTCCTGGATACACTAGAAGAATTCAGAGATTTATCCCTAGCTGAATGGAACTTTAGAGAAATTATAAGGCAACACTTGCAGCTACTATTGCACCAGCAAACATATACTGGAAACAGAGAGGAGTAATAAAATGGGTGAAATTTGGGGATGAGCCTACTTAGTTTTTTCATGCAAATGCCACCATTAAGCATAGAAGAAATGCAATCAGCTCTTTGAAGGATGGTAATGGTCAGATTATTACAAGTCATGAGGGGAAAGCATGACTGTTATGGCAGGCATACAAAGAAAGGTTTGGCACAAAGGAATTTGAGACTATGTATTTTGACCTATCTACTCTAATTACACCTGTCAATAATTTGGAATGTTAGAAGAGCCTTTCACAACTGAAGAAACAGACAAGATCATAGCAGAACTGCCTTCTAATAAATCTCCTGGGCCCGATGGGTTTAACATAGATTTTATGAGAAAATGTTGGCCTGTTATCAAGCAAGACTTTTATGACTTGTGTGATGCTTTTTATAATGGAGGTTTATGTGTTCAAAGCATTAACAGTTCCTATATTACTCTAGTGCCCAGAAAGGAGTTAATGACTTTCGGCCAATATCTCTATTAAACTCTTCTGTGAAACTTCTTACAAAGCTCATGGCAGAAAGATTGCAGCAAGTAATTCTACAACTTATACATGAGAACCAATATGGATTCATTAAGAGCAGGTCCATACAAGACTGCTTAGTATGGGCATTTGAGTATTTGTATCTTTGTAAGAAGAGTAAGAAATAGATTGTCATTCTCAAATTGGATTTTGAGAAGGCTTTTGATAAGGTGGAGCATGAGGTCATTTTGCAATTATTGCAATAAAAGGGCTTTGGTCAGAGATGGATCTCCTGGGTCAAAGCAATCTTAACATCAGGAACATCTTCTGTCCTTTTAAATGGTGTGCCAGGAAAGGCATTTCATTGCAGGAGAGGGGTTCGGCAAGGAGATCCCATCTTTCCATTACTCTTTGTTCTTGAAGCAGTCAATCATTAATCAAGCTAAGGATCAAGGGCTCCTAAATTTGCCAATACATCTGCAATACACATCTGATTTTACTATAGTACAATATGCTGATGACACGTTATTGATTATGGAAGCTTGTCCCAGGCAGCTATTTGTTCTTAAGGCTCTATTAAACACTTTTGCTGCTTCTACTGGTCTCAAGGTGAATTATGCTAAATCCAATATTGTCCCTATCAATGTTTCTGATGAGAAGATGCAGATGCTTGCTGGTACTTTTGGTTGTCAAATTGGCTCTATGCCATTCACATATTTGGGGCTACCATTGGGTCTTACAAAGCCAAGAGTGGAAGATTTTGAACCACTAGTAAACAGAATTGAGAGAAGAATGATATCTACCTCTATATTTCTCACAATGGCTGGTAAATTGGAAATGGTAGACTCATGTTTATCTTCTATGCCTACCTTTATTATGTGCACAATAAAGCTGTATGCCACAGTTATAAATCAGATTGATGCATATAGAAGGCATGCCTTATGGAAAGGGTCAGATGTAAATGCAAGAAAGCCACCATTAGCAGCTTGGAAAATGGTGCAGAGGCCAAAATCTGAAGGTGGTTTGGGAGTTAAAAGGCTTAGAGTCCAGAATGATGCACTGCTATTGAAACACTTACACAAGTTTTTCAATAAAGTAGATTTACCTTGGGTGAAACTAATTCGGAAGTCGTACTGTAGTAATGGACAGCTGCCTGGCTTGAGAAAAAGGGGCTCTTTTTGGTGGCGTGATGTGGTTAAGTTATTGGATCAATTTAAAGGGTTAGCGACTCTTGTGACTGGTAATGGTGACTCCCCTACATGTTGTATTTTTTCTAAAAAGGAGATGGTTTTGATTGGGTGCCTCGTGTCTCATTTTCGGCCATTTTTACCTCCTCGCCTCTGTGGACTCCCAGCAAGTAGGGGGGCTTGTGCCCCCTTGCTGTTAAACGCCTGGTGTCTCGAGAAGCCTGCTCCAACATCATGCATTGATTGTGTATCTTGATTCAAAGTAGAAACAACAAAGTCCATGTTTATTGAATTAATCCAATTAATTTAAAGTACAAGGCAAAAAGGAACCCCTATGAATCACCTCCAAATATTCTCTAGAAGTTGGCCCTACAAAAATTGCATGCCTACAAGGAACTAAGCAATTAAGCAGTAACTCTTTTCTACCAGAATTAAGCAGTAACTCTTGCATCATTTGTGCATATCGAATGGTTCTTGGATGACTTTGCAGCAACAATTGCATGCCTACAAGGAACTAAGCAAGCTAAGATGGATGACTTCATCTACTATAGATAGCACCAAGCCTTGTATGTATTACTGAAAGAGATTGATATCAACTTGTGTGCGTTTTCAGTGCAGCAGATGATCTATGGGGACCCTCTCAACTATCAACTCTGATGAATTGGAGGGAACCAAATATTCGCAGTAAGTGTTGGACTTCAAATTTGCTGAAAACCACTTTATTTTGGAGGAATGCTTCCGACCATTTCATATTGTGATGTTTTTTATAGGTGCATTTTGCCTGTACACTTCCATCTTCCAATCTTGGCAGCGTTGCAGCTTGAGCTTCACGCGCAGTGTCGTACCCCAATTCTGAGGCACTAGTGCTTACCGTATCAGTCCCTGGATCAGTAGCTGATACGACACTTTTACAGAATGGCATCTCAGAGTCATACCATTGATAATATTACCAAGTCTCATTACAAGCCTTTATATTACAAAAGGTCTTTTTACAATTGCCCAAAAGCCTTATTACAACACGGCACAAACACCACACTTGAGCGTCACTGAGGATAGTGACACTACACTGGAACTACTGCAACGGAAAGCTGAAGCGGAGTCCACTCTACAGGCAGACTTGCGCGCGGACGGAAACCCTACTCATCATCACCGTCACCTTGGAAATCATATTCTGGTTCTTCTTCTGAATGATTGAAGCAAGAGTGAGTACATAAGGTACTCAACAAGTCCTAACACAAGGGTTAAAAATGTATGCAAGGGGAAGATCAAAGGATAAAGGCTGGGGTGTTTCACATCGGCCGAAAAGCCAATTTTTGTGCAAGGGTTGGTTTGAAAAGCAAAACTGCTTTGCAAACTAAGTCAAGTAAGATTTGAATTTAGTGGGGTTGGTTGGCCCTGGGGGAGATGCATCCATCCCGCCAGTTCCCAAGTTTTAACGCTGGCAGACAACCAGCACACGGCTCCAAACCGGCGTTTTCCAAAACATACACGCCAAGGATAACTCACACAGGAAAAATCTAATCATTTGTGTGGCCATTGCTTTTGCAATTGTCCAATGCCGTGGAACACGGCTATCCGGATAGATTCGACACTCTGCAGAGGTTGTGCACTTTACCCACAAGGTATACCAGCCTTTACCATCGTCATGGTTTAGACTGGCATACTAATGGTTCCGTACCTACTTGGTGTCACCACGGCACCACCACGGAAAATCCACAACCAGGGGCATCCATTCACCATAGGAATAAAGGCCACAGGCCATCACCAACCGCCGGACGCTAACGCCAATCTCGTTAGGTCTTCTCCTGGCTTCCGCTGCGACTCCCGCCTCCTGGTGGGTACCGGGTGACACTATAGCAGGGTGTGGTTCCAAACCTTTCCCATACAAGGCATGTGGTTGCACGATGGGTGCTAAGCAAGGCAGCACATGAACCGGTCCTTATACGACCGAACCAGGCATCTTCAATAGCCATTCCTCACGAGGAAGGCGTCCCAGAGATAGCCTCCCCTCTGAGGTCTACCTCGCCTGGTCCCGCCAAAAACATACCCCACTATGGGTTGTATATCATCACTAACCCCACCCAAGTTCACATTTACGCACACCACCAAGCACACGCACACATTTTAACGCAAAAACATGTGTAGCAAGATTAATTATATACACAGTGTAATAAAGTCCTAAGCAGCATTTTCATCCAACAAATCATTAAATATTAATGATGTTGGGACCTAGGGTTAACAAGGAGATTAAGGTATAATCAATATCAAGGTGAGGCAAACAACAATTGTTTAGGACATACTAAGCATTTAAATCATTTCATATATATTATGCATGTTTATTTGAAATCAGGCTCTAAATAGGATTATTTTGCAAACATAGGCGCAATATGGTCAAGGGGGTTAGGACTTGCCTTCGAAGTCTTCTTCCTCTAGTCCTTCCTCGTAGTCGGGGTCCTCGTGCTCTTCCTCGAACGTTTGATTATCTAACGATCAAAAGTAAATAACGGGCGAATAAATCTATCGCTCAAACAATTAACAATCATTAAATAAAATAAAATCCCAAATAAACAGCAAATAGAGATGGCTTTGGTGTAGACGGTAGAGAAGGATTTTAGAGGAATTTAGGCGAAGGAATTTCTGGATTCGGAGTTAGGATGAAATAGTTATGAATTTTTGAATGTAAAAGAAAGGAAATTGATCAGGATTTGATTAAATTAATTAAGTATAATCAACATCTTAATTTTCCAGAGGTGTACAAAAGTTGCAAAATGGTTAGAAGGGAATATATGATTTTTGGGAATTTATTGGGATTTTTCTGTTATTGGAAATGTGGTCGAAATTGTTTTCTGTGTACAACATCTGGGTGCGCTTAGCAATTTCCAGCCTGGTGTGAGGCTGACATGTGGGCCACTGGGGCCGGTGCACAGTGGGAGCACTGTGCTGTGGACTAGGTCCACGCACGTTGTGGACCGAGAGGCAATTGCCTGCGGTCCATCGTGCACCGGGCGTACCGCGTGGCGGTGACGACCCGGTCGTCGCGGGCCCGCGCGCCGACGTGGCTTGCCACGTCGGGCTCCGACGCGGTGCGACGGGGAAGCGGCCGTGTGCGGCGGCGCATCGCCGGCGGCGCGCTGACGACGGGCTGCAGAGGGCGTGAGGGGGTGCGGAGTTGACCTACGCGAACTACGCGCGAAGGCGCATCTTCTTGCGTTTGACGTTGACGAGGGGAAAGGTCGAGGCGGCGGCGAGGGCTCGCCGGAGAGCGGTGGCGCGCCGGAGAAAGAGGGGGAAACGGTTGCGCGGGGCGAGGCTCAAGGCGATGTATGAGCGTGAGGTGCGCGAGAACAGGGCGAAGCTATTGCGCCACTCAGACGGGGTCGGGCGCGACCGGAGCAAGGCCGGCGACGAGCTTTAGCGGCGGCGGTGACCGGAGCTAGAGAGGAAAGCACGCGCGCTACTAGGAGTAGACCAAGGATACGCGCAAAAGGAAGAGAAGAAGACGGTGAAGCTCACCGCGTGCTCAGATGGGCTGGAGATTGACTGACGGTGGTCGGCAGCGAAGAAGAGGGTGGCGGTTAGGGTCGACGTCGATCTCCCTTCTCGGTTCACGGCTGCGCAAATGGAGTACATCACGGCGTCAAGCAACGGTCAAGGATATGACGAAGACGAGAGAAGAGGAGCGGGGCTCACCGGAGAAGGAGAGAGAGCTCGTCGGAGAGTTCACCGGACTCAAGAGAGAGAAGGGGAAAGAGTGGCGGGGAGCTCGGGAGTGCGCGACGGAGGGCGACTGAGAACAGAGGAAGAGAGAGAGGGAGCTTCGGCTCGCTTTATAGCCGCCAATGACCGGAAATATCCCGGCCTCCGGTGAGAAATATCTCGCCGGAGTAAATGCCCGATGAGACGCGCAATGGCGGTGCTGGCCTCGGTGACGCGCGCGAGGGGTGGCTGCAGTGCCGGAGACGAGACAGAGCGGAAGAGGGAGGCGCTGTGGCTGACGAACGCGTGATGGAGCTCGTCGGAGCTCGGGGCGGCTCGAGAAAAGAGAGGGATGGGGAGCTTCTGAGCGACGTGACGGCTCGAAGAGGCGGTGCGCAAGCTTCACGTGCTTCTCGCGTGGCTCCTGTGGCGCGGAAACGACGGGGCGGCGAGGTCCGGCAGCGCGGTATGGGCAGCGGCGCGTTTCTCGCCGGCGTCGCCAGGAGGAAGACGACGCGGCGGGGCCCACGCGTCAGCGACTGGAGAGGGAGAGAGATAGGTGGGCTGGCTTGGGTGGAGTTGGGCCGGGGCGTCGCGGCCCACGCGGGAAGAAAAGGAAGAAATAGCTGGGCCGGGAGGAGAGAAAAAGGAAGAGGGCGGCCCGAATAAAAGAATAGGTTTGATCTTTTTGCTGGAATTAAATTTGAATGAATTTGAAATTCATTCAAAAGGAAAGATTCAAACAAACACTTAAACAAAGCCAAGAAAATACAAAAATGCACATGGTGATGTTTGTGCACGGATTAAAATTCAAAAATGTTTATTTTTGGCTCTAAACTTAAGCTAACAAATTGCTTTTAGTTGAAAATTTTAAAAAGGTCAAATTTTAGGGGTTTTTAAATGAGCACAAATTTGAGGGTGCTACAGACCTACCCCACTTAAACAGAATCTCGTCCTCGAGATTCCGACTCGCTTTCGAACAGATAGGGGAACTCTTTCTTTAGGTCATCTTCCCGTTCCCACGTGGCCTCTGCCTCGGTGTGATTACTCCATTGCACTCGGCAAAACCGTATTGCATTCCTTCTTGTTAACCGAGTAGCAATATCCAAAATTTTGATAGGCCTTTCCTGATATCGAAGGTCTGGTTGGAGATCCATTACCTCTGGAGGTACCACTTCCTCTGGAACTCTCAGACACTTCTTTAATTATGACACGTGGAATACATTATGGATGTCCGACATTTCCTCAGGTAACTCAAGGCGGTAAGCCATAGCTCCAATTCTTTTGAGTACCTTGAAAGGTCCAATGTACCTTGGTGCTAACTTTCCTTTGATTCGGAATCTCCGAGTACCTCGTATCGGGGATACCTTGAGGTACACATAGTCTCCTGCCTCGAAGCTTAAATCTCTACGTCGGGTATCGGCGTAGCTTTTCTGTCTGCTCTGGGCTGCCTTTAGATTCTCTCTTACCAGAGCTATCTTCTCTTCTGCATCTCTGATAATGGCTGGGCCGAAGAAAGATCGTTCTCCGACTTCCGACCACATCAGAGGGGTTCTGCACTTTCTGCCATACAAAGCTTCGAATGGTGACATTTGTATGCTGTCCTGGTAACTGTTATTATAGGAGAATTCTGCAAAAGATAGACTTTTCTCCCAATCCTTTCCATATGTCAGTACACATGCTCTAAGCATATCTTCGAGGATTTGATTAACTCTTTCGGTTTGTCCATCCGTTTGTGGGTGATATGCAGAACTGTAATCCAACTTAGTTTTCAACAGCTTATGTAAGCTTTTCCAGAACGTCGAAGTGAATTGGGTTCCACGATCTGAGACTATTCTGTTCGGAACTCCGTGCAGCTTAAGTATATGATCCACATATAGTTGAGCATATTTGTCTCCTCTGTAGACCGTCTTTACAGGGATGAAGTGTGCAACCTTAGTCAAGCGGTCCACTATGACCCATATCGAATCATTCCCTTTTTGAGTGCGGGGTAAACCCATAATGAAATCCATACTGATTTCGTCCCATTTCCATACGGGAACATGCAGGGGTTGCAACAATCCTGCAGGCCTCTGATGCTCTGCCTTGACTCTACAGCAGATGTCACATCGGGCAACAAACTCCGCTATATCTCTTTTCATTCCTGACCACCAGTATTTCTGTCTCAAATCCAAATACATCTTGGTGGATCCTGGATGGATGGAGTATGCAGAGTTATGAGCTTCATCCATGATGAGCTTTTGATATTCACCAGTTTTTGGTACGCATATCCGATCCTTGTACCATAGGGTTCCTTGATTATCCACTCGGAATCCTGGGGCCTTATCTAATCCCGTTTTCTTCTTTAATTCTTGTATTTCATCATCCTTTTCCTGGGCTGCTCGTATCTGACTTTCCAAGGTAGGCTCTACACATAAGGTATTTAATTGTCCTTGTTCGGCAATGTGAAGATTCAAACGTTCAAACTCTGCCACAAGCTCGGGTCTTCGTTTATGCATCTTGATACGATTGTGACGAGTCTTGCGACTTAGTGCATCTGCCACTACATTTGCCTTTCCTGGATGGTAGTGGATTTCCAAATTATAATCCTTGATTAATTCCAACCATCTTCTTTGCCTGAGATTCAGATCAGGTTGAGTGAAGATATACTTCAAGCTCTTATGATCGGTGTAGATTTCACACTTATTTCCGATTAGGTAGTGTCTCCAAATCTTGAGTGCATGCACCACTGCTGCCAATTCTAGATCATGAGTTGGGTAGTTTTGCTCATGCGTCTTCAATTGTCTCGATGCGTAAGCCACTACTCTGTCATCTTGCATGAGAACACAGCCCAATCCTTGTCGAGACTCGTCGCAGTATACGACGAAATCTCGATGTATGTCTGGCAAGGTCAACACTGGGGCTGTGGTCAACCTTTTCTTTAGTTCTTGAAAACTTCTTTCACAAGCTTCTGTCCATTTGAACTCTTTTCCTTTTTGTGTCAACGCTGTCATTGGCCTTGCTATTTTTGAGAATCCTTCGATGAATCTTCGATAGTAACCAGCTAGACCAAGAAAACTTCTGACTTCTGTCACGGTGGTTGGTTGCTTCCAATTGAGGACTGCTTCAACTTTGGCTGGGTCCACGGATACTCCTTCCTCTGTCAGGATGTGACCAAGAAAAGCCACTTTGTTTAGCCAAAATTCACATTTGCTGAATTTGGCATACAGCTCATGGGCTCTCAATTTTTCTAATACAATCCTCAAATGTTGCTCATGCTCTTCGGCACTCTTGGAGTAGATGAGAATGTCGTCGATAAAGACTACGACAAACCGATCTAACTCCTCCATAAATACTTTGTTCATCAGGTTCATGAAGTATGCAGGTGCATTTGTAAGTCCAAATGGCATCACGGTGAACTCATATTGCCCATATCTGGTAACAAAAGCTGTCTTAAGAATGTCTCCTTCTCTAATCTTCAGCTGATAGTACCCAGATCTTAAATCAATTTTAGAGAAATACTTGGCTCCTTTCAATTGATCGAATAAGTCATCGATCCTGGGCAATGGATACTTATTCTTGATGGTGACTTCATTAAGAGATCGGTAGTCTATGCACAATCTTAAACTACCGTCCTTCTTTTTGACAAAGAGAACTGGTGATCCCCATGGTGATGAACTTGGTCTAATAAAACCTTTCTTCTGCAACTCTGCTATTTGTACCTTCAATTCTGCTAACTCATTAGCTGCCATTCGATATGGTCACTTTGCTATTGGAGCGGTTCCGGGGATAAGGTCAATGATAAACTCTATGTCTCTGTGAGGCGGCATGCCTGGTAGCTCATCTGGAAATACATCTGGGTATTCACAAACCACTGGCACTTCTTCCAACGACATTGCTTCGATATTGTGAACCATTGGTGTAACTTTTGTCCTTTTTGGCTCACATACCACTTTAATTCCTTTGTGGTTTACCAGGGTAACTTTCCGGGTGTCACAGGCTATATTGCCTCGGTGTTTACTTAGCCAGTCCATACCGAGGATAACATCTATCCCCTGAGATTCTAGGACTACTAAGTTCGCTAGAAACTCTACCCCACTTAAAAGGATCTTAACCCGTGGGCATCCCAAATAACTTTTGGTCTCAGCCCCGGGAGTCCGGATTATTAGGGGTTGCTTTAGCATGACAGTTGGCAAACCATTTGTAGCAACAAACTTTGATGAAACGAATGAATGCGAAGCTCCAGAATCAAACAGAACTGTTGCAAGAGTTGAGTTGACGAGGTACTCACCAAGTACAACGTCTGGAGTGTCCTCAACTTCATCGGCATTAATGTGGTTGACTTTTCCTCGACCGAAGGTTTGATTGCTCCTCCGCTGCTGTCCTGAGGATTGTTGTCCACCACGTCCAACTCCAGATGCTACATTCCTGGTGTTGCTTGCTTGCTGAGATGAAGTGTTATTCTGGTTCAGATAAGGGCATCTAGCAATCATATGACCTGGCTCACGGCAGTGAAAGCAAGTCATCCTTTCATTGTTATTGGGCTGGGCAACACTGGAATTGCTCTTCTGCTGACTGCCTGAGCTCTGATTGCGGTAAGAAGGTGCAGAATTTTGCTGGTTGGACGCTGAGGTCCTATACTGCATGGTTGGCTGATATTTAGGCTTCTGAGGAAAGTTGCCTTTTGGCCTCTGATTTCTCTCTTGTTGCTTGAATTTCTGTGCATTGAACTTGCGCTTCCTGTCGTTCTCGATGTGAGAACGAGCATCTTCCAGAAGTATGGCACGGTTCATGAGGGTGTTAAAGTCTGGATAAATGTGCGTAATCAATTGCATCTTCAAACTTGGGTTCAGTCCTTTCCTGAAGCGATCCTGCTTCTTCTTGTCAGTGTTAACATCCTCTGGTGCATAGCGTGCCAACTTCATGAACTTCCGGATGTATTGATTCATTGTCATAGCTCCTTGCTTCAAGGAGCGAAACTCATCAGCCTTCATCTCCATAATACCCTCGGGTATATGATACCTTCTGAATTCCTCTTGGAACTCATCCCAAGTGATGGCTTCTGCATCCTCTGCAGCTTCCCGATAATTATCCAACCATTCTCCTGCTGCTCCAAGAAGCTGGTGAGATGCCAAAAGAACTCTTTCTCGGTCATTAGCATTGATGACATCTAACTTTTTGGTGATACTTCTCAACCAGTCATCAGCGGCTAAAGGATCTTCCTCAGTACTCTCAAAGGCTGGTGGTCTGAGCCTCATAAATTCTGACATCTTGGTTTGGGGGCCTGGAGCACGATCCAATAATCCCTGAGCGATCAACTCCATCAGACGAGTTTGATTGTCCATTACTTCCACTAGATTAGTGACAGGCGGTCCTGGGATGCTACCACCTCGTCCACCACCTCTTCCACCTCTACCACGGTTTTGGTTTCCTCCACCTCTGTTCTGATTATTATTTACCACTTCATCATGTCCTTCCTGATTTTGGCTCTCTTCATCTTCTTGGTGTTCTTGGTTATTGTTACGTCCAATTCTACCTCCACCTCTGCCACGCGGGGCAGTGGTCCTGCCTCTACCACGCCCACGTCCATGACCCTGGGCGTTATCCACATCATCGTGTTCTTCACGCTCACGGCGTTGCTGGAGTCTGACAGATCTTTTGGGAGGCATCTGCTTAACGGGTTTAGCAAAAGGTGAGATAGGACACTCGAGAAATCTACGAACTACGAGGCATAACAAAACAAGATCAATGGAAAAGAAATTCCAGAAATCTTGCACACACACATACAGAAAGATCCAGCATCATTACAACATCACAGCAACTTATTCACAATAACAAGGTTCGATCATACATACCCAAGTCCTTTTATTTATATACAAGGACTCGACGATCTAGGACTCGACACAAGACTCGACCACATGGCGACTCTAACTTACGACTTCTAGACCACACTACTGACACACCTGACAACTACTAGACTCCACTACTCAAGGCGACAGCGGCCTCTACTACTAGCTAAGGCTACTCCTCGACGCCAACTCCTGCTGCTCAAACGTCGAAGCCACGGTCCTGAAGCCACTCAGCGTAGAGGTCGAACGGGTCTGCAGTCAGCTCGACGGTGCTAAGCAGACAGTAGTACTCCTCGTCGTAGGGTGTCGGTGTCGGAAGTCCTGGCAGCTCCTGCTGTGCTGGGGCGACGAACGGCACTGGCTGCTCCTGCTCCACTGGGGCGACGAACGGCGCTGGCTGCTCCTCGCCCATAACCTCGTCGTCGTCTCCAGGGAGGTCCACGAAGTTCTCCGCCACTGACTCCTCAGTGGGGGCAACTCCGTAACAGTCCTCCTCGGTGGACTCCTCTCTCATAAGTGCGGCCTCTAACTCAGCGGCCCACTCCATAAGGTCCTGAGAGTCCTCGGACTCGGTGTGCCTCTGGCTGTCGGAGTCTAACCCTGAGTCGTCCCCCGACGGGTCCGAACCTCCCGAAGACCAGGAGTCTCCAGTCGGCTCAGTGTCAGGGTCCGAGTCAGTCGGGCAAGCGTAGTGGAGGTGTCGTGCTGGTCCTCCGATCCTCGGGGTCATCCTACGGCGGGGTCATGCTCCAACCTCGTGGAGTCTCACGTAGCAGCGGTCCACCTCTCTGATCAGGTACAGGGCGTCCTCCTCCCAAAGTCTCCTCACAAACTCAAGTCTGGAGGTCAAACGTGCAACCTCGTCCTGGGACGCAGCGAGCTGTGCCTGAACCTCTGCAAGCTGGCCCTGGGTCTCTCGAAGCCTGCGGACGTCCTCGTCCCACCACTGGGCGGTGTCCTCGAGAACGCGGACGGTCTGAGCGTGCTGCTCCTCCAGCTGAGCTATCTCTGCACGAAGGTCCTCCATCTGCTACACAGAAATTTGAAAATAGGTAAGTATCGGAATAAAATAATTTTATAAATAGAGGTAAGGTAAGCAGAATTTTTGCAAAATAATTTCTATAGGAAATTATCACTCTCTCGCCTACTCGATCCAACTTAGGGTCCATCCTACGGGTAAGTACGGCTCTGATACCACTCTGTCGTACCCCAATTCTGAGGCACTAGTGCTTACCGTATCAGTCCCTGGATCAGTAGCTGATACGACACTTTTACAGAATGGCATCTCAGAGTCATACCATTGATAATATTACCAAGTCTCATTACAAGCCTTTATATTACAAAAGGTCTTTTTACAATGGCCCAAAAGCCTTATTACAACACGGCACAAACACCACACTTGAGCGTCACTGAGGATAGTGACACTACACTGGAACTACTGCAACGGAAAGCTGAAGCGGAGTCCACTCTACAGGCAGACTTGCGCGCGGACGGAAACCCTACTCATCATCACCGTCACCTTGGAAATCATATTCTGGTTCTTCTTCTGAATGATTGAAGCAAGAGTGAGTACATAAGGTACTCAACAAGTCCTAACACAAGGGTTAAAAATGTATGCAAGGGGAAGATCAAAGGATAAAGGCTGGGGTGTTTCACATCGGCCGAAAAGCCAATTTTTGTGCAAGGGTTGGTTTGAAAAGCAAAACTGCTTTGCAAACTAAGTCAAGTAAGATTTGAATTTAGTGGGGTTGGTTGGCCCTGGGGGAGATGCATCCATCCCGCCAGTTCCCAAGTTTTAACGCTGGCAGACAACCAGCACACGGCTCCAAACCGGCGTTTTCCAAAACATACACGCCAAGGATAACTCACACAGGAAAAATCTAATCATTTGTGTGGCCATTGCTTTTGCAATTGTCCAATGCCGTGGAACACGGCTATCCGGATAGATTCGACACTCTGCAGAGGTTGTGCACTTTACCCACAAGGTATACCAGCCTTTACCATCGTCATGGTTTAGACTGGCATACTAATGGTTCCGTACCTACTTGGTGTCACCACGGCACCACCACGGAAAATCCACAACCAGGGGCATCCATTCACCATAGGAATAAAGGCCACAGGCCATCACCAACCGCCGGACGCTAACGCCAATCTCGTTAGGTCTTCTCCTGGCTTCCGCTGCGACTCCCGCCTCCTGGTGGGTACCGGGTGACACTATAGCAGGGTGTGGTTCCAAACCTTTCCCATACAAGGCATGTGGTTGCACGATGGGTGCTAAGCAAGGCGGCACATGAACCGGTCCTTATACGACCGAACCAGGCATCTTCAATAGCCATTCCTCACGAGGAAGGCGTCCCAGAGATAGCCTCCCCTCTGAGGTCTACCTCGCCTGGTCCCGCCAAAAACATACCCCACTATGGGTTGTATATCATCACTAACCCCACCCAAGTTCACATTTACGCACACCACCAAGCACACGCACACATTTTAACGCAAAAACATGTGTAGCAAGATTAATTATATACACAGTGTAATAAAGTCCTAAGCAGCATTTTCATCCAACAAATCATTAAATATTAATGATGTTGGGACCTAGGGTTAACAAAGAGATTAAGGTATAAGCAATATCAAGGTGAGGCAAACAACAATTGTTTAGGACATACTAAGCATTTAAATCATTTCATATATATTATGCATGTTTATTTGAAATCAGGCTCTAAATAGGATTATTTTGCAAACATAGGCGCAATATGGTCAAGGGGGTTAGGACTTGCCTTCGAAGTCTTCTTCCTCTAGTCCTTCCTCGTAGTCGGGGTCCTCGTGCTCTTCCTCGAACGTTTGATTATCTAACGATCAAAAGTAAATAACGGGCGAATAAATCTATCGCTCAAACAATTAACAATCATTAAATAAAATAAAATCCCAAATAAACAGCAAATAGAGATGGCTTTGGTGTAGACGGTAGAGAAGGATTTTAGAGGAATTTAGGCGAAGGAATTTCTGGATTCAGAGTTAGGATGAAATAGTTATGAATTTTTGAATGTAAAAGAAAGGAAATTGATCAGGATTTGATTAACTTAATTAAGTATAATCAACATCCTAATTTTCCAGAGGTGTACAAAAGTTGCAAAATGGTTAGAAGGGAATATATGATTTTTGGGAATTTATTGGGATTTTTCTGTTATTGGAAATGTGGTCGAAATTGTTTTCTGTGTACAACATCTGGGTGCGCTTAGCAATTTCCAGCCTGGTGTGAGGCTGACATGTGGGCCACTGGGGCCGGTGCACAGTGGGAGCACTGTGCTGTGGACTAGGTCCACGCACGTTGTGGACCGAGAGGCAATTGCCTGCGGTCCATCGTGCACCGGGCGTACCGCGTGGCGGTGACGACCCGGTCGTCGCGGGCCCGCGCGCCGACGTGGCTTGCCACGTCGGGCTCCGACGCGGTGCGACGGGGAAGCGGCCGTGTGCGGCGGCGCATCGCCGGCGGCGCGCTGACGACGGGCTGCAGAGGGCGTGAGGGGGTGCGGAGTTGACCTACGCGAACTACGCGCGAAGGCGCATCTTCTTGCGTTTGACGTTGACGAGGGGAAAGGTCGAGGCGGCGGCGAGGGCTCGCCGGAGAGCGGTGGCGCGCCGGAGAAAGAGGGGGAAACGGTTGCGCGGGGCGAGGCTCAAGGCGATGTATGAGCGTGAGGTGCGCGAGAACAGGGCGAAGCTATTGCGCCACTCAGACGGGGTCGGGCGCGACCGGAGCAAGGCCGGCGACGAGCTTTAGCGGCGGCGGTGACCGGAGCTAGAGAGGAAAGCACGCGCGCTACTAGGAGTAGACCAAGGATACGCGCAAAAGGAAGAGAAGAAGACGGTGAAGCTCACCGCGTGCTCAGATGGGCTGGAGATCGACTGACGGTGGTCGGCAGCGAAGAAGAGGGTGGCGGTTTGGGTCGATGTCGATCTCCCTTCTCGGTTCACGGCTGCGCAAATGGAGTACATCACGGCGTCAAGCAACGGTCAAGGATATGACGAAGACGAGAGAAGAGGAGCGGGGCTCACCGGAGAAGGAGAGAGAGCTCGTCGGAGAGTTCACCGGACTCAAGAGAGAGAAGGGGAAAGAGTGGCGGGGAGCTCGGGAGTGCGCGACGGAGGGCGACTGAGAACAGAGGAAGAGAGAGAGGGAGCTTCGGCTCGCTTTATAGCCGCCAATGACCGGAAATATCCCGGCCTCCGGTGAGAAATATCTCGCCGGAGTAAATGCCCGATGAGACGCGCAATGGCGGTGCTGGCCTCGGTGACGCGCGCGAGGGGTGGCTGCAGTGCCGGAGACGAGACAGAGCGGAAGAGGGAGGCGCTGTGGCTGACGAACGCGTGATGGAGCTCGTCGGAGCTCGGGGCGGCTCGAGAAAAGAGAGGGATGGGGAGCTTCTGAGCGACGTGACGGCTCGAAGAGGCGGTGCGCAAGCCTCACGTGCTTCTCGCGTGGCTCCTGTGGCGCGGAAACGACGGGGCGGCGAGGTCCGGCAGCGCGGTATGGGCAGCGGCGCGTTTCTCGCCGGCGTCGCCAGGAGGAAGACGACGCGGCGGGGCCCACGCGTCAGCGACTGGAGAGGGAGAGAGATAGGTGGGCTGGCTTGGGTGGAGTTGGGCCGGGGCGTCGCGGCCCACGCGGGAAGAAAAGGAAGAAATAGCTGGGCCGGGAGGAGAGAAAAAGGAAGAGGGCGGCCCGAATAAAAGAATAGGTTTGATCTTTTTGCTGGAATTAAATTTGAATGAATTTGAAATTCATTCAAAAGGAAAGATTCAAACAAACACTTAAACAAAGCCAAGAAAATACAAAAATGCACATGGTGATGTTTGTGCACGGATTAAAATTCAAAAATGTTTATTTTTGGCTCTAAACTTAAGCTAACAAATTGCTTTTAGTTGAAAATTTTAAAAAGGTCAAATTTTAGGGGTTTTTAAATGAGCACAAATTTGAGGGTGCTACACGCAGTCTCCAGGATCGGGTATGTACGGGAGCGATCATACTGCCCAGAACACAGTTTTGCTGTACGCCGTCTGATACAAACACCGTTGTACAAGGAACCACACTTTTTTCACCTTCCATCTCAAGTTGCGAAATCAGCTGATGTACAGTATACCATTGATGTTTCTGGCTTTTTTATGCATGTAACAAGGACTATATATGTCGCTGCAAAGATTGCTGATGTTCCTTTTCTCAGAGTTTTATGCTGCTCGACACTAATTTTCCCTGTAATTTTCCCAAAAATGGTGATGGATCTCACTCTCAGACAGGACGTAAACCTGTTATCTTTTCTAGGATTTTGTTTCAAACTGAAACCGAAGGTGTCGTGTTTGGAACAATCCTGGATAATGAACATCTAATTAGATGGGCTGTCTTTCTCTTCATTTCTGATTTGATGTTTGACAGAAGAACATAGTTACTGTCACATTTCTGCTGATGTTCCATGGATCGAGTCCAGTAAGGAGGTAGATTTAGCCCTTTCCAGTGTCCCAATCTGCCTGCAGGTGTCAGTCGCTGCAGTTGGCGAGGCCATCAAAAGTGCAAGCGGCGGCGCTGAACCCAGGCGGATAGGGCAACCTCTACGCGGAGGCGCTGAGAAGATCGGTGGACCACCTCGATCGGCGCGACGACATGGTTAGGCGGGGTTGTCATCGGCGGCGCTGGCCGCGCGCGGACACGGACATGACGCCGGAGACGGGCAGAAACAATGGGCGTATGTATGCCGAGGTGTGGCTTCCATCTTCTGCAGCCAAGGAGGAGGCCGGATATGTCAAGTTCGATGCCTCGACGTCGGCGGTAAGCCAGGGGAGCGCGCCGGCGAGGCGGCATGGGCCAGCGTGCCGCGGCCATGGTGGTCGGGGGGTGGTCGCTATTCGAAATAGCGACCACCCCTGGGGTCGGATTCACCGTTGGATCCGACGTCTGCGGGTAGGATTCGAGCGTTGCCTGGGCCAAGTTGAGGCCCAGTTGTTGAACCAGCCTTTCGTTTTGAGGCCATTTGCTGATTGAATTTGGTCCACCATGCGTTCGTCGTCGTCGTCTTTCCTAGCGACGGAGATGCCGAGCATCATGAGGGTGGGCGGCGGACGGTGGGAAACGATGCAGCGGGCCGGCGGTTATTCCGATCAGCGAGGCGGTCGCCACAGACATACCGGCCGGTGAACCTCGCCGGCGCGGAATGCCTGCCGGCAGTAAAGCAGAGCACTGCCACGAACCGCCCGCGAGGTGGCAAGAACGACAAGGTGAGCCTCAGAAACACGACGACAAACTGTACGCGCGCCTTGGAGTTCGGAAGACGACGCGAAGGTGGCGCCTGCCACGGAGAACGGAGCTCATAGCTGTATATACGACGGGACGCGACGGTAGACGCGCAGGCAAGAGAAGAGAGAACGGCCCCGTCTGTGTGACGCTGTCTGTGTACGCCACTACGCCGGAGATTCTGGACTCCACCTTTTTTCAGGGCTGCAATGTTGAAGACATGGTACAGAACAGTTCGTCCCCTCCCCTTCTCACCTTTATTTATTTATTTACTGAAACTAGTAAGATGGCCCGCGCATATTGCGCGGCGCTAGAAATGTTACTTTTTTTTGTGGATTTTCAAAACTTTATTGGTTTAAATGATTTTGCCAGGCATTCATTTAACATTTTTTGGTTTTTGGAGTTGTTTATTCCACATCTTTCCACAAACCCCTCAATAGATAAAAAAAACTATTATTTATTCCACGTTCATATGCTGGGAGCTCGATTAATATATTTCTCATAAATTATATTTAGGGTATCTTTTTGGTGGTCTTGTGTGAGGTTTATATAGCATAACAATATAAGATTAATTTTTATTATAAATGATAATATTTTCGTAAATGATCGTGTTGGAGAAACTGTTAACATAGGACAATATTGTTTTATTGGACAGGTAGTATCGATATATATAAGACTTCATACATACGACAATAATTAGTTGGATACTGCTGTGAAAAATTATAAATGGGATGTGTTTAATGACATCTTATTTGACTATTGGGTCAGTGCCAGGAGCCCAGGAGTGATATAAAAGGATATGTCATTATCTTTTGTTTCAGAAATTATTCCAACAGTGAAGTTGGATGGGCATTAGACGACACCCAAGCAAAGATCTTTGGTCATGGCTTTCAGCAGGATGTCTTATATAACAGAGCCTAGAAGAAAGCAGGGAGTCTTTAAGATAATAGAGCCTAGAAGAATACAACAATTAAGGACCGCATATGTTTTTCTTCTTAATTTTGAAATAAACGGCTGTGCTGCTTTTGTGCTGAGCTCCTCATCTATGGAAAATCTCTGGGAGGCATCCTTCTTCTCAGGCTTACCCGACAGAGTACGAACAGCTTACAACTCTCAACCGTGATCACTGATCACTGCTCTTCTGTGGAACGTTTGGAACATGAGGAATGTGAAAGCCTTCTGGTAGGAATCACTGCCTACAGGCGAGGTGCTACGTGCTGCCTCGTGCTGTGGAAACATAGGACAACGATGCGTCCCACCGCTCAATTTTAGATCATTGGCACGACAGGCTTAGGGAGGTAAATTAGAAGCTTTACCTTCCCACTTTGTTATCACTCTTTTTTCTAAAATTCTGTATGCGATGCTTGCATATTTCGACAAAGTTCAAGCTGACAACTTGCCCGTCGTAGTTCGCCTAAAAAAGCATCATGCCAATTTCACATGCTTAATTAATTATTTCACATCCGGTATAGAGCTATATCAGACACCTCTCTCTTTCTTGTCTATCTTGCTGATGCTGGATTGCATTGTCGTCGTTCCACATCCCATGAGCAACCGTCGTAGAGCCGTGAAAACAGGGAAACACCTGCATGCAAGCAGTCACAAAGGCGTGTGTGGGCTGTGAGCATAATTCTTTCCATGGTTGCTGCAAGTCGGTTCCTTGAAGCAAGCGACGCAGCAACAGAGAATGCATCTGCCATGTAACGTCCAGAAGTTCCAGGTGCCAGAAATCACCTACGGCTCCATATTCCCGCAACAGTCCTTCCTCTTGCGTTTGTTGACATTCGCACTCTGCACGGCTTCTTAAGGAGCAACAGTGTGCTTGTCGCGAATTCGTCCTTTTTGTGCGACTTGGTCTTCAGCGCACCCTCGCTGCCTCGCAGTTTCTCTCCTTCTGGCTTCTAGGATGGTAACTCCAGCTGCTTGGAGAACAAAGTTAGTGCACATCTGATGCATCCAGGCATATGATTGCCTGAAGATGCATGTCGCTGCCTGTATGTTAAAATTATCCAGGGGTCCAAACCTCCAAGAGAGGACAAATGTCAAACGTGCATGGAGTTAAGCTTTCTATGTCTTGAACAGCCTAGTATATCTCGTGATCACCCTGGGGTATCCAAAGCTTTGGGCACGCACAGTCGACGCACTGCAGGTGGCGATATCGCGTCGCATATATGTAGAAGGGGAATCGAAAGGCTTGCGAGCAAACGTTTGATCAATTTCTTTGCTTCATCAAGAAATCCTTTTACCCTAGAAATCCCAGTCTCCTCCTCACCAAGCTGCTTGATCGATTTGCTCTTCCGACGAATCGACAACTCCATGGCTGATTTATTGCCTGTTGATTGATGCGTGGCTCGTGTGGTCATCTTGGTACTGCACTCTCCGGCTGCCTGGATGTTACCAGCAAACGGCAAGCTGTCATCGTCGCTGGCTTGTGCGGCGGTGTTGCCGGCCAATATTGCTTCAGGAGAAAGCATTGATGCCGTGTGTGTTCTATTAGATTTGCAAGAGTAGATGAATTCGTAAATATGGGAGTCTTTATTTGGAAAGTGTACGTCTACGTATCAAATTCTATCTTTAGCACATTAGATCACGGTCAATCAAACGGTGTATATTTTTCTCTTTCTTGGGACACGTATCTAAGATGTGGTGTTCGTTCCTAATCCTGACTCTGACTTGCGATAGATCGAGGCGAGCTTGTCGCCTCAGGCGTCTGCAACGCTTCCTTTTAATCTACAGGTCACGTAGAGCTCTCGGCCAAATTTCTTGACAGCAAGTAAAAAACGTCTCCATCTTAGATACGGGTGTATCTTTCCTTTTCCTATAATTTATGGACTTCCAAAATAACTTTATACTAACGTGGAGATATCTATATCCCTTTCTTATGTTTTTTATTTTTATTCCGAAATTATGCTTTTTATGGTGGGCCATATATATTTGAGATGAACTCTTTGGTTAATCTGGACCGTTGGATGTTCATAAAATCCAACGGTTCATAACTTTTATTTTTTCTGATTAACGTGGGAATTTCGTGGCCTTGAGAGCGAACGTGGTAGCTTCTTTTTCTCTTCAAATACTAAGATAATAGATGTGATCATCTTCTTCGCGTGCCAAACTGTACTTCAATTCACGGATCTGGAGTGCACTCACATGTAAAAAGGGTGGTTCATAGGTTACTGCCTCCAACAACTGCATGATTGTAATCATATATAAGTTCACAATATGGATGCCAATCAAAGTGTTTCACACAATGTTCATCAATCAGATACACTTTGCCACTCTCTGAACCCAGGATGAAGTATTGGAGGAAAGCAAATCATCATAGTAAGTCTTATTTTGGAGTATAAATGTGGCAAAGAATAAGAGAGATTTTTCAGCTGTTTAATTTTAGATTAATATGCTCGTCTCTTTTTCGTTGCAGATGTGTCTTGGTTGCACGCTTGGCTCTGCTCATGGACCTGATACAGAGTCCGTAACTGCTTGCCTTCCGGTGGTTTCTGACGCTGCTTCGAATGTGGGTAGCTGTAAATCCAGTTGCCAAGCTACCGTTGTGTCTCCGGGATCACCTCCTCGTCGTGGACAACATCTTCTCGCTCCTCCGCGAAGTGCTGTCTAGCCTCATTGCTGTTCAACAGTCCCAGTGTCTGAGGGCTAAGCCTGAGAATAGTTTGATTTGTAACTGGTTAGAAAGGTTTGGTTTCTCTTTAGGTTGATTTTGGTTGGGTGCAAATGGACTAACATAGATAAATGAGTTGGTTTAGTTTGGCGGCATCATATATCGGATTGGCTTCAGTTTGGTCTGAATGCGAATGTTTCGGACGGAAATGGTTGCAATCCATGGTTAGAAGCCCGGTTCTTTGTTGTGGGTTCTAGCTTTATGTGAGACCCGCGTCAAAAATTGGACACTAAAATTAAAAATTTCATGTTCACACCTTAATTTTTCGTCAAATCGACTGAAATTTGTATGGGGTTAGATTGAGAAATAAGGTTAAATGACTTTGGGTTGGGTTGGATATGTGGGGTGGATTTCAACCCATTCTCAAGCTTACTCAGGGCTGATGACGCACGGCCACTCATAACTGTGTCTCGCTCCAGTGTAATCCACGGGAAATCAACCGCACAAGTTGCACTTCAAGTTTGATGGGATGCTGTTGAGAACAGTTTCTCAGCCACCGCAACAGGAGAGTCCTCAGACGAACAAGAGCGTGCGATTATGATGTTTTATTCTGCTTGATCAAATAGGACAGATGGAGAAGTCAATTGAAAAAAAATACGGCACAGGGAAGACACAAAAATATACGGATAGTAGTAGCGCTCAAGGTAGCTAAGGGTGGAAAGTGAACTGGTTCTCCATTTTGTCTTCCTTCAACATGTTAGAGATACTGGGCCACTGAATATTTGGAAGGGTGAAGAAAGAAACAAATGATTGTGACATAGTGATGGCAAGAAATGTAAACGTGCCATTGAATGTGTGCCCAATTAAAACATTGTGACATGAAGAAATGGTGAATGAGAGAAGGGTGACAAGAATATGTATGTACTACTAGCCGTTTCCCTTTACCGCAGGTAACATGACTTTGGTCATGACTCTGGAGTGTTTGAATTCATGACTCTGGAGTGCACTTACATGATTATTGAGTGATAAATAGTAGGTCGTTTTTGGATGACTTGTAGCAATAGTTGCAGGCCTTCAAAACAATGTAAACTCCCTTGCTTTGGATCATTGGATGCCACACACACATAAGTTCCATGCATGAGACTGAGACACTCATTTTAGACACTGGAATAGAGGCACTATGAAACCTGTTAACTCATGATGAGGTATTGGAGGAAAGCAAAATGTTGGCATAGGTACAATGTGAGTCTGAATACAGCAAAGAGATACGAAACCTCGCTAGTATTGTTTTGCTGCAGATGGCTTTTTTGTCTTGTAGTAGCACAATGTCATCTTCTGACTGTGACCTGCAGGTTTTTTCCTGTCCTGCATCTCAGTGTGCAAAAACCGGTGGCTTATTGAACTGTAACTCTGTAAATGTGAGTAGCATTTTCAACTTTCCTGTTTCTGTAATGTCAAAAACCGTGTCTCGGCAAAGATGCGGAGCTGCTCCTTTCCCCAGGATTACACACTGAAAGTGAAGGTGTATGCATGGCTTGGAACGTTTCCGATGAATTCTTAACGTTTAGATCGACGAACTCGCATTTCCCTCCTCCATTGCTTGCTGCTCATTTCCATGGTTCGAGAGTCTGCAAACAGCGTGAACGTTGGTCAGCCTCCAGTATCACTGCGGTCGGTCACCGGCGGAGCTGACCACTGACAGCGAGTGCGCCCTTACCTGAGCGGTGGCCAGGGCAGGACGATGTCATCGGCTGAACATGGAGCCAGAGAGAGCTCTCATTGATATGGTCGCAACATTCCACGGCGACGTGTTGGTGCTTCCCGTCAAGAAGGTGGCCGCGAGGGAGGAGAAGGCCGGGAACGCGTCGTCGCCGCCGCAAAGTGCGACGCGTGGCCGGACCATGCACATGCGGGGGCTACGCCGAAACGGAAAGGGACTCGCTGCTCCGACGACCAAATGCTCGAAAAGGAAATGAGGAGGGAAAAACTGAAGCGACTTAAGTTGACTTTTCTGCACGAAATTAAGAAGAGCCTGATAATTTGTCGATGTCACCTTTCGGTCGCAGTGGTACAGCCTTCTGGACGGCTGAACTGGGCACCGGCTGCGCGGCATCGAGGCGAACATCACATCAGGACGAACTCAGATGACGGTATTGCTTCGTGTCGTGACTCCATTGTCCGTTGCCTCCTAGCTCGGCGCGGTGCGCGGTTGGGACGTCAACATCGGCGGCTGCATATGCTTGCGTCGGACGCGATCTGTGTGCCAATTAGCGGAGAGGCCGAGCTCTGCAAGTCACGCGCCAACGCATCAGACCACTGGAGCACGGTAGCACACGAAGGTGCGGTAGCACCAGAATCGTTCTCCAGTGTGACGGTGTCTGTCTAGTTGGATGAAGGAGCCATCTCGAAACAACAGCACGCACCCATTGAGCTAGGCCACACCACTACCATTGAGCTAGTTAGGGCACCGCCGCCGCATCCCCATCGCCAGCCGTCGACCTCCGGTCCGAGTCCACGCAGAGCGCGGCGTGTGGCAACGCACGACGCGTCCGGCCAGGCGCCCTCCCCTGGTCGCGGCGCCCCTCCCCGACTTCATCTTGCACACCAGCCATGGTCGTCGCGCCCTCTCCGCGCTTGGGCTGCCGCGTGTCGGTGCCGCCTCTCCCCCATGGTCGCCGACGCCCTTCCCCCTCAACAACGGCTACTGCTCCTCCACGGTGGATGCATGAGCTCGAGGTGATCGACGAAATGCCTGAAAGCACTATGGGTCCTTTAAAATCGAGGTGGTAAGCAATTATACGGCACCAGTTTTTCAGAATACTTATGTTGGAACACAAGATCTTTAAAATTGGGCACAAGTGATGCTTTTTGTAATTGGTTTTACAGCACCACTTGTAGAGCATCTGTTGGGGTTGCTCTTAGCTTGTCATGTTCAGTGCTTGTACACGAATGTATTTATTACTTAAGCTGAATGATACATATATTTATTTCGGCATAGGTGCATCAACTCCATGTTCTTTAGTAGGTAATACATCAGATCACTCAGTCTCGATCGATGATTAATTAACAGGTTCATCGTACTCGTCGTTTCCCACCTCCATTGAGATGTCCAGTGCTCTACCTTGGCTATCTGCTTTTATTTTCTTCGCCTCTGCCACCTCTTCGCCTTGGTTTCTTCTTGCTCCTCCTTTGGCTTGGCCACCGCCGCATCCTGCTTTGCCTTATTCATAGTCTCCACGAGACCTGTCAAACAGTCACCATTCGATTCCCTCTTCCTCTTTTTGGACATGAGGGTCTCGGCCACGACGGCTGGGGTTATCTTGGTCTCATCGAGCAGATGCCTTATCTCGCCGAACAGCTCGTGCTCGTGCTCGTGCTCGTGCTCTTCGATGTGCAGATAATTCTTGGCCAGGATCTTGAAGACCTCGAAGGTGCAGTAGGACATCTCAATATGCATGTCCATCCTGCCCGGCCGGATCAGCGCCGGGTCGAGCTTGTTGAGGTGGTTGGTGGTGAAGACGATGATGCGCTCGCCGCCGCACGCCGACCAGAGGCCGTCGATGAAGTTGAGCAGCCCCGAGAGCGTGACCTTACTGCTGTCGTCCATCTCCGGCTGCTGGATCAGCTGCTTAGGCCTGCCGGGGAGCAGTCAATGTCCTCGATGACGATGATGGACTTGGCAGTAGTCTCGATGAAGAGCCTGCGCAGTTGGATGTTGCTCTTGACGGTGGTAAGCTCGAGGTCGTAGATGTCGTAGTCGAGGAAGTTGGCCGTGGCAGCGATCATGGAGGATTTGCCGGTACCGGGAGGGCCGTAGAGGAGATAGCCTCGCTTCCATGGCTTGCCGACCTTGGCGTAGTCGTCCTTGGACTCCATGAACGCCTCGAGGTCAGCCTTGATGGCCGCCTTCTTGAGGGGGTCCATGGCGAGCGTCTCGAACGTAGCGGTGTGCTCGAAGGGCACGTGGCTCCAGATCTTGCTGCTGTTGTTCGATGAGATGTTGGTGAAGAGGCGGCGCCGGCGGTTCTCGAGGATGACGGCGCGGCCCCTGTCGAGGACGTGCTTGGGCAGGTAGGAGTTGACGACGAGGTCACGGTGGCACTGGTCGAAGACGAGACGGAAGTAGCGCGGCGGCTCGGTCATGTCACGGGGGCCGCGCTCCTTCGTGCCGGCGTACCACCAGAGGGTGGCGCCTTCGAAGGAGTCGGTGACCTCATCGTTGTCGTCGATGTTGACCTGGAGCTTCTTGAAGTCCATGCAGAGCTCGGCCTTGAGCTTGCGCCCGCGGCTGGCGCAGGCGTCGGAGAGGTAGGCCTCCACGTTCTTGAAGAAGTCGCTGCGGTGGAAGCTTTCGGCGCTGTACTCGTTGATGGTGATCTGGAGGTACTTGTCGAAGTATTGGAAGAACTTCTTGATGCGGTTGGTCACGACCGCGGGCACGTACCCCAGCAGCTCCAACCATCTGGCCGCCACCGGCGCCATGCCTAGCTCTGACTGCCTACTAGCTAGCTAGGTGACCTCTATCTACTCTTTGTTGCTCAAACACATGCAATTGATGATCTCGGTCTCTCAGACATTCCTGTCTATATATAGAGAGATCCAGCTCGTCTGCCTGCCTAGTGCCTACAAGTGGCCTCTACTCGTTGACTTGACTTCTTGTCAAGGGTCAGTGGAGCAGGTGAGGGGGTGTCTAGGGATTAAGGACCTAAGAAAGCTGAATCCCTAGGGCGGATTCAGCTTCGTTTAGTCCTAAATGAAATGAACAGTCCCTAATCCTTAAATAAGTTTACTTTGTAAATGGTGGTGGAAGGTAGAAAATGGAAAGGGCATTTGGCAGGATATTGTGAGACAAAAATATATTAAGGCAAAATGCATTTTCCAGATAACACATACTCCGTAAACAAAATGACTCACCAGTGTGGTCAGACCTACTCAAGGTGAAAGACTTATACCTGAAAGGCAGGGTGCTGATAGTGGGGAATGGGAAAGGAACGGAATTCTGGAATGATAAATGGTGTGGACAGTTTACCTTGAGTGAAAAATTCTCTGAAACTAAAATCTGACCTTTACTAGATGGTTAGATGAAAAATTACAAAATCAGTTAAGAGAGCTGAGAGACATTCTTCTCTCGGTAAGCTTGTCCAACGAAGAAGACAGAGCAAAATGGTGCTGGGAGAGCTCTGGGAAATTTTCAGTCAAATCGATGTATGACAAACTCTGCACTGATGAGCTGGAGCCTAGATTTAAGATAATTTGGAAGGCCAAATTACCGCTAAAAAATAAAATTTTCATGTGGCAAATGTACCATGAGGCCACTCTTACCAAAGACAACATGCTTAGGAAAAACTGGCATGGGGATGCCAAGTGTGCTTTCTGTGATCAGGATGAAATAATAAACCACCTTTTCTTTAAATGTGAGGTGATTAAAAACGTATAGAGCCTAGTAGCTCTGGTCATTGGGGCCAACTGCAGGCACGAGAACATTGAACAGTACTTAGTCTGGGTCAACCACCTGCAGGAAAGAAATTTTATATGGTGGGGCTGGCTGGTATATGTTGGGCTATCTGGAAAACCCGCATAATGTTTGCTTTAACAAAAAAGTGGTGAGATCTCCTACTGAGATCATTTGTTATGCCTGTTCGTTTCTGAAATATTCGACAAGACTGCAAAAGGAAGGCGATCGCGAAGCACTAGCAGAAGGAGCACAAGCCCTGCAACAGGCGGCCGTCCACTACCATTCAAGGCAAGGAGGAGGGAGCAATGAAGTCACCAGAGGCGCAATCACAAGGGGATGAAACAACCACAGTTCAAGAGAGAAAGGCGAACAAGCTCCTAACCGTGCCCAAAAAGATTGGACAGTCTGTTCACTCCAGTAGCGTAGTTATGCCGCAATCAGCGAGTTACTGCTGTAATAGCTTAGACAAAGTTGTATGGGGTGCTTGTCGGATGATCCGTGTATCATCCGGCAAGCATGTTTGGCAGTTTAAATTTTTAGGACGCTTTTACTTTCACACATTTACTGTTTTAGTTTGAACTTTATGTACTCCTTGTGGTTTCGTTACACCAGTAATGAAATTCCAGGGCACTGCCCTGTTCTGCAAAAAAAGTGGAGCAGGTGAGGGGAAGCTGCCGGCTGGGTGAATAAGCAAACCGTCGTTGTTTTGCTTTCCTATTATTATATGCGAACCCCATCTTAATTTACTTGGCCTTCCACAATGGTGGCTTCCCCAAAAGGTGAGACAACAAATGGGTACAGCTCTACATGCAGCGCAACTACTAATCGTCGTCGTCATCCGATCGTTCGCTCCCTACGCATTCACGCAGTCGTCATCCGATGTCCATTGCTGCATGCATGTCAAGCAGCGGAGAGCAATTTCCAAGTTGGATGTGTATGCAACAAGAGATCAAGTCTCTGGCGGCTACGGTTCTGGGCTACGAAAGGGGCAGCTGCGACAGGTACGATAACTTTACCTACCCTCAATTAATACTACTCCCGCATACACGAATTGGAGTAGATGCGGATCGATCCTAAGGTGGAGTAGATGGAAATCCTCGCTAATGCGCCGCGGGTGATGAAATTCCTAGAAGACTTTCACTCTGGAAATGTTGATCTCGAGCGTGTCAACCGAGCGTATGTGGTGCTGATCCCAAAGCGCCCCGGTGCCACCACTGCTGATGCGCATCGGCCAATTTGTCTCCAGAACTGTGGTGTCAAGATTGCCTCAAAAATCATCACCACAAGATTGCAGCAGCAGATATCATCGCTGATTGACTTGGACCAAACAGGTTTCATCCGAGGGAGATCAATCTCTGAGAATTTTGTGATGGCTGTTGAACTTGTCCAATGCTGCTACAAACGGAAGACTCCAACCTTTGTGCTGAAACTTGATTTCGCAAAAGCATTTGATTCTGTGAACTGGGAGAGCTTACTGATGGTACTAGAGGCCCGAGGTTTCTCAACAAAATGGAGGCAATGGATCACGGCACTGCTCCATACATCAAGGAATGCGGTCCTTGTCAATGGCTGTCCTGGCCCTTGGTTCTCATGCAAGCGCGGGCTTCGCCAAGGCGACCCCCTCTCTCCGTACCTGTTCCTGTTGGTGGCTGATGTGCTGCAGACACTAATTCAACGAGATGGTAGAGTCCGTCATCCACTTGCCCCTGATCTCACCTGCCCGGTCCTGCAATACGCGGACGATACATTGATTTTGCTCCCAGCTGATATTGCACAAGTCACCAAACTCAAGTTGTTGCTGGATCAATTCTCCGCGGCGACCGGACTGCATATTAACTTTGGGAAGAGCACGATGGTGCCAATGCATGTTGACCGGGATACTCTGCCACAATGTGTCTCTGTTTTGGGCTGCCATCAGGAGGGATTTCCACAAACTTACTTGGGCTTGCCACTGTCGAATGAGAAGCTCAACCTGACATCCCTTGCCCCAGTGTTTGGCCGTGCAGATGGATATCTAGCTGGGTGGCAAGCTGGCCTGCTGAATTACAAAGCACGGGCTGTCTTGGTGGACTCGGTGGTGGATGCTCTTCCTGTTTATGCCATGTGTGCATTGCATCTTCCCCTGGGCGGAGTTGATAAGTACGATGGGAAGCGTAGGGCTTTTCTGTGGGCTGGTGATGACACGGTCAGTGGCGCGCAATGTTTGATTGCTTGGGACTCTGTCACACGGCCGCGCGATCAAGGTGGCTTGGGTATTAGGGACCTTGCTGTTCAGAACAATTGTCTGTTGTTGAAACTCATTCATCGGATGTTCACGGCCACGGACTCGTCGTGGGCTCGCTGGGTGCAGTCACACGCAGATCTAGCGAACTTCACCGGCGACATGGAGGGGACACATTGGGCAAACCTGAGAGAGCTGCTGCCTGTCTACCAAGCAATCACAACAGTTCAAATCGGTGATGGAAGGGCAACCTCATTCTGGGATGATTGGTGGCTTGACGCCGGGAGACTGGCCGACCTCTTCCCGGCGCTGGCCAGCCACTCCAAGCGTCCCAAGGTCTCTGTTCGCCAGGTTCTTGATGAAGGGCTGCGGCAGCAATTTGTGCCGAGGCTATCTAGAGTTGCAGAGGGAGAGCTAGCCGAAGTGCGTGACTTGCTCGCTGATGTGGTGCTCACGGATGAACCGGACACGCGCTGCAGCGAGCTCTTCTCCCCGGATGGCACGCTGCGCTCGTCGGCTGTCTACAAACTTGTTATGTCAGCAATAGACCCGGGCTGTGATTTCGCAAAATTTGTTTGGAGTAACCGTGCGCCCCCAAGAGTGCAGTTCTTTGGTTGGCTCATGGTGCAAGGCCGGATTCAGTGCAAAAGCAACCTGTTGAAGAAGCACATTGTCGACAATGACATTTGTGAGGTCTGCACGTGTGACCATGAAGATACAGATCATATTGTGTATGGCTGCTCCTTTGCGCAGTCATTCTGGGCTGCCATTGGAGTCACCCTGCCGGCGGCGCCAACCTCGTCGAGGGCATGGGAACTTGGCTGGCCTACGGCGACGCCGGCCAAGCACCGTAACTGCCTCGCCCTGCTTTGCTACTGGCATCTATGGAAACACCGGAATGAAGTGGTCTTTCGAGGAGAAACTCCGTCGCTCCCCCGTCTGCTCGCCACTTGCCGTGAGGAAGCCAAGCTTTGGCGATGTCGCATGTCGCGCGATGATAGTGAAATTGCTAGTGCCTGGTGCCTGGTGCCGTCTGTTTTCACCCATGTAGAACTCTTATTTTCATTTTGTGGTGTTTAAAAAGTTTGTAATATGCACTGGGCCATGAAGGGCCGACCATTATTCATTTTAATGGAATCAGGTGGGGAGCTCTCCTCCCCCCCCCCCCCCCCCCCCCCCGTTGACCGTAAAAAAAAAAAAATCCTCGCTAATCTCTGCCATTTTTTGGATCAAAACTAACAAAGGTTCGATAATAATTTGAGGGCACAGGAGCAAAAGAGCTCTTTTCTGTACGAACAACTATGAGGTCATCTGCCGCCGGAAGCTGTGTGGAAGGTGCATGTGTGCAAGGTGAGCCTCAGGAACACGCCTACAAGCTGCACGCGTGGGAGGAAGAAGAGGCGAAGGTGGCGCCTGCCACGGAGGACGGAGTTCATCAGTTCGCCGGGACGGGAGACGCACGGCCAAGAGAAGAGGGAACGGCCGCGGATACGGAACACGTAAATTCATGAAACTCGGGGCCGAGTCCTGTGATTCTGAGCTTGGGGAGAGCGTCGGACCCGGCAAGAAGGCCCAGCGCCAAGCGACAAGATGTGTCGGCAGCTAAGGGTGTGTTTGGATGGGAGTCAAATGGGTTGTGGTGGTGTCAACCACATTTTCTGGGGCGAGGCCGCCCTAGTTGCTGTTTGATTGCAGGTCTGGGGTGAGCCATTTTTTCTGTTTGGTTGAAGGGATGAACGGGGCAAGGCCGCCCCAGTTTTTGTTTGGATGAATGGATGAGGTCAAGCACATGAATATGGTCACCTATCCTTGAATGGTGGTGAGGTTACCTTCATTTTATGCATTTTTTTCATTCTACAAAATAATACCGAGTGAAATCTCAAAAAATAGAAAAACAAAAATAGAAACAGTAAAGAAAAGTAAATGCGTGATGGGCTGTTTGACAAAAGAAAAATGCGTGATGGGCTGCCCATAACAACTAGCCCATGAAGCCCACATTGGATACCCTATCGCTTCAGAGCCAATCCCGGCTTCTTCTTCCTTGCATCTACAGCCTTTCCTCTTCCCCTCAGAAACTTTTCTGCCCCTGTTGATTTCTCACCATGTTCTACCATCTCATACCAATAGCTGCTAAAATGGGTTGCTAATGGCCTCCTCATAGGTTTGATGCTGCAAATTCGGTCTTCTGCGGCCGTCTGATGCTGTTGCTCGTCTCTCTCCGTTCGCCCCTCATGGTGCTGTGCTTGCCTCGATCTGCTGGTACATGAGGAGAGAGGAAGAAGCGCCCCTGGCAATGTTTGCGGAAGAGGTAGGAGGAGGAGGAGGAGGAGGAGGAGGGCTGCCCGACGTGGTTTCCATTGCTCGCCTGGTTCGCTCGGTTTTCCCTTTTCCTTTTCTTTTTCACATCCATACGAGCACGAGAAGGAAAAGGGTGGTCACCGAGCGGGAAGAGGTCACGGGAAGCACGCGGGAGGCGTCCAGACGTTCGCACGCGAGGCGGGGGCGGCGCGGTACGCTCGATTTTGAGGGATGGCTGTGACACCGAATATGAAGGAATATTCGGTTGGTGTCGCCCCTGCCCCCGCCTGACTTCCAAGCAAACGTGTGCTCCACAGGGGCCGCCCCCGCCCAGCTGACTCCAGCCATCCATCCAAACACACCCTAAAATTATTCAAGTGCGATTTTAAACTAGGTCGCCTCTCCTGTCAATTCCCGGCCCTTCGTCTCTGAGGACTCTGGACTCCGCACTGCGTGTATGTGCTATTTGTTGGCGTGCCTAAATTTTTTTTTCAGGGCTGCCATGTTGAAGACATGGTACAGACTACAGTTCGTCCCCTTCCCACCTTTTTTACTGAAAAAATGTGATCATCTTCTTGGCGTGCGAAACCGTACTTCAATTCATGGTTCTGGTGCACTCACATGTTAAATGAATGACTAAAAAAATGGTTCATGGGTGACTGCCTCCAACAACTGCATTGTTGTAAGCACATATAAAAGTTCATAATTTGGATGCCACTCAAAGTGTTCCATACATTGTTCATCAGATACACTGGACCACTCTCTGAACTCAAGAATGAAGTGTTGGAGGAAACGAAAGTAGCACAGTAAGTCTTATAGGATTCTAAATAAATTTGTCAAAGGTATATATTTTTTAAAAAATCACCTGTTCAAATTTTGGAATTGCCTCATGTTTCGTTGCAGATTTGTTTTGGTTGCACGCTTGGCTCTGCTCATGGACTTGATACAGAGGCCGGGTCTGCATGCCTTCGTATGGTTTTTTATGCTGCTTGGAATGTGGTTAGCTGTAACCCCAGTTGCCAAGCTACCATTGCATGCTCTGGATCACCTCCTAGCCGAGATCATCTTCTCTTCGCTCCTCTGCGAAGCCCTGCCTAGCCTCAGTGCTGTTCAGTAGTCCCAGTATCTCAGGGCTGATGACGCACGACCACTCATAACTGGGCCTTGTTTCCATGTAATCTAGAGCAAATCAACCGCACAAGTTGCCCTTCAAGTTTGATGGGATGCTGTTGAGAACAGTTTCTCAGCCGCCGTACCAGGAGAATCCTCAGACGAACAAGGACACATCAAGAAGGTCGACTAGAAAGAAATATTTGGGGGGCAATCTTTGTCATACAATATCATTTGCTTCATAAAACAGGAACTCCTTCACACTTAAAAAAAGAAAAAGAAATCAGTGCTTAGCTTGAGAGTGCTCCTCGTTCTTGTTTGGTGAATATATGTTGCATTGATTAGGACGGCACAGGGAAGACTAAAAAAAATAAATAAATATGAATAGTAGTACTCAAGGGAGCTAAGGGTTGAAACTGAGCTGGTTCTCCATTTTGTCTTCCTTCAGCATGTCAGCTCGTTCTCCATTTTGTTTTCCTTCAACATGTCAGAGATACCGGACCACTGAATATTTGGAAGGGTGAAGAAAGAAACAAATAATTGTGACTCGATGATGGTAATTAAGGAATGAAGAAATGTAACATTGAATGTGCGCCCAATTCAAACATTGTGACATGAAGAAATGGTGAATAAGAGAAATGTGACAATAATATGTATGTATGTTCGCATTTAGGCGGTTAAGCTGTTTCCGTTTACTGCAGGTAAGATGACTTTAGTCACAGGCACCAAACATGGTAATTGAGTGACAAAAAGGACGTTTTCGGATGACTTCTGGTAGCAAGTTATATGCCTACAAACAATATAAATCCCTTTGGATCATTGGACGCCACACACAGGGTTCCATGCATGAGATTGAGACTTTCATGTTAGACACTGGAAAGAGGCACTCTGAAACCTGAACTCATGAATGAGGTATTGGAGGAAAGCAAAATATTGGCATAGGTGCTTTTTGAGTCTGAATACAGCAAAGAGAGGCAAGACCTCACTGTTCGAATGTTGTTTCGCTACAGAGGGCTTTTTTCTCTTGTACAATATCATCTCCTGACTGTGATCTGCAGTTTTTATTTTCTGTCCTGCATGGCAGCGTGCAGTCAACCGGTGCCTTATTGAACTGTAACTGTAAATGTCAGCAGCATTTCCAACTTTCCTGTGTGTCTGTAATGTTGAAAAGCATGTCTCAGTAAACATGCCGAGTTGCTCCTTTCCCCAGGATTAAATTACACACTGAGAAACTGAAGGTGTATGCGTGATTTGGAACGTTTCTGAATTCTTAACATTTAGATGGACTCGCATTTCCCTCAATTGCTGCTGATGTTCCATGGATCGAGAATCTGCAAACAGAGAGAGTGAACGTTTGTCAGACGCGAGTATCGCTGCGGCCGGTCACGGATGCGTCCAGAATTGGCCCTAGGAATTTTACCGGCGGAGCTCACCGCTGCACTGAAAGGGCCAGTGGACCACCTCGACGCGGTGGACAGGGCAGGGCGAGGATGTCGGCGGCGTTTCCCGCGAACACGAACATATTGGAGCTAGCGAGAGCTCTACCCTATCGGCGGTGACGGCGACGGAGCAGAACTCTGGCAAGGCGTTGGCCGCCGCCGCAGCAGAGTGCGACGCGGGAGAAAGGGGCGTAAGCTAGGGGATGGCGCGCTGGCGAGGCGGCATCGCCCAGGGCGCCGCGGCCATCGTGATGGGGGGGGGGGGGGGGGGGGGGGGGGTGGGGGGGTGGCGGCGGTAGCTATTCGAAATAGCGACCACCTGAGGTCGGATTGACAGTTGGATCCGACGTCTGCGGCTAGGACTCCACCGGACGGCGCGACGTAACAGCGCGCTGCCTGGGCCAAGCGGAGGCCCAACTGCTTGAGCCCATCGTTGGTTTCAGGTCCGTCGGAGAATTCGGTCCGCGCGCTCTTCGTCGTCCGGGAGCAGTGCCGTGCGCATGCAGAGGAAGAAGCATCACCGATGCACGAGCTCTGGACGTGCGCGTTAGCTTCTCTTCTCCCTACCGCTGCTTCGTGTCCTCTTTGCTATGCAGGCAGCAATTGCTAATTTTGCTTTGTTATTATCGATTTGTACAGCTCTTTCGTGCTGATACTGCTATTGATCTAGGAAGAGAGAGCCTTGTATTGTATCCTTTTCCCTTTAGACACCAGAGACAGTTACCCATAGCCTAGCTACGATCAGGCCTCCACTGCATTCTTCACTTCAGCTAGAACTGTACACAGTCCATCAAACAGTAGTATAAAGGGCTTCCTTCCTTGGTCAGCAATGGAAAAAAACAGAGTGCCACAATGCGAGGACTCACGACACACTATTCGAATGAGAGTGGCAGCTCTAACGGATCGATCCTGGAGGGCAGTCGCATGATAATTGAATGATATTGCAGCAACTATTTCGGGTTTACAAGTACATACTCATATATAAAATCCGATGTAGCACTTTATTCTTTGGATGCCACTCATCAGACTCTAGCAGTCTCAGAGATTTCAATGAACAGGCACCTGTGTGTTTCTTCGTTGCAGCTATGGGAACACCCTTGTAACACCCCTACTTTTGGAGCCAAAGAGAAAAGAACAAAAAGAAAAATAAAAAGGTGTCATACCCCAATTTCTGGAGCATGTTGTGCATCATGTATCAGTCCCTGGATCAGTAGCTGATACGCACAAGAACACAGATATGGTAATCAAAAGCATACTTCGTATAGGTATTTAGTTATAATACCTGAAATAACACCTTTAGTGGCGGTTCGGCAAGGATACTGAGCTATCCAAGTTCGTCCGTCCGACTAATGGTGAAGCAGACAATCAGCGGAAACTCGGCCCAAGTCCACAAGCAGACTTGAGGTGCAGGCACGAAAACCAAACCGTCGTCGTTTTCCTACGAAGGCTCCTCTGACTAAAACCACAAATGCAAGCCAGTGAGTACACAAGGTACTCAGCAAGCCCTACGCTACACAAGGGTATAATATAGATGCATATTTGGTCTTTAGCAAGGAGAGGGCTGTAAGGTTCCTTTGCAGAAATCCGTTTTTATGCAGGGTTCAGTAAAGCAGCCAAGAATTTAGAGATAAAAACAGGAGGTTTTAGTGTCAATATTTTAGTTGGGTGGCTCTGGGGGAGTATATACCTTCCCGCCAGTTCCCAAATTTTAATTGGGCCTTCTGATCACAAGGATCGTACCGACCCGGCATCCATGCCACACTTCCAAAACACGGGTTGACTACAACCCACTCACACGCCAAGGATAGAAAGAGGTGGCTAATCTCAAGGAGCGTAACCATAATGTGCCATATGCCGTGGCAACGTCCATCCGGATGAATTGTTATCCTCTGCAGAGGTTGTACAGCTTTAGCCACGGGCTACGCACCCTTAGCTAGGGGGTACGTAACGCTCGATCCATCTTCTCCGAGTATCTCCACATTTCCCACCGCGGGATGCGCCCAGTGGCATAACAGACAACAGGTAACTGCTCCCCCGAGTATGCTGCGGTTAACTTTACTCACCCGAGCATAACAACGGGTAACTCGCTCCCCTGTACCTAGCCAGACTACGAGAACGAAGTCTCGAGCCATCTCCTGGTCTCCCGTTACCCTACTCCTCCTGATGGGTCATGTGGAAGACACCAAGAAGGTAGGATAAGTCCCGCCCATAACGGGTTCCATGGTCTGTACGGGAAATCATTAGGTTTACGGTCTAGAGAACCGGTCCTTATGTGGCCGGGCAAGCACCATATCCCACACTGGTGGGCTATCACACTATCCACTTCACCTCATCAGTGGTCTTGCCCGCAGTCCAACCCATTCCCATCTCCAGCTCCCTCATCATCACCTAACACGGTTGTGCTACTCCTAGTCCCAAGTATTTACTCACACCACCAAACTCATTTAACACATTCTCGAAAACAAGTGTGAGAGAGGTGTGGCAATGTAGAAACATTGCGAGGGGTCCTAAGCATTTCTATTAGCAAGGAGGTTGTACCATCATAGAAATGATGGAACTGTCCTAGGGTTATCAAGGAGAGGGGTAAACAAGGGTAATCAAGGATTCTGGTATTTATGCCTATATAGCGGCATCATACCAGTAAGCAAGTAGGTCATAACTACACAAGTAGTAAAATAACAAGCAATGCTTATTACTAGAACGGGCTCTATGGGTGCGATGCGAAAACAATAGGTTCAATCATGGTCAAGGAGATGTAGAGCTTGCCTGACAAATGTTTTCCTAATCTTCAAGTTCTGGGTCTTCGAGCTCTTTTATCGAAGTTGATGTCTTCAAGTCTTTCCTCGAAGCTTGTCTCTTCTAAATCCTTTCCGAAGCTTGGGTTCTTCTAGATCTTCCTTGAAGCTTGACTCTTCTAGTTCTTCCTTGGCTCTCGCGTAAACTATCGTATAAAGATAAAGCGTATAAACAAACTACCGCAAAAGAAAATAAAGATCGAAAAGGACTAGATAAATTCCGATTAAACTCCAATTAAGAACCAAAAGAACGCCAGTGAAGAACAGAGGTATGAAACATGCATGATGCAGCGTATTCATTGCAGGGCATGCTATGTGTCATAGGTGATATACCTGGCCTTGTGAGGGCCATATTCACCTAGACAAGTTATTAGCTTCTTATGTTCTCTAATATATGAACATGGGTGTGTGGTTATGCAGATGCTTTCCATTTATTGATCACTTTAGGGTGAAGATGATGAGATGCATATGATTGATTGATGGTGATTGCGTGCATATCTAATATGCAAGCTTCTATATTATTCCTATAAAAGAACATGCATGAATGCAGGTGAAAGTGTATGCAGCGGGTGTACGTGATTATGCATGACATAAATGCGTGATTGCAGAGAAATCAACAAGGTCAAAGATTAAGAACAAATTGGCAATTAGAATAACGATAAAATAATCATTCAAATAATAACCAATAAAACATTACTTATAAAAGAAGATGATAAAGCGATAGGGCTTGATAAGGAATTGGTGATAACATCGGAATAGGTGTTGGGGGCAGGGTTAGGTTTTAGCTTGATTGGATGAGGATTGATCAAGGCTAAGTTCGGAATCGAATTCGGAATATAAAAGGTTACGATGTTTGGAAGCAATACCGCATGAACGATTTATTTTCGAAATTCATTGGAAGGTAAGAGTTTGGACAAAAAGTTTAAATTTGGAGTGATTTTTATTCCTTTTTGAATTTTGTTTTCTTTCTCCTTTTGGCTCCAAAAGTGAGGGTATTACAGATCTACCCCACTTAAAAGAAATCTCGTCCTCGAGATTTGAAAAAGTCTTCTGGGTGACGTTGACTTGTCTTGCGCTTTCTTGCTTGATGGTGGTAATCTTCAGAACTGGCGCTGTTTGCTTCTTGACGTTGAGAGTTTTGATAGCAGATTCTCTTTTATCTTCGTGTTTCTTCGGTGTTGTAGATCGACGTGGCAATGACTCTTTTGTCAGGGCTGCTTGTGGGGTACTACCCCACTTAAAAGAATTTGAACTTGGGGTGTAAAAGGTCATGGTTGATTGCTTCTCTGCTAGGCTTATCCAAAGGATTTAGGCTCTTCTCATTATTACATAGATGATCTTCTCCAAAAGCCTTTATTTCCAATTATCATCGAGGGTGGGTTTACAAAGGACCTTGTCTGACACACCATGAGTCCCACCATCTTAACAACTCTTGACACAATTTATTTTATTGATACTTCATACAAACAAGCTGCTTATATTACAACTCTTACATAGAGCTTGTAATTCCCTAGTGACTAACTCGAGGTTGTCACTCATTGTCTTCTGTAGCAGCTCCGGGGTATTCTGCTACGAAGCGATCATGTGAGGTGTGCTCTTGCCCAAAAGACCGATTCCTCTTTCGCTTCCTAGAGGTCCGGGAGGTACCCTGTCCTCTACTAGACGCGGTGTTGTTTGCTCCAGTATTGGCAGGTATCAGTGGACCTTGTTTATAATAGGGGCAACTTGCTATCATGTGTCCTGGTTCTTTGCAATGGTAGCATGCTCTGACTTTGTTTGATGGTCGAGGAACATAGGTATTTCCCCTTGGTTGGCCTACTGCGCTCTGATTGCCGTATGGCTGGACTGGTTGTTGCTGACTAGATCCCGGGGTATGATACTGTGTTGCCTTTTGTTTTCTCGGATCTCGTTGCTGAGGGGATTTCTGTTCATATTTCCCTTTTGGCTCATATGGCAGGCTCTTGTGGCCTTCGTCTTTTTCTTGATCTATCAGTGCTCCTTCGAGTATGATGGCCTGATTCATTAGTGTGTTGAAATCCGGATAGATGTGAGCGGCCAATAGTATTCTCAGGGTATGGTTAAGACCCTTTCGGAAGCGGTTCTGCTTCTTCTGATCAGTGTTGACCTCTTCTGGGGCATATCGGGCCAACTTCATGAACTTTCGAATATATTCATTTACTGTCATAGATTCCTGCTTAAGGTTACGGAATTCATCTGCTTTTATGTCCATAATTCCTTCTGGGATGTGATATTCACGAAAGGCTCGTTGAAACTCATCCCATGTAATGCCATCTTGTTCTGTAACTGTCTCTTTGAAGTTATCCCACCATTCACCAGCAGCTCCAATTAGTTGGTGAGTGGATAACGTTACTCTCTCTTGATCATTAGCTGCGACTAAGTCGAGTTTCTTGGTAATAGTTTTGAGCCAGTAATCAGCGGCTAAGGGGTCATCATCAGTGCTGTCGTAGACAGGCGGCCTGAGCTTCATAAAATTGGTCATTCTGGAACTGTTTCCATGATTATTCTGTTGTTCTCGAGAAATGACCTCTAGGAGTTGAGTCTGTCTAGCTATCACTTCTGTGACGTTGATTGGAGGGACCTCATTACTATCCTCGGATTCATTTCCAATGGCCTCTTGAGGGGCGTCTTCTTCATTGTGGTGTTCTGCTTCAATTTCCGGGTCATGGGCTGCCGTGGGTCTTCTTTCATTCTGGTTGCGTTGTTGTTGGGTGGTTGGTTCCCTTCTGTTGTTGGTGCCACCTTTTGCCTTGCTCTTGCGGTGGGTTCGAAATCTGACAGACTTCTTTGGCGGCATCCTGGTTGCAGCAGCAGGGGTTTAGGCATAGGTTAGGGAAGGGATTTGGTCTTAGGTTGTTATTAAACTGTTATTCTTATTACTAAACTGCTGTTGGTGTCATTATTATGTTTAGTTTGATTATTGATTAAGGGCACACAATCATAGAAAACAAGAAGCCGAATCAAACAAAAACCATCGAATCACACAAACAACGTGATTTATTTGTTTTGGTCCCATGTGTTAGCGCGCTATGAACAAGGTTTAGGGCTTGGGGGTAAGATAGCTATCGATTTTTGTTCATCATCAGAACTCGACCAGTAGTCCGTTTTGACCAAAAGAAACGAGAGGGTCATATGACTTGGTCGGATGAAAGGAAAACTGTTCTCCGCATCTTTGCGTTAAAAAGGGGCTTCATCGACTTGATGCAATTAACCAAGCACTTGTACTCATGATCATTGCATCTCAAAGGTTGATTTTCTGAACTCGCATTCCATTCTTACTCAAAGCATTGTTGCTTTTTATTGTCCACATACAGAACCATATCTCGAGTACAATATCGATTCTCGGGATGACACTTCTTAACATTATTGTCACTACTCCTTGTGTCCGGGGAATTCGGGGCAATCCGCTATGAGATGCCCACGCTTATGGCAAGCAAAACATGTCTGACTTGTTCGTGCTACCCTTTGGTTCACCTTGGGTGGCAGAGTCGCATCACTTGAGCCTTGATGTGCGTTGTTCAGTTGGTGAAAGGCATGACCTTTTACTATGTTTCTTGGCTTCTTTGACCTTCCAAATGTGGCTTGTCCACATGCTTGACTAATGTTCTTCCTTTTCTGATGGTATTTGTCTCTATTGTTCGTGAGCTGGAGGGTTTTTGTAAGGTTGGTGACTTCTTTTCTGACCTTCTTCAGATACTCTTCCAGAGTATTCATCCTTTCAAAGATACTCGTGACACCAGAAGGTGACTTCGGGTGCGTACCATCCATACCATCCATGTTATTTCGAGTCTCTTGCTCTTGGTGCTTTTCTGGCACTCCAGATTGGACTTTTATAGACGGTACTGGGGCATGAGGTACTTCATTCTTCAGATTAGTCTCTGTGGATTTGGCTTCACTGACAGGTTCGTAGTAGGGGCAATTGGCAATCTTATGTCCGGGATTGCGGCAACGGAAACATGTTCTCTCTGATCTAGTGCCCTTAGCAGCATTGCTTTTCGTCCTTGGCTTAGGAACCATATAGGGCATGCGGTAAACCTGATATACTTGGTTGTCCACTTTTGCGGTCACATGGTTCTGGTTGTCCATTGAGTTAAAGGCTGCTGCTCACAGACACTTCTTGGTTGAAGCTCCTCTTCTCGAGATCAAGGAAGCAAAAGAAGTTTTTAATAGAGGAAGAGAAGGTTCTATGGAAATTTTTGCAAATAGTTTTGAAAATAATCTTTTTCGAGCGCGTCTAATCCTAGGTTTTCGTCCTACGGTCAAGTATTGCTCTGATACCACTCTGTCATACCCCAATTTCTGGAGCATGTTGTGCATCATGTATCAGTCCCTGGATCAGTAGCTGATACGCACAAGAACACAGATATGGTAATCAAAAGCATACTTCGTATAGGTATTTAGTTATAATACCTGAAATAACACCTTTAGTGGCGGTTCGGCAAGGATACTGAGCTATCCAAGTTCGTCCGTCCGACTAATGGTGAAGCAGACAATCAGCGGAAACTCGGCCCAAGTCCACAAGCAGACTTGAGGTGCAGGCACGAAAACCAAACCGTCGTCGTTTTCCTACGAAGGCTCCTCTGACTAAAACCACAAATGCAAGCCAGTGAGTACACAAGGTACTCAGCAAGCCCTACGCTACACAAGGGTATAATATAGATGCATATTTGGTCTTTAGCAAGGAGAGGGCTGTAAGGTTCCTTTGTAGAAATCCGTTTTTATGCAGGGTTCAGTAAAGCAGCCAAGGATTTAGAGATAAAAACAGGAGGTTTTAGTGTCAATATTTTAGTTGGGTGGCCCTGGGGGAGTATATACCTTCCCGCCAGTTCCCAAATTTTAATTGGGCCTTCTGATCACAAGGATCGTACCGACCCGGCATCCATGCCACACTTCCAAAACACGGGTTGACTACAACCCACTCACACGCCAAGGATAGAAAGAGGTGGCTAATCTCAAGGAGCGTAACCATAATGTGCCATATGCCGTGGCAACGTCCATCCGGATGAATTGTTATCCTCTGCAGAGGTTGTACAGCTTTAGCCACGGGCTACGCACCCTTAGCTAGGGGGTACGTAACGCTCGATCCATCTTCTCCGAGTATCTCCACATTTCCCACCGCGGGATGCGCCCAGTGGCATAACAGACAACAGGTAACTGCTCCCCCGAGTATGCTGCGGTTAACTTTACTCACCCGAGCATAACAACGGGTAACTCGCTCCCCTGTGCCTAGCCAGACTACGAGAACGAAGTCTCGAGCCATCTCCTGGTCTCCCGTTACCCTACTCCTCCTGATGGGTCATGTGGAAGACACCAAGAAGGTAGGATAAGTCCCGCCCATAACGGGTTCCGTGGTCTGTACGGGAAATCTTTAGGTTTACGGTCTAGAGAACCGGTCCTTATGTGGTCGGGCAAGCACCATATCCCACACTGGTGGGCTATCACACTATCCACTTCACCTCATCAGTGGTCTTGCCCGTAGTCCAACCCATTCCCATCTCCAGCTCCCTCATCATCACCTAACACGGTTGTGCTACTCCCAGTCCCAAGTATTTACTCACACCACCAAACTCATTTAACACATTCTCGAAAACAAGTGTGAGAGAGGTGTGGCAATGTAGAAACATTGCGAGGGGTCCTAAGCATTTCTATTAGCAAGGAGGTTGTACCATCATAGAAATGATGGAACTGTCCTAGGGTTATCAAGGAGAGGGGTAAACAAGGGTAATCAAGGATTCTGGTATTTATGCCTATATAGCGGCATCATACCAGCAAGCAAGTAGGTCATAACTACACAAGTAGTAAAATAACAAGCAATGCTTATTACTAGAACGGGCTCTATGGGTGCGATGCGAAAACAATAGGTTCAATCATGGTCAAGGAGATGTAGAGCTTGCCTGACAAATGTTTTCCTAATCTTCAAGTTCTGGGTCTTCGAGCTCTTTTATCGAAGTTGATGTCTTCAAGTCTTTCCTCGAAGCTTGTCTCTTCTAAATCCTTTCCGAAGCTTGGGTTCTTCTAGATCTTCCTTGAAGCTTGACTCTTCTAGTTCTTCCTTGGCTCTCGCGTAAACTATCGTATAAAGATAAAGCGTATAAACAAACTACCGCAAAAGAAAATAAAGATCGAAAAGGACTAGATAAATTCCGATTAAACTCCAATTAAGAACCAAAAGAACGCCAGTGAAGAACAGAGGTATGAAACATGCATGATGCAGCGTATTCATTGCAGGGCATGCTATGTGTCATAGGTGATATACCTGGCCTTGTGAGGGCCATATTCACCTAGACAAGTTATTAGCTTCTTATGTTCTCTAATATATGAACATGGGTGTGTGGTTATGCAGATGCTTTCCATTTATTGATCACTTTAGGGTGAAGATGATGAGATGCATATGATTGATTGATGGTGATTGCATGCATATCTAATATGCAAGCTTCTATATTATTCCTATAAAAGAACATGCATGAATGCAGGTGAAAGTGTATGCAGCGGGTGTACGTGATTATGCATGACATAAATGCGTGATTACAGAGAAATCAACAAGGTCAAAGATTAAGAACAAATTGGCAATTAGAATAACGATAAAATAATCATTCAAATAATAACCAATAAAACATTACTTATAAAAGAAGATGATAAAGCGATAGGGCTTGATAAGGAATTGGTGATAACATCGGAATAGGTGTTGGGGGCAGGGTTAGGTTTTAGCTTGATTGGACGAGGATTGATCAAGGCTAAGTTCGGAATCGAATTCGGAATATAAAAGGTTACGATGTTTGGAAGCAATACCGCATGAACGATTTATCGTTAGCGAATAAATGAATGAATATGCGGTGTAAGAATGGAGCGGGATGCATGTCGTCATGAGGAAAGTACTAGACGACTAGCTCCACAGAATTGGTTAGGTTTGGGTGAGCAACAATCGTGACATACGAGTTTGACATCGCACGATTGCCGATAAAAAGGGATGTAATAGGAGAGAGGGGATTTTAGGGCATTGATGACGTTTAGGTATGATGTGGGGTTTCAATAGTAGTACCATGATGTACTACGTGTTTTTACGAATCCGTGAGCGCAAGAATCGCTCAAAACGGATTTATGGTTAGAAAGATATGGATATTTAAAGATTGGAGGAATTATTTGTATTTACAAAGGACTCTTTTGTAATTACAGAAAGGTTTTAAGGACTTGTTTGTAAGGTCAGAAAGTTCTAGGGACCAATATGTAATTATGGAAAAGTTTGGGGGTCTAGGTGTAAAAAGATGAGGGCTAGAACATAATTACAGAAGAGTTTAGAGACTTCTCTGTAAAAAGATAGGGCTTTAGACATAATTACAGAAAAGCTTGAGGGCTTATCTGTAAAATGTACAGGGCCCCGGGATTTTATTTTAATTTCTGCTTTATTTTCCTATTGGAAATCCCGTGGACCAAGTTTATGGAGCCGTGGACCGGGTCCATGGCTCGGTGTACGGTGAGCCGGAGGGAGGCGCGCGGCGGTGGGTCATCGGAATGCTTGCCGGCGGCGCGTCCGGTGGTCTAGAGCCGGTGGGACCTCGTCGCGGAGAGAGAGAGGGCGACGGGGAGTTGTTTGGAACAGCGTGTCGACGTCGGGGAGCTATGGTGCGCCGGCAATGGCTCACCGGAGTTGGGAGAGGCGGCGACGTTCAATGTGAACGTGCGTGCGAGCCGAGAGGGAGGGAAAGAAGTTGCGCGCGAGAGAGAGGGCGACTCGGTGAACCTTACGGTGTGCTCGGACGACGCGGAGGGGGTCGGGGAGCGGCCGGTCGTCGGAGGAGAGGGCGGCGACGAGTAGCTCGCCGTCGATCTCTCGCTGTGGAGGACGGCGACGCGAGTGGGGGGGTGATGGGAGTGCGTGAGGCTTGGGAGAGCTCGGAGACGGGAAGAGGGAGGGGGAGTGCCACGGTGGCGACTGGGGAAGCTCGCCGGGGATGGGAGAGAGGGAGAGAGAGAGAAGGGAGAGGGAGAGCTCGTGCGATGGGGGAGGAGCGGCTGATTTTTATGGACAGCGGTTTCGTGGCCGCTACGGTGTCGTCCGGCAGCGCGGCGATAGGGCGGCGCATGCGGCGGAGGTGGGTCGGGGTGGTAGGGGCCGGCGCGGCGGCGGCGCCGCGTGGAGGAAGAAGGAGCTGACGGCTGGGCCCCGCTCGTCAGCGGCAGAGGAGGGGGAAACGGGCCACGTGGGCTGCTGCCGGGCCAGGGAGCTGGGCCGGGAGGAGGGAAACGGCCCACTCGAAATTTTTAAGAAAAAGAAAAAGGGAAGAGACGACGGGCTGGGCCGAGGGGAAAAGAAAGAAAGATTCGGCCCGAAAGGAAAAAGAATTAGGAAAAGGCTTATCTTTTTCTGGAATTTGAATTTGAATGAGTTTCAAATTCAAACAAAAACAAAAGTTGATCAAAACCTCAAAACAAATCAAATAAAACACATGAATGCATAAGGTGAAGTTTTTGATGCGGATTTAAATTCAAAATTTTATAAAATCAATTTGGGATTTAATCCTACTTTGATTTTATTTGTTGTAAATTCAAAAGCTTCATATTTTTAATATATATTTTTATATGAAAGCAAACACTTGAGCACAACTTTTAGGTATTTAGAAAATTTTCAAATTCAAAACTAGGTTTGAATTACTTTAGTGAATTTTATTTTCGAAATTCATTGGAAGGTAAGAGTTTGGACAAAAAGTTTAAATTTGGAGTGATTTTTATTCCTTTTTGAATTTTGTTTTCTTTCTCCTTTTGGCTCCAAAAGTGAGGGTATTACAAAAGGAATAAAAATCACTCCAAATTAAAATTTTTGTCCAACCTCTCGCCTTGAAATGAATTTTCAAAATAAAATTCACTAAATAAATCAAATCTAGTTTGAATTTTAAAATTTTGAAATATAAAACTTGTGCTCAAGTGTTTGCTTCATTTTAAAAAATTTTACTAAAATTTGAAGCTTTTGAATTTACAACAAATAAAATCAAAGTAGGATTAAATCTCAAGTCAAATTTCAAATTTTTGAATTTTAAACTTGCATAGAACTTCATCATATGCATTTCTCAGTTTTATTTGATTTATTTTGAGTGTTTGATCAACCTTTGTTTTTATTTGAATTTGAAATTCCTTCAAATTCAAATTCCAGAAAAGATCAAATCTTTTAACCTCTACCGGGCCGACTTTCTCCTTTTCTCTTCTCCCGGGTCCAGCTCCACCTCGCGCTGGCCCAGCCCATCTCCTCTCCCTCCTCTTTCTCTTTTCCATTTCCCCTGGGCCGCGCCCGTCGCTTCCGGCCCAGCCCACCCACTCCGCGCCGAGTCGCTGACGTGCGGACCCCACCTGTCATCGTCCTCCTCCGAGCCGTCCCGTCCGACGCGACGCCGCCGCGTGAAATCCGGCGTCGCCCATCCCCAGCTGCCGGAGCTGCCGTAGCCGCCACGATTCTTCGTTGATAAAAAGACGCCGCGCCCTGCTTCTCTCCCTCCCTCTCTCTCTCTCTCTCTCTCTCTCTCTCTCTCTCTCTCTCTCTCTTTCCCGGCGACCTAGGGTTCCGTCCACCGTAACCCGTCGCCGTCGATCTCCTTCTCCCGGCCTTCTCCGTCCCGCCCTCGCACGTGGTAATCTTCGCCACCTCCTCCTCTCTCTCCCACACCCTCTCCCTTCCCTCCTCCCGCTCCCGAGGCACGCCGACCCCGAGCGCCGCCGCTCCGCCACCATCCCCTCCGGCGTAGGTGGCCTTCCCGACCGCGCCCAGCCAAGTCGAGGCGCACCTCACGGTCCTCCTTCTCCCGCGCGCCTCACCACCACCTCTTTTGAGCGCTCGCGCGCACGTGCGCACTTCCCCGTCACGCCCCGCCGCCGTGAGCAACTCCGGCGAGCTACTGCCGCCGCTCCCCTGCGTCCCGTCGTCGACGCGTAACACCCACCGCTCCGCCTTCGTGCGCTCGTCCTCCGCGACGACATCCCGCAGCCCGCCGTCCACTCTAGCCACCGGCGGCGAGGATCCCGGCCGCCCGCCGCCGCACGCGATGCCCCGGACCACCGTGGACCGGTGGACCGCCGCCCCGTCCCGGTCCATGGACCCTGTGGACCAAGTCCACCGGGTTTTCGATTTATTTTAAATCGATAATCCCCTTTATTGCGTCAGCACCACGCAATAAATAATTTTCCCATGCAAAAATAATTCCAAAATCCCAGAAAATCCCAGACCCTGACATTTTACAAATAAGCCCTCAAGTTTTCTGTTATTATGTTTAAGCCCTGCCTTCTTACAGAAAAGTACCTAAACTTTTCTGTAATTATGTTTTAGACCCTCCCTTTTTACACCAAGGTCCCTAACCCTTTCCTTAATTATAGATAAGTCCCTAGAACTTTCTGTAATTATCTTTAAGCCCTTAAAACCTCTTTATAATTACAATCAGGCCCCCAGAACTTTAAAATCCATATCTTTTCAATCATAGCTCCGTTTTGGGCGATTCTTGCGCCCACGCGTTCGTAGAAACGCATAGTACTTCATGGTACTATTATTAGAGCATCATCTTTGACCTAGACTCCATCAATGACCCAAAACCCTCTCACCTAATATATCTTTTCCCGACAGTTATGCGATGTCTCGCACGTCGCAATTACTGTGCCTAAACCAAACAAATCCTGTGATACTAGTTATCTAATACCGTCCACATCACAACATACACCCGGCTTCATCTTTGTATCACCTATTCACTCATTCGCTCGCTAACATTAAATCTAACGATATATCTTTTATGTCGTTTCACTTCAAAATCTAATAACCTCCTTCTATCACGAGCTCAACGCCAAACGTAGCCTTGATCAATCATCGCTCAATCAAACCTAATCCAATGATGCCTGCAGCACCTATTCCGAAGCCCTCACCAAATCCTACCAAACCTTATCAATTGTCGTTCTCTTTTTAAGTGCTCTTTTATTGGATCCTATTGGAGTTATTCATTCGTTGTTATTCTAATTGCTAGTTGTCTTTATTTGATCCTTGTATTTTATCTGCCGTCGTACATTCATGTCATACATGCTCACGTACACGTACCATCGCCATGCGTCCGACGCATGACGACCAACTTAATCGAGAATAACTTAGTCTTAGTAATTAATCCATCTAGTAAGCAATTAATAGCTAAATCATCATTAGTTAACGATATAAGGTATAGGAGCCCTAAGCTGACACACCTTGTACTTCGTACACGTGTTGCATGAACCTTTATATAGGTTACTACCCGTATGAAGGCTAGTGCCACGAATGTACGAATAACACGTACACACGCTGTTCCCCGTCACTTCATGCATTCATGCTCTTCTCTTCGTGTTTCGCATCTCTCATTACACCAAAAGCCATAGAGTACGATGCATCACCCCTAATGGCCTTTTTAAGGTAACGAAACCTTGTTAAAGTAAAACTGGATGCATCATCCGTATTTTGAGTCTCTTGTCCTTCATTTGCTTTCTATCGGTTTTATTGGAGTTAATTGGATCTTACTCGGCTCTTTTCGCTCTTTATTTTCTTTTGCGGTAGTTTATTTATACGTAGTATTTTATGCGCTAGAATACACGAGAATCGAGGAAGAGCCAGAAGAATTCAGGTACTCGTCAAAAAATCTCAGGTTGAGACCCGTCTAAAGATACGAGCTTCAGGAAACGACTCGAAGGCATCAACTTCGACAGAAAAGACTGAAGGCTCAGAACTTAAAGATTAGGAAAGCGATTATCAGGCAAGCCCTAACTTCCCTTGATCATATTGATCCTATGATTGCAAAGAAAACTCACTTAGAGCATGTTTTCAAATAAAGTATGCATGGTATTTAAAAGTGATTTACATGCTTAGTATGTCCTAAGTACTTGTTGATTGCCATGCCTTGCCTTGCTTATCCTGATTCCTTGTTAAACTTAGGAACCTACATCATTAATTCTTTAATGATGTGATGAATCAAAATGCTGCTTAGGACCTGTCACATGTGTACTTAATTAATCTTGCTCACATGCTTTTGTGTTAAAATGTGTGAGTGATTGGTGGTGTGAGTAAATGTGAAAATGGGTGGGTTTGATGATAAAAGTGCAACCCATAGTGGGAGATGTTTTGGCGGGATCAGGCGAGGTAGTCCTCAGTGGGGAGGCTATCTCTGGGACGCCCTTCCTCGTGAGGATTGGCTACTGAAGATGCCTGATTCGGTCGTATAAGGACCGGTTCATGTACCGCCTGGCCTAGCACCCTTCGTACAACCACAAGCTTTGTATGGAAAAGGTTTGGAACCACACCCTACTATAGCGTTCACCCGGTACCCACCAGGAGGCTGGAGTGGCAAACGGAAGCCAGGAGAAGGCTCGACGAGGTTGGCGTTTAGTCCGGCATGTGGAGACAATTCTGGCCTTTGGCCATTCTATTATATGATGATGGAAGCCCCTGGTCGCTGATTTTCCGTGGTGGTGCCGTGGTGACGCCAAGTAGGTACGGAACCATTAGTATCCAGTCCAAGCCATTGGCCGTAGGGAGGACTGGGTACCTTGTGGAGAAAGTGTACAACCTCTGCAGAGGATAAGAATCTATCCAGATAGCCGTGTTCCACGGTATTGGACAACGCGAAAGCTATGGCCACACAATGATTAGTCTTTCCTGCGTGAGTTATCCTTGGCGTGTTTTTGGAAAACACCAGCGTGGAGCCGTGCGCTGGTTTCCTGCCAGCATTAAAATTTGGGAACTGGCGGGATGGATTGGATCTCCCCCAGGGCCAACCGACCCCACTAAATACAATGACAATACCTGACTGTAGTTTGCGAACTGTTTTAGTTTCAAAAACAACCCTTGCACAAAGTTAGCTTTCCGCCGATATGATAAACCTCAGCCTCATCCTTGTTTATACCCTTGCATATACCTACCCCTTGTGTTAGGGTTTGCTGAGTACCTTATGTACTCACGCGTTTGCGATTGATGTTTTTAGTAGGAGAAGTCTTCGTAGGAGACGACGACGTTTTGGTTTTCGGTTCTGCTTCTCAAGTCTGCCTGTGGCTTGGGTCGTGCCTTCTGCTGTCTGTGTGTGATTGCTTCGCCTTTATTTGACGGAAGGACTTGGATACTTCTGCATCCTTGTCGTACCGCCACTAAAGGCTCATTATATCAGGTACTATATCTATTATCTATACGAAGTATGCTATTGATTTCCATATCTGTGTTTCTGTGCGTATCAGCTACTGATCCAGGGACTGATACAGTATGCACAGAGTACTCCAGAGATTGGGGTACGACAACCCTGAACTCCGAAGTATTGGAGGAAACCAAAATGTCACAGTAAGTGTCACCGGAGTCTAAATTTGACCGGGGGAAAGAAAAATGTTCATGCTTGATTTAATTTCATTTTCATTCAGGTGCACCCTACTAGCACGCTTCCGTCTGTTCATAAACCTGATACCGCTGCCAGAGCACAAAAAGCCAATTTTGAATCATAGATAAATTGGACAGTTGACGCTTATCGGAAGCCGGTTGATGATTTTGAAGCTTGTCATGTTTGAAATTGGTTGCACCTCATGACTAGAGTACCAGAGCCGGCAGACTGTATCTCTCACTTCTTTGCTATCCTCTCCAAGGGCGGATCCTTCTAGGACGTTATATGAAAAAGGTGACAGAACAAATGGTAGATGGAGGGAGGAAAAAAGAAACAGTAACATGTATGTTCCATTTTACGATGTTAGCCATTTCCATTTTCCGCTGGTAACATGACTTTGGTCATCGGCACTAAACAGAATTTGTATTCATGAACCTGATGTGGATAATTGAGTGACAAAAAGGTAATTTTTGGATGACTTCAAGCAACAATTGTAGGCCTACAAAGCCTGTAAAGTCCCATATGTCTTCCTTCCTTGTTCAGCAAAAGAAACAGAGTGCCACGACACATTATGCGAATGCGACTGGTAGTGCTCCACCAAACGATTCTGGAGCGCGGTCACATGACAAATGAATGATATTTCAAGCATAAATAGTTCTTGCATGACTTGCAGCAGATATTGCATGCTACAATATGTACAGGTATATACAATCCCAAATAACGCCTGGTGCTTTGGATGTCACAGTCATCAGACTCTTGGAGTCTCAGAGCTTTTCATGAGTTTCAAAAGCTTCCTCGTGTGTTTGTTCGCCACAGATATGGAAACGCCCTGAACTCTGAAGCATTGGAGGAAACCAAATGTCACGGTAGTTGTCATCGGAGTCTGAATTTCGCTGGGGGGTGAAGAACAATATTGTGTTTTGAGCATGCTTCAAATTAACCATTAATTTTGGTATGTTTTCATTTTCATGCAGGTGCCGTTCTGCTTGCACACTTCCGTCGGTTCATAAACCTGACACCACTGCCAGAGTTCCATGAAACACACGGAACTAATTTGGTTAGCTGCAGCCACAGGATATATTTTGTGAAATAACTAAAGCGGATATATGGGTGTAACTAAATGTGTAGAGTAGATGCTAGCTCCACGGAGGCTAGCTGCAGCCAGCACGGTCCATTATGGCTGGGAAGCTGCAAGAGGAACACGAGGCGCAGCACAAGAAGAAGAACATCGATCAGTTTTTTTGGAATAATCTAGTAGCAACAAGGACCAGGTGCCGGGAGCAGATCGACGCGGCGCCGGTGCCAGGTGTGGCTGCGGCTGCCCACCGGCGCCACCTGCATGCACAAGTTCGATCAATTCACCGCGAAAAAGGTTACTTAATTAGGCCGTCAATTAAGTGAAATTAATTAAGAGGAAAACCTTACGGAACAAGCTAGAGTTACTTACCGCCGAAGCAGGTGTAGACGGCCTGCGGCGGCAGTCGGACGCCGCGGGCAAGTGTTAAATGCATAATTCTCATCGGGTCTACTTCCTCCGTCCGGGAATACAAGAACCTGGGGGTCTTTCAAGAAATCACAAGAAAAGAACAAAAGTACTATAATGCATCTACATACCATGATTACCAGGAGAGATGCTTTGCATGCAGCCAAATGTCATTTATTACAATCACATGTGTGTTGCACCTGAACAACAATATAAAAATGGAGCCAGTGGCTGAATTATTGGCGCGACATGCCAAAGCAAATGAGTCTGGCGCCTAAAACAAGCACCATGGCGCCCAAAACACGCACAACAGAGAGTGAAAATTTGATTTAAAATTTGAATGTCCTAGCGCCAGGGGAGCTGCTGGCCATATAATCTGGAATCCACTTCTCATAACCAGCCACCTCTTCAACTCCATTCTCTTCCAGCTCCACTCCTCCCCTCCATTTCTCCCATGGCTCTTGATCTGAACCTAGTCCCTGGTGATGAAGATGAAGATGCTGGTGGCCCCCATGATGAAGATGCTGGTGACCCCCATCCTCAGCTTGTGCAGCAGCAGCCAGCAAGCTTGTTTGACCTCAACATGCAGCCACCTCATGACTTTGATGCCGACATACACCAAGGTAAGTCAAAAAAATCTCCTCTGCAGTTTCTAGTACAAAATGAAGTGAACCATGTGAAAGGTGTTCATGTACTTACTCTCAGATTTAATTCATCATGTAGATGCTGATGTTGGAGTGGACCAATCTGGTGATGGAAATGGACAGCTGTTAGATGGTAAACATTGTCATTCTCGACCATTTGATGGACTAGAGTTTCATTTTGATGCTTTGTTGCAGCTCAATAAGTTATTTATTTGCACATGAATGAACTAAGAATTTTTTTTTACTTTTGTAGAAAACCAACCACCACCAACTTACAATGGAACCCGTAGAAAGTATTTGACAGACCAGCAAAGGCAAGAAATATATGAAGTTGTACTTTGGAGAAGACGGCTGCCGCTCAAAGGAGACGAGGGAAAACTCGTCCCCATGCTCCAGCCGTGGTGGCTTCCTGTCGCACCACTCCAAGGAGACCACGGCGGAGTCGTCCAGCGAGAGCCGCGGTAGCTTGCCGGCGAAACAGTCCAAGGCGACAAGGGTGGGCTCGTGCAGCGAGCCCCGACGCGGCTACCCGGTGCGGCAGTCCAAGGCGACAGAGGAGGACTAGTCCAGCTCCCACCGCATGCCGCGGCACCACTTGGAGACGAACGGTGGTGTCCTCCAACTCTGACTACGGCGGCTTCCCGGCACGGCGGCCCTTGGCGACGGGGGCGGAGTCCTCCCCATTCGCCCACCGCGGCGACTTCCCGAGGGCGGAGATTGGGCACCGAGCGCCTTCCCGACAATGATTCGGGTCGATTCCGGCTTGGATGTGGCGGGGGGCGCGGTCCCGGCTGCTAGAGGCGGCGGCGTTGGGGCTCACGGAGCTGGAGGTGGCGAGCTTCGCTGCGCCGTAGCGGATGGGTTTTTTTTTTCGATCGGGAGGCGGATGGGTGGATGGGGTTCGTTCCGATGGGATGAGGCACCGCTTGTGTCGTTTTGCGTGGGCCAGGGGGCAGGCCTACGGCTTGGGCCAGGGGACAGGCCTACGAGTGCCTCAGGGCCTGTTTGCTTGCTGCCCTCGCAGGCAGCATGAGCACGAGGCAGCTCTCCCAGGCGCACGATTTTGTGTGCCTGGGGCTGAGATTTGTTGCCTGGCCCAGGCAGATGGCGCCAGGCAGCAACCAAACAGGTCCTTAGGTCCTAATAATCCTGAACAAATGCAAACCCGTCCAGGTCCTTGTATTCCTGGACGGAGAAAGTATAAGTTTGTCCATGTCAAATTTTTTTTTGTAAAAAAAGGATAAAGAAAGCTTTTTATTTCAAGATAAAATAATGTTCCGGCCTCTACACAACAAAGGTACATCTAGTCTTTACATACAAACACCTCAGGTGAGCCGACATAAATCAGGCTAAAACACCTTAAAAAAACAATGTAAAACTCTATCATCTAGTTCAGCACCTCCAAAGTCTCAGGTGAGCCGACATAAATCAGGCTAAAACAACGTAAAACTCTATCATCTAGTTCAACACCTCCAAAGTCCTATGGTGTCAATCAACACTATTGTTGCAGTTGTATCTTCATTCTTCAAAGAAGTCACCTTCCTGCAAGAATGTTGTCGCCGCTTAAACAATACTTCATCAATTACATCCAAAACTCTCGTAGGCAAGGTCGTACGGAGGTCTAACACCCTCTCAGCGCACATGTGCGATGCTTTCGCTGCACGATCTTCAAAAGTCATAAACAAGAATGAAGTCAGAATGTGTGGAGGTGAAGAACCTCTCCACGCTCCACGCGGTGCTATCGCTGCACCTACTTCCAACATGGAAAATTCTTACATGAACTGAGAAAGTCTTGCCTTCTAGAAATGATACACTGGAAACATGTTTCAGAAATCAGCAAACAACCATGTCCATGGCTTTTAGTGGCCTCTTTCGAACAAGCGAAGATTTAGACATCACAGGCCAAAATGAAGAAATGTACCGAATAGACTTAGAGATCTCGTTGATACATTACCCAAATGCAGACCTTTGACATCTGAGAAATTAAACGAACTTCATCTTTTCCATAGGCTGTCTCTAATCTGCATCTCCTGTGATCTTCTGACGCATCGACAACAAACCAGCGTGCACGACGAGAGCCGCTACCCACATGCCCTTGCACGAGCCATGGGCAAGCAACTAGCCATCGCCGTGCGCCCTGCCAACACGGCAGCCCACTGAGCAAAGCCAGGCCGACGAACACTCCTCCATCCAGATTGATCGAAGACTCGGGAAAAGACCCTCAATCATCCGAAACCAGTCCGCCGCCAAGCCCACACCGGACCCCACGACGATGAACGACGAACGATGGAATTTCAGGTGGGAAACGCAGGACCGAAACAAATCGGCGAGTGCGACGCGCATGACACGTGTAGGCAGCATCAACCAGGATGCGCCCCGGCCACGCGTTGAATCCACCGGGATCGGGATCGGCCTCCGCCGCCACTGCCGCACCTTAAGATGAGAGATCCGGAACACAGGGGAAGGGAAACGGAACCGACGGCCCCGCCGCTGCGTGGGTTGTGCCGCGCGAGCCGGCTCCGACGACGGCGATGTGGGTGGAGAGAAGAGGAGGATCGAGGCGATGCGGTGAGAGTCGCCGCCCGTGTCGCCTGGGAGGATGACGCGGAACCCGTGTCCATGCCAGTTATGAGGGGACAGACACAATTAAGCAGGAGGTTGTTGCCGTCCGATCAGGCATCTACCCATTCTGCTGGGTGTGTCACCTTGTGATTTTGCTTCGTGATTAGTAGGGTCATTTTATCATGGCCGAGCTTTCTCCTCATCAACCAGCAGCTGCTACGAAGTAAGTAGGTGCAGTATTTCCCTTCCAAAAAAAAAAATTCCTAAGTGTAGTATTTATTACTACATGAATACTAAGTGCTTGTTTGGCAGCAGCTTCTGGCCCTGCTTCATTGCCAGCTTATGCAAAAAGAAAGAAAAGCAGTGCCAAACACTTTCCTGAAGAAGCGCTTATGAGCAATGGAAAGAAGAAGCGCTTCTGCCATTTGAACTACGGGTCCCAAGCCGAAAAAACTTGCTTTTTCCGGCTCAGCAAACTTTCCTCCGCTGCTGAGAACATAAGTGCCCTTCAACTTTGACGCAAAATTACGGTGACTGCCACCGCGACCCTGCCCTTTGACCCCGCATCCCGACTCCCACCTCCCGTTCACGCGCGTCCTCCCTCTCCTGCCTCTCGTCTCTCCCTCTTGCACTGCGCCGCCATGAATCCCCTGCGGCGGCCGTCGTCTGCAGGAGGAGGAGGAGGGGGCCCGGCCGGATCTGGAGGAGGGGCGCCAAGAGAAGCTTCTCCCCAACCTGCAGATGGCGATTTCGCTCGAGGCGGCAATGGCGATTCCACCTCAGTTGAAGTGACCGGCGGCGAGGGCGCGCCGTCCACAGGCCCGAGCGCGGTGGCGCCGTGGCCAGGCGCGGGCGCGGTGGCGCCGTGGCCAGGCGCGGGCGCGGCGGGGCCAGGCGCGGGCGCGGCGGCGCCGTGGCCAGGCGCGGGCGCGGCGGGGCCAGGGCCTGGCGCGGGCATGGCGGGGCCGTGGCATGGCGGTCCTGCCGCGGGCGCGGCGGGCCACGCGCCGTGGCCTGGCGGTCCTGGCACGGGCGCGGCGGTGCCGTGGCCAGGCGGTCTGTCGGCGGGCGCGGCAGCCCCGTGGCCTGGCGTTCCAGGCGTGGGTGGCGGTGTTTCTGCCGTTCCCGGCGTTCCAGGCATGGCTGCGGCCCCGTGGCCAGGCTTCCCCGACGTCGGTGGTTGGCAGGAATGGTTGGCGGGCATGCTGGCCGGTGCATCTTCGTCAGGTGGAGCTGCGGCAGCCGGTCATTTGGCGGCAGCAACAATTGGCAACATTGTGAATGAAAGCCAAGGTGCGGCAGGAGGTTCGGCGCCAGCGACAAATGATGAGAATGCGAAAGAAGGAGGTGCAGGAAGGCGTGGAGGACGTGGAGGACGTGGACGAGGTGGTCGTCGAGGAGGTGGACGAGCAGGAAGGCCTCCCGTTCCACCTTCTCCCGCAGCGGCTGTGGACATGGACGATACAAGGTGATGCCGGATACTTGACGCCATACAAGGGTCAAAGATATCACATTCCAGATTGGAGGAGGGGTCCTGCACCACGCGGTGAGCAAGAGCTTTTCAACCATCTGCATTCAAGTGTTCGCAATTGCGTAGAGCGTGCATTTGGCGTGTGGAAAAATAAATGGAGAATCCTTTATAAGATGCCAAAGTACCCGATGGATAAACAAATGATGATTGTTGCTGCTACTATATGTCTCCATAACTACGTTCGTGAGAATGATGCAGATGATAAAGATTTCACCAAGTGTGATCGTGATCCTGATTATGTGCCCACCATACCTTCGAGATATTCGAAGCATCTTCCTCCTCAAAATGCGTCGGACACATCAACTCCGGAATCAAGTGACCATACCATGGATAGGTTCCGTGATGATCTTGCGAGGGCAATCTACCTTTCTAGATCCACATGATCATGGCTAGTTTGATGCATGACCGTATGTTATGTGAAGATCGTGATGCTTTTGTAAACACCACCGTAGTATGTTGGTGATGGTCTTTTGGACACATTATTGTATTGTATTATATATATTAGTTCTACTCTACTATTGTATTATATTATTTTAGTGGTCACTATATAAATTATTAGTTCTGTTTATATTGTTCTGGAACATTATTTCTTTCACTTAACAGATATTCATGTGTATACACATGTCTCAAATGGACAGGGGCATTTGGGTCATTTTGACAGGATAAGCAGTTTCCAGAAAAGACAGGATAAGCTGTTTTGCCAAACAGTTTGACAGGATAAGCTGTTTTCACAGGATAAGCCAGAATAAGTCAGAAAAGCTGTTTTTGCATATAAGCTACTAGATAAGCTGTTTTCAGAATAAGCCGAAGCCCTACCAAACACACTCTAAGTATATAGCTAATTTGGCTTTTGCTGTGAGTTTTAAGAGCATGGTGCCTACCCTGTATGTCAATACAGCTAGAACTGTACATAGTCCATCAAATAGTAAAATGGCTTCCCTCCTTGGTCAGCAATGAAAAAAGAAACAGAGTGCCGCAATGCGAGGACTCACGGCAATCTATTCAAATGAGAGTGGCAGCCCTAACGGATCGATTCTGGAGGGCAGTCACATGATAAATGAATGATATATTTCGAGCATAAAATGTTCTCGGATGACTTGCAGCAACTATTGCATGCTACAATATGTACAGGTATATACAAAAGCTTCCTTGTGTGTTTCTTCGCCACAGATAGGTTAATTTATGATGTGCATCGATCTCTATATATAGCAATGGTACGCGTAGTTAATTATATGGGCTAGTTTGGTTGGTGCCCTCGTCAAATTGCCTGAGCATTTTACGTGCCTGCAACCTCCCTGAGATGAGATGCTAAATTGCCTGATGAGGCATGCGGTGCTCCATGGTGTTTGGTTGCTGCCATGTGCATGAGAGAAAAACGTACAAACCGAAATATGCTTTGTCCCATAGAATACGTAAAACAAGTAAATACGTTGTGGCTGTTCATCTTCCTCACAGGTCAGAACCATGACCACTTGTGGAGCTCGCTCCTGACCAGCGATTTCGGATCAAATGGATGCGCTTCTAACCAAAATGGAATCTTGAGGACTTGAATTAGATGATTATGTTATCAATTAAGCCCCATGCCTAGTGCTGTGACGTGAATTTCAATAATTCGCAGTAAGGGATGGAAATGGGGAAAAATGAAAAAGAGAAGGAATCGGGGCCACCGGCGGAACGGATCAATTCCATTGAGAAGTAGGGAAGAGGACACATGAGGAGGGGCACCTGTGCGGCGTCGCCATGGGATTCGTTGAGCGCACGAGCAGCACGGTACCCTGCATTCGGTTCGGTTCTTCATTCTTGCAAGTTCTAATCTGCGGTCTTTGTGAAGAGCTCCACCAGGGTGCATCGGATATGGCGCTGGTCGGGACGTCGAGCACTGGCAGGACGAGCAACGGCGAACAGCGGACCGTTGTTGTTTGCTCAGGCACGAACGCTCTTTGCGACGAGCTTGCTCAGGCGCTCGATTTTGGATGCCTGAGCCTGAGCTCGGTTGCCTGAGTCAGGCTGGTTCTCAGGTAGCAACCAAACATATCTCAGGCAACTCTCAGGCTTGCTCTTGACCAGGCATTTCGCAACGAGGGCACCAACCAAACTAGCACATGGTGCTTTGGATGCCACACTCATCTGACTCTTGGAGCCTCAGAGCTTTTCATGAGATTCAAAAGCTTCCTTGTGTGTTTCTTCGCCACAGATATGGAAACACCCTGAAGTATTGTCACGGTACGTGCCATCGGAGTCTGAATTTGGCTGGGGAAAAGAACAATATTGTGTTGATCTTCATGCAGGTGCGTTCTGCTTGCACACTTCCGTCAGTTCATAAACCTGACACCACTGCCAGAGTTCCATGAAACAAGACTAAATCATAGCTACATCGGACAGTTGATTCTGTTCGGAAAGCCGTTGATTGTCATGCAATTTTCCAGTTTTGCAGTTGGCAGCACCGCACGACTAGAGCACCAGCGCCGGCGGACTGTAACACTCGGTCGTTCTTCTTTGTTATCCTCTCAAACTCTGAAGCCAAGTCTGCTGTGCCAGCATTTCTGCGTTTGTGTTCTCAGGAAGTTCTGCCAGTGTCCCAGCACTGGTCTCGGGTGTTGGAAGGGAAATCAAGCCAGTAACTTCAGAAAAACCATTTCGTTCATAGACAAATACTAGTTTAGAAGGATGCCTGTCATATGGACGATGGATAAGGTGTAGTGGTGGGAAATGCCCAACAAGGGATCCATGATGGGGTTGTTAACCCCTCGAGTTTATAACTTGGATGTCGGGATATGAAGTCAAAATAGAAAATGTAACCGTTTGGATTGACGTCCCTGAGTTCCTGTTTGCAGCAACAACTGCGTGCCTACAAGCAATTAAGGGGGTGTTCGGCGCATGGGGGTCTAAATTTTGTCTGGCGCATGGGGGTCTAAATTTTAGAGGGGTCTAAACTCTAGTTAAGCTATATTAAATAAAATTTAATTACAAAACTAATTACAGAACCCTGGTCTAATTCGCGAGATGAATCTAATGAGAGTAATTAAGCCATGATTAGATGATGGTTACTGTAGCATGACTGTAGCAAAATATATATTAATTAGGCTCATTAGATTCGTCTCGTAAAGATGTACCTATCTGTAAAAAGATTTTGTCATTAAACTTTATTTAATACTAGATTCTTTTAGTTTAGACCTCTCTAAATTTTAGAGGGGCGTGCGCCGAACGCATCCTAAGCAATCTAAGATGAATGAATACTATATATAGCACCAAGCCTTGTATGTAAGTGAAAGAGATCGATATGAACTTATGTGCGTATTCAGTGCAGTGGGTGATCTATGGGGACGCTCTCAGCCATCAACTCTGAAGCATTGGAGGGAACCAAATATTTGCAGTAAGTGTTGGACTTTAAATTTGCTGAGAAATCACTTTATTTCGGAGGAATGCTTCCGACCGTTTTATATCGTGATGTTTTTGTGTTACAGGCACACTTCCATCTGGCAATGATGTTGCCAATACGGCTTGAGCTACAGGGGCGATGTCCAGGATCGTGCATGTACGGACCGATCATACTGCCCAGAACACGATTTTGTTGTACGTCGTCTGCTCCAAATGTCACTGCACAAGTAACTGCATTTTTTACTCCTTACGTGTCAGGCTGCAAAATCAGTGGATGAAAAGTGCAGAGGTCAGTGCTGTTCCAATTCTCAGAATTATAGGCTACTCTGCTTGAACCATTTCCTGTAATTCTCCCTGTAAATTAGTGGACTTGCTAAGTGATACCCCGTAGTCAGCTGTACGTAGAACAGGAAAGCAGAGTTGCAGTTTTTTCTCCGCTGTGTGCAAGACTAATTGTGTGTTCACTGTCCATGTTAATTAGGTAGGCCTTTCGAGATTTGCCGCGTCTGTACTGTAACATGGTGATGTAGAAGTGCCTCAGGAAGGACACACAAGTTCTATGTTTCCCAGGATTGTAAACTGAAACCAAAGGTCTCTTTTCTGAATAATGAAAGATAGTCTCCATTTCTGATTGGATATTTGACGGCAGTATATTGTTAGTTACTAAACACATTCCTGGAGATGTTCCTTGGATCGAGTCCAGTAAGGAGGATAGCTTCATCCCTTTCCGGTGTCCCAGACTGCCTGCCTGCAGGCTGCAGGTCCCTGCTGGTCACTGCGGCAGGTCATGTACACGGTGGCGCTGAACCCAGGCGTTGTCTGCGGCTGAAATCTGAAGTACTGGAGGATATCAGAGTAAGGGTTAGGAAAACAATGCTCTCGATCGATCGAGGAGCACGCTTCAAAATAATTAACCTCGACGCTTTTCTCCCTTCTTGTAGTTATGTGTTCGTCCTGCATCGTGATACATCGCACAATTAAAAATGATATTCGCAGCTAACTCTTCTAGGCGCTCCTGGCGCCAAGGAACAACACGCATTATATTTAACTAGCAAATCAGACACATGACTTTGGATTGCGCTCACCAAAAAATGAATGGCAAATGATCCGTTGATGACTTGCAGCAAAAAATTCATGCCTCCAAGCACATTAGATTACTTGTTGAGTGATGATGACACGTATCAAGGTGAAATATACAATGACTTTATTTTGAAATACTGAATAGGAATATTCTTCTCATAATGTGCGGCAGAGGTACAACCCTTGAGCTAGAACTAAAACTGATCATCAAATAGTTTTAAGAAACCAGAACTGATCCAAACAGGCCCTTAAGCTATGTTGGTAGCATTACAGCTTGACCACCACTCTAAAACTGATCCTGGCGACCGAACATGACTTTCACCAATGTCGTATCTGTTCCTTGCAAGCAAAACTTTGGCTTGACAGGATATATGATGCTACGGGAGAACATTCTGGTGCCTTGTCTGCTCACCTCCGTTCTCCCCTACATGTTGTATTCTTTCTAAAAAGGAGGCAGTTTCGGTCGGGTGCCTCGTGTCCCATTTTCGTCCATTTTTACCTCCTTGTCTCCGTGGACTCCAAGCAAGTAGGGGGGCTTGAGCCCCCATGCTGTGACACCCCTGGTGTCTCGAGAAGCCTGATACAACATCATTCATTGATTTTGTATTTTGATTCAAAGTAGAAACAACAAAGTCCATGTTTATTGAATTAATCCAAGTAATTTAAAGTACAAGGCAAAAAGGAAACTCCTATGAAGCACCTCCAAATATGATGAGGACATCACTCCTACGGATACAAATGATACTCCTCCACTGGTCATGCAAGGTCCAATTACTAGAGCTCGCACACGACAACTAAATTTAGAGGTGAGCTCGTTCCTCAACACTTCTTTAAATATGACTTTTGAGAATAGATTGCTACCTAATGATTATATTATGATTAGGAACCATGGAGAGGACCAGGAGATGATGGGAGAGTACTTTGGAGGCGGAGAAGATCAGCAAGAGCGTCCAAGTCAAATTAGAAGCCCAAGTCAAGTCGGCTTCGAGTCAGTTTCGGAGTCCAGGAGCAATCTGAACTAAAACAGTATCCCAGACCGTATACAGGCTCAGTTTTGGACGTTCTACATATGGACAGAAAGATAATTTGATAACCTTTCCAATGGTACTGGTCTCATGTCAAAATTCGTCCGGAGTCATTGGAAATCGTCGAAACAAGTGGACATCTAGAATCTGTCTTGGTGTTGTGCTACCATAATTTGGCTTTTGGGCTTGTATCGTGTTGGAGCCCATTAGAGGCGTGTCCAGGGGTCTTGCATGCCCATAAACTCTATATTATCAGTAGCCACCGCTCAAGTTAGGGTCAGGTTTTGCTTAGATTAATCTGTCAAGAACAGTTTTACCGTTCATCGGTTTGTGAGACCCCAACTTGTGAGCTTAATTTAGTTTTCAGCAATTTTAGTTGCAATCTACTGTGTTCTTGCTTGTGTTCTTCGATTCGTAGGCAAGGATAAGCCTTCTTGACGAGGTCAACCGTGCATCGCCAGTCGATAACCTGAGGAGACGTGATGCTGTGATTGCGGGGTTTATAACGTTTTGTTCTGAAGCCGGATCGACGTGTGTCAAGTCTCCACCAAATCGAGAGTTATCTGAACCTTTCGGACGATTGGGAACCCTAATTCACATCAAAATATTCTATAGAAGTTGGCCCTATATAAAAATTTCACAACGGAATAATGACCAATAAATAATTTTGGTGATTTTTCCAAAAAAAATATTATATTGTTTAGTACTTTAAATAAGCAAATTAAGATTAATTTTGAACCAATTTTAAAAATTTGTAGTTCAAATTCAAAAATTGTAAACATTTCAACTCCAGGGGAAAAACTGGCCTCGAAGTCCACAAAAAAAAAAGTAAGCATTTTTGGACTGGAGCAGGGTGACCATTGCAGTTTGAGGGGCCATTTGGAATACGGGAATGGCAAAGGAATTTTGTAGGATGGCGTTCCTCAGGAAAGGAATGATGTGGATACGTTTGGAATGTAGGAACGCTTCGTTCCTTTCCTGAGGAAAGGAATCGATGCATGCACGTTTCACGGGAATGAAAAACTCCACTCCGATCTAAAGGAAACTTTGCTCGCTCTCTGTCGTGCTCCTATTGCTGCTGTCTCCTCCCGCCCAAAGGAAAAAAAGTGGCACCAATCTCTGGGACGACGAATTAGAATCAATGAAATCCAAATCTGCAGGCCCATCTCATACGGTGCCTCCTCGTCCAGCACTTTCACCGCCTCCTTTGCCATCAATACTAATTTTGGTGTCCACAAATTTTAGGGAGCAGACGATATCTCACAAAAACCAACGTAAAGATCAAGTCAATCTACTCCTAGTGCAAGGAGTGAAATGTGCAAGGGTCATTTTCTAGTCCCATAAAGAATTTTCAATATCCAAAATTTTCCTACAATCCAAACAGCAAAAGTTCTTCATTCCTCTGTTTTTGATTCTTGTGGTATTCTCACTTTTTTCATTCCTGCGTTTTCTCCGTTCCTGCATTTTTTTCTGTTCCTACATTTTTCATTCCTATGTTCCAAACAGGCCCTGAGTTTTTCCGACTGCCGTGTCCACCACCGCAAACACTTCCAAATCGAGCTCTACCTTCTGGCATTCTTCATCGATGACATCGTCTACCTCTTTTAACGGCAAAGCTTCCAAGCCAAGTCACTTTTCTAATGAACGAAATACTTCAGACAAAAGTCAATAAAATCTTTCTACACCAAAAATAAAACACTACCCACATGTTTTCAATGAAATCCAGATTAGTTGTAAGAAGGTAAACCGATTGCCCTGTTAGGTTACTTTAAACTCATTTCTATCAGCATTAAGCACTGACTCTTGCATCATTTGTGCATATCGCATGGTTCTTGGATGACTTTGCAGCAACAATCGCATGCCTTCAAGAAACTAAGCAAGCTAAGATGGATGACTACTATATATAGCACCAAGCCTTGTATGTATTACAGAAAGAGATTGATATCAACTTTGTGCGTTTTCAGTGCAGCCGATGATCTATGGGGACGCTCCCAGCTTTGAACTCTGAAGCATTGGAGGGAACCAAATATTTGCAGTAAGTGTTGGAGTTTCAATTTGCTGAGAAAACACTTTATTTTGGAGGAATGCTTCCGACCGATTTATATTGTGATATTCTTGTTTTACAGGTGCATTTTGCTCGTGCAGCTCAAGCAGTATGGAGGAATACTTTCATGTTTCAATGTTGTTAGCCTTACAGCTTGAGCTGCACGAGCAGTCTCCTGGATCGGGCATGTACGGGACCCACCATACTGCCGAGAACACAGTTTTGTTATACGCAGTCTGATACAAATACCGTTGTACAAGGAACCACACTTTTTTCACCTTCCATCACAAGTTGCAAAATCAGCTGATGAACAGTATACCAATTATATATGTCGCTGCAAAGATTACTCAGGTTCCTTTTCTCGGAGTTATATGCTCCTCTGCTTGAGGCATCGGAAGTAAAATATTCCCTTCCCTGTAAACTAGTGGAAAGAAGAGTTGCAGTTTTTTCCTCACCTGTGTGCAAGCGTGGACTCAGACTAATGGCATGTTGAATGTAAACGTCAGGTAGCATATTTGTAGGTCTGCTGTATGTGTCCGTAATGTTAAAAAACAAAAGGTGATGGACCTCCAGAAAGGACATAGAACTGTTATCTTTCCTTGAACTGAAACCGAAGGTGTCTTTTAGATGGGCTCTCTTTCTCTTTCATTTCTGATTGGATGTTTGACATAATTAAGTACTCCATATAGTTAATGACTGCCACAATTCTGCTGATGTTTAGCCCTTTCCGCGTGGCGTCCCGCTCTGCCTGCAGCCTGCAGGTGTCACCGCAGCTGGTCACGGACGCGGTCAGCGTCGGTGAGGCCATCCAAGTGCAAGCGGTGGCGCTGAACCCAGGCGGGTGGGCCACCTCGACGCTGCGGCGCTGCTGCCCGCGGACACGAACAAGACGCCGGAGGCAATGGGGTGTGCATGCCAAGAAGGGCGGAGGACGACGGGAAGCTGTCAGCGCGCGGTGATGCCAAATGGAGGGCAATGGAGAAAGGAGCCGGCCACGCCTGTAGATATAACACGACGTTCGTGGAGCGATGCGATATGGTGACTGGTGAGTTCCGACGCCGGATATGTTAAAAGCAATGCTGCGGCGGCGGAGGTCATCGTGGTCGGGGGGTGGTCGCTATTTCAAATAGCGACCACCCCTGGGGTCGGATTGACCGTTGGATCCAGTGTCTGCGGCTAGGATTCGAGGTGATGGATCAGTGTTAGCGTTGCCTGGAACAAGCGGAGGCCTAGTTTCTCGAGCCAGCCTACATTTTGAGCCCATTCTCTGATTTAATTTGGTCCACCACGCGTTCGTTGTCCTCGTTCGTTCCTTAGTTAGCGACGTGGCACCTTCCGCGCTGCCAAGCAGGCCTCAGAGACGAGCATCAAGACGACGGGCGGCGGACGGTGGGAAACGACGCGGTGGCGCCTCCGGTCAGCGTGCCGGTTGCGACGGCGCCGGCGAGCCTGGAGATCGTTAAGGCCCAGCATCAAGTGGCAAGAGGTGTCGATCGGCACCTCAAATTGTTCAAGTGCGATTTTGAATTAGGTGGTCGTTTCTCCTATCAATTCCCGGCCCTTATTCTTCGTCTGTGAGGACTCTGCGTTGCGTATATGTACTAGCATTTGGTAGCGTGCCTAATTTTTTGTTGAGCAGTTTTATAGTCCAAAATAATGGCCATTAATTTGATGGTATATTAGTAATTTTACTATTTAATTAGTTTATGTATTTACTGTTTAATAATAATAAATTAAATAATTCAACCTAACTGGCTATATAATAATGTACGAGATTGATGAACAACATGAATTGATCATATTTCAAATTTGATTTTCTTTATAAAAAAAATTTACTATTACATGTCTATCACATTTTACTTTTTTTCGATATTACCCTTACTAATGGCCATTAGTATTAGATTTTCGATATTGAATTTAGACCGTCGGATCAAACTAATGGTCATTAGTTTTGGAAAACTAATGGCTATTATTTTGGACTGTAAAACTGCTCTTTTTTTTAGGGCTGCAATGTTAGAAGACATGGTACAGACAGTTCGTCCCCTTGTTAACTGAAATGCGATCATCTTCTTGGCGTGCCAAACCGTACTTCAATTCATGGTTCTGGAGTGCACTCACATGTTAAATGAATGATTGATAAAAAAAGGTGGTTCATGGGTGACTACCTCCAACAACTGCATGGTTGTATGCATGTAGCACCCTCAATTTCATGACCATTTAAAAACCCTTAAAAATTTGACCCTTTTTAAAAATTTTCAACTAAAAGCAATTTGTTAGATTAAGTTTGGAGCCAAAAATAAAATTTTTGAATTTTAATCCATGCACAAAGCTCACCATATGCATTTTTGGAGTTTATTGTCTTTATTTTAAGTGTTTGTTTGGTTTTTGCTTTTGTCCGAATTTGAATTGCCTTCAAATTCAAATTCTAGAAATGTTTGAATCTAAACCAGCTCCAAAAACCGTGATGGGCCAAAATCCCCAGCCGGCCCAGTATTCTTTTTCTTTATCTCTTCTTCTCTCCTTCACCCGCCAGCCCGCTCCCGGCCCATCACCTTCCGGCCCAGCTCTTCCCCGGCCCGTCTTCCCCGTGTCGCTGACCGGCGGGCCCCGCCGCGTCGTCTTCCTCCTGGCGACGCCGGCGTGGAATCCGTCGCCGCCCATACCGGCCTGTCGGAGTTCGTCGTCGCGTCATCTCCGCGCCGCAGAGACTGTCCTCGCCGCTCACGTGAGCCACACCGCCCTTTTCCCGACCCGTCTCGTCGCACAGCGCCGCCGTCGCGTATAAACCTAACCCGGCGGACCTCCCGACGACGCCCATGCCCTGCCGCCCTCCTCCGTCAGCCACAGCGCCGCTCCATTCCGTCGCGAGCACTGGAGACATCCCCACGCCGCGTCACCGAGCCAGCGCCCCACTCCCCAGTCGCATCGACGTCCAGTCCGGCGAGAAATATCTCGCCGGAGCTGGAGATTTTTCCCCGCGCGCGCACCGCCTTTGCGCGGCTATAAAGCACGCTCCCGAGCTCTTCTTTCTCTTCCTCCGTCACTCCGCCACCGCTCGCTTCCCGTGCGCACGCCCGAGCTCACTCTCCCTCGTTTCCCCCAACTCCGATCAAGCTCCGGTGAGCTTCCCCGCGCCGCTCCGCCTTTCCCCGCTTCCCCCAAGCTCAAGGTGAGCTCCACCATCCCTCTTTCCCTCTCTGGCACCCTCTCTTCTCCCTCCTCGTGCGCCCGTGACCAGCCCGCATCGAGCGCGGCCGCTCCGCCGCCCCCTTCTCCCTCTCCGGCCGCCGCAGAGCCCTCCCCGGCCTCGTCGAGGCCGCACACCGCCCGCGCATACCCACGCACACGTCCGCGCGCGCTCGATTCAACCCCTGCGCACGCGCAAGCCATCTTCCCCGCGCGCGCCCGAGCGCCGCCCGTCTCCGGCGAGCCCGCGTCGTCGCCCTAGCCCTCCCGCTCGTCAACACGTTAGCCTCCAAGCTTCGCCACGCCGAGCTGAATCTCCTTGACCGCTCCGCGTCGCTCTCCGGCCACCACAGCCCCCACCGGTGAGCGCTCCGACGCCGCGCCGCCGCGCCTTGACGGCGTCGCGCGGTCGTCCGACGTGGTTGCACGTCGGCGCCCCGGGCCCGCAGCGACCGGGTCATCACGCCACGTGGTGCGCCCGGTCCACGGTGGACCCCTCGCAACCCCAGCCGGTCCACAGCCCACGTGGACTCGGCCCACCGCACAGTACTGCACAGTACCCCGGCCCCTCTGGACCCGCATGTCAGCCTCTCACACGCAACCCAAATTTCGAGCACATTTCCAATAGCAGAAAATTCCCAATAAATTCCCAAAAATCATATATTCCTTTCTAACCATTTTGCAACCTTTGAGCACCTCTGGAAAATTAGGATGTTGATTATACTTAATTAAGTTAATCAAATCCTAATCAATTTCCTTTCTTTTTCATTCGAAAATTCATAACTATTTCATCTTAACTCCGAATCCAGAAATTCTTTCGCCTAAATTCTTCTAAAATCCCTATCTACCCATCTACACCAAGCCATCTCTATTTGCTGTTTATTTGGATTTTATTCTATTTAATGATTGTTATTTGTTTGAGCGGTAGATTTACTCGCCTTTTATTTACTTTTGGTCGTTAGATAACCAAACTTTCGAGGAAGAGCACGAGGACCCCGACTACGAGGAAGGACTAGAGGAAGAAGACTTTGAAGGCAAGTCCTAACCTCCTTGACCATATTGCGCCTATGTTTGCAAATAATCCTATTTAGAGCCTGTTTTCAAATAAACATGCATAATATTTATAAATGATTTAAATGCTTAGTATGTCCTAAGTAATTGTTGTTTGCCTCACCTTGATATTGTTTATACCCTAATCTCCTTGTTAACCCTAGGTCCCAACATCATTAATCTTTAATGATTTGTTGGATGAAATTGCTGCTTAGGACTTTGTTTCACTGTGTATATAATTAATCTTGCTACACATGTTTTTGTGTTAAAATGTGTGCGTGCTTGGTGGTGTGCGTAAATGTGAACTTGGGTGGGATTAGTGATGATATACAACCCATAGTGGGGTATGTTTTGGCGGAATCAGGCGAGGTAGTCCTCAGTGGGGAGGCTATCTCTGGGACGCCTTCCTCGTGAGGAATGGCTATTGAAGATGCCTGGTTCGGTCGTATAAGGACCGTTTCATGTGCCGCCTTGCTTAGCACCTATTGTGCAACCACATGCCTTGTATGGGAAAGGTTTGGAACCACACCCTGCTATAGTGTCACCCGGTACCCACCAGGAGGCGGGAGTCGCAGCGGAAGCCAGGAGAAGACCTAACGAAATTGGCGTTAGCGTCCGGCGGATGGTGTTGGCCTGTGGCCCTTATTCCTATGGTGAATGGATGCCCCTGGTTGTGGATTTTCCGTGGTGGTGCCGTGGTGACACAAAGTAGGTACGGAACCATTAGTATGCCAGTCTAAACTATGACGATGGCAAAGGCTGGTATACCTTGTGGGTAAAGTGCACAACCTCTGCAGAGTGTTGAATCTATCCGGATAGCCGTGTTCCACGGCATTGGACAATTGCGAAAGCAATGGCCACACAAATGATTAGACCTTTCTGCGTGAGTTTTCCTTGGCATGTGTGTTTTGGAATACACCAGTTTGGAGCCGTGTGCTGGTTGTCGGCCAGCGTTAAAACTTGGGAACTGGCGGGATGGATGCATCTCCCCCAGGGCCAACCAACCCCACTAAATTCTAAATCTTACTTGACTTAGTTTGCAAAGCAGTTTTGCTTTTCAAACCAACCCTTGCACAAAAATTGGCTTTTCGGCCGATATGTTACACCCCAGCCTTTATCCTTGATCTCTCCTTTGCATGCCATTAACCCTTGTATTAGGACTTGTTGAGTACCTTATGTACTCACTCTTGCTTCAACCATTCAGAGGAAGAACCAGAATATGACTTCCAAGGTGATGGCGATGAAGAGTAGGGTTTCCGTCCGCGCGCAAGTCTGCCTGTAGTGTGGATCCCGCTTCAGTCTTCCGTTGCAGTAGATCTAGTGTGGTGTCACTGTCCTCAGTGACGCTCAAGTGTGGTGTTTGTGCCGTGTTGTAATAAGGCTTTTGGCCATTGTAAAAAGACCTTTTGTAATAAAAAGGCTTGTAATGAGACTTGGTAATATTATCAATGGTATGACTCTGAGATGCCATTCTGTAAAAGTGTCGTATCAGCTACTGATCCAGGGACTGATACGGTAAGCACTAGTGCTCCAGAAATGGGGTACGACAGAGTGGTATCAGAGCCGTACTTGCCCATAGGATGGACCCTAAGTCGGAACGAGTAGGCGAGAGAGTGATATTTTTGTAGAAGTTATTTTACAAAAATTCTGGCTACCTTACCCCTATTTATAAAACCATTTTATTCCGATACTTACCTATTTTCAAATTTCTGTGTAGCAGATGGAGGACCTTCGTGCAGAGTTAGCTCAGCTGGAGGAGCGTCGTGCCCAGACTGCCCGCGTTCTCGAGGACACCGCCCAGTGGTGGGACGAGGACGTCCACAGGCTTCGAGAGACTCAGGCTCAGCTCGCCGCGTCCCAGGCTGAGTGTGCGCAGCTGACCTCCACCCTCGAGTTCGTGAGGAGACTTTGGGAGGAGGATGCCCTGTACCTGATCAGAGAGGTGGACCGCTGCTACGTGAGACTCCACGAGGTTGGAGCAGGGCCCCGTCGCAGGATGACCCCGAGGATCGGAGGACCAGCACGTCACCTTCACTACGCTTGCCCGACTAACTCGGACCCTGACACTGAGCCGACTGGAGACTCCTGGTCTTCTGGAGGTTCGGACCCGTCGGGGGACGACTCAGGGTTAGACTCCGACAGCCAGAGGCACACCGATTGTTGACGGTCCTTACGACCCATTTTCGCCGTCAACTTTGTGCACCTTTTTGAACCTAACACCATCACCAAGGGTAGACGTAGGGCTTATTTCTAACAAATTCCACTAGTCTTGGTGAAATTATGAGTGCAGGTGCAATTCATATAAAAACAAGGGAAAACAAGCACCAAACATGGACTTTTGCAATCGACAGATTTTCCCGGATTAAAGAACTTAGTCCAAAAGCCCAAAACCACAGAATCAGGCTTCAAGACCAACCAATGCACGTGGATTGGGCACATACACAGCCAGGGGAAGGAGCCAGAGAAGGCCCAGGACCAGTGGGGCCCAGGCCAGGTCGGCCGACCCCCTCTGGCCAGGTCGGCCGACCTGCCAGGGAGGCCCCCCTGACCCACCTTTCTATGGCGGTTCAAAACCGACCTCTGGAGGTCGGTTCCCCCTGCATTAAATGTCACCGACCTCGGGAACCGCCTCAAAGTTGCCGACCTTCCAAGGCTATAAATAAAGGGGCACCCCCCTCTCTCAACACACACCACAAGACACAAGACTCTCCTCATTTCCAATCCACAGGCCGAGAGCCTCTTGTATTTTAGTAGAATAGGAGAGAGGGCAAGGAAGAGATAGGAGTTCTCCTCCCCTTTTTAGTGGAGGTTTAGTTCTTTATCTTTTACCTTGGCGTGTAAACACTTTTAGTGATTATACGTGGTGATTATTTATCTAGTGAGCTTTATTACTTATCTAGGCGTAATTCTTGTTACACTTGTTTACGGGATCATCGCTCCGCAAGGAGTGCTCTAGTTCTCTGAGTCGGTATCAGGCCGGGGCTAGAGTAGTGATCGATAGCATAGACGTGGTGTCTAGGCTGGAAGACGCCTTTGTCCGCTGTGTGCTCCACGGTTTGTAGAGGTAGGTGGCAGGAAGTGACAGCCCTGTCCATCCAAAGGAACCCTCCACGTTCGGGTACATAGTAGAGCTTTAAGCCGGAGTGGCTTGGCAGACCAGGCCTAAGCCGGCGCTCGAAGTAAACGAGTAGAGCCTGAGTTCGTCTATCCTTAGGGATATCTAGATAGTAGTCACCCTCTCAATCCTAATCTGCTAGTTGTCTTGGTTGTCCTTGGGTAAAACTAACCTTGCTGCAGAATAACTCCGTTCCTTGGGGAAAACAAATACGATACCTTGAAATACTCCCGGGTGAAGTGCTACAACGGTATTCCGTGCGCTTGCGGATTTGTCTGTGACGTAAGAAATACCAACAAGCATTTCTGGCGCCGTTGCCGGGGAACGGTTGATATCTCTGTTGCGGATCAGGTTTGCCCTCGTAATCTATCTTACTTACCGTTCTGTTTTTTTTTATTTTCCTTAAAAACTCACAAAAACATTCCATGGAGTCACAACCCACCATCCAATCATTCTCTACTCCACGGGGCGAGCTCTTAGAGCCACCATCATCATCACAACCTATTTCTTCATCTGGCTATGAGTTTTCCCCTGATTACATTTCGATGATAAGAGGTCTATCCTTTTCGGGTTTTAAACATGAAAATCCTTATGAACACTTGCGAGAGTTTGAGCATTTGTGTTCATGTCGATCGATCCATGGCATGACACAAGAAACATTGAAATGGAAGTTGTTTCCCTTCTCTCTCAATGAGAAGGCGAAGCAATGGTACATGTACACCGCTAAGAGAGTAAACGGTGATTGGAAAGAATTGCGAGACAAATTTTATCTAGCGTTCCTCCCCGTATCTCGTATTACTTCTCTAGAGCGGAAATAATTAACTTTCGTCAAGAAGAAGAGGAAACCTTAAGTGCATCTTGGATCAGGTTCTGTTCATTAACAGATTCCGGACCAGAATTGTTGCTCCCCGAACCGGTTTTATTGCAACATTTTTTTTCGGAATTGAGCAGCGATACCGCACTTTATCTTGACACGGCCACTAGTGGATCTTTTTCTCATAAGACCATAGTGGAAGCACACAAACTTTTGGATCGAATTGTGGAAAACACGCCTTTTTCCGCTGATTTACTAGTTGAGCCGGAGTCAAAAGATGAGGAACTCAGTGTGCAAGAAACACAACAATTGGTGCCTACATTGGTAGAGCCGACACCCGAGTTCTCATCTAACATAAGAACAATGATAGAGGAAGATGAACCTCTTGAGTTCCCTTTTGAGTTCGAGGAAGAAATTTTCAAAAATTTTGGAAACACCTTGAACTACTCTTGTCAAAAGAAACCACAGATCTCTGCATCAACCCCCGAACCTTTGGAAAAAGATTTTCTCTTGAAAGCCATTAGGGAGTTGACATCGATCATGAGCGATGAATGGTTGAAGGAAAATGAGCTTTCCTCTGATATAATTCAACTTGTCCTCCCCACCTCAACCATTCAAAGTTTAATTCGGGGATCTAAAGTAGACGTTCTCTACAGTCCTCTAGTGGGAGCCAACATTATGTCCGAATCCTTTGTTTTAACCATGTTCGGTAACGAAGCATGGGAACCCACTAGCAAACTCCTTAGAACCTCTCCGGGGCATATCTTTGAGGGTTTGGGAATCGTTAGAGGCGTTCGCATCAAGCACGATGAAGCGGAGGTATCCTTAGACTTCCATGTCTTCGGAATCTCGGATCTCGATGTCTTGGTAGGCTATCCCATAGAAAAACTTTTCTTGGGGACGTCACCTTTTGGAACCCTCGACTTCACCCTCGGCGATGAACCTTTCTCTATTACTATCACTCAAGCACGAAATTCTTTCGCCGAGGAGCTACCTGAGGAAGAAGAATGCATAGAGAAGGTTATGGCGATGTTTCTTCATGAAACTCCCGAATCATCTTTGGATGAAGATGCTCTTGATTTTGTTCTAGAAGAAGATGATTCGGAGGAAACCTTGGAGTTACCCGAAACCTTTGCACCGCCACCACCTCCAATAGAACTCAAACCACTTCCATCAGGCTTACGCTACGCTTTTCTTCACGGAAACCCCGAAACCCCTGTAATCATAAGTGACAAACTTTCGGAGGAAGAAACCGCTAAACTCTTAGCCATGCTAGAAAAGCATCGCTCCGTTCTTGGCAACTCGCTAGGAGATCTCAAGGGAATCAGCCCTGCTCTTTGCACCCATCGCATTCCCATAGATCCTGAAAGTACACCATCTAGGGAACCTCAAAGGAGGTTAAATAATGCGATGAGGGAGGTCGTTAAGAAAGAGGTCTTAAAACTCTTGCATGCTGGCATTATCTATCCTGTTCCACACAGCGAGTGGGTGAGTCCAGTGCAGGTTGTGCCCAAGAAAGGAGGAATGACGGTCGTCCATAATGACAAGGATGAGTTAATCCCTCAACGAACCGTCACGGGGTGGAGGATGTGCATTGATTCCCGAAAACTTAACAAGGCCACAAAGAAAGATCATTTTCCGCTGCCCTTCATCGATGAGATGTTGGAACGGCTGGCAAATCATTCTTTCTTTTGTTTCCTTGATGGGTATTCGGGGTATCATCAAATCCCCATCCATCCCGACGATCAAAGTAAGACCACTTTTACATGCCCTTACGGAACTTATGCTTATCGACGAATGTCTTTCGGGTTTTGTAATGCTCCTGCTTCTTTTCAACGCTGCATGATGTCTATCTTTTCTGACATGATCGAAGAAATTATGGAAGTATTCATGGATGATTTCTCTGTTTATGGGAAAACCTTCGATCATTGTTTAGAAAATTTAGACAAAGTCTTGCAACGTTGCCAAGAAAAGGATTTAGTGCTCAATTGGGAAAAGTGCCACTTCATGGTTAGAGAAGGCATAGTCCTTGGGCACTTAATTTCTGAAAGAGGGGTAGAGGTGGACAAAGCTAAATTAGAAGTAATAGAAAAGCTTCCGCCTCCTATTAATATTAAGGGTGTTCGCAGTTTTCTTGGACATGCGGGGTTCTATCGTCGTTTCATTAAAGATTTCCCTCAAATTGCTAGACCCCTTACAAATCTGCTTGCAAAAGATGCACCCTTTGTATTCTCTGATGATTGCATGATTGCTTTTACTACTCTCAAAAATGCACTCATCTCAGCTCCAATTATCCAACCCCCTGATTGGACGCTACCTTTTGAAATTATGTGTGATGCTAGTGACTATGCTGTGGGGACTGTTCTTGGTCAAACTAGAGATAAAAAGCATCATGCAATCTCTTATGCAAGCAAAACTCTGACAGGAGCTCAATTAAATTACACTACCACTGAAAAAGAGCTTCTTGCTGTTGTGTTTGCCTTCGACAAGTTTAGATCTTACTTGGCCGGAGCAAAAGTTATTGTTTATACTGATCATGCTGCTTTAAAATTCTTGCTCTCTAAGAAAGGTGCTAAACCTCGTTTGATAAGATGGATTCTTCTGCTCCAAGAGTTTGATTTAGAAATTCGTGATAAGAAGGGAGTAGAAAATTCTGTAGCGGATCATTTGTCGCGCATGCAGTTCACTAACCCGTAGGAACTACCCATCAATGACTTCTTGCGCGACGACATGCTGTTCCAAGTAAGGGACGCACACCCATGGTACGCCAACATCGTGAACTTCATGGTGACGGGGTACGTACCACCTGGAGAAAACAAGAAACGACTCATCTACGAGAGTCGCCGTCACTTATGGAATGATCCCTATCTGTACCGTGTCTGCGCCGATGGACTGCTCAGACGATGTGTGCCAACTCCCGAGAGCACACAAATCATCGCAAAATGCCATGCAGCTCCATACGGGGGACACTATGGAGTGTTTCGTACTCAGGCTAAAATATGGCAAAGCGGTTTCTTTTGGCCAACAATGTACGAAGACACAAAGGAATTCGTCAGACGATGCCCACAATGCCAAAGATTTGGAGGCATCACAGCAAGGGATGCTATGCCCCTCAACTTCAATCTACAAGTCGAAATCTTCGACGTATGGGGCATCGACTTCATGGGGCCATTCCCCAAATCCCAAGGCTGTGAGTACATCTTGGTGGTAGTTGACTACGTATCAAAGTGGGTAGAAGCAATGCCTTGCAGAGCCGCTGACTCCAAGCATGCTCGCCGGATGTTCCACGAGATTATCTTCCCAAGATTTGGAACACCGAGGCTAGTGATAAGCGACGGAGGGTCTCATTTCATTGATAAGACCTTTCGTAGCTTCCTTAAAGAGCTTGGAGCACGACACAATATTGCCACTCCATACCATCCCCAAACAAGTGGGCAGGCCGAGACATCAAACAAACAAATCAAACGGATCCTGCAAAAGACCGTACTAGAGATGGGGAGATCATGGAAAAGCAAGCTACCCGATGCACTATGGGCATACCGAACAGCATACAAGACGCCCATAGGCATGTCACCATACCAACTCGTATATGGAAAAACATGTCATTTACCCATCGAGTTGGAGCACCGAGCATATTGGGCCATCCGAACATGGAAAATGGACCTAAGGGGCGCCGGATGGAAGAGAAAGATGGAGATAGCTGAGTTAGAAGAATGGAGAGACAAAGCATATCATAACTCAGCTATATACAAAGAGAGGACTAAACAGTGGCACGATCAAAGGATAAGAAGAAAAAAGTTCAAAGTTGGAGACAAAGTCTTGCTATTCAACTCACGGGTGAAGCTCTTCGGGCACGGGAAATTAAGAAGCAAATGGGACGGGCCATACACTGTTATTGACACTTCGCCACACGGAGCAATCACACTTCAAGACGACGAAGGTAAGATATTCAAGGTAAATGGCCAGCGTCTGAAAATTTATTTTGAGCCCGATGCAAATAAGGAGTTTGATGTCATGCACTTAATTGATTTAAAATCTTTAGCATGATGTCCTCTGGTTTGTTTTATCGCCCGTAGTAGCACTTTCCTTATAATAAAAATAGCAAGAAATCAACCAGAAAAAGAAAGGAACCAGAGGGGCCCACAGCAGGTCGGCCGACCCCCCCTTCTTCAGGTCGGGCGACCTCTGTTGGATCCCCAACGGTCCCATTTTTCTTTCACTTTTTTCTCCAACGTTCACATTCCCAAATCCTACTGATTTAGCTCCTGGTCTGTTTCGGGAAAAATCAAATTAATTCTTTCCATAGTTTTTCTCTAAAAATAGAGGTGATTTCCGTTCATTTTCCCTTGCGCATCTCGTCCACCACCTCTATTTCGCCCAAAAACCTTTTCCCATCACCATGGACAGCAGCATCCCAAGCCTTGACATCCCAGCCTCCACTAGTGAGCTTTGTCGCGAGCTTGGTCTCGAAAACATCCTTGATCCCGTCACCCCGATCCATGAGCAAGCCATGTTCGTCAAAGAAGCACCTCTCGCCCTCACACCACCTCCACCAGCAGCAAAAGACCCCTTCAAGACCCCTCCTACTAGTGCACCTCCACGTTACGGCAAAGGAAAAACCATTCCCAAGAAGCCAAGTCACGATGAGGCCGAAGGCTCTCTCCGTCCAGGGGAGAGGTATGTCGGCACCCTCGCTACAAAGAGCGGGAATGTAGTGCACCACCAATATGAAGGGCGCAACATGACTAGCCCCGCCAAGAAGGCGGGTACTCGGTTCAAGATCACTTGCATTCGTGGTGGTGGAAAGCAAATCCACCCACCACTCACCTCGGCGGAGAAGAGAGGCGCCCTCGAGTCCACCGGCACCACTCCTCCTAAAAGAGTGAGGAGGCGCCTCTCCCCCTCTCCCATCAAGAGGGCAGGAGGGATGTATGAAAGTGAGGAGGAAAGGACCCCGAAAAAGACTCCTTATCAACGTCTCCTCGCTAAGCACAACGATCTCCGCTACGCTCACGAACGCTTAAGCGACAAAGTAGCGGAGATGAAAGACGAGCTTGCTGAAATGCGGGACAACCATGATGATCATCGCCGCAGCACCAACTCGAAGATCAAGCGTCTTTACAAGGACGCGGGGAAGGAGGAAAAATTCTACAATTAAAACCTCCTCGCGATTATCATTTCCCTCGGCGCATTTTAGTTTAATTCCATTTGCTTTCATCATTTTAATTTCCTCAAATTTGTAATGCGCCGTCATATTTACTGAATTCAATCAAATTAGTGCTCCCCGGGCTTCCATACCGGTAGAGCAATTTGTGTTTCCAAATATTCTTGTCTATTTTGAAGGAAACAGGCAAAAAGGCAAGTGTGGGGGGGGGGGGGGGGGGGGAACATCGCGAAAACAGAAACAAACACGCGCAAATCACTCAGAACCATTACGGGAAGGACAACACCAACAAAATGAGCGAAAATTGGGCACCAGTGGAGGCCACACCAGGTCGGCCGACCCCCCTGGACCAGGTCGGCCGACCCCTGGTGGGTCCCACTGGCCCTCAACTTCCTCGTGACACTCAAGTTTGTTTCCCACACTCCCTTTTCGCCTACCTTATTTGTCAAGTTTATTCTGAGACGCAAAAATAAAACTTGACCAATTAAAACTTGGGAAGATTTTTTTTTAGCACATCTTTATAAACCCAATACTCTCCCTTTTGCTCTCAAACATAATCTTGCACACTTGTTATTACTCGCTTCATCACCACCTGCTTGTGAACAAACTATCCATAGGACCCATGTCTTTCTAGATAATTGGCGAGTGTGATATGGTTCGGTGAAATGATATTATGCTTAATCTACGAAGTCCTTGGGAGTTTTATTTCAACAAGTCAAAATACCATGGCTCGCTACTCCTCTCTTGATACATAAATTCCTACCAAGGCCATATGCTGATCACAACTATCAAACTTACACACATATGCTACTTGTTCTGCAATGAACTTTTCTAAAATTTTGTGACCCTAGTGAGAAACTTGTCATGCTCCCTTGATCAAGATCACGTACACGATCCATCAAAAAATGCTAAACTCCTACACCGGGAAGTTAGCACATCCACCCATCCAAATAAAGACACTCCTCACATTTATCCCATTTTACCTCTCTCTCAAACAAGCAAAAGAGGGACATGGCTATGCAAAAGAAAAAGAAGGCTCACAAAAAGATGAGCAAAACAAAGAAAAAGAAAAATGCTCACACATAGAGCATGAAAAGAGAAGAAAAGAAAGAAAAATGATAGCCATGTCTCGAAAATACAAAACAAAGAGAGGTAAAATCCAATAAAGGAGTCGTCACATACAAACGTCTACACATCCATCCACACATGCACTTCTTGATCAAGGTTGTATGACTTGAATTCTCCGTGGATCCTTTCTTTTGGTTCAGCAATATTTGTGATACAAGTATGCCTCTTCTATCCCTACCTTGAGCTCCACATACAAGCCTTAGAAGTAGGACAAAAGAGGCAACACGATGCCTTGGTGAGAAAAATACACTTTTGAGCGATCCGAGAGAATCAATAGAGGAGCAAGAGCTATGTTGTTTTATCTTTCAAAACTCTTTCAAAAACCCAAGGTACTTAGTAGGAAAAAGCAAGGTGACTTGAGTCATGAACCGTTCCACTTTTCAATCATCCAAGAATACATGTTAGCCACCATCATGTTCACAGGTGAAAAGGTGTGGCTTGTAATAGCTTGTGTGCAGGTTTCACTCAGCTAAGGGAAGAGTTTCTCTCAGTTTCCACTCATAGCTTTACTCGAGGACGAGCAAAGAGCTAAGTGTGGGGGATCTTGTTGACGGTCCTTACGACCCATTTTCACCGTCAACTTTGTGCACCTTTTTGAACCTAACACCATCACCAAGGGTAGCCATAGGGCTTATTTCTAACAAATTCCACTGGTCTTGGTTAAATTATGAGTGCAGGTGCAATTCATATAAAAACAAGGGAAAACAAGCACCAAACGTGGACTTTTGCAATCGACAGATTTTCCCGGATTAAAGAACTTAGTCCAAAAGCCCAAAACCACAGAATCAGGCTTCAAGACCAACCAATGCACGTGGATTGGGCACATACACAGCCAGGGGAAGGAGCCAGAGAAGGCCCAGGACCAGTGGGGCCCAGGCCAGGTCGGCCGACCCCCTCTGGCCAGGTCGGCCGACCTGCCAGGGAGGCCCCCCTGGCCCACCTTTCTATGGCGGTTCAAAACCGACCTCTGGAGGTCGGTTCCCCCTGCATTAAATGTCACCGACCTCGGGAACCGCCTCAAAGTTGCCGACCTTCCAAGGCTATAAATAAAGGGGCACCCCCCTCTCTCAACACACACCACAAGACACAAGACTCTCCTCATTTCCAATCCACAGGCCGAGAGCCTCTTGTATTTTAGTAGAATAGGAGAGAGGGCAAGGAAGAGATAGGAGTTCTCCTCCCCTTTTTAGTGGAGGTTTAGTTCTTTATCTTTTACCTTGACGTGTAAACACTTTTAGTGATTATACGTGGTGATTATTTATCTAGTGAGCTTTATTACTTATCTAGGCGTAATTCTTGTTACACTTGTTTACGGGATCATCGCTCCGCAAGGAGTGCTCTAGTTCTCTGAATCGGTATCAGGCCGGGGCTAGAGTAGTGATCGATAGCATAGACGTGGTGTCTAGGCTGGAAGTCGCCTTTGTCTGCTGTGTGCTCCACGGTTTGTAGAGGTAGGTGGCAGGAAGTGACAGCCCTGTCCATCCAAAGGAACCCTCCACGTTCGGGTACATAGTAGAGCTTTAAGCCGGAGTGGCTTGGCAGACCAGGCCTAAGCCGGCGCTCGAAGTAAACGAGTAGAGCCTGAGTTCGTCTATCCTTAGGGATATCTAGATAGTAGTCACCCTCTCAATCCTAATCTGCTAGTTGTCTTGGTTGTCCTTGGGTAAAACTAACCTTGCTGCAGAATAACTCCGTTCCTTGGGGAAAACAAATACGATACCTTGGAATACTCCCGGGTGAAGTGCTACAACGGTATTCCGTGCGCTTGCGGATTTGTCTGTGACGTAAGAAATACCAACACCGACTCAGAGGACTCGCAGGACCTTATGGAGTGGGCCGCTGAGTTAGAGGCCGCACTCATGAGAGAGGAGTCCACCGAGGAGGACTGTTACGGAGTTGCCCCCACTGAGGAGTCAGTGGCGGAGAACTTCGTGGACCTTCCTGGAGACGACGACGAGGTTATGGGCGAGGAGCAGCCAGTGCCGTTCGTCGCCCCAGCAGAGCAGGAGCAGCCAGTGCAGTTCGTCGCCCCAGCAGAGCAGGAGCTGCCAGGACTTCTGACACTGACGCCCTACGACGAGGAGTACTACCGCCTGCTTAGCACCGACGAGCTGACTGCAGACCCGTTCGACCTCTACGCCGAGTGGCTTCAGGACCGTGGCTTCGACGTCTGAGCAGCAGGAGTTGGCGTCGAGGAGCAGCTTTAGCTAGTAGTAGCGGCCGCTGTTGCCTTGAGTAGTGGAGTCTAGTAGTTGTCAGGTGTGGCAGTAGTGTGGTCCAGTAGTTGTAAGTTAGAGTCGCCATGTGGTTGAGTCTTGTGTCGAGTCCTAGATCGTCGAGTCCTTGTATATAAATAAAAGGACTTGGGTATGTATGATCGAACCTTGTTATTGTGAATAAGTTGCTGTGATGATGTAATGATGCTGGATCTTTCTGTTTGTGTGTGTGCAAGATTTCTGGAATTTCCTTTTCCATTAATCTTGTTTTGTTATGCCTCGTAGTTCGTAGACCTTTTGAGTGTCCTATCTCACCTTTCTGCTAAAACCCGTTAGACAGATGCCTCCCAAAAGATCTGTCAGACTCCAACAACGCCGTGAGCGTGAAGAACACAATCATGAGGATAACGCCCAGGGTCATGGAAGTGGGCGTGGTAGAGGCAGGAACACTGCCCCGCGTGGTAGAGGTGGAGGTAGAATTTGACGTAACAATAACCAAGACCGCCAAGAAGATGAAGAGAGTCAGAATCAGGAAGGACATGATAAAGTTGTAAACAATAATCAGAACAGAGGTGGAGGAAACCAAAACCGTGGTAGAGGTGGAAGAGGTGGTGGACGAGGTGGTGGACGAGGTGGTAGCATACCAGGACCGCCTGTCACCAATCTAGTGGAAGTAATGGACAATCAGACTCGTCTGATGGAAATAATCGCTCAAGGACTGCTAGATCGTGCTCCAGGTCCCCAGACCAAGATGTCAGAATTTATGAGGCTCAGGCCACCAACTTTTGAGAGTGCTGAGGAAGATCCTTTAGCAGCAGACGATTGGTTGAGAAGTATCACCAAAAAGCTAGATGTCATCAATGCCAATGATAGAGAAAGAGTTCTTCTAGCATCCCACCATCTCCTGGGAGCAGCAGGTGAATGGTGGGATAATTATCGTGAAGCTGCTGAGGATGCAGAAGCTATCACTTGGGATGAGTTCCAAGAGGAATTCAGAAGGTACCATATACCCGAGGGTATTATGGAAATGAAGGCCGATGAGTTCCGCTCTCTGAAGCAGGGAGCTATGACTATGAACCAATATATCCGGAAGTTCATGAAGTTGGCACGATATGCACCGGAGGATGTTAACACTGACAAGAAGAAGCAGGATCGCTTCAGGAAAGGACTTAACCCAAGTTTGAAGATGCAATTGATTACGCACATTTATCCAGACTTTAACACCCTCATGAACCATGCCATACTTCTGGAAGATGCTCGTTCTCACATCGAGAACGACAGGAAGCGCAAGTTCAATGCACAGAAATTCAAGCAACAAGAGAGGAATCAGAGGCCAAGAGGCAACTTTCCTCAGAAACCTAAATATCAGCCGACCATGCAGTATAGGACCTCAGCGTCCAACCAGCAAAATTCTGCACCTTTCTACCGCAATCAGAGCTCAGGCAGTCAGCAGAAGAGCAATTCTAGTGTTGCCCAGCCCAATAACAATGAAAAGAGGACTTGCTTTCACTGCCGCGAGCCAGGCCATATGATTGCTAGATGTCCTTATCTGAACCAGAATAATGCTTCATCTCAGCAAGCAAGCAACACCAGGAATGTAGCATCTGGAGTTGGACGTGGTGGACAGCAATCCTCGGGACAGCAGCGAAGGAGCAATCAAACCTTCGATCGAGGAAAAGTCAACCACATTAATGCAGATGAAGTTGAAGACACTCCAGACGTTGTTCTTGGTGAGTACCTCGTCAACTCAACTCTTGCAACAGTTCTGTTTGATTCTGGAGCTTCGCATTCGTTTGTTTCATCGAAGTTCGTTGCTACAAATGGTTTGCCGACTGTTATGTTGAAACAACCCCTAATAATCCGGACTCCCGGGGCCGAGACCAAAAGTTATTTGGGATGCCCACGGGTTAAGATCCTTTTAAGTGGGGTAGAGTTTCTAGCGAACTTAGTAGTCCTAGAATCTCAGGGGATAGATGTCATCCTCGGAATGGACTGGTTAAGTAAGCACCGAGGCAATATAGCCTGTGACACTCGGAAAGTTACCCTGGTGAACCAGGAAGGAATTAAAGTGGTATGTGAACCAAAAAGGTCAAAAGTTACACCAATGGTTGTTGACGGTCGTTACGGACCAATTTCGACCGTCAACTAGCTCAATAAACAAGAAGAATTGGACATTCTTTACACGCATTTTATTTAAGAATAATCTATTTCCACATGTACCTCTAGATTTTAGTGTGCAGGTGGAATAAGGGAGAAATCCAGGTGAAACCATGCCCCAAGACGACAAAACAACACTTTCACAAATACGACGTTCGCCGCGGGAATGCAACTCCAAGACAAAAGGCCAAATCTCATCAAAGTCCAACACAAACAAGGCCTAATGCACCTGGATCAGAGAAGAGCACCCAGAGGGGGAGCCACCTGCCAAAGCCCAGCCCAGGAGGGGCCAGGCACAGGTCGGCCGACCCCCCTTGGCCAGGTCGGCCGACCTGGCAGGGTGGCCCCCTGGGTCCCACTTTTTGTGGCGGTTTGTTACCGACCTCTGGAGGTCGGTTCCCCCTACATTAAATGCCACCGACCTCGGGAACCGCCTCAAAGTTGCCGACCTTCAAGGACTATATAAGGAGGGGTACCCCCCTCCTTCCAAGACACACAATACACAAGGATCATTCCCTCCTCCTCACACTAGAGCTAGAGGCAATTCTAGGTAGTGCTAGGCTGAGTAGTGGGTTGCCCTATTACTCCCAAAGTCTTGTGGAGAATTGGGTAGCGCTCTTGTATCCTTTCTCTCTCTTTGTAAGACTTGTCATTTAATCTATGGAATACAAGTATTCATATAGTTGTTATGAGCTTGCTAGTTCTATCATGATCTTGTATGATCGTTCGTTGTTCGTTCATGCTCGTTCATCATTCGTTCTTCGTTTGTTCATACTCGATCATCGATTATTCTTGAACTTGCTTAATCGTTCATCGTTCGTCGCTCGTTCTTGAGCGACGAACGCTTATGCATGACTTAGTGCTAGCTTTGATCCCTTTTATCTAGTTTGTGCTAGTTAGGCTAGTTGTTCTCATGTTTAGGCATCGGGCTCATTGTCCTGCAAAGGTGCTCTAGATTTATCACCCCGTCGATCCGAAGGGTTGGGGGTGCCTCGAGGGATCTAGAGTCGTGGTTAGTAACGCCGGCATGGTGCCGGGGTAGTCTATCCACCCTTGGGTATGTGTGTGTCCCACGGTTTGTAGAGGTAGGTGGCAGGAAGTGACAGCCCTGTCCATCCAAAGGAACCCTCCACGTTCGGGCACGGCATAGGAGTACGTAAATAGGCCGGAGTCGCGAGGCAGACCTTGCGTATGCCAGATCTCCCGATGTTGCCTAGGCATTAGACGCTTGCTTGTGCTTGCATGACGCTAGATGATAGGTAGAGGTTGTGCACGCTATATGAATGTTGTACCTTTGGAGTAGTAGCTCGCTAGTCTAACTTAGCATTGCTTAGGATCGTCTCTCGCCTTTTATTAGAGAGAGTGGAATGCCTTCGTGTGTGCCACACTATCCTTATTATTATTAAACCTTACCCCTGCATTGGAATGTGGTTATATCATCTATCATTTGTAACACCATGAACATAAGTACTCTTGTCAACCATGTCTTCCTTTGGGAAAATATAAATACGATACCCTGGAATACTCTCGGGTGAAATGCTACAACGGGTTATCCGTCCGCTTGCGGATATTCTATTTAACATGACAAACCTTATAATTCATATCTAGTACTTGTTACTAGTTGTGGATTATTTGGTTAAATAGTGCAAGTGAACAATTCCATAACCCCCGGCGTCTCCCCGCGGTCGCGTGTTTCCCGCGTGACCGTAAGAGACGCCAACAAGCATTTCTGGCGCAGTTGCCGGGGAAGACATTGGTTAACAAAAATACAATGATTGTTCATGATTACACTTGATGTGGTTTAACCATTGCCCATGCAGGCTAACCTTGATCTGTTTTCTCTTTGACGTGAAAACAGGATAGTGTATGCGTGGATTCGACTTGCCGAAAAACTTCGTTGATAATCCCGAGTCACTTGTGAGGAAGACTCGACACCGCGTCGTCGTCTCCCCTCAAGTACTCTCGACAAGCGAACCCGCATCTTCCGCACCATCTACGTCAAACGTCATGGCTGAAAAGACCCTTCGTGAATACTCCGCGCCCACCGTCGCCAATGTGCCCATTGGACCCAACATCGACGTTGGTGACGCCGGACTTAACATAAGATCCAGCCTCATCACTATGGTGCAAGCCATACCCTTTTGTGGGAAGGCTTCCGAGGACGCCAACTCTCATCTCCAACAATTCCTAGAAATATGCAACACGTCAGGCACGGGAGAAGGCAATCAAGGTGCTATCAAGCTCCGTTTGTTTCCGCTCTCCCTCCTTGGGAAAGCGAAACAATGGTTCTATGCAAACCGCGCCAATATTGACACTTGGGATAAATGTTCTACGGCGTTCCTCGCTAAGTTCTTCCCAATAGGCAAAACCAATGCTCTTCGTGGAAGAATTGCAAGCTTCCAGCAAGCGACAAATGAATCCATACCCGAGGCATGGGAAAGGCTCCAAGAATACACATCTGTCTGCCCACACCATGGGATGGAAGAATGGCTCATTCTTCAACACTTTTACAACGGGTTAACACCAACAGCCCGTGGACATATGGATGCCGCTGCTGGAGGAGCCTTCTTCTCCAAAACCGTTACTCAAGCAAAAGATCTTATAGAGAAGATGGTCTCCAATCAAGGGTGGAGCGATGATCGGCTCCAAACACGCTCAAAAGGCATCCACCCTGTCAAGGAAGTGGACATGTTGTCCGCCAAACTTGACCTTCTCATGAAGCGTTTGGATGAACACAATTCAAGTGGTAGTGTTCGTGCATTGGACTCACACATGACGTGTGAGGAATGCGGGGATACGGGCCATATGGGAAAGAATTGCCCCCACACCCAAGAAGATGCGTTCTACATGAACAACAACAACGGGTATCGCCCAAACGGAGGTCAAGGATATAATCAAAATCAAAATAGAGGTAACAATTTTTTTGGTTTTTACAATAATCAGCCCTCTTTGAAAGATTTGGTTCTTGGCCAAGCTAAAATTAATGAATCAATCAACAAAAAGCTTGCTGCCAACGATAAAGTTTTAGAAAATATAAATTCACAGCTAGAAGGTTTTTATTCCGCTTTCAAAAATCAGCTAAGTTTTAACAAAATGATAGAAACCCAACTTGCTCAGCTTGCTGCTCTCGTTCCTTCTGCTAATTCCGGGCAGATTCCTGGGCAACCAGAATCTCCCATTGAAAAAGTTAACGTTATCACTACGAGAGGGGAAATGTTCTCTCGTAAGACTAACCATGCAGGGGAGAACAGGCAAATAAAAGAAGAACCTTCTACAATAAAAGCTGATCCAGGCTTTCCAGTAATCCCTTGTGCAATCAAGAGATTCCACTTCAACTACGCACTGTGTGACCTTGGGGCCAGCGTGAGCATTATGCCCAAGGCAATCTTCGAGCAATTAAAGTACAGGTTCCTCACACCAACAGCGATGCGGCTACAATTGGCCGACTCATCCTTCCGCTTTCCAATGGGGATTGCGGAAGATGTGCCGGTATTCATAAGAGGCCACACCGTCCCGGTGAACTTTGTGGTGCTTGACATGGATATTGACAAGGAAACGCCCCTCATCTTGGGACGTCCCTTCCTTAGCACCACAAAAGCCCAAATTGATGTTGGAGTTGGAGAAATCCGCCTCTACATCAAAGGGAAGGAGGAAAAGTTCGAGTTTCAACCTCGGAAAGAACAATGCTCGATGATCAAGATCAAGTATGGGCCAAACCCCTCAAACATCAAAGAAGTTGAAGTGACCCCGAGAAAGACGGATAGTCTCATTGCTCTTTGGAAGCAAATTGACAAACGTGAGAACCCGTCATGGTACCAACCCAAGAAGCCCGCAACAACAAGGCCAGGGTTATGGGTCAAGAAATCGACCCCTCAAATTGAGAAGCCACAAACACAACCCAAGATCAAACAAACGTGGCAAGTAAAGAAGGTGCAGCCATCTTCATCCTCTTCTCCAAGGACGGGGCCGGCACCTCAAGAATGAAACGCATGGAGAAGTCCTTGCTCGCCAGATTTAAAACGGCGAAGCCCTGGACCGACAGGATAATCGGCATTATCATTTCCTTTGATTCCTTTTTGAATTTCTTTTCATTTTAAAAATCACCATTTGCATTTTTCCGAACCACTTTGCATTCTTGTTTTTCCTCAAAGGATTTACTTGAATTTTTCCGCCAGCATATTCGCTTTCGTCTCGCCGTGCATACAAAAATCAATTTTCCAAAAATACTTGGTTTTTCAAAACTTTTTCACCCTTTTGTACAAAGTTTTGGGATTACCTCTGTACCACTACAATAAATTTTCCACATGTTGGGATTTTTCCGACACTTTTTCTCTTCTAGTTTCAATTTTTCCGAAAACCATTTGAATTTCGAGGCATGATTTTATTTGGAAATCCTTCTGAGCAATATTTCCGAGGATTTACTGGACATAGCAGCCAAGGTCATGAATCATATGACCGTTGGAGGCCATGGGCCAAGAGGGGGAGCAAGTGGGCCCCACAGGGGGTCGGCCGACCCCATCAGGACAGGTCAGCCGACCTGGGGTAGCCGTTGCTGCCCCCCTGTTTTTTCACAACGATCACCTGCCCCCTCCAATGATCAAAAACGTCTACATTTCGTGCTATAAATTGGGGTGGCCGGGCAGAAGTGTTCTCCCCCTCACACACACTCATTTTCATTCCTCATTCACTTCACTCTCTTGCTCACAAGGTTCTCCTTTGCTCTCACTTTGTGTTTGCCTCAAAGTTCTGCAGAAAAACTCCTCTCCCACTGTTCTTTCAGTTTGTGTTTTGATTTGTTTTTGTTTGTTTTTCTCGAGTTGCGATTTTCTTGCTCACAAGAACAACCGACGGTTTCACCGATTCAATTTTCCCTAACATAACCCGTTCGGAGTTTTTGTTCTTGTGTTCTTGCTCTCCTCGCTGCAGCCATGTCGGGAGCGAAGCGGCTGTACGGATCGTTGAAGAAGTCCCTAAGCTCAAGCTCAAGTCCAAGCTCTTCACGCCGAAGCACGCGCGCGCGCCCCGTGGTCGAACCACCGCCAAGTCCACCACATGCAGCCGAAGAAGAGAGCAACAACAAGCATCATCTCCTCGCCGACACCGACCTCGACTTGGTGGGCGAGCACGAGACGAAAGCCTACGCACTTCTTGAAAACCGTATCTTTGCTCCTACGCGAGCATTTGACACGGAGCTGCTGCAACAAACAGGTATGGATGCTGAATTTTCTCGAGTATTCAAAGCTATAGGGTGGAAAGATTTTGCTAGTGTAGATGAGCCGGGTTCCCGCTTGCTTACACTTCAGTTTTTATGCACCCTACGAGTAGTAGATGAAGGTATTACTTTTCGGTTTTTCCGGGAAGAATACCGTTTGAAATGGAAGGACCTTAGCATGATACTCGGCTTTAATACTCGCTGCATTGTTGATATTGATAGTGCCCTTCCTGATTTTTCAAAGCTTGCATTTTGGGAAAGGATTACGGGTTTTTCAACTTGTGTGCAGCCTAGAACTAATCACATCCATCACCCTACTTTGCGCTTTTTGCACATGTGGATTGGCATCACTCTTTTTCCTAGGAGTGATATTAGAGTTGTGCGCGAGGATGAAATGAAAATTCTTTATGCTATGGTTGAGAAAATTAAGATTTCTCCTGTGCAATTCATGATTCACCAATGGCTAGATAATTTTGGGATGATGGGACCTATCGAATGCACTTCGTTGATTACACGTATCGCTGCAGGAGTAGGTGCTTTGCATGATGCTAATGTTGAATATATTGATACTCCTCGCATGCTCATAAACAAAGATTATCTTATTCGCGGTCATACACTTAAGCGTGGTCCAAATGATTCCCTCATATTTTATTTTGTCGGGTATACAAACGAGTTTCGGTTACCTAACCCGAATCTTCGCTTGTCTACTTGCAAAAGTCTAACCATTAAGCTCCAAGAAATGGAGAGTGCACGCAGGAGTATTTCTTCTCGCAGGAGAACGCGAAGAACGGATCAGCCATCGAGCTCCGAAGCACCCACACCGCAGCCCATGCCTCATAGTGCGCCGGGGCAAGGTCACGCCGGACTCTTTCCCGATGCGTACCCAGTCCCGCCACCATATATGGCCGGCGGCTCGACGCGGCAAGGCTCGGTACATGGCCCAAGGATGTTCACTCCGCAGCAGCAATGGGAGGAACATTCCTCCGACTCCGGTGCGACACCCATGGCCGGGAGACGTCATTCATTTTCTGCTCAAGGTTACTACTTTGAGCAAGAGATGAACAACCTCTCCGAGCAAATGGGAAGGCTCGAGACCACGGCGGAAGACACTCAATACGCGCTGAATCAACACATCCTACAAACCCATCAGTGGCAAGAACGCACCGACACCCAACTCACCAACCTCACCAACATGACGGAACGGGGACAAGCCGATCTTTCGGCTTATTTTCGCCACATGGGGTTCGATCCACGAAACCCATGAGCAAGAACAAGCTTGGGGGGGAGACACCATGTCCCCCGCTAAGGTATCATGTATCGCAACTTGTATCATTTTCCTTTCATTTTTGCTTGTTCCTGCTTCTCATATGAAAAACAAAATAAAAATAATAAAACTAAAAAGAACAAAAATAATTTGTGTAGTTTCTTTTTATATGCTGTAAAAGTGTTCTTTTCCTTCTATGATGAGATGATGAATAGTTGCTCTGCCGTATTTCTCTCTTGTGCCTAGTTTATAACTTAGTACTCTCCAAGTTTTGAGTTTGTTGGCTGAAAAATACTTGCTTAGAACCTGAAACTTGTGGGTAGCATACACTTGCACTGAACCTAAGTTGTTGTGAGAGATGATATGGTAAAAAGAGCTGATGCAATCTTGTTCCAAGTTACGCTTGAAAACTCCGGAGATTTTGTTTTCAAAAATCATAAAAATTATAAGTTCCTCAGTGATGATAAATTCCTACCAAAGCCATTTGTAGTACTTAATGAAAAACCTTACATACGCTGCTTGTCATTTCATTGAGCTTTATCAAAATTGTGTGACCCTAGTGAGATGCTCTCCATACTCTCATGATCAAGATCACGTACACATTCCACCTCATATGCTAAACTTCTACACCGGAAGCTAGCAACATGTCATACCATCCACCAAAATAAAGACACTCCTCGCAATTTATCACCTCTCTTGAAATATCAAAATTAGGCATGGCTATGCAAAAGAAAGAAAGAAAATAAAGCTCACAGAAGATGAGCATGAAAAGAAAAAGAAAATTTATCTGCTCTCATCTTGAGCATGGAAAAAGAAAGAAGAAAAGATAGCCATGCCCCAAAATATAAAATAAAGAGAGGTGAACAAAAAGAGGAGTAGTCACATACACCACCACCATCCACTCACACACTTGCACATCTTGATCTTTGATTGTATGGCTTGCTATCTCCGTGGATCCACTCTTTTGGTTTTGCAAAATATGAATGCAAGTATGCCTCTCTTCATATCCTACCTTGAGCTCCACAAAAGCCTATTAGATGTAGGATGAGGCAACACACATGCCTTGGTGAGGAATGAAAACACCACTTAAGCGATTCGAGAGTATCACTTGAGGAACTTGGTTTTATTTTTGAAAATCTTTTTGAAAACCTCCGGAGAATAAAAGCAAGACAAGGAATGAGAAAACAAATGCTCGTACACCGTTCTCTCTCTCAACCGCCCAAGGTGAAGTATAAAGCAAAAGCCCCATAAGGACTAAGGGAAAAAGGTGAGTTACCTTGGCCAACTTATTCAACTCAAGGATGAGTATCTTTGTTACACTCTTCGTACCTTTGAGAAGTAGGCATTGTAGCAACTCCTGATCAACAACCTAAAGTCCTACTTCTTGCTCGGGACGAGCAAGGGGTAAGCTTGGGGGAGTTGTTGACGGACGTTACGGACCAATTTTGACCGTCAACTAGCTCAATAAACAAGAAGGATTGGACATTCTTTACACGCATTTTATTTAAGAATAATCTATTTTCACATGTACCTCTAGATTTTAGTGTGCAGGTGGAATAAGGGAGAAATCCAGGTGAAACCATGCCCCAAGGCGACAAAACAACACTTTCACAAATACGACGTTCGCCGCGGGAATGCAACTCCAAGACAAAAGGCCAAATCTCGTCAAAGTCCAACACAAACAAGGCCTAATGCACCTGGATCAGAGAAGAGCACCCAGAGGGGGAGCCACCTGCCAAAGCCCAGCCCAGGAGGGGCCAGGCACAGGTCGGCCGACCCCCCTTGGCCAGGTCGACCGACCTGGCAGGGTGGCCCCCTGGGTCCCACTTTTTGTGGCGGTTTGTTACCGACCTCTGGAGGTCGGTTCCCCCTACATTAAATGCCACCGACCTCGGGAACCGCCTCAAAGTTGCCGACCTTCAAGGACTATATAAGGAGGGGTACCCCCCCTCCTTCCAAGACACACAATACACAAGGATCATTCCCTCCTCCTCACACTAGAGCTAGAGGCAATTCTAGGTAGTGCTAGGCTGAGTAGTGGGTTGCCCTATTACTCCCAAAGTCTTGTGGAGAATTGGGTAGCGCTCTTGTATCCTTTCTCTCTCTTTGTAAGACTTGTCATTTAATCTATGGAATACAAGTATTCATATAGTTGTTATGAGCTTGCTAGTTCTATCATGATCTTGTATGATCGTTCGTTGTTCGTTCATGCTCGTTCATCATTCGTTCTTCGTTCGTTCATACTCGATCATCGATTATTCTTGAACTTGCTTAATCGTTCATCGTTCGTCGCTCGTTCTTGAGCGACGAACGCTTATGCATGACTTAGAGCCAGCTTTGATCCCTTTTATCTAGTTTGTGCTAGTTAGGCTAGTTGTTCTCATGTTTAGGCATCAGGCTCATTGTCCTGCAAAGGTGCTCTAGATTTATCACCCCGTCGATCCGAAGGATTGGGGGTGCCTCGAGGGATCTAGAGTCGTGGTTAGTAACGCCGGCATGGTGCCGGGGGAGTCTATCCACCCTTGGGTATGTGCGTGTCCCACGGTTTGTAGAGGTAGGTGGCAGGAAGTGACAGCCCTGTCCATCCAAAGGACCCTCCACGTTCGGGCACGGCATAGGAGTACGTAAATAGGCCGGAGTAGCGAGGCAGACCTTGCGTATGCCGGATCTCCCGATGTTGCCTAGGCATTAGACGCTTGCTTGTGCTTGCATGACGCTAGATGATAGGTAGAGGTTGTGCACGCTATATGAATGTTGTACCTTTGGAGTAGTAGCTCGCTAGTCTAACTTAGTATTGCTTAGGATTGTCTCTCGCCTTTTATTAGAGAGAGTGGAATGCCTTCGTGTGTGTCACACTATCCTTATTATTATTAAACCTTACCCCTGCATTGGAATGTGGTTATATCATCTATCATTTGTAACACCATGAACATAAGTACTCTTGTCAACCATGTCTTCCTTTGGGAAAATATAAATACGATACCCTGGAATACTCTCGGGTGAAATGCTACAACGGGTTATCCGTCCGCTTGCGGATATTCTATTTAACATGACAAACCTTATAATTCATATCTAGTACTTGTTACTAGTTGTGGATTATTTGGTTAAATAGTGCAAGTGAACAATTCCATAACCCCCGGCGTCTCCCCGCGGTCGCGTGTTTCCCGCGTGATCGTAAGAAACACCAACAATGGTTCACCATATGGAAGCAATGTCATTGGAAGAAGTGCCAGTAGTTTGTGAATACCCAGATGCATTTCCAGATGAGCTACCAGGCATGCCGCCTGACAGAGATATAGAGTTCATCATCGACCTTATCCCTGGAACCTCTCCAATAGCAAAGAGACCGTATCGAATGGCAGCTAATGAGCTAGCAGAGCTGAAGGTATAGATTGCAGAGTTGCAGAAGAAAGGCTTTATTAGGCCAAGTTCGTCACCATGGGGATCACCAGTTCTCTTTGTCAAAAAGAAAGACGGTAGTTTAAGGTTGTGCATAGACTACCGATCTCTTAATGAAGTCACCATTAAGAATAAGTATCCATTGCCCAGGATCGATGACTTATTTGATCAATTGAAAGGAGCTAAGTATTTCTCCAAAATTGATTTAAGATCTGGGTACTATCAGCTAAAGATTAGAGAAGGAGACAATCTTAAGACAGCCTTTGTTACCAGATATGGACAATATGAGTTCACCGTGATGCCATTTGGACTTACAAATGCACCTGCATACTTCATGAACCTGATGAACAAAGTATTTATGGAGGAGTTAGATCGGTTTGTCGTAGTCTTTATTGACGACATTCTCGTCTACTCCAAGAGTGCCGAAGAGCACGAGCAACATTTGAGGATTGTATTAGAAAAATTGAGAGCCCATGAGCTGTATGCCAAATTCAGCAAATGTGAATTTTGGCTGAACAAAGTGGCTTTTCTTGGTCACATCCTGAAAGAGTAAGGAGTATCTATGGACCCAGCCAAAGTTGAGGCAGTCCTCAATTGGAAGCAACCAACCACAGTGACAGAAGTCAGAAGTTTTCTCGGTCTAGCTGGTTACTATCGAAGATTCATCGAAGGATTTTCTAAGATAGCAAGGCCGATGACAGCGTTAACGCAAAAAGGAAAAGAATTCAAATGGACAGAAGCTTGTGAAAGGAGTTTTCAGGAATTAAAGAAAAGGTTGACCACAGCCCCAGTGTTGACCTTGCCAGACATACATCGGGATTTCGTCGTATATTGCGATGCGTCTCGACAAGGATTGGGATGTGTCCTCATGCAAGATGACAGAGTAGTGGCTTATGCATCGAGACAATTGAAGACGCATGAGCAAAACTACCCAACTCATGATCTAGAACTGGCAGCAGTGGTACATGCACTCAAGATTTGGAGACACTACTTAATAGGAAATAAGTGTGAAATCTACACGGATCATAAGAGTTTGAAGTATATCTTCACTCAACCTGATTTGAACCTCAGGCAAAGTAGATGGTTGGAATTAATCAAGGATTATAACTTGGAAATTCACTACCATCCTGGAAAGGCAAATGTAGTGGCAGATGCGCTAAGTCGCAAGACTCGTCACAATCGTATCAAGATGCATAAACGGAGACCCGAGCTTGTGGCAGAGTTTGAACACTTGAATCTTCACATTTCCGAACAAGGACAATTGAACAACCTATGTGTGGAGCCTAACCTAGAAAGTCAGATTCGAGCAGCCCAGGAAATAGATGATGAGATACAAGAATTAAAGAAGAAAACGGGATTAGATAAGGCCCCAGGATTCCGAGTGGATAATCAGGGAACCCTATGGTACAAGGATCGGATATGCGTGCCAAAAACTAGTGAGTATCAAAAACTCATCATGGATGAAGCTCATAACTCTGCATACTCCATCCATCCAGGATCCACCAATATGTATTTGGATTTGAAACATAAATACTGGTGGTCAGGAATGAAGAGAGATATAGCAGAGTTTGTTGCTCGATGCGACGTCTGCTGTAGAGTCAAGGCAGAGCATCAGAGGCCTGCAGGATTATTGCAACCCCTACATGTCCCAGTATGGAAATGGGATGAAATCAGTATGGATTTCATCGTGGGTTTACCCCGTACTCAAAAAGGGAATGATTCGATATGGGTCATAGTGGACCGCCTGACTAAGGTCGCACACTTCATCCCTATAAAAACGGTCTACACAGGAGACAAATATGCTCAACTGTACGTGGATCATATACTCAAGCTGCATGGAGTTCCGAGCAGAATAGTCTCAGATCGTGGAACTCAATTCACTTCGACATTCTGGAAGAGCCTACACAAGCTGTTAAAAACTAAGTTGGATTACAGTTCTGCATATCACCCTCAGACAGATGGACAGACCGAAAGAGTTAACCAAATCCTCGAGGATATGCTTAGAGCTTGTGTACTGGCTTATGGAAAGGATTGGGAGAAAAGTCTATCTTTCGCAGAATTCTTCTATAATAATAGTTACCAGGTCAGCATACAAATGTCACCATTCGAAGCTTTGTATGGCAGAAAGTGCAGAACCCCTCTGATGTGGCCGGAAGTCGGAGAACGATCTTTCTTCGGCCCAGCCATTATCAGAGACGCAGAAGAGAAGATAGCTCTGGTAAGAGAAAATCTAAAGGCAGCCCAGAGCAGACAGAAAAGCTACGCCGATACCCGACGTAGAGATTTAAGCTTCGAGGCAGGAGATTATGTGTACCTCAAGGTATCCCCGATACGAGGTACTCGGAGATTCCGAATCAAAGGAAAGTTGGCACCAAGGTACATTGGACCTTTCAAGGTACTCGAAAGAATTGGAGCTGTGGCTTATCGCCTTGAGTTACCCGAGGAAATGTCGGACATCCACAATGTTTTCCATGTCTCGCAATTAAAGAAGTGTCTGAGAGTTCCAGAGGAAGTAGTACCTCTAGAAGTAATGGATCTCCAACCAAACCTTCGATATCAGGAAAGGCCTATAAAAATTTTGGATATTGCAACTCGGCTAACAAGAAGGAATGCAATATGGTTTTGCCGAGTGCAATGGAGTAATCACACAGAGGCAGAGGCCACGTGGGAATGAGAAGATGACCTAAAGAAAGAGTTCCCCTATCTGTTCGAAAGCGAGTCGGAATCTTGAGGACGAGATTCTGCTTAAGTGGGGTAGGTCTGTAGCACCCTCAATTTCGTGACCATTTAGAAACCCTTAAAAATTTGACCCTTTTAAAAAAATTTCAACTAAAAGCAATTTGTTAGATTAAGTTTGGAGCCAAAAATAAAATTTTTGAATTTTAATCCACGCACAAAGCTCACCATATGCATTTTTGGAGTTTATTGTCTTTATTTTAAGTGTTTGTTTGGTTTTTGCTTTTGTCCGAATTTGAATTGCCTTCAAATTCAAATTCTAGAAATGTTTGAATCTAAACCAGCTCCAAAAACCGTGATGGGCCAAAATCCCCAGCCGGCCCAGTATTCTTTTTCTTTATCTCTTCTTCTCTCCTTCACCCGCCAGCCCGCTCCCGGCCCATCACCTTCCGGCCCAGCTCTTCCCCGGCCCATCTTCCCCGTGTCGCTGACCGGCGGGCCCCGCCGCGTCGTCTTCCTCCTGGAGACGCCGGCGTGGAATCCGTCGCCGCCCATACCGGCCTGTCGGAGTTCGTCGTCGCGTCATCTCCGCGCCGCAGAGACTGTCCTCGCCGCTCACGTGAGCCACACCGCCCTTTTCCCCACCCGTCTCGTCGCACAGCGCCGCCGTCTCGTCCATTCCGTCGCGAGCACTGGAGCCATCCCCGCGCCGCGTCACCGAGCCAGCGCCCCACTCCCCAGTCGCATCGACGTCCAGTCCGGCGAGAAATATCTCGCCGGAGCTGGAGATTTTTCCCCGCGCGCACCGCCTTTGCGCGGCTATAAAGCACGCTCCCGAGCTCTTCTTTCTCTTCCTCCGTCACTCCGCCACCGCTCGCTTCCCGTGCGCACGCCCGAGCTCACTCTCCCTCATTTCCCCCAACTCCGGTCAAGCTCCAATGAGCTTCCCCGCGCCGCTCCGCCTTTCCCCGCTTCCCCCAAGCTCAAGGTGAGCTCCACCATCCCTCTCTCCCTCCCTGGCACCCTCTCTTCTCCCTCCTCGTGCGCCCGTGACCAGCCCGCATCGAGCGCGGCCGCTCCGCCGCCCCCTTCTCCCTCTCCGGCCGCCGCAGAGCCCTCCCCGGCCTCGTCGAGGCCGCACACCGCCCGCGCATACCCACGCACACGTCCGCGCGCGCTCGATTCAACCCCTGCGCACGCGCAAGCCATCTTCCCCGCGCGCGCCCGAGCGCCGCCCGTCTCCGGCGAGCCCGCGCCGTCGCCCTAGCCCTCCCGCTCGTCAACACGTTAGCCTCCAAGCTTCGCCACGCCGAGCTGAATCTCCTTGACCGCTCCGCGTCGCTCTCCGGCCACCACAGCCCCCACCGGTGAGCGCTCCGGCGCCGCGCCGCCGTGCGCGCGCCCGCGCCGCCGCGCCTTGACGGCGTCGCGCGGTCGTCCGACGTGGCCCGCAGCGACCGGGTCATCACGCCACGTGGTGCGCCCGGTCCACGGTGGACCCCTCGCAACCCCAGCCGGTCCACAGCCCACGTGGACTCGGCCCACCGCACAGTACCGCACAGTACCCCGGCCCCTCTGAACCCGCATGTCAGCCTCTCACACGCAACCCAAATTGCTAGGTGCACCCGAGATTGTACACAGAAAACAATTTCGAGCACATTTCCAATAGCAGAAAAATCCCAATAAATTCCCAAAAATCATATATTCCTTTCTAACCATTTTGCAACCTTTGAGCACCTCTGGAAAATTAGGATGTTGATTATACTTAATTAAGTTAATCAAATCCTAATCAATTTCCTTTCTTTTTCATTCGAAAATTCATAACTATTTCATCTTAACTCCGAATCCAGAAATTCTTTCGCCTAAATTCTTCTAAAATCCCAATCTACCCATCTACACCAAGCCATCTCTATTTGCTGTTTATTCGGATTTTATTCTATTTAATGATTGTTATTTGTTTGAGCGGTAGATTTACTCGCCTTTTATTTACTTTTGGTCGTTAGATAACCAAACTTTCGAGGAAGAGCACGAGGACCCCGACTACGAGGAAGGACTAGAGGAAGAAGACTTTGAAGGCAAGTCCTAACCTCCTTGACCATATTGCGCCTATGTTTGCAAATAATCCTATTTAGAGCCTGTTTTCAAATAAACATGCATAATATTTATAAATGATTTAAATGCTTAGTATGTCCTAAGTAATTGTTGTTTGCCTCACCTTGATATTGTTTATACCCTAATCTCCTTGTTAACCCTAGGTCCCAACATCATTAATCTTTAATGATTTGTTGGATAAAATTGCTGCTTAGGACTTTGTTTCACTGTGTATATAATTAATCTTGCTACACATGTTTTTGTGTTAAAATGTGTGCGTGCTTGGTGGTGTGCGTAAATGTGAACTTAGGTGGGATTAGTGATGATATACAACCCATAGTGGGGTATATTTTGGCGGAATCAGGCGAGGTAGTCCTCAGTGGGGAGGCTATCTCTAGGACGCCTTCCTCGTGAGGAATGGCTATTGAAGATGCCTGGTTCGGTCGTATAAGGACCGGTTCATGTGCCGCCTTGCTTAGCACCCATTGTGCAACCACATGCCTTGTATGGGAAAGGTTTGGAACCACACCCTGCTATAGTGTCACCCGGTACCCACCAGGAGGCGGGAGTCGCAGCGGAAGCCAGGAGAAGACCTAACGAAATTGGCGTTAGCGTCTGGCGGATGGTGTTGGCCTGTGGCCCTTATTCCTATGGTGAATGAATGCCCCTGGTTGTGGATTTTCCGTGGTGGTGCCGTGGTGACACAAAGTAGGTACGGAACCATTAGTATGCCAGTCTAAACCATGACGATGGCAAAGGCTGGTATACCTTGTGGGTAAAGTGCACAACCTCTGCAGAGTGTTGAATCTATCCGGATAGCCGTGTTCCACGGCATTGGACAATTACGAAAGCAATGGCCACACAAATGATTAGACCTTTCTGCGTGAGTTTTCCTTGGCATGTGTGTTTTGGAATACACCAGTTTGGAGCCGTGTGCTGGTTGTCGGCCAGCGTTAAAACTTGGGAACTGGCGGGATGGATGCATCTCCCCCCAGGGCCAACCAACCCCACTAAATTCTAAATCTTACTTGACTTAGTTTGCAAAGCAGTTTTGCTTTTCAAACCAACCCTTGCACAAAAATTGGCTTTTCGGCCGATATGTTACACCCCAACCTTTATCCTTGATCTCTCCTTTGCATGCCATTAACCCTTGTATTAGGACTTGTTGAGTACCTTATGTACTCACTCTTGCTTCAACCATTCAGAGGAAGAACCAGAATATGACTTCCAAGGTGATGGCGATGAAGAGTAGGGTTTCCGTCCGCGCGCAAGTCTACCTGTAGTGTGGATCCCGCTTCAGTCTTCCGTTGCAGTAGATCTAGTGTGGTGTCACTGTCCTCAGTGACGCTCAAGTGTGGTGTTTGTGCCGTGTTGTAATAAGGCTTTTGGCCATTGTAAAAAGACCTTTTGTAATTAAAAGGCTTGTAATGAGACTTGGTAATATTATCAATGGTATGACTCTGAGATGCCATTCTGTAAAAGTGTCGTATCAGCTACTGATCCAGGGACTGATACGGTAAGCACTAGTGCTCCAGAAATGGGGTACGACAATGCACATATATAAGTTCACCAATTGGATGCAACTCACAGTGTTCCATTCAATGTTCATCAGATCATCGCCACTCTCTGAACCCAGAATGAAGTATTGGAGGAAAGCAAATCATCATAGTAAGTCTGATTTTTTAGTGTAAACTAAGTTGGAAAATAAGAGAAAATTTTCAGCTGTTTAATCTTAGAATCATGCACGCTCGTCTCTGGTGAAGTCAGACAGACCGAACTAAACAAAGTTTTACAACGTCTCTTGTTTCGTTGCAGATGTGTCTTGGCTGCACGCTTTGCTCTGCTCATGGGCTTGATACACAGGCCCAGTCTCCATGCCTTCGGACGGTTTCTGATGCTGCTTGGAATGTGGTTAGCTGTAACCCCAGTTGCCAAGCTACAGTTGTGTGTCCGGGATCACCTTCTTGTCGGGATCATCTTCGTCTCGCTCCTCCGCGATGCGCTGCTTAGCCTCAGTGCTGTTCAGTAGTCCCAGCGTGTCAGGGCTGACGCACGACCACTAATAACGGGCTCTTGTTTTGGTGTAATCCAGGCCAAATCAAACACGCAAGTGGCCCTTCAAGATTGATGGGATGCTGTTGAGAACAGTTTCTCAGCCGCGGCACCTGGATAATCCTCAGACTAACAAGCAGCGCGAGATTATGATGTATTACTTTTCTTATGAAATAGGAACCATTGTCATTTACGTCATAAAATAGAAACACCTATACAGTTTTAAAAAATAGATCTGTGCTTATTTACAACTAATTAAGCTGAGCACTCAGCTAGAGAATGCTCCTTCTCGTTTGGAGAATATATGTCGCGTTGATTAGGACAGCACACAAAAGACACACACACAGAGAAAAAGGGATAGTAGTATTCAAGGGAGCTAAGGTGGAAGTGAGCTGGTTCTCCATTTCTCTTCCTTCAACATCTCAGAGATACAGGGCCACTGAATATTTGGAAGGGTGAAGAAAGAAACAAATAATTGGGACACAGTGATGCCAATTAAAGAATGAAGAAATGCAAGCATGCCATTGAATGTATGCCCATTCAAACATTGTGACATGAAGAAATGGTGAATGAGAGAAGGGTGACAAGAATATGTATGTACTCAACTACTCAAGGGAGCTAACCGTTTCCCTTTACTGCAGGTAACATGCATGACTTTGGTCATGGGCACCATACAGTATTTTAATTCATGACTTTGGAGTGAACTCACATGATAATTGAGTGATAAATAGGTCGTTTTTGGATGACTTCCATCAACAGTTGCAGGCCTTCAAAACAATATAAACTCCCTTGCTTTGGATAATTTGGATGCCACAAACACATAGGGTTCCATGCATGAGATTGAGACCCTCATTTTAGACACTAGATAGAGGAACTATGAACCTGTTAATTAACACATGAATGAGGTATTGGAGGAAAGCAAAATATTGGCATAGGTACTATTTGAGTCTGAATACAGCAAAGAGAGACGAACCCTGGCTATTGTCTTGCTGAAGATGGCTTTTTTGTCTTGTACTAGCACAATGTCATCTTCTGACTGTGACCTGCAGGTTTTCCCTGCCCTGCATGTCAGTGCGCAAAAAACGGTGGCCTATTGAACTGTAACTCTGTAAATATCAGTAGCACTTGCAACAGTTCCTGTGTCGGTAATGTTGAGAAGCGTGTCTCGGCAAATTAAAGAGGCCGAGCCGCTCCTTTCCCCAGGGTTTATACGCTGAAATGAAGTAGTATGCATGGTTTGGGGTCTTTGGAACGTTTCTGAATTCTTACTAACATTTACTACGTTGCTGCTGATGTTCGTTTCCACGGATGGAGAATCTGCAAACAGCGTGAACGTTGGTCAGCCTCCAGTATCACTGCGGCCGTCACGGACAGCTAGTGCTGGCCCTTAGGATGTCGCCACTGACCTGAGCGGAGGCCAGTGGACAACCTTGAGTACGCGGTGGGCAGGGCAGGGCGATATGTCATCGGCGGCGCTGGCAGCGGACACGAACATGGAGCCAATTAAGAATGTGGTCGCGACGGAGGAGAACGCCGGGAAGGCGTCGGAGGAGAACGCCGAAAGAGATGACATTCGGGAAGGTCTCTGGTGATGTCTCAGGCGCAGGATACGTTAAACGCGAGTCTTCGACGACGGCGGCGAACCATAGGCCCAGGGGAGCACACCGGCGAGGCGGCATGGGCCGGCCATGGTGGTTGGGGGTGGTCGTTATTTTGAATAGCGACCACCCTTGGGGTCGGATTGGCCGTTGGATCCCACCTCTGCGGCGACTCGACCGAACGACGCGACGCAACAGCGCTGCCTGGGCCAAAAGGTAGACCAATTGCTTGAGCCCGTCTCTCGCTTCTGGCCCGTCGGAGAATTCGGTCCGCGTGCGGCGGCCGGTGCTCATGCAGAGGAAGAAGCATCACCGATAGAGCTCTGGCCGTGCGCGTCCGCGTCCAGCTTTTCTTGCCCCCTGCCACTGCTTCGTGAGCTCTTGCTGTCCATGCAGAAGTGGCTCATTCTGCTCTGTAATTAGGGCATGTTTGTTTGAGCTTCACCAGCTCCGGCTCCTCCTGACAAAATTAGTGTAGTGGCACTGTAGCGGGTAACTGTTCCGCACTGTAGCATGGAGCCGGCAAAGCTGCCCAAACCAAGCTTCACCAACTCCACCTCCTCCGTAGTTCATTTCTGCCCGGAAAGGAAGAAGCCGCTCCCTGCTACAGTGTTGAACAGTGCCGGTACAGTGTTTTGGTCAGAGGGAGCCGGAGCCGGTGAAGCTCAAACAAACAGGCCCTTAGTTAGCGAGTTGTACTGCTGCTCTTTGGCGCAGATGCTGCGACTGCTGCGATTGATAGAGAAAGAGAGCCCGGTATATCCTTTACCGTTTAGACATCAGAGACAATTACTTAAAGCTCAAAGCTACGAATGCGATCAGGTGTGTCACCACCTCTTTTGATTTTGCTTCCTGATTAGTAAGGTCATTTTCTCACGCATGCACATGTGGGCTACGCTACGCAGTAAAGGGAGGCACAGCAGGCAGCAGGAAGCACCGTCGCGCCGAAACGGAAAGGGAGCGAATAGCGTGCAATATGCTCGGTGCTCCGACGATCAAATGCTCGAAAAGTAAATAAGGGGGAAAATCTGAAGCGACTTAAGTCGACTTAATAATTTTCTGCACGAAAGAAGAACCTGATAATTTGGTGTCACCTTCGCAGTGGTACGTACATCCTTCTGGACGTTGCCTGCGGTTGGGACGTCAACATCGGTGGCTGCATGCTTGCGTCGGACGCGATCTGTGCCAACCAATTAGCCGAGACGTCGAGCTCTGCACGGCACGCGCTAAACGCAGATCCGTCTACTCAAGTCCGGCCCCTTATGCTTCCGTCACCATTCATTCGTCGTGGGAGCCAACTAGCTTGCGTACGTAGTACTGCAACATGGTCCAACGTACGTACAGTCCAGTGTGGCGCGCGGTGTCTGTCTAGGGTTTTATTTTATTTATTTTTTTATTTAGGGAAGACGCCCACAAGGGGCTATATATTCTCCATTAACCCAGAAGGTTCTAATACAAAAGATGTTTTTATTTGGTCGTTAAATCAACATGGTAGATTCACTGTTAGCTCTATGTATAGAGCATTAGCGGCTACCAGTGTTATACCACATAAACATGTTATTTGGAAACTCAAGATACCATTAAAGATTAAAATCTTTATGTGATATATGATCAAAAGCGTTAACCTAACCAAAGATAATTTAGCTAAAAGACGATGGAAAGGGAGTGTTAAATGTTGTTTTTGTAATCTTAATGAATCAATACAACATCTCTTTTTTGATTGTTCTTATGCAAAATTTAGTTGGAGAACTGTGCAGGTTTCTTTTAATATACCTCCACCTATAGATATACATAATTTATTCAATGAGTGGTTAAATGGGGTACAAAAGAAATTGAAACACAAAGCCTTGGTTGGGGTTAGTGCTTTATGTTGGGCGATATGGCTCAGCCGTAATGATGAGGTTTTTAACAGGCAAAAGTTTCCTCTTCTTTGCAGGTGCTATTCAGAGGAACATACCGGATAAGGTTTTGGGCCCCGTTGCAAAAGGAGAACGAAAAACCCCAAATAAAGTGGGGCTGCCGTGTTCTTAAAACCTCGATGATGGAAGTTTTTGCATCCAATGGCTGGTGTTTTAACAACAGACTTCCTTATTTTTAATTCTAGTCCAAAGGATTTCAATAAGTACTTTGTGTTTGTTTTATCCTTTTTTGTAAGGTCTGAGTTTATAATAATGGACGGCTACATGTATCGATCGATACAGAGGCTGGAATTATATGATTAATATATATTCCCTTTTCTAAAAAAAAAAAAAGAAGGTTTGGTACATATGCAGAAAGGCCCTTGCAGATATAATAAATAACATTCAGGCCCTTGAGCACCAAAAGGAGGACTTTAAACAAATAAAAGTTTACAATCAGATCCTCAAAGACAAACGTAGACGTCGGGGAGCAGATTGCAGCCGCCGCCAAAATCACCATGGAAGGCGGACACACTGAAGCTGCAGAAGCTGGAAAGTAGACGACGACACCTCCATCCTTCCAAGGCCACGGCGAAGGGACGAGCGCAAGGCTACTAGAACTTCGCTGCAAAGATGGAAAAAGGGTCACTGCAAACAGCCTGCTTGGCACGCCAGCGGCCTGCCCGACGGCCTCCACGAACGCTGTAGCAGGGGAATTAGAGGTCAATGCCGTAGATCTTGAGTAAGCAACACCGGGCTCGACTGAAGGGAGGAATCTCCGGCCACAGATGGGGATCAGCAGCAGGTAGATCAACCCAAGCCAGGAATCCCCAGTGCCTGTCCACTAGCTGATTCACAGAAGGGCATCCACACAAGCAGGCGACAAGGAAGCCACCACACCCACTCAACCAGACGGCAGCACAACAACAATGCTCAAGCAAAGGGGAACGAGCATCATCATCGAACCAGAGTACCGAATATGAGGAATTGGAAAAAGAAAAAGGGAAAAGGGGACGCCCGCCGGGGAGGAGTCCTACAGGGAAGACAAAAGTCATCACGCCTACGATCACAAGGGAAAACAAGGGAAGAAGAGCCTTACCGGGGCCGGAGAGGAACAAATCGCCGTGGACGAACAACGGCGAGCAAGGTGAACCGAAAAAGGCACTTCAACAAAGCAGAAGACTAGATTTACAACTACTACTGTACAGGGGAGGGACCCTCACCCTACACGACGCCGGCGGCGAGCCGGAGAAGGAGGGGAAGGGCCAAGATCAGCGGCGGAGAAGACGACTCAGAAAAGTACCGTTGGGGAGAGTTCGCGAGAGCGTAGCTTGGTAAGATCTATGTTTAGATGGTGTTTGTCTAGTTGGATGAAGACAACAACAACCTTCGAGACATTGGTCTCAAAAAAAAAAAAAAAAAAAACCATCGAGACATTCAAAAAACAACAACAACCATTGAGAGCTAGGGCACGTGCTCTACAACCAAAACAATTGGGGATCAAGAGGACCACTAACATGTTGGCCCACCAACTCTCACTCTCTTCTTGCTTCGTTTTTTTTGATAGGCTCTTCTTGCTTCTTGGAATGGAATGGAAACACACACTAGCTAGCACACGACGTACAAGACATGGGATTTGCGACACTGTACACCGGGGCCTTTTCTCTTCTAGTCACCACACTCTAAAACATCCGAACACGAAGAATTTACATGGCCACGCACTCACACACGCACAATCTTGCATGCCACGTTTTGGCCGCACGTACGACCCGGCCAAGCTGAACCGTGGCTCCTCAACTAATCACCTCCTGCATGCAAGCCTCAATCGCCTGCATGCAGATCACCACTAACCAACTGCCTGCGGAGAATTAGCTGAACCGCCCAACACCGCAAAGTTTGCCTACTAGCACCAGCCCCAGCATGCAGTCACTTACATGCAGCTCAAATTCGTAAACTTATGCATTCACTTGCTGACCTGCCCTAATAATACGCGCGCGCACACACGACCGACTCTCTCTCACACACACAGACACACACACACACACAAAAAAAAAAACATAAAACAAACATGGTAACTCCATTGCTGTATTGATCCCCGGCCCGTGCTCTTCACGCAGCCTCTCGCCAGCCTGCCATGGCCCATACCCAACGCCGCCCGTCGCCGGAGAAGACTTCCCCAGCCGCCGACGCTTGCTCCCGGCCCGCCCGCCCCCATCCTCGCCTCTGCGTCATGACGCCGCCCGTCCGCCGCCGCGCTGATCGTTCCCAACGCCGCCGCATCCCCACCGCCAGCATGGTCGTCGTGCCTCTCCGCGCCTGGGCTGCCGCTTGTCGGCACCGCCTCTCCCCCAGGGTCGCCGACGGCCTTCCCCCTCAACAGCGGCGACAGCTCCTCCACGGTGGATGAGCTCGAGGTGGTCGACGAAATGTCTCGAAGCACTATGGGTCCTTCTTAAAGCAATTATTACAGCAACAGTTTTACAGAACCTTTTGGAACACAAGATCTTTATAATTGGTTTTACAGCACTACTTTTAGAGCCCCTTGTCATGTTCATTGCTTGTACACGAATGCATTTACTTAAGCTGAATGATACATATTTATTCAAGCATTGGTGCATCGATCAACTCTTCAGTAGGTAACAAGATCATTCAGTCTCGATCGATCACTAATGAACGTGTTCACTATACTCATCATTTGTCACTCCATTGATATATCCATTGCTCACCTTAGCGGCCTTTGAATCTGATGTTTTGTCATTGCCTTCGCTTTCTGCTTTTGTTTTCTTCGCCTCCGCCTCTTCTTTCTCCTTCGCCTCCGCCTCCGCTTTTGCCTTGGCTTCCTCCGTCGTGCCTCTCCGCGCCTGGGCTGCCGCTTGTCGGCACCGCCTCTCCTCCATGGTCGCTGACGGCCTTCCCCCTCAACAACGGCGACAGCTCCTCCATGGTGGATCAGCTCGAGGTGATCGACGAAATGCCTCGAAGCACTATAGAGTCCTCCTTAAAGCAATTATACATCACCAGTTTTACAGAGTTTTTTGGAACACAAGATCTTTATAATTGGTTTTACAGCACTACTTTTCAGTAGGTAATAAGATCATTATTCAGTCTCAATAGATCACTAATGAACGCGTTCACTGTACTTGTCATTTGTCACTCCATTGATATATCCATTGCTCACCTTAGCTGCCTTTGAATCTGATGTTTTGTCATTGCCTTCGCTCTCTGCTTTTCTTTTCTCCGCCTCTGCCTCCTCTTTCTCCTTCGCCTCCGCCTCCACCTCTGCCTTTGCGTTGGCTTCCTCCTCCTCCTTTGCCTTGGCCGCCGCATCCTGCATCTTGGCCTTCTTCATTTTCATAGCCTCCACGAGACCTGCCAAACAGGCATCCGGATCCCTCTTCCTCTTTTTGGACCTGGGCATGAGGTTCTCGGCCACGTCCGCCGCCGTCATGTCCATCTCGTTGAGGAGCTGTCTTATCTCGCCGAAGAGCTCATGCTCGCCGATGCCCAGGTAGTTATCGGCAAGAATCTTGAAGGCCTCGAAGGTGCAGTAGGACATCTCAATGTGCTTGTCCATCCTGCCTCGCCGGATCAGCGCCGGGTCGACCTTGTCGAGGTGGTTGGTGGTGAAGATGATGATGCGCTCGCCGCCGCACGCCGACCAGAGGCCGTCGATGAAGTTGAGCAGCCCCGAGAGTGTGACCCTGGCGCCGTCGTCCTTCTCCGACTGCAGGATCGGTGGCTTAGGCTTGCCGTCATCATCATCATCTTGAGACTTGTCCATGCGCTTGCCGGTGAGGCTTAGGGAGCAGTCGATGTCCTCGATGACGATGATGGACTTGCCCGTGGTCTCGATGAAGAGCTTGCGCAGGTCGGTGTTGTTCTTGACCGCCGTGAGCTCGAGGTCGTAGACGTCGTAGTCGAGGAGATTGGCCATGGCTGCGATCATGGTGGACTTGCCGGTGCCGGGAGGGCCGTAGAGGAGGTAGCCTCGCTTCCATGGCTTGCCGATCTTGGCGTAGTAGTCCTTGGACTCCATGAACTCCAAGAGGTCATCCCTGATGGCCTCCTTCTCGTGGGGATCCATGGCGAGCGTGTCAAACGTAGAGGGGTGCTCGAAGGGAACGTGGCTCCAGATGTTGCCGCGGTCGCTTGATGCCTTGTTGGTGAAGAGGCGGCGCTGGCGGTTCTTGAGAATGGCGGCGCGGCCCTCGTCATGGACGTGGGGCAGGTAGGAGTTGAAGACGAGGTCGCGGTGGCTGCGGTGGAAGACGAGGCGGTAGTAGCGCTGCTCGTCCCGCTCAGGGGGGTAGAAGGTTACTAAGCCGACCCTCGCCCTGGTCTTGGAGGCGTACCACCAGAAGGTGGCGCCGCCGAAGGAGTCCGTGACCTCTTCGTGGTCATCGACGGAGACCTGGAGCTTCTTGAGGCTGAGCTCGACCTTGAACTTGCGCGCGTGGCGGGCGAAGGCGTCGGAGAGGTAGGCTTCCACGTGCTTGAAGAAATTGTTGTGGTGGAAGCGCCCGGCGCCGCCGTACTCGGAGATGGTGATCTGGAGATAGGGGTCGAAGTATTTGACGAGCTTGTAGTACGAACTGGAGATATGGTTGGTCAGGGCCACGGGGGCGTGCTTCAGCAGCACCAACCATTGCTCCATGCCTGCCTATTAGTGACCTCAGCTCTTTGCTAGCTCAAACCTTGTAGTGTATCCGATGATCTCGGTTTCTCGGATATGCCAGTCTATATATAGATCGAGCTAGTTAACAGTAGTAGATGGGAGCCTTGCCCAAAAAAAAAAAAAAAAAAAAAAAAAAAAAAAACAGTAGTAGATGTGGGACGGTCTGCTTCCTTCTCTTTTCGTGAGGCTGACCTGTGGTGAGGTCAAGCCCGTGCTGCACCGATTCTGATTCACGGCTGCAGTGAACTGGAGCCTGGAGGCGAAGTCGTTCTCAAGTCTGCATGTCCATTTCAAACTGGGTGCTTAATTTGTATGAACAACTATGAGGTGATCTGCCGCGGGAAGCCGTGTCGAAGGTGCATCGTATTTGCGCGCACATTGGAGTTGTCACTTGAGCCTTATGAACAGTTACAAGGTCATCTACCTCCGGAAGCCGTGTCGAAGGTGCATCGTATTTGCGCGCACATTGGAGTTGTCACTTGAGCCTTATCAACAGTTACAAGGTCATCTACCTCCGGAAGCCGTGTCGAAGGTGCATCGTATTTGCGCACAAATTGGCGTGTTGTCACTTGAGCCTTATGAACAAACTATAAGGTCATCTGCCGCGCGCCGGAAGCCCTGTCGAAGGTGCATGTGTGCAATGTGAGCCTCAGGAACACGCCTATACAAGCTGCACGCGTGGGAGGAAGAAGACGGGAAGGTGGCGCCTGCCACGGAGGACGGAGTTCATCAGTTTGCCGGGACGGGAGACGCACGGCTAAGAGAAGAGAGAACGGCCGCGGATACGGAACACGTAAATTCATGAAACTCGGGGCCGAGTCCTGTGATTCTGAGCCTGGAGAGAGCGCCGGACCCGGCGAGAAGGCCCAGCGCCAAGCGGCAAGATGTGTTGGCAGCTAAAATTATTCAAGTGCGATTTTAAACTAGGTCGCCGTCTCTCCTATCAATTCCCGGTCCTTAATTATTCTTCGTCTCTGAGGACTCTGGGCTCCGCATTGCGTGTATGTATGGCGTGCCTAAATTTTTTTCAGGGCTGCAATGTTGAAGACATGGTACATATGATACAGTTCGTCCCCTTCTCACTTTTTTTACTGAAAAAATATGATCATCTTCTTGGCGTGCCAAACCGTACTTCACTTTATGGTTCTGGGGTGCACTCACATGTTAAATGAATGACAAAAAAAAAAAAAGGGGTTCATGGGTGACTGCCTCCAACAACTGCATGGTTGTAAGCATATCTGTAGTATATAAGTTCATAATTTGGATGCCGCTCAAAGTGTTCCATACATTGTTCATGAGATACACTGGACTGGACCACTCTCTGAACTCAAGAATGAAGTATTGGAGGAAACCAAAGTACCACAGTAAGTCTTATCGGAGTTTAGATAAATTTGTCAAAGGTATATAGTTTAAAAAATCACCTGTTCAAATTTTGGAATCGTCTCATGCTTCGTTGCAGGTTTGTTTTGGTTGAACGCTTGGCTCTGCTCATGGACTTGATACAGAGGCCGGGTCTGCATGCCTTCGGACGGTTTCTTATGCTGCTTGGAATGTGGTTAGCTGTAACCCCAGTTGCCAAGCTACCATTGTGTGCTCTGGATCACCTCCTCGTCGTGGACATCATCTTCTCGCTCCTCCGCGAAGTGCTGCCGAGCCTCATATCTGTTCAGCATTCCCGGTGTCTCAGGGCTGATGACGCACGACCACTCATAACTGAGACTCGTTTCCGTGTAATCCAGAGCAAATCAACCGCACAAGTTGCACTTCAAGTTTGATGGGATGCTGTTGAGAACAGTTTCTCAGCCGCCGTACCAGGAGAATCCTCAGACGAACAAGGAGCGTGCGATTATGATGTAATATTGTTCTGCACTTCTGCTTGATCAAATAGGACATAGCAAGAAGGTCGACTAGAAAGAAATAATTGGGGGAGAATATCATTTGCTTCATAAAACAGGAATTTCTTCACACTTAAAAAAAAAAAGAAATCAGTTCTTAGTTTACAACTGTGCTTAGCATGAAAGTGCTCCTCGTTCTCGTTTGGTGAATATATGTTGCGTTGATTAGGACGGCAGAGGAAAGACTCAAATAAATAAATAAATATAGTTTGTAAAAACTATAAATATACGGATAGTAGTACTCAAGGGAGCTAAGGTTGAAACGGAGCTGGTTCTCCATTTTGTCTTCAACATGTCAGAGATACTGGGCCACTGAATACTTGGAAGGATGAAGAAAAGAAACAAATGACTGTGATACAGTGATGGCAAGGAATGAAGAAATGTAAACGTGCCATCGAATGTGTGCCCCATTCAAACATTGTGACATGAAGAAATGGTAAATGAGAGAAGGGTGACAAGAATATGTATGTACTCAAAGGAGCCAGCCGTTTCCCTTTACTGCAAGTAACATGCATGACTTTGGTCAGGGGAACCAAACGGTATTTGAATTCATGACTCTGGAGTGCACTCACATGATAATTGAGTGATAAATAGGTCGTTTTTAGATGACTTCCAGGAACCGCTGCAGGCCTTCAAAACAATGTAGACTCCCTTGCCTTGGATCATTAGATGCCACACTCAGGGCTCCATGCATGAGATTGAGACTCTCATTTCAGTCACTGGATAGAGGCACTCTGAAACCTATTAACTCATGAATGAGCTATTGGAGGAAAGCAAATTAGTACTATTTGAGTCTGAATACAGCAAAGAGAGGCGAGACCTCGCTGCTCAAATGTTGTGTCTGCTGCAGATGGCTTTTTCCACCTGTACAATGTCATCTTCTGACTGACCAGCAGTTTTTATCTGTCCTGTATGTCAGCGTGCAGTCAAGTCAACTGGTGGCTTATTGAACTGTGGTTGCTGTTGGGTTGATGGATCGGTAAAGTAATTGTAAATGGTATCGAATTAAAGGGGATTTGAGTGCAGAATGGTTGATTACTTGATCTGTTTGGTTCCACTCGGTAATGGTATGTATACAGTTCCTCTTTGTTCGCCAGTCCTACTCGCCGTCAGACACGCTAGTTTTGGATTGCAATCGCCAATTCGCCATGGCCGCAGCGGGCTGGTCGGTCCTTCCCGCGGAGCTTATCATCGACATCGCCGGCGGGATCACTGACCACGCCAACATCACAAGCTTCCGCGCCGTCCCTGCTCCTCCTGACGCGCGGCCAGACGGGTGATGCTTGCTCGCAGGAATGGCGGCATCCAGGTGCGCCCTCCACACTAACCAACCATGCTGACTTGTGCTGATGTTCCATGAATGGAGAATCTGCAAACAGCGTGAATGCATGTTGATCGGCCTCCAGTGTCGTCGCGGCTGGTCACGGATGCGGCCATCATTGGACTCAGGGCCTATTCGTTTTCTATAGTCCTAAATTTAATTCCTGTTACATCGAAGAGAATCTTATTATTTAGGAATATTAAATAATGTTTCATTAGAAAAAAATTTTAACAGATGAGGGCTAATTTACGAGATGTATCTAACGAGCCTAATTAATCTATGTTTTGCTACAGTGATGCTACAATAATCATCGTCTAATCACGGTTTAATTACCCTTATTAGATTCGTCTCACGGATTAGCACAGGGGTCTACAATTAATTTTGTAAATAAACTTTATTTAATATCCTTAAATGACAAAATTCTACATACCTAAATTTAGTCCTAAAGAAACGAACATGCCCTTAGGAGTCCTAGCGGAGATGCGTTAGACAGGGCAGCGCGAGGTTGGCGGCGGCGCTGGCCAAGGACACGGACATGGAGCCAACGAGAGATCTCCGTATACGTTAAACGCGACGCTGCGGCGGCGGCGGCGAGCCAAGGGAGTGCGCCGGTGAGGCGGCATGGGCCAGCGCGCTGCGGCCATGACGGTCGGGGGGTGGTTCGAAATAGCGACCATCCCTGGGGTCCTATTGACTGTTGGATCCGACGTTTGCGGCTAGGAATCCACCGGACGGCGCGACGTAACAGCGCTGCCTGGGCCAAGCGGAGGCCCAATTGTGTTATCCCGTCTTTCGTTTCAGGCCCGTCGGAGAATTCGGTCCGCGCGCTCTTCGTCGTCGGGGAGCAGGGCCGTGCGCATGCAGAGGAAGAAACAACACCGATGCACGAGCTCTGGACGTGCGCGTTAGCTTCTCTTCTCGCTGCTGCTGCTTCGTGTCCTCTTTGCTGTCCAGGCAGCAGTTGCTAATTTTGCTTTGTTATTATCGATCTGTACAGCTCTTTGGTGCTGAAACTGCGATTGATCTAGGAAGAGAGAGCCTGGTATCCTTTTCCGTTTAGACATCAGAGGCAGTTACCCAAAGCCCAGCTACGATCAGGCCTCCACTGCATTCTTCACTTCAGCTAGAACTGTACACAGTCCATCAAATAGTATTATAAAGGGCTTCCTTCCTTGGTCAGCAATGGAAAAAACAGAGTGCCACAATGTGAGGACTCATCACGACACACTATTCGAATGAGAGTGGCAGCTCTAACGGATCGATCCTGGAGGGCAGTCGCATGATAAATGAATGGTATTGCAGCAACTATTGCGGGTTTACAAGTACATACACATAATCTCATATATACAATCCGAAATAGCACTTTATGCTTTGGATGCCACTCATCAGACTCTAGCAGTCTCAGAGATTTTAATGAACATGCACCTGTGTGTTTCTTCGTTGCAGCTATGGGAACACCCTGAACTCTGAAGTATTGGAGGAAACCAAAATGTCACCTTAAGAGTTAAGTGTCACCAGAGTCTTAAATTTGGCCGGGGGAAAGAAAAATGTTCATGCTTGATTTAGTTTCATTTTCATTCAGGTGCACCCTACTAGCACGCTTCCGTCTGTTCATAAACCTGATACCGCTGCCAGAGCACAAAGAGCACATCTTGAGTCATAGATACATTGGACAGTTGACGCGTATCGGAAGCCAGTTGATGGTCTTGCAGCTTGTCATGTTTGCAATTGGTTGCACCTCATGACTAGAGTACCACCGCTGGCGGACTGTATCTCTCGCTTCTTCTTCTTTGCTATCCTCTCCAAGGGCGGATCCTTCTAGGACCGTTATATGAAAAAGGTGACAGAACAAATGGTAGATGGAGGGAGGAAAAAAGTAACAGTAACATGTATGTTCCATTTTATGATGTTAGCCCTTTTCATTTTCCGCTGGTAACATGGCTTTGGTCATCGGCACTACACAGAATTTGTGTTCATGAACCTGATATGGATAATTGAGTGACAAAAAGGTAGTTTTTGGATGACTTTGAAGCAACAATTGTAGGCCTACAAAGCCTGTAAAGTCCCATATGTCTTCCTTCCTTGTTCAGCAAAAGAAACAGAGTGCCACGACACATTATGCGAATGCGACTGGTAGTGCTCCACCAAACGATTCTGGAGCGCGGTCACATGACAAATGAATGATATTTCAAGCATAAATAGTTCTTGCATGACTTGCAGCAGATATTGCATGCTACAATATGTACAGGTATATACAATCCCAAATAACGCCTGGTGCTTTGGATGTCACAGTCATCAGACTCTTGGAGTCTCAGAGCTTTTCATGAGTTTCAAAAGCTTCCTTGTGTGTTTCTTCGCCACAGATATGGAAAAGCTCTGAACTCTGAAGCATTGGAGGAAACCAAAATGTCACGGTAGTTGTCATCGGAGTCTGAATTTCGCTGGGGGGAAAGAACAATATTGTGTTTTGAGCATGCTTCAAATTAACCATTAATTTTGGTATGTTTTCATTTTCATGCAGGTGCGTTCTGCTTGCACACTTCCGTCGGTTCATAAACCTGACACCACTGCCAGAGTTACATGAAACACACTGAACTAATTTGGTTAGCTGCAGCCACAGGATATAATTTGTGAAATAACTAAAGCGGAGGTATGGGTGTAACTAAATGTGTAGTGTAGATGCTAGCTCCACGGAGGCTAGCTGCAGCCAGCACGGTCCATTATGGCTGGGAAGCTGCAAGAGGAACACGAGGCGCAGCACAAGAAGAAGAACATCGATCAGTTTTTTTGGAATAATCTAGTAGCAACAAGGACCAGGTGCCGGGAGCAGATCGACGCGGCGCCGGTGCCAGGTGTGGCTGAGGCTGCCCACCGGCGCCACCTGCATGCACAAGTTCGATCAATTCACCGCAAAAAAGGTTACTTAATTAGGCCGTCAATTAAGTGAAATTAATTAAGAGGAAAACCTTACGGAACAAGCTAGAGTTACTTACCGCCGAAGCAGGGGTAGACGGCCTGCGGCGGCAGTCGGACGCCGCAGGCGAGTGTTAAATGCATAATTCTCATCGGGTCTATAAGTTTGTCCATGTCAATTTTTTTGTAAAAAAAAAAGATAAAGAAAGCTTTTTATTTCAAGATAAAATAATCTTCCGGCCTCTACACAACAAAGGTACATCTAGTCTTTACATACAAACACCTCAGGTGAGCCGACATAAATCAACCTAAAACACCTAAAAAAACAACGTAAAACTCTATCATCTAGTTCAGCACCTTCAAAGTCCTATAGTTTCAATCAACACTATTGTTGCAGTTGTATCTTCATTCTTCAAAGAAGTCACCTTCCTGCAAGAATATTATCGCCGCTTAAACAATACTTCATCAATTACATCCAAAACTCTCGTAGGCAAGGTCGTACGGAGGTCTAACACCTTCTCCGCGCACATGTACGATGCTTTTGCTGCACGATCTTCAAAAGTCATAAACAAGAACGAAGTCAGAATGTGCGGAGGTGAAGAACCTCTCCACGCTCCACGCGGTGGTTTTGCTGCACCTACTTCTGACATGGAAAATTCTTACATGAACTGAGAAAGTCTTGCCTTCTAGAACTGATACACTGGAAACATGTTTCAGAAGTCAGCAAACAACCATATCCATGGCTTTTAGTGGCCTCTCTCGAACAAGCGAAGATCTAGCCATCACAGACCAAAATGAAGAAAGGTACCGAATAGACTTAGAGATCTCGTTGATACATTACCCAAATGCAGACCTTTGACATCTGAGAAATTAAACGAACTTCATCTTTTCCATAGGCTGTCTCTAATCTGCATCTCATGTAATCTTTATCATGGCCGAGCTTTCTCCTCATCAACCAGCAGCTACTACGAAGTAAGTAGGTGCAGTATTTCCCTTCCAAAAAAAAAACTAAGTGCAGTATTTATTACTACATGAATACTAAGCATATAGCTAATTTGACTTTTGCTGTGAGTACTTACGACACGCTATTCGAATGAGAGTGGTAGCTCTAACGGAGTGATTCCGGAGCGCAGTCACATGATAAATGAATGATGTTTCAAGCATAAACAGTTCTCGGATTACTTGCAGCAACTATTGCATGCTTGCAATCATCTATATACAATCCAAAATATCACTTGATGCTTTGGATGCCACTCATCAGACTCTTGCAAACTCAGAGATTTCAATGAGGTTTGCCTTTTGTGTTTCTTCGTTGCTGCTATGTGGGAACACGCTGAACTCTGATGTATTGGAGGAAACCAAAACGTCACGGTAAGTGTCATCGGAGTCTAATTTGACAGGGGGAAACAACAATGTTCATGCTTCAAATTAACCATTTAATTTCATCTTCATGCAGGTGCGTCCTGCTTGCATGCTTTCGTCTGTTCATAGTCCTGACACCGCTGCCAGAGCACAACGAACGCATCTTAAATCATAGATACATCGGACAGTTGATGCATATCGGAATGCAGTTGTCGGTCTCGCAGCTTGTCATGTTTGAAATTGGCAGCACCCCATGAGTAGAGCACCAGCGCCGGTCGACTGTATCGCTCGCTTGTTCTTCTTTGCTATTCTCTCCAACGCCGGAGCATCTCTCCATGTGAGCTGAGTCTGCATTTTCTGCTTTTAGGATGTTAAATAAAAAAGGTGACTATAATACGTATGTTCCCTTTTACGATGTTGGCCCTTTCCATTTCTATTGGTAACATGGTCATCGGCACCAAACAGTATTTAAATTCATGACCTTGAAGTGGAATAACATGATAATTGAGTGGATAACTGAGTGACAAAAATTTCGTTTTCAATGATTTTTTAATTCAAATATTGCTTGCCCGATACGGATCATTTGGCTCAAGCCCTTTCCATTTTCAGCTGGTGACATGACTAGGCCATGAGAGCCGTCGGCACCAAACAATATGCGAATTCATGATTCTGGAGTGTACTCACATGATAATTGAGTGACAAGAAAGGTCGTTTTTGGATGACTTCTCCAGCAAAAGTTGTAGGCCTACAAAGCCTGTAAAATCCCTTGCTTCGAAGTTCGAATCATTGGAGCAACGTCCAGGGTTGCATGCACGGGATTTAAAACTATCATTTTATACATTGGATAGAGGCACTCTGAAACCCGATCTCATGAATGAAGTATTGGGGGAAAACAAAGTATTGGCATATATATTATTTGAGTCTTAGTACAACGAAGAGAAAATGAAAACTCGGTGTTGAATTTGTTGGATTCTTGGTTCTCTAATGTATCGCTCTTTTATCTTGTACAATGTCATCTTGTAATATATAATAGGATCGCTCTAATTTTTGCTTTCTTTGTAGCTTTTTTTTCTTTGTCTTTCTTTTTTTTTTTCTAGTACTTTGCATTCCTTTATAAATTAATAAAAATTATAGTCAGGAGGGGCTTGCCCCTCCTGTTCAGCCCAAAAATGTTATATGCTGACTGTGACCTGCAGTCAGCGTGGATTCTACCGGTGCCTTTATATTTACAAAGGTGGTCAGTAGCATTCATTTCTAACTTTCCAGCTTCTGTAATATTGTTGCAACAAGTAGTCAGTAGCATTTCTAACTTTCCTGCGTCTGTAATGGTGCAAGTAGTGCGTCTCAGACAGGACGCAGAGCTGTTATTTTCCCTAGGATTTTACACTGAAACTGAAGGTGTATATGCATGGCTTGGAACGTTTCCGAATTCTGAACATTTAGACGCACTAGCATTTCCCTCCGTTTCTAAATGGTTGTTTGAAATTAGCACGTTTTCGAGAAACCAATTGCTGCTGATGTTCCATGGATCGAGAATCTGCAAACAGAGTGAACGTTTGGTCGGCCTCCAGTGTCATCAGTTCACGGACGCGGTCAGCATTGGCTGAGGCCCTCCAAGTCTTAGCCACGGAGCTGACGACGTTACTGGTGGCTGGGCAAACTCGGCGGCGGCGCGGAGGACCTCGACGGTGAGGTGTTCCACGGCGCAGAGATGCGCTTACAGGGCAGACCCGGTAGAGCGAGGTTGTCCTCGGCGACGCGCGTGGAGCAGATAAGTTGAGTGCGATGCCGCGACGGTGGCGGAAAGCAGGCCGGCGAGGCGGCATGGGCCAGCGCGCCGCGGCCATGGGTGGTCGGGTAGTGGTCGCTATTCGAAATAGCGACCACCCCTGGGGTCCAATTGACTGTTGGATCCGACGTCTGCGGCCAGGAATCCACTGCACGCCGCGACGTAACAGCGCTGCCTGGGCCAAGCGGAGGCCCAATTGTGTTATCCCGTCTTTTCGTTTCAGGCCCGTCAGAGAATTCGGTCCGCGTGCTCTTCGTCGTCGTGGGAGGCGGCCGCGCGCAGAACAAGGGAAGCATCCTTCCATCTATCATCGATGCGCGAGCTCTGGCCGTACGTTTCCAGCTTTTCTTCTCCTTGTTTCTGTTTAGTGAGGAGCAAAGATGCTAATTTTACTCTGTAATTAGCGACTCGTACTGCTCTTTGGCGCTGATGCTGTCATTGATCGAGTCTCGAGAATGACAGTCTGCCGCCTGGTATCCCTTTTTTTTTTTTTGGGGGGGGGGGGGGGGGGGGGGGGGGGGGGGGGGTTGTGGGGTTGGGGTTAGACATCAGAGACAATTATCCAAAGCCTAAAGATAGCTATGATCAGGCATCCACTGCATTCTGCAGGGTGTGGCAATGCAGAGCAGGAGGCACGGCACCCCCAACATGATATAAGAATGAGTATAAACACAGTTCTCGAATGGCTTGCAGCAACTGTTGCATGATTACAAGCATATATACACATTGCCAACAAGTAGTACCTGATGCTTTGGGTGTCAGTGTCACTCCGCAGACTCCCGGAGAGCTTTCCATGAGTTTGGAACGTTTGCCCTTGTGCACAGAGGCATGAAATCTTTCTTCGTTGCAGCTATGGGGAATGCCCTGAATTCTGAAGCATCGGAGGAAACCAAAATGTCACGGTAAGTGTCATCGGAGTATAAATTTGGCCCGGGGGAAAGAACAATGTTCCTGACCATGCTTCAAAGTAAGTAACCATCTAATCTCGGCTTGTTTTCATCCTCATGCAGGTGGGCCGTGCTTGCAGATTTCCGTCAGATCATATACCTGATGCCGCTGCAGTAGCTCCCAGAAGGCAGATTAAACCAGAGATTCCTCCAACGACAGATTCTGTTCGGAAAGCAGTTGATTCTCATGCAGGTTGTCATGTTAGCAGTTGGCTGTATCCCGTGATTAGAGCAGCAGCGCAGGCGGACTGTATCACCCGCTTGTTCTTCTTTGCTATCCTCGCCAATGACGGAGAACTCTGCGTCACCTGTGAGCTGAGGCCGCAATTGTGCTTCAGGCGGTACTGCCGATATCCTAGCAGCCGCTTGCAGGTGGTGGAAGCCTGAAAGGGAAAATCAGGTGTACAGAGCCAGAGCTGGTCTGGAGCAATGGCCTCAGAAATCACATTTCATGTGTTCAGAGACAACTCAAATATTTAAGAGAGGGCTGCCTGTGATGTGGAAGATGGATATAAGGTGTAAGGGGAGGGAACGGACCCCGCCCAACACGGGATCCATGCGCGAGATAGCCATTTTTATTTGCGACCCGGCATGTCTAGTTTCTTAATCTGCGAACAGATCATGTCAAATGCTGACATGATTAGCCGGACACAAACTCAAATTTCAAACATTAGGGGGATTGGTTTATAACCGTTTGTAACATTTCTTCTAAGTTGTCACGTTAACTCAATTGAGTTTGAACAGAAATGTCCAGAATGTACACCTTACTTGGTCCACAGCATTCTACATCGGGAATTGAGGGGGGATCAGCATACATAAGCAACAAAAAACACTAGAAAAATAAAGCACATGTAACAAATCATCCGTTGTTAGTGAGACAGGCTGGTTATCCTCTTTGCCTTCCTCCAATATTCAGTGGCACTGGGTCATTCCATGAGTGCAGAACAAAAGGAACATTGAGAGTCGAAAAGATTTCTACTTCACAATAGCCATGTAACAATTCATTCACCGGGCAGTTGTGACTCACTCTCTTATCATGTGAGCACACATAGCAAAATGATTGCACCAGAATGGCAATAGCAGATTCACACACCCTGAGGCCCCAATACAAGTGGTTGTGCATGACAAATGAATGATATGCTACTTTCCAGTCGTGTGCTTGAACTACCATTCTGTGACTACAAGTGGTCGTGCAATACAAGTGGTCGTGTAATGATATTACACACAATTTGTGACTATTTTGCCCTGAGGTCCTCCAAGACAATGGAGGCAGCATTACGGCCAGGTGCACCCATTACCCCACCGCCTGGGTGTGCGCCACTCCCGCAAAGGTACAGCCCCTTCACAGGTGTTCTGTAGTCTGACCTGTATGATGGAAAGTGCAAACAGGCAGGCCAGTCATGATCCCACTCATCAATTCTAACCTTGGAGTGTCAAAAATTGGCAAGGAGAGCAAATTAATATGAATGTTCAAGCCATACCATCCTTTAGCAGGTCTCATAAGGAAAAGAGAATCCAAGCCCATTGCACCATGAAAAATGTTGCCTCCTGTAAATGTGGGAATAATGTATTCTTAGCTATATTCTCAACGGGTATATCAAAGTGGCAGGCAGCAGTATGCACAAATTACATGGAAATAATCAGGGTGTGGGCCGGAGTTTACCTGTTAGACCAAACTCCCTTTCAAGATCAGGTGGAGTCAGCATATCGTAGCCAACCACCGATGAGCTAAAGCCCGGTGCATACTCATCGATCAAAGAAAAACATCTCTCATCAAAGGATTTCTGAAAATTGGTTACCATCAGAATGGTTAGTGTAATTAAATTCAGAAAACACATCTTTGGATAACAATGCTTAAGAGCATCATCATCAGGACCTACTCCTACTCTGTTCTATGGATAACAATGCTTGTTGGCTCAATATATACCGCAATCTGTTCAGGGCAAGGGATAAGAAAAAACTAAACAAAAAGAGCAAAATAAGATCAAGGTGTAAGTAGGATTAACATACTCTGACATTAGGATCCTGCCAACTGCCTTCTGAAAGTTCGAAGGGCGTGTACTGAACGAAAAGATTAATAACATGCTGACCTATTGAAAGGATAAAGAAAAAGAATGAAATTGTGTCAAAGTATGATCAGAATAACATTTTACACATAATGACTAGTTGTACGATATAGTTCAACCAAGTATACACCATATACTTTGTTTGCTCTATAGGGAATTTGACACAAGGAGATATGCCTTAGTTATCATTAGGCTTATGCTACTACTATTATGAGGGAATAAGAAATATGCATACCTGGTGGAGAAATGGTCTTATCCAAGACTGAAGGAATCGTCATTTCTATAACAGGTCTCTTGGATGAGATGCCCCTTGCAGCCTCGCTGAATGCTACATCAATTTCCTCCATGCTGGAGAGCAAGTAGAAGTACCAACTTAGAGAGTGGAGAGCAACTATGCAGTGACACTCTATTTTTTGTTATAAATTTCATACAATCATATGATAGGGCGTATCTTCTATCTGTTTCTTACGTTTGGCAGTTCTATATCATATGATTGCAGTAAGCATGATCATGCTCTTTATTATACTAATAGAGTACTGATGAAAAGTACAAACATAATAACATCAATATATACACGCAGATAAACAATTTGGTACAGCGTCAAGATGACTAGAGCAGAGAACTATACCAAAACGGAAAGATATGTAATACATGAACATTCGAAGGATAACAAATGGTGTCTCACCGACTATGTGCTTCTCCTGTTACTGTATTATTATGTTACACATTTGATGTTGTCAACATAAAAGATGTTCAGTAACTTTAGTTAACTACCTTTCTGACCCAATGTGTATGGTGCCCATGTGCTCTGGTCCACCCTCAGGGTTGGTATCTTTGCAACACTGGAACTGGGGCAGTCTGTCAACAGCCACGTTAATTTTTGTTGTCGCCTGCTCCACAGAATTTATATCAAGTTAGCGACTGATATTACAACATTCAGTTGTGCTCTCTATTGATAGTCGTGACGTTGAGAAATATCAAGATGTAGCATACGAAATTATATCGTTAATATTCATCTTAAAATAATTTGTAATCAGTACAATGCTGGCGGTTATTGATGACTTCATATAAGGCTTCTAATGATTTTACATTGAAACTAATAACAGGGAGTCAGGGAGGATTTCACAAAATGTCATGTGGATCTCAATGGAAGAATATATGTCAATATAAGATATAAGGGAGCTCCTCAAACATATCTGACAATGTATAATGCATAAAGTATATGTGCACATCAGTTCTTACCGAGCTGTAATCTGCTGTCTTAATAGCACAGAGGAAGTCCTCCGGGAGAACATTAGCAGGCACTAGGTCCTGAGAAAGAACCCAGATATCAGTATCAATTATATTAGCTGAGCTACAATTTGCTTTCACTACACATTCAGAGTTGTTCTTACCACAAATGTTTTATATGGAGTTGCATTTGATAAAACAACTGGAGAGTGCACCTCTGTTCCATCAGCCAAAGCTACCTACAAATCCCAACCTTTCAAGAGGCTGAATGCAACGAATACATTTGTGGGTTAATCCAAGTACTTACCCCTTCTACCCTTCCAGTAGTTTCATTAACCATTACATGGGAAACCTATACAGGAACAACGGATTGAATGAGGCAAGATATAACACAGCTGATTCGAAGCAAACTACAATTGTGAAAATTGCCACTAAATTGTCGCAACGACCCTTTTCCTTTGGAAATCCAGTTAAAAGTTTTGAGTATTGAATAAATGATCATTTTTTTCTGACTAAATTTGGATCTGCTCTGCTCTGCCAAAGAGCAGCCTTAAAAATCAAAGAACTAATACCATGGCACAGAAATAGGAATGGCACCTCTGCGTTTGTTACAATCTGTGCTCCTGCTTCAAGAGCTGCTTTGCTTATAGATGATGACACTGAACCCATGCCACCTTGGACATACCTGTAGCAAGTGTATTATTTTTTGTAAATAACAAATTTTATGCAAAAGCATAGGAAAAGTGAACCAAGGAAACACTGATAATAAACCCATGGGCTAACGAGAAAATTTATCTGTAGAGTGAAATGTCCTTTTCTATTATAATGACCCTTTTTTTTCCTTGACAAGCCAATGGACAATGGAGTGGAGTTATACACCAGTTAACAATCAGTTCAGTTTGATGAGTGCTAGAACCGCAGAGGTTTATACATGGTTTAATGTGTGGAACAGAATAGTAAAGACTATATTTTCTACAGGGAAGAGGAGAGCAAATAGCAGTATGAGTAAGAAGCGTACGCCCAAACACCACGCTGACCACCAGTTTCCCCCATGACATGATGCAGGAGAACGTATCCAGAACCTGGAGTTTGCACACCAGCCTATAGAGGGGATGCACGGGTCAAGTTCCAGTTCCAGTACACTAGGCAAAAAAATTTGAATAACTCATTCTGAGCACCCTTACCATAGTACCTATCACTGCATCGGTTGCAAGAGTAGCCTTCAATACATCGCTCTGTAGTAGATAGCAGTCAATAAGGAGCCTTTTTGTTTATAGGCAAAACAAGATTAAGTACTGTATTCAATCACAGCAAAGCAATCTCATAGTTGTGTCATATGATAATGTGAAAGAATTTTTGTAAGAACAGATGGAGGTAAGCTTTCAACCTCAAACCAGTTGTTCAAGATTTTTGAAGCCGGGGACAGGAGGAGGTCAAAGAATTCCCTGCCAATAACAAATTTGTCTTTTAAGAAAGTGCTGATTAACTTCACATAGTGCAATGTGCATCAACAGTACCAATCATTAAAATTGACAAGGGTTCAGTACTTAGAACTCACACGATATTCTTCTGCCCCTGCTGCACCACATGCCGAAGAAGACTGCCCCAAAATGCTGACTTGTCAACCCTATCCTTCATCCTGTCAACCATAGAAGCGTGGTACTCCTGCCTCAGCTCCGGCGGAGCTGAGTCTATGACAAAGTCCATGAGTTTGCAGAACTTCTCCAGCTGCTCCTCGTACCTACATTCAGATATACCAGGTTTTAATAAGATCATTCTAAGCTAAAATGTAAACAGAACCCAGTCATTTATTGATCTAAGATTGTTTCGAGGTGAGTTGCAGAAGGAAAAAAGGGGGACTGTTACATATGTCTGTCACCTTGGGTATGCCATTGCATCCTTCTTGGAGAACTTGCTGATCTCGGAGAAGTTCATCTCTGCATCCGGACCGAGAAGCAGGTACCGGCCATCAAGGCACGGCGTGAACGACGAAGGGCTGCGTGGCAGTAGCTTCAGCCCGTGCCTCTCCAGCTCCAGCTCTCTTATGAAAGCACCCGCAACAGCAGCAGCAGTATGAGCACATAAAGGCATCGACAGTTCAGGGTTCAGTATACAGAACAAGCCACATTGATAGAAAGATTACTAATGCATCTATATTAAAGGATGCGGTACGTGAATTTGATAGAAACATAAACTGTAATCGCAAAAAGACGTGTCTTTGGGAGGTTTACCGGAGAATGGTGGGGCGGAGGAGGCTGAGGAGGTAGCTGCAGCGGGAGAAGCGGAATCCGGGGACGAGGTCGGACTCCGAGACAGCGGCACCGCCCAGCACGCCTCTCCTCTCAAGCACGGCGACGGAGCGCCCCGCGCGGGCGAGGTAGGCGGCGGCGACGAGCCCGTTGTGGCCGCCGCCGATCACCACCGCGTCCCACCGTTTGCCCCTGGGCAACTGGGACGACGGGGAGGCCGTCGCATCCGTGGACAAGCGTCGGCGGCGGGCGCCGGCGTTCAGGAGGCGCCACGCAGCCGGCGACATCAGGGTTTAGTTTGGGTTCAGCCGCCGGGAGGCGGGAGCAGTCGAGAGGTGGTGGGTAGGGCGCGGCGGAATCTTTCGCTCTCGTGAGTGAGTTGTGGGACGGTGATTCGTAACAACTCCGCTAGCGATGCTGCGAAGACGGAAAAAATATCTCTACGTAATCATAGACAGGTCACGGACCTCACCGTAGTGCTCGACGGTTACCAACTTACCAAAACGATGTTACCAGTGGCGTAGCCAGATGCTACCTCCGGGTAGGCACAATACTAAATTAGTGATGAAATAGTCCTTTAACAGTGATTAACAGTGGTAAACAGTAGCTACAGTGTCACATTTTGCTGAAAGCCAGGTAGTTCCAGACCTATATGGACTAATAGACTACCCTGTAGCTCCGCCACTAGATGTTACGGCATATTGCGCACCTTTTTAACCTTATCAGACTTCTATTAAAAGCAATAACAAATAAACATAGAATTCTACGGGCACTAAGATTGTCTTCAAGCAATCAAAAAGAAATTACACTTGGTATCACAAAGAACGTTAAAATGAAGTTCCATGGTCGATCGCCCTAGCACGATATCCATAGATGCACAAAGACTAGGACCATAGATGAAAAGAGCAATCTCCTGAATTTGAGAAAAATGTCAAAAGTGGTTTTGAGAGAAAAGACATGAACAAGGGTCGTAGTCAAAGCAATTTAAGGCTGGCTGGCTGCAGTTGTTGGCTGTCAACACTGCAAAATTATACTCCCTCCGTTCAGAAATAGATATCACTGTTGATTTTTAGACATCACGTTTGACTGTTCGTCTTATTCAAATTTTTTACATAAATTTTATTTATTTTTTTACAACTTGATTTATCATTAGATATATTTTAATCATGACATATTTATTTTTATATTTGAGCAAATTTTTTGAATAAGACGAATGGTCAAATATGATATCTGAAAGTCAACAGTGACATCTATTTCTGAACGGAGGGAGTATTACGCGAGCTTGCCTGTGACAGTGGAAAAGCAGCAAGAAGAAAAGGGCAGCCAGCAATTGTAGCTCAAACGATCGCCAATTAATATATCATATTGAACACTATAGCCATAATTAATGCGCTAAGAGGCTGAGAAAAGTGTTGTTCCTTACCTTCTTTTTTTTTAATAAAAAAAACACTCACCACTTAAATCCCTAATAGAATTCAAGGACGGATCGCAAAAACACACAGAAAAAAAGTTGGTAACTAAACCAAGATTCAGGGTCTGCTTGGTTCTCTGCCACGGCGCGCCACGTCGAAGGTTTGACAGGACCGAGAAAGGTTGGGCCTTGATTGGTTTGTGAAGACTTTGCGGTTGCCACAACTTTTACAGACTAGAGACTCACCGCGGTCGTGGCGAGAGAAACTGCGCCACAACCTGTGGCGTGGTAAACTATGGCAGGCATCCAAACAGGCCCTTAATCGGGGGGGCATACACAACTACCACGAGTATAAGAGTCTTTTTAGTAGGTTTTTTAAATAGCTTATCTAACGGTTTCACATGCTTTCCAACTAAAAAGGGTGTTTATTCAGGTGCTTCTTCTTAAAAAAATAAAGAAAGATGCAAAAAAAAAAAAGTTGAAGTAGGAAGCCATAGAATGGTAGCTTCATCTGCTTCTCTTCCCCACAGTGGCGTTCTCTTTACATATTTGTCCCTAAAAATAAGGAGAAACGGCAAAAAAAAAAATGTTTTTCCAAACATTTCACGCACAACTGCACACACAACCATTTTTTTGGAGATGCCAAAGCCACAGCCGAAGCCTTACAAAAAGATGCCCCAAATCTTCCTATATTAAATAAAAAAAAATCTAGTTCACTATAAAGCTAGCAATATGGTGTGATCAGTATCTACGAGACCACTATAATTATACCCCACCCCCCAACGTGATGTATTTGACCTGTCAGAATGCATAGGAGTGGACTCGCATAAAGAAAAAAAAATGCATGGGAGTGATTCCTAAGTTGTCAATGGATGCAAAAGAAGAAAAAAATAAGAGGGGAACATGCCAAGATGCAAAATTACATGCATTTGATGCTAGGAATGAGTTCAACGACGGAACTAAAGGGGGGGGGGGGGGGGGGGGCTATGCCCCCCAACCGTTGGTAAAAATTCTTGAGTACCTCTCTTCATGGTCACATCGAGCCCAGCCAGCCATTCACGTAGCTGCCCAGTAAATCAAGTAGAGGCTTCACGTCTCACATAAAGGCACCCTACCATATTCATTTTGATTTTCTGGACTTCTGGCCATATGTCTTCGACGATTCACGATCACTTCGACATCTCGTATCGATTCACAAAGACACAATGCAAGACACCACAACATCGCCCTGTCGAGCGCCGACTCGGCATTCTACTCCTTCTCAGACGATGTCAAGACGATGGAGGGCGGCTCTCGATCAGCCTCGCCAACAACAGATGACATCACGACGGCTGCAGCTCCTTCTCACGTCCAGCGGTCAAAGCAAACGAATGTAGGCCACCCCTTAAGGCTAAAACTTTCTTATGACATTATCGCCTTGCAAGAAATTATGTAATTGTACATTGGGTGATATTTCTTCCTGAATATGTGACCGCATCTTAAAAAAAAAAATGGTAGGTTGATTCGTCTTGTTCTCACTTTACCAGTTTCAACTGCAACCATAGATTGTGTACTTTTGCAATGAAACATGTTAATACGAGAATATGAAAACATTTCTGCGGCATGGTTAGCTAGTGCCATGGCCGAATCAGTTTTTTATGTCTGTCATTCACAATTAATTACTATATGGCATTGCTAGCTAGCTAGTGCTTGTGAGTAACAACGAAAATGTTGTGCAATTTTCCAAAGTTTTGAACCTTAAAATTTGATGTGATTGTCTAGCTACTTCGGCTACTGAGAATGACACAGGGCGATATCACGAATGAAACACTTTCAGAAACATTGAAATAGTTTATGTTATTTTGTTAGACATCAAATGGTCCCATGGTCTAGCGGTTAGGACATTAGACTCTGAATCTAGTAACCCGAGTTCAAATCTCGGTGGGACCTTATTTTTGTTCTCTTTTTTTCTCATATTTTTCCCTTTACTTTTAGTAGTTGGCACGATTGTATATTTTTTGCCCCCTACTTGACCTCCATAGCAAATTTGCAGTTTAGATTGTCGCTCTCCGCAATGACTAGGTGCATACTGTTTTTTTTAGAACCTTTGATATATTGTAGAAAAAGGATATAAAAGCCACACCTCAACAGTTCCATGTGCCTGCTTATCTAAGCAAAGAACAAAGTGGATCATCCTTGTCCACTTTTTGCAAGGTGGATAATCATCTCGAGTCATCTTATTTTAGATAGGGCCCGACTAATTTTCAGCTGCCTGAAATCAGGGGGTTGTTTCAGTCGACAACCACAGCCTTCTGATCCCAATCGGACGGTCCATGTTTATGTCAAATTTGTTTCATGTATTAAATCTACAGTCAGGACTAAAACAAAAATGTTTTTGATTGTGATAACATAAACAAAATCCCTGACATGAAACAAATATCCGACGACAGAGACGTTGCCTGAATGAAACAGAGAATTCAGTCACCCGAACACAAGTAAATATGTTTTAGATAAGGACTCCCCTTAACTCAATGATCAATCATCACACGAGATAAGAGTTGAGATGATTTCGCAGCGTGACGACATACCATTCCTGATCTCAGCATGGATGTGGCGCTTTGTCCGAGTACATCGCAACGCAGTTATCCGTTGCCTCGTTCCATCGATGGCGTGGACTTGACTGTGCCGCGGCGGTGGGCCCACAGTCACGTCGATGGCCTTGCTGCCTTTGCGTTGCCGTCGGGGCCGGGCAAGAACGACGAACGTAGGCCGTTGGAAAGGCGAGGGGCAGGACTGCCATTTCTCTCGTCTCTCCTGCCGGCTTTCCGCAAGATATTTTTTCTGGATCCGCCAAAAGGAGCCAACAACCATCCCATGATATATTGGAATTGTTATTTTGCTGCGGACACCCAGCACCGATCTGTTTGAGAGTGAAGACGCCGCCCTGTGTGCACGACGGGTGTGAGCGTAGCGGCACCGAAAACAATGTCCCACTTGGCCCCCGGATATTCCAAAATCCGGCGGGCGGCGTCTCTGCCACGCGGGACCCACGTCGTTTGCTGGTCGATCCGATCGCGATGGGCTTTTCCCGCCTATAAAGGTCGGCCCCGGGCGTGATCGTCTTCTTCGTGCGCTCTTCGAGGTGGGTTGGCTTCTCCTCCCCCTCCGGTTCTCGGTCCGTGGTTCGGTTCGGTTCGTGGTGTGAGGAAAGGATGGCGGCTTCGGATGTTGAGTACCGCTGCTTCGTGGGCGGGCTTGCCTGGGCCACCGACGACAACTCCCTCCATGCCGCTTTCAGCCCCTTCGGCGAGGTCCTCGAGTCCAAGGTGAGTTCCTGTGCTTCTTCATTCTTGTTTGCAAAGATGCAATTTTTCTAACCGGATCCATGGCGGTTCTGGTGTGGGAGACGATCCGGTGAGCTAGATCTGGAGATCGCTTACTGACGACGACCTTTTTTTTAATTGCTGGTGTACGTACGTTGCAGATCATCAACGATCGTGAGACCGGGAGGTCCCGTGGCTTCGGCTTCGTCACGTTCGCCAACGAGCAGGCGATGCGCGACGCCATCGAGGGGATGAACGGCAAGCAGCTCGACGGCCGCAGCATCACCGTCAACGAGGCCCAGTCACGCGGCGGCGGCGGCCGCTCCGGCGGTGGCGGCGGCGGCTACGGCGCGCGCCGGGAGGGCGGTGGTGGCTACGGCGGCGGCGGCGGCGGCTACGGAGGCGGAGGTGGCGGCGGCTACGGCGGGCGCCGCGAGGGTGGCTACGGCGGCGGCGGCCGTGGCGGAGGCTATGGCGGCGGTGGCGGGTACGGCAACTCCGAGGGGAACTGGAGGAACTGAGCGGTGGGGCCTGTCAATTGGCCAAAGTTATCTTGTCGCTACTGCTATCCATGTGTCGTTTACTAGTGTTGTTGTCCTAATTAAGCGTGTTGTTGTTTGTGTTGTGTTGTGGTTGCCATCTGTGTTTTTGATCGCAAGCTCGCTCCTTTTGTATCTGGTCAGAAGATGCAATCCTGATCCCAGTCAGATGAACCGGGTTTGGGATGCAGTTATCGTGTTACCGTTTGGAAGTTTCATCGTCAGATAAAAAACAGAAAAAAGTGCTACTTGGTGCTGCAAATGATTGTCCTTCCCTTCATTCCCTTGCTTGTGATGATGGAGTAATCTTTTCTGCATCTGATAAAGATACAGCGCACTGAGATGCAAAGTTGCAGTGCTGTGCTGCGGAAATCAATCCAAAAAGTGGCCGCGAATCACCAGACGTTACCCAATCAAGCAAACTGGTGCTTCTGTTCTCTGTTTGCAGAGTTGTTTCTCTGCGGTGGAAACTTGGAACGAACTCGAGACGTCAGTGTCACGCAGAAAAGCCTTCAGAAAGGTCGATGAAACTTGACGAGCCAGTGGAAACCTTGAAGCAGCTCGTCGCCTGTGCAGGCGCTGCAACCAGTGAGATCTGCCAGTGCCGGCTCTTCTCCATGCTTTCCAGATCCAGAATCTTGCATACAAATGGCAACAGCCTGATCAGGACAGGCACCCAAGATCGCACGTGCAACGCTCAAGATAAAAAGAGACTGCTGCGCCGAATCTTAAGGTGATCCGCGCAGGAATCTTAGACCAGTGAAAGTGGGCGGTTATTTGATTCTAAACACGGCAAGGGCGCACCACTTATAAAGAACAGAGTACCTTGGCTATTTCTGCAGGTTTAAGAGCACCACCTCAATGTCTTGCTTATTCCCAAAAGACCAGTAATGACGCTCCTGCTAATCTCTGCAATCAAGATTACATTTCATAAGAACGTCCCTAAAGGTTAACTCTAAGCTGACTCTTAGAATTGTTTATTGGAGAAAAAGAAGAGAGAAGGCAACTATCTCTTCCTCAAGAGCTAGTCTCTAAACATAATGAAAGGATGAAACATGGGACCCATCTCTCATCAATCATCTCTAAGAGATGGTTGCTAGCTCTTAGCTAGCTTCACCATTGAGGACGCTCTAAGATTCGAATAATAGTTCGCAAGAAAAAATATCACACAATGTTCAATGCCAAAGATAACTAAACCAGCATATATCTGTACTGCTTTTTCTGCTGAAGCTAAATGCCGTTATTATTTACCTCTTCTTTCCATAGATTGTGGAGCTCGGCAAGGCAGTCATCGATTAGACTTGCAAGGCATCGATCTTTTCTTTCTTTCTTTCTTTCAGTTTGCAGGTTGCAGGAGCTCAGTACTACGAATCAACAATCAATTGATAGACTTGAATTTCGATCTGCAATGGTTTATTTTACCATTGCATATGTGGGGGTTCTGATGTTATAAAATACTCAAGACACTTGTATATCATTGCATCAAAGTGATATATACAAGAAAACAGTTAATTACTGTTCTGACATTTTGACTGCTAATTACACATAAAAAGAAATTCATATTTTCCATACCTGATGGTCTTCATGTTGAATCCGTGGGTGGGGCTGATGGCGCTGGTGTCTTCTCCATTGATCTTCAGCACAATTGTTGTCTTAACCGAGCTGTCCAGTCCCCTATAGCATCACCGTGTCCTCAAATAAAATAACACTCAAGATAAACACGAATCAATAACTCAATAAAGAAACCTTAATTAAGGAGACAAGAAAAGGCAGGATGCCAATCCAAGACGAGGGAAGGGAAAAGAAGAGACTGAATGTCAACCCAAGAATCACGAAAAGGTATTAGTACATTTGGACTTGAACCGTGGTTCAAAATAAAAGACAAATGAATGGAGGAAGAGACATGATGCTTACACCATGAGAATCCGAATCTCCTTTTCTTGCGCTTGATTTTTCGGATAATGCTTACGAGACCCATCCTGGCAGGTTGGCCCAAGAGATGAACCTAGGGACAAGGATGACGAACAAAGGGTGAACCTAGGGACAAAATTTTAATACTGAAATCTTATTTCAGTAGGGCCACTCGGTGTGATCTCGCTGAAGCAAGAGTGAGAAGGGCTATGGGTAATGGGTAATAATGGGCCAAAATTGTTGCTCTAAATGGACCGTACGCCACGTTGAGAGCCTGCTAGAGTTCTTGTTCGTCGGAGGCCCAATTGTGATTTGGATTCTTCAAATGGACGAGCAACTGCGGTAAAGTAGGCATGTTCAAGAACACAACATTCAGTATCAGACAGGCATCGATGAGGATTCATCAATTCGCTCGCTGGCTCCATTCAATGATGAAGATCGATGCCATTTTTGCAAGAAAGAAAGAAAAATACCGATGGAAGAAATTAGTACAAGAGGTACTAAGGACTGGCTATATAATGAACAAATATATATAAAGCACTTCATCCCTGCTACTCCAGTCCATATGCTGGTATAGTGTCACTACCTACCACTGCTATAGTGCATTGTGCAGATACGAACTGTGCAGTTTCTGAGAATCACGAGACATGAAGGTCATGTCTTGCCCCCCTCGATCTGCCCTACAGTATAAGGAGATGAACTAACCCTATTAATCATGTAACAACTTCTGGCCTTCTGCAAATCTGAACATGACATATAAGTATTGTTTAATTGGGTCTGATGACGGCCTGACCCGTGCATGTCCATGTAAAACTCACTTGTTCTAGTGCCTGAATTTGTTTGTGCAACTGAATATATAGAAATGAAGTAGATTGTACGTGCACAACATATGATATCCCAGCCCGTGTGTGCCACCTAAAAATATGGGGTGCAACTCAGGCTGCAAATCGCAGGGATCACTGATCAACAACTCCAAATTCCACCGATTAAACAACGCTAATATTAATTGCTCTGATAAACGCTAGTGGATAATGTGTTCTTCTTCTTTAATTCGCTGCGATCTCCAGTACCGTGTGCAGCAGATCATTGGGATTTGCTTTGGTTGTTAGCACTGCCGGTAGATCCTTTATAAATTGATCCAAAATCAGAAAAGATAACATTATAGTCGCACTACCAACTTTAAGATCCTAGAACCAACATATCCCATCCAGAAGACCAGAAATGTTGTTAGTTCGTCCTGTCATGCACCATTAAATATTTCTATCGGCCAAAACCTAATCCGTTCGAGAGATCGTATTTGTCATCGGGCTAAGATAGTGTCGAGCTAACCCACCCGTGTGATCACAGAAAAATAATAATAAAATGTTTGGCTTATCATTATATCCAGAGAAGTTCTATGTATCCTAAGGCTCATAGTTTGTAAGTTTGTAGATACAAAATGTTTCGAAGATTGTCTCAAGAGTCAAGATACCACCTTCTTTTTCATGAACAACATAGTTGGTAGGTACTGGTTCAGTGAAAAATTAAAGGATGGTGTGCTGATGGAACGATTAGGAGCATACAGAGTTAGGCCCTGTTTGGATGAAATATATTTTTAAAGTTTTAGATAAATATTATGTTAGTACAAAATATTTTGGTTTTAGGGAACTCGGAGGTGTTGGGTGGAACAAAACTTGCAAAACTAAAACCATAGTATTGCCAAACCTGTAGTCTTTTTGTAGTTTTAAAAACTCCACCTAGAGCTCCTTTTTTCTAAACCAGACCATGGTTTTTCTTGGCGATGGCATCTAAAACCATGGATTCATAATACCTTGATTATTATAAACTAAGGGACTCAGACAAGACCTTGACTTTTCAGAAAACCTTTTTGTTTGTTAAGAATTCACCAAATATTTGCACGCCTTTGCACCAAGACCAGATAAATTAAAAAAATTAAAGATTTGAAAGGAAATTAATGTGTAGCTCCTCATGATGTTTTAGGATTTTTTTTCTTTACAGAAATATACCTGCTGTATTCCCGCAGGTCCAGAATTACTATGAATTAAGGCACGTGATGGAAAAACTGGTGATCATCAGTTGTTCTAAGGTTACAGTGTGGCACCTTCCACTTCACTGTTAAAACTACTAGGCAACCAAAGCCTAACCACCCAAATAGTATTTTTAATTGGATCTTTGTCCGGAGATTATTGGCTCGAGGTCTACGCAGCATCGATCTCTGCTGCAAGCTCCTGTTGCGGCTGATGCGAACAGTTTGGATTAAACAATAAATAGCAACATTAGACTTGCATGATGAGAGCAGCGTCGACTATACTTTAAGGGATTCGCCATGATACGCTGACGATTGTGTATCCTGCATTTCTTTTCCATAGATGGTCGGCACTTTTCGGTCAGAAAACACCCAATTAAATTAGCACCGTAGGATCAATGGCACCGAGCATCACTACCATCTCTGAAAGTTAATTATCAACAAGGCTTAATCTTCAGAAAGAATTTATGCAGCGAAAGGGATAAATTACCTGCTCCCCAACTTTTCAGGTACCAATTAATTCTCATTGGAACACTACATTGTTTCTTCACAGGCTGCCTTTTTTTTCTTCAAAAAACTTCAGGATATTGCATGACAGGACCATCAGTAGACTGGAGACAGTGTGGCTAGGCCACACATGCATTTCATGGGTCCGGTTTTAATGGTGTGCCACGTGAGCATGTCTCACCATCCATCTCAGATACTGTGCCTGCAATTTCATTGAAAATAAAGATACTGGGCATGCAATATACAATAGTCTCTGATCTGAGCCACTGAGTTTTGAGGATCGTCGGTCTGCAGAGCAAAATCTGAAGTTTGGAACACGAGCCACGCGTTCGAATGTTCCCGCGCAGGCTAGCACATGCAGATGAAATCTGAAGTTTCGAGCACGATATATCACGCAGACCCAAAGCTTTTCAGCACGCGTGCAAATATTACTAGTCAACATTTTTGTAACAGCCGCAGTTTGTACAGCTTAATTAGGCACGTTTACAGATGCCAATGGACACGTGATTAATTTGGTGGTCCCTAGCTTGTGTTGCCTACACCAGTTCGATGGTGCGCTTAATTTATCAATATTTGTTGTGTCACTTATTGATCTCTTTCCATCTCTTTTGGAGCTAGCAGTAATATTATACCGAAGGTTTCCAAGATCGATCAGAACTCGACTGTTTTCATAGTACAACAGTTGACACATCTTAGACGGTACCGCTTGATTGAAATGGCACATAACAATAGTAATGATATTATTACACTATCGAAATTTGATCGGGTCAAATCTTTAAGTTGAAGCACGCTAGGGAAAGATAAGAAAACAACACACCAATATCGATTTGTTCAGCTGAGAAAAAAAAAGGAATATAGTTCATGCATGCATCAAGCCATCATGCGCGTCCTTATGTATATGTGGACGTTTCACGTAACATTAGAATAAGAGATAAGTCTTTAGCTAGAAATTCTGATAAACACACGTCCCTTCATTACTTCACTAAAGATGGGCTTGCTAGCTCGCGATCAGATGTTTAACGTGAAAGAATAAGAGAATGGATTACGTTTTGGGAATTAATTAAGGGCTTGCTTGGTTCGTAGCCACAACCAGCCACAACTAACCTTCGGCGGCGCCACAGCTTTTGGCCGTTGCTTGGATGCTCCTACGCCACAACAGAAAAGAGCAGCCCGCGCCACAGTTTCTTCATGATTCCACGCCAAACTTGCGGCGCCAAAAACCAGCGCCGAAGCTTTGGCGCCGCCACACCAGCTGTGTGGCTAGGTGTGGCCGGCAACCAAGCAGGCTCTAAGTAGTAGCTAACCTTTGTGGCGAGGAAGAGCTCAAAGTTTCTCATTTGTGTATCACGTTTGCTAGCAGACCCCGATCATCATAGCCGCCGTCAAACCCCAAAAATTCTGGAAATGGGACCCTTGATGTACGTGTGGGCCGCCTATACTCGGTCTTGTAACAAAAAGCAATATTTGTGGTTAGCCTCTTTGTAAACATTAGTTTCCCATTTCTTTTGCTTCCTCATTTGTTGCTTCTGTAGCTGTACTACTACTACCATCCCTTTCTAATAAATCTAATCAGTAGGGCTCGCCCCTCTGTCACCTCAATAAAAAAAATATATACTTGCGGTTGATACTCAAGTTCACAGTATTTTTAGATGGTGCCTTCGTGTTTTGTGGCAAATATGTTACCGCCATATATGTTAACTATTTTACTCAAAGCAAAGATGAAAAATATGCATAGCATCGGTGTGGGGGGTTAGGCATTCAATAACAGTTTCATGTCTTCAGTATTAGTGCAGTTAGAAGAAAAGGTGTTAATCTATCACACTATTTTGTGTGCATGTGTGTGTGTGTGTTAAAACTAAAGACAGGACCTTACAAAATAGTACTAGGAGTATACCTCTGTAAATATGCAGAAGAAACATACTGCAAGGAAGTTGTGACCACTGTGTGTGGTTTTGAAGAATACCCAGTGTGAAGTTGCTAGCACCTCAAGGGAAGTGCACCAAACCTATATTATTGAAAAAAAATAGTACAATCAAAGTGTGATTAGACCAACACAGTATTTTCTTACCACTCCGGAGAATCAATGTATGCATGGATGCACCAAATAATATTGTCCAAATAAGCTAGCTAGCTAGCTGTAGGATCCGAATCACATTGCCCTACCTACACTGTACTGCATGCTGGCCTCTGAAAACTGGTTGGGCTGTCCGGCAGGCTCAAGTTAACTTGTTGAACAGTTTTTCTTGTCTCTCTTGGTGTCAGATGACAACATTTTCTACTACTAATTCAGTCAGATATGCATGTGTCAAGGCACATGCATATATAGATAGTAGGGGGAATACATAACTCTGTTTTTGGGTGGACATGTTTTTCAGATCAACAACATATATATAATTGATGTGTTTTAAAAACATATACACAACGGTTCAATTACTAACACGCTGCAAGGACAAATTAATTAACAAGACGGAAAATTAATTTAAAGGAGTTCGATCCTGAAATTAAGATGGGGAAAGTGGCATAAACAACTCTCGACATATGCACTGGTCAAGTGGTCATGTAGTACTCTCGACATTGCTGTGCACGAATGAGTTCATGTAATACTCGAGTGTGTTCATGGGTGGATGATACTCCAGACTGGCTCATGGATATCACATCCAAAGATTGTAACTCTGCCAGGAGTGAATAAAAGCTCTCGATTTGCCCTCAAAAAAAAAAAAAAGTGGTCATGTAGTAAACTGAAAATGCTAAAATTAATCTTATGCTCCCTTCGCTTCCAGTATAGTTAATATATATTTACTGTGGTAATTAAGTTGAACACAAACCACTCCGGGAATGGTCACTAGAAAAAGAACATCACTGTCACGGACATGCTTGAGACTGAGAGAACTGGATATATTCATCACCATACACACATATGCATGGTACACGTATGAACCCTAGAAACGGTCACTGAGCCTCCACAATTAACAAAGTACAAGGTGCAAATCACCAGCTTAATAGAAAAATACGCTCAATTGACTTGTACCGTGCATCTTCACACACAACAATAGGTTAATTTATGGTGCGCATCGATCTCTATATATAGCAATGGTAAGCGCGGAGCTATTATATATATGCGTTCGACCGCCACGACCTTGTATACATATGCTCAGCGTGTATATGTTGTCGTGTCCAACCACCAGTAACTCCCTTAATCACACGTCGTCATCAAGCAAAATTATTGTTGTGGCGTTGCTTTAGCACTCAGCGCCTCGCATAATACGCATCGAATGGCATGCAGCTACCTTTTATATGTGTGATAGCACGTAGTGTGAAAGAGAAGCAGCAGATACCTTTATACTAGTAGTACAAGAGCAGTATAATATTCGGAGGGTTAGGCCACACTACAAAGAGAGCAGCGAGAAAAATTATAATATACTGAGAGAGAGAGAGAGAGAGAGAGAGAGAGAGAGAGAGAGAGAGAGAGAGAGAGAGAGAGAGAGAGAGAGAGAGAGAGAGAGAGGCACAGCCATATATGTACACAGGTTTCCATCTACCAAACAGAAAAACAAGATCCTTCCAGGAGCATGCTCTTTTCTGTGGATGCTCTAAGCTGCAGAGGGTTGCCACCAGATTTGAGCTACAAGCTTTTCGCCCTGCAGGTATGTCTTGGTTGGCCAGCAGGCCAGCAAACTTCCATGTATCTCTTCTTCTCTGATGAGCTTCTTCGTCTTCTTCCTCCTCTTTCTCTGAGGACCTTTTCTCTTTGTTTTGGCCAGCTTGTTGCCAGTTCAGTAGTTGCAACTTCAGCTTCACTTGTCATCTTCGCTTAAATCTGTTCTTCTTTCTTCATCATCCTATATATTGCACACTCATCAGACAGCGAGAATAGAAAGGAAAAAAAATACAGAAGTAGCTTGATATATAGATCCAGTAAAACCCAATCTCTAGGTTAATGTTATTGGCATACGTTAATTCTCCTATTAATTTCTATCTCATCATGACCCCGACCCGGTCATATTGTTTGTCCAGGTAGCAGGTAGCAAGGATCAATCAATCGCGACATGGACGACTCCAGCATGTTCCTTCAGTGGGCAATGAACCAGCTGCACCAGCACCCTACTGCCGCCGCCGCCGCAGCAGCAGCTGCAGCTGGAGCTCCGGCGTATCCGGATGGTGTTGGTGGCGGCGGCGCCGGAGAAGCCGCCTTCCCGTCGCTGCAAGCGCTCCGCAACGCGTCCCAGCCGTCGCCGACGTCCCAAACCCCCGCGGCCGTCCGATTCCGGGACCTGACGGTGCAGGTGGACCACCGAGCCAGCAGCAACAGCTTGAGCTCCGGCGACAGCCCCGGCGCCGCCATGGACCACGACGCCGCCGCCGTCTGGTCCCCGCACACCGCGCGCGCCAGGACCACCGGCCTCGGCGGCGGCAGCAACAGCAGGCCGGTGAGCTGGAACTTCAGCGCCGCGTCGGCGCAGCCAACAACTGACGAGAGCGGCCGCGGCCGCGGCGGCGATGTCGCGCTGCCTAACGCCGCGACGCCGGCGAGGGCGCCGCACGCGTCGACGGGGAGGAGAGGCGGCGGCTCGGGGTCCGCCGCGGCGTCCTCGTCGCCGGGGCCTGTGCAGGACCACATCATCGCGGAGCGGCGGCGGAGGGAGAAGATCAACCAGAGGTTCATCGAGCTCTCCACCGTCATCCCCGGACTCAAGAAGGTTAGTCATCATCATCCTGGAGCTCTCTGCCATCATTAGATATATAGCTCCATGTCTTCTTTTAACTTCGTTCTCGATTCATTTCCCCCCTTTAATTTCATGTTTGGTTTTAACCTTCTCATCAAGGAGATCTCTTGTTTTTGTTATGACTCTTTTTTGACTCTTTTGTAGGCAAGATTTACCAAGATTGCATGCATATAACCTCAACAGTATAGTGTGGTTACTGTTGAGCAATCATTTAGCTAGCGCAGAGATAGCTAGCATATTAGGTTCGTAGCAGTAAAAGTGCAAGCGTGCAGCATATATATATATTCTTGGTTAGCCTCTCATGTATTACACTAATAGTTTTTGGATTAAAATCGATCAGCAAGATATAAATTACGGAAAAACAGATCTACAGAAACAATCTACAGTATATATATACTCAATAAATGGTGCGACTTTTACAGTACCAAGGGATGCTCCGTTGAGGATTCTGATTAGAAATGAAGATTTGCCTTCCTCAAACTCATTTTTTTGTTAGAATCAATCTCGCTTGTACATCAAACACAAACAGGAGCAAGTGAGCAACAAAGTTGTCTACGGATGAGATTATTGCCCCTCACGAAATGTAACTTGCATCAAACATAGATATCAATAGATACCAAGGAATTCTAATACTGAGTTCGCCTGCAGATGGACAAGGCAACCATTCTTGGGGACGCGGTGAAGTACGTGAGGGAGATGCAAGATAAGCTCAAGACCCTCGAGAAGGACGGCGCCGGGAACAGCCGCATCCACCAGCCGGCGGTGCTCGTCAAGAAGCTGTGCCGCGTGCCCGACGACGAGGGCACGGCCAGCGCAAGCAACGGCGGCGGCCTGCAGCCATCGCCGGAGATCGAGGTCCGGCTGTCGGACAAGAGCGTGCTTCTGCGGATCAACTGCGACAATGCAAAGGGGCTGCTGGTGAAGGTGTTGTCGGAGGTGGAGAAGATGGGCCTTTCCATCACACACACCAACGTCATGCCCTTCCCCGCATCCGCCGCCATCATCACCATCACAGCAAAGGCGAGCCATCTATACTCATGCACGATCAGCATCATTTCCATACAATGTTGTATCATGCATGAAGAATATTCTCTAGCTAGAACAAAAATTGGGAAATCATTCAACATGTGCGCACCATGCAAGCATCATGGTCGTATGTGGTACATGTAAGCGCTACGTTATCTATGGCCAAGGTTAAGCATCATTTCCTCTGAGAGTGTTACATATAATGCAATGGTTAAATTAGAACGTTAGAAAAGATGCACATTACCAGAATCAATGGCTCCTCACAGAATTACATGCATGTTACTCGACTGTCCCTATCACATTCACATGTACTGCATGCATGCATATGTGTCAGTACTGCACCAAGGGCTCAAAAATGCTATATATATCAATTATTTTGTGTATGCTATATTTTAACACTATTTTACGATTACTTTTACAATGACTTATTTAATTTTATATATTTGTATGCATGGGCAGGTGGTGTTCTCTCAGGGTACTCCATGCATGGGAATTTTATATATAAATCTTTGAGGAATTGAAGAATATATATAATGAGACCTACAGATCAGACATATACAGAAAAATAAAGAATTAAAATTAGATCCATAAGGGAGACTCTGTTGGCTCCATCCTTTTGTTATTTAGGCTAAAATTAATAGAAATATCGTGATGTGTTAAGAGTAGTACTCCACCATCTAGCATGTCTAGGACTGAGGATTGTTAGTTCAAATGTTAGGCTCACTGACAGCCGATCAGATAGGATCAGCTGGCGGATGAAATTTCCAACTTTTAAAATCTATGTGTCTGAGTTGTTGAACACGCCAATTTAATTAGGAATTATGCAAGTGATATGTCTAAAAAAAATATGAAAAGGGTTGTGTGTGTGCGAACAATTTCAAAGTTACAATTTCATAATAGCATTTCTGCAAAATCTATTTTTTTCCTTGCAAGAACTCAACAATTTGTCACTTACAGATATCTATTTTAGTTATTTTTCAAACAAACTTTCATTTTTAACTAAAATGTAAATTTAAGTAAAAATGCGATCACACTTTAATCAATGCAATGTATCAAATGTATTCCTGGGAGCGATCCACTGACTTATAACCTGAAATTCTTCCTTCTTATTTAATATGCTTGTTCTCACATAATAATTAGTGTAATGCATTGTTAGAGTTTATGCATGGTTCTTGATAATTACTAAAAGAACTGCTGGGCATGCCTACACTTATTTGTCAGCCTACGAGTATAGTTAATCATATCACTATATTTGTTTGATAAGAGTTATGTGCAATATTTTCAGATGGAGGAGGGATTCGATACCACAGTGGACGAGATAGTAAGGAGGATTAATTCTGTTCTGCATCAACATACCGCAGCAGTACTGAGGAGAACAGAAGATAAGAAGTAGCTTGGCTAGCTTATTTGCTGAAAGAAAAAACTTGAGGAGGCTTGAAGAAATTAAAATGCATACATGTTTCCATCCAAGTGAAGAGCACCTGAGCATACAAATTTCGTCACTAATTGGCTGCTGTTCAAAGAGTAACTTCAGGTGAGGGTTTTCTCGTCAAGCGTGCGTGTACGAATACATCACATTCATGTCACCCATAGGTGCATGCACATTGATGAAGTGATGGCATGGCTCATGATCATGTTGATCGATGATGACGAGAATTTCTCAACCACACAAAGTTAATTAGAAGGTTTTGTTAGAGTTCTGTTGCTCAATCCAAATAATTGGGGAGAGAACCCGAATAATTAACCTTTCCTTGGTGCGATGATTTGATATCTTTATTAAATTAATAATTTTTTCTTCGTCAAGTTGCAATGTCTGACTCAAGAAAAACCCTTCATACATGTACACACTTGATATCTCCAGGAAATTTGAAGGAGATCAATGATTAGATCAGGCTTAGCACTAATTAAAAGTGATATGCTGATATGATACTCAATATCCCATCAAATAATGAGATCCATCCCCATTAAAAATCTCATGAAATTTTTTATTTAAAAAATGTAATGTATCCTGGCATGTATATCTTCTGACTCATGCGTGAGTCATGCATGCGCAAACAATACTCCTCATTGTATAAAGGTTCTCTTATCATCAAAGCAAAAAAAAAAAAAACAGAGGATTTTAGTTAGAAGTTCTGCATATTTTAGTATATAATATACGGTCCTCTTTGTTTAAGAGGTACCGTGTCATCTGCATTGCTCTAAAGACACCGAGGTCCTGTCTGAAAAATCAAAGATCTTGGGCTGTTTTATATTGCTATACGAGATACAGATAAAGCTGTTGAGATCTGCGGAGCAAAGTTGGCACACTGTTGTTCGCATAAAATGCAGCATGTCGTTTGTTGGCATGGCATGCAAAGATCGAAGATATGATCGCAATATCGGCAGGTACCTAGCTACTCTAATGTACTCTGCACAGTTGTTTCGCACCGATACCATATGTATATATATAGAATTCCTAAAATATACTATATGATATACGACAGACGATCATTCGTGTACACATCGATTAATAGACAGGAGTAGCAGCGGATCTTCATTCCCCGTCACAGAATAAAGTATGGTTTGGCAGTGGCAACGATGATCTCGAGAGATTTTCTGAGTACGTATTTCAAGTATGTTGGATATTAGTCTAATGGAAAAGCATTGTGATGATGAAAAAAATCTTCTGGGATCCGTCTGGTTACTGCCAGACAAGTAGTGCCTTGATTTCGTAAGGGTACAGACGTACAGTACCAAACTGCTGGAAGGACGCGAACTAAAAGAATTTGATTCGAGATCAGCTGGGAGCAGTTCATCGTATCTTTGAAAACTATTGTTTAGGCCAATGTAAACTTTAGCTTAGTTGAAGACAAGTATTATAATATTTATCAGTACGCAATTGGACACATGCATATGCATGGCTGGAAGGTTTCAATAATTGGCCCGTTAGCCATGCTGCCCCAGGTATAGTTTATTGCCATAGGTTACTTTTTAGGCTCCGGAGATGCCACATAGAAGCAACTTTTAGGCGTTCCATTCCTGCGTGTTAGTTCGACCTGCTGAGTGTTGCCAGTAGAAGAAACCTGCGTACGCTAATATACTTACGCTTTCTGCTGAGAGGGATGCATGTATGGATGCAAATAATTGCACATAGACACGTGAATTATTAGTACGGTGTTTTTCTCCTCTCAAAGAACTGGGTTGAGTTCCCCATAATTTAGCACCTAGCCTTCTTCCATTCATGATTAACTAGTAGAAGCGAACTCTCCTACTCATTCCGTTTTTAATTATATGACGCCGTTGACTTTTTTGTTGAACTTTGACTAACAATATATATGAAAATAATTAGTTGCTTAATATGAAATGTATATTGTTGGATCTGTCATCAAAAGCACTTTAAGATTAACTTATATATTTAACTATTTTCATAAATATTTATGAATAAGACGAATTGTCAAAGTAACAAAAAAAATCAACGGCGCCATATAATTAAAAACGGAAGGAGTATTTCATAAACTGCCATGATAGATCAATTTGCATTTCCTGCTTAAGTGCTACGCATCGTCCAAATTCTGGGGAACAAAAGTACAAAACATTGTATATATAGATGCTTAGAAATCTCCTAAAAATTATATTATGCTATCTAAATGGGAGACCAAGGTGTGGATTGTACTCGTTGACTGGTCAACATAAGTGCAAACGAACTAACGGCAGTTGCTCTTGGTCATACACATACCAGCGAGTCAAATCTCATATCGTCTCGTGCACTGGCAGTTTTATATACCACCATCTGCAGTTGTTTGTTGATGATACCCAGCAGAAATTATACCCATCAAGCACAAATCCCGTGATGGATTGATGTGACTAATTTGCATAGTTACACTTTCTGTCTGACTGAGCTGAACTGATCCATTTGCACTTGTTCCCAATGGGGATGCCATCTTCTCACGGATTTGTTTATTGCAGTCGCCATTAAAGCTTAGCTGTACTAGTTGTTCCTGCAATGTTGTCCCAGCTGCAAGGTTGATTTGGTGCAGCGTGTTCTCCAGCCCCAAAGGAGTATCTTTGCCAAGGATAATATTGTTTTTCTGCGTCATGAAAGCAGCTGCACTGCCAAACATATCAAGCTCTCTCGTCACATGGTCGGATAAGCATCAATAACCTACAGATTCCAGATATACAGGCCATACTGTGATGTATACTAAATATTAGTACCATATTCACAAACTCCCATATACTTGATATGCAAAATTCCACAATTTCTCTAGCGTTGATATCAAGTCTCCACACAAGATTGGATCAATCATGCGGCAGTAAGTGATACTGCGCTGAAGACAGCTTGCAGACATGAGAGCTCCATTTGTTCATAAGCACTTTTATTACCAGAAATAACTTATTGTACTACCGTGTGGAGTATCTGTACCATATACATAGTTTTACAGAGAGTTTACAAGATGACAGCTTCGAGGAAGCCAAATCAAAGCACATCTATTTCTATGTTGGGCTTGGAGCCTTGGACATTCCAAGATGGCCTCACTTCTTGATGAAAGAGACCCCCTTCTGGATACTCTCGGCCAGCTCTTTCTTTGCCTTCTCTAGGCCAGCTCTGTAAGACAGTGATGTGTGAAGAAAATTAAGCACTGCAAGTCAGTAAGATCCAGGATATGGATAAAAACTGATTTGGTCCTGATAAAGCATTATAGTATAGGTAATGATAAGAAACAACAGCTTTCAATCATATTCAGTGCCCTTATGATCCTACGCATTAGACGGTCATCCTGATGACCTACACAACAGTCATTGGACTGAAGCAACAATGTGTTTCTTCTGTGAAGTAACACAGTTTCAGTGCATCATCTCTGTTCCTTCAGGACCTTTTCAAAGTGAACTGGCATGGCTGCATGCATGATGCTTCCTTCTGCACACTGTATTCTCCCTCTAGCTTAGCTATGCACATATGCACTACTGATTGTGGCCAATAGGTCCATGCCCAACAAGAAAAGATGACCATCTTTCCACCATAACAGGCAGATCCAATCATGAAGAGTAACATGAGCGAGCAATGTAAGCCTGGTCCATGGTGTTCTAAAAGAAAGCTCGATCACCAGGCTGCCCATTCAGCTTATTGGTTGCAGAAACCACTGAACATCTTTTCGTCTCCTGTCCGACTTCGACACTCCGGGCCTTCTGGGAGTGCTTCGTCCCTAGCATCAGCACCCCCTTCGAAACTTAGAGCACCTGTGAGATGCAAGTCATGGATGTGTTCCTAAATTGTGCACCTTTCCTCCAAACCAAGGCGCTTCCTCTTCTACTATGGGTCATCTGGAAACGGCACGACAGGAAATATTTTATGACATTAACATGTCCCTGACATGTACAGCTAGACCAATAAATAAATGCAACCAGCTTTGGTGGGTGCATCCAAACTGTGGATGTGGTTGGCTAGCTAGTTTTTCCTCATCTCCCTCCTATTTTTATGTTTGTTCTCCCACGTCCCACTCTTCATGCGTATGTATGTGTGTTCCAGTACAAACGTTTCTTTTACTTGCAAAAATGAGAAATTCAGCCGGGTTAAACCCGTCAAAGATTCCTCAAAAAGAATAATGCTGGAGAAATTAAAACCTTATGTGGTAGACTTAGGTGGTAAGGAAAATTCAGATGGGTCAAACCACCAAGGATCCCTCAAAAAGAAAAAATAGTAAAGCCTGGACAAATTAAAATCTTCTGTGATAGACTTAAGTGGAAAGTAATGATGCAGTTGAGAATTTTGGAGAGAATCTAACTTGAATGCATGTCAAGAACAGGAATATCTGTAGTCCAGGTACGTGGTACAGACCTTTCAAACTCATTCAATGGCCCAAGTGGTAAAATCTCCTCGATTCCACAACGCCCTAACCGCACTTTGGATGCAAAGAAAGGAAGCTCCGTCACCTTCAAGCACAACATAAACAAAACAGAATTCACAAATCAGAAATATTGTTCAACAACAAGAATAATAAAAACTGATTCATAATTGAAAGTATAAAGGAACAAATAAAGAAACCTGAGAAGCTACATAAGAGCACTCCACTATGCCAGCGTCACCATGCAGTCCTCTCAAGCAAGCATCTGCAAATTTAGCAGCTGCATATGCCTACAAGATAAGCTTCAGTGTTAGCGTTAGAAGCTATAAAGCAACAACACTCAGGTGCATACAAGTGCAGAAAACCAACCATTGACAGAGTTGCTGATCCTGCTCCAGCTTTAGCCTGAAATATATCAGATGGTTAAAAAGATATGCAAGGATGCTTCTATTACTCTTGACATGCATTCGATGACGGGACCTTTGTCGTCAAGATGTATATGTAATATTAATATGCACATATGTATATAATTTGTCTTTTACAAAATATAAGGGCTGGACATAAATTCACATAACCATTTTACAAGTGAGCTAACTCTTGTTTAGCAAAATTAAGTACGCCAAGTCTTGTCACTTTTGTTAATCATGGTGGTAGACAACTGAAACCAGAAATTGAACAGAGAATGGGAATCTGAACAAGTATATGGCAATTGGTGAAGAAAAGCATACCTCAACAACTTCTGTGCCACCATTCTGTATGCGAGAAGTGAGGTAGCTAACTTCTTCCGAGGTGAACGAGCAGGGAGGATTCGCCTATGTGAATAGCAAAGCATAACAGTATAGGTGAAACTGATTTCCTTCTATTTCCGTCAGCAAAATTGGTCCCCAGTTTTATAGCAGATGAAAATAATCCTAACCTGAGAAAGTAGTGGTAATATTGTCACTCCTGCATGCCCGCCAATGACAGGAACATTTATGTCTGTCGGGTTAAGTCCAAGAACCTCACCCTGTAGACAGAGAAGTAGAGGGAATTTTGAGAAATTTTCCATGTAGAAATTGCACCGTGACACGATCTTTTGAGTTACATACCACAAAAGTATTTGCTCTCACTACATCAAGTGTTGTCACACCGAGAAGACGTTTGGGGTCATATGTCCCAGCTTTCTTGAATACTTCAGCAGCAATGGGAACAGTTGAATTAACAGGATTACTAATCACATTTACGACTGCCTTGGGGCAGCATTTTGCAATACCCTCGCAGAGAGTACGGACGATTCCAGCATTGATGTTGAACAAATCATCCCTTGTCATCCCAGGTTTTCTAGGAACACCGGCAGGAATTATCACAAGATCCATTCCAGTTAGAGCATCTTCTAGCTGTGGCTGGCCAACAAAGCCACGCACCTGCAGATTTTAAGTTTTAGAATAATAAAATGCACAGGCCAAAAACAATTTTTCTCATTCAACGATCAGGTGAATAACTGTATGTTTATAGTAGCGAAAAAAAATCGAAGGGCACAAAGGACATCTCAAAAGCTGTTAAAATTTGCAAGTAGTATGAAAATGGTTTAGAGCTTGATCCCTGACTATCAGTGGGTGATCAGATAGTAGGCAAATTTCTCCAAGGTTTTCTGCAGAGGGAAAATATTACTTCCCTCCAGAACGGCTAAGTTGCAAAATCTATAGCAGCTATCTGCAACTGCTTCAGGATCAGTGATGCCTACAGTAGCAAAAACAAGTGTGCATCTGCAGGACTTGACATAATTTATATCTGATACTAAGCTAAGATTCCATATGGAAATAAACATGCTAGAGGTGTAGCAACATGATCTGTGACAGTAGTCTACTCTTCAGAATCAGCATTGAAGAATCTCAAAAGGTTATTTCAGATAAAAATGGGTCAGACACAATGTCCAGGAACATACCACAGCACCAGTGTTCATGTGGCTAATGTCAGCTGTGACACCAGGTGTGTTGACAACATCGTATAGATGGAGCACCGAAACAAGAGGGTTCATCTTCATTAGCAGTGCGAGTGGCTGACCAATTCCACCGGATGCACCCAGGACTGCAACCTTGAATCCTGGTGCCGCACCTTTTGCACGGCAATTTGATCCCTTCAGGATGGATACCTCCTCCATCTTGAAAACAAGGCAACAAGAGAAGATTTAGCAAATCAGTCCAACTGAACCTAAGTTCAAATTGAGGATCCTGTCACAGGAATACACCAGGTAAAGTTACCAGTAGAAAAAGATCTGAGCTAGGTTTTCAATCTCCTTGAGCGGTCGTCAGCGAACACAGTAAAAAGTGTAAGAAAGGGATATAGCAAGGTTGTGTTCATCACCAGACTGAAATGAGGTTTTGTCAAAAGTAACTGCTACATGTGATTTACAATGCCACCACTTTTCCATTGGTCTATTACACTATTTAGAGCTAAGCAGGGGGGAAAAAATACACAATCCGTGATGGCTTTTTCTATCAGGCCCAAAGACATGCTATTTGTCAGCATTGTGGCATTTTGCCCACATATAAACCATCAGTCAGCAAAATCAGCACGCGTGTGAGAGCAATGGTACCGCACAAAATGTCAGCAGTATGGTTCCGTTCAGTCAGCAGTTGACACTACACATTTGGGAACATCAATTCAATCAGTATCCATCCGGAGCTAGTAACCTAACCTTACTACCGGAGTTTGGCAGAAATTATCAGAGCAGCAGTCGGTATCCAGCCAACTGACCGATGATCCTAGAAACTAGTACTGGAAATTCGGCTCCTACGCACAAAAGGGCCCCCCTTTGTCGCCAAGGCCCCAGCTTTCGGCCCCCCTCTCTTGGGGCTGGTTCGAGTTTGGTCACGAATTCAGAGCAGCGAATTGAGCTTGGCAAACAGTAGCGGAAGGCGGCCGGCGACGCAAATCCAAGGACACTACTAGCGCTCCCAACCACCCCCCTAGTCCCAACCAAATCGAAGGAATCGAAGGTGAAATCTGGAGAACCGCGCTGACCTGAGATGTGCGGTGCGGGCGCAGGTGGGAGGCGAGCGTGGCCATCCGCCTGGCCGCCGCCGCGTGCTGCTGCTGCTCCATGGCCGGCGAAGCTGGAGGAGACTTGCCGAGTTGGAGGGAGAAAGAAGAAGTGACGGAGGAGGGATCGGCGGAGCTGTGACGGACGGCACGAGGAATTGGAAATCGGGGGAGGGGGTTGGTTGCAAAAGTGGTTCGTTGGCTCGCGGGAGAGGATGCGTGCACGTTTGTTTTCCTGATGAGTTGTTATGGGCCGGCACGCCGTGCGAAGCAAGGAGGACGAGCAGATGATGCCAATCAAGGTTTGCATTATCCATGGGATCACTGAAACCGCTCGCCGTCGAAATCTCCGATTTGACCTAACCGGTCGGTTTTCAACTGAAAATTTAAATTTTAAATTTCGAATTCGAAAATCATGAAACCGGTCGATTTTCACCGGTTATCGACCGATTTCGACCGGTTATCGACCGATTTCCACCGCGAATCGACGGATCGATTCGGCGGAATCACCCCGCGCAGCCATGAAATCGACGAATCGGTCGATTACCGACTCATCTCGCTCGGTTATCGGTGGAAGAGCGGCGGCAGCGCGGCAGAAAGCGTCGATTCGACGACGGACGGCGACTCCGGCGTGCGCTTCACGACGGCAAGCGGCGGAATCGTCGAGCGCGTGTGTGGGGGACCGAGGGCTGGACTTGTTTGACGAGGGGGACCAATGATTGAGCGTGGGGAGGGGATAAGGGTGGTTTTCTTTTTTTTTCATTCTTTTTCGCTCAGAAATCTTTCGCGAATTAATTGACCGATCAAACGAACTCCAATTCGTGTATGGTTTTCACAAATGGATTGCAAATGACGTCTAGTTTTTTTTACATATTTTTTGTTTCAAATTTTCAAATTTCAAATTCGAAAATCGGTAAACCGAACTTATCGGCTCGGACCGATAACCTCGATAATCGCGATTATCGCCCGATAATCGTCGATTTTGTAAACCTTGATGCCAATCATGTCATGGATGGATGGGAGTCGAGTCTTGCGAGTCCACACAACACGACGACGAGTCGATGACGTTGGTCGTCTCCTGCTCTACACTGCTTTGCTCGAACTCATTTCGGTCTTGGAGCCTTCGTTTTCTCTCTAAAATTTAGACTCATCATATTAAAAATAATTTTGTTATTTAGGAGTATTAAATAAAATTTAATGACAAAACCTTTTTGACAGATAAATGCTCATTTCGAGACGAATCTAATGAGCCTAATTAATCTATGTTTTGCTACAGTGATGCTACAATAACCATCATCTAATCATAGCTTAATTACTCTCATTAGATTCGTCTCGCGAATTAAACCAAAAGTTCTGCAGTTAGTTTTGTAATTAAATTATTTAATATTTTTAAATAATAAGATTTTCTTTGATGTGACCTCTCTAAAATTTAGATGTCGAACACCCCCTTGGTCAGATGGACTCGTCTCGAGCCTTTCTTGAACGAGGGTTGCTGCCATTTGCGCAGGTTGACTCGCAGTGATTTTCAGCCTGTTCGTTTCGCTGCAGCTGCCGCTGCGGCTGCAGAAAAATAACTGTGAATACTGTAACTACTGTTGAAAATACTGTAGCTGCTGCTGAAGAAATAACTGCGAACACTGTAGCTGCTGCAAAGCAGCGAGACGAACACGCTGAAATGAGCATTGGGTTTTAGAGCCATGCGTTTTTCCAATTTATGTGACGCTTTGGGTTCCCAAAGCAAGTCAGACATCGTGAACTCCACTGAGTGGGATCTTCTGCGGAAGCAAGGTGAGGACTGAGCAGCTATGTGAGGGAGAGCAGGTGAGTGGTTGCGTTGCGTAGTGGGAGCAGTCGGAGCACATGATCCACAAAGAGGAGAATCTCGTATAGCATTCAATGACTGCATGCCTTCTCCTTGGTTTTATCCCAGCATGCCAAAACGTTACCTATTGTGGAATGGAGGAAGCAGTAATTCTCAGATGAAGAAGACGAACTAGAATGGAGACAGACTATTCGAGGACTCACCCGGAGAGAAAGAGGCGTATGGACAATTAAGGTGTTCGGTTGGAGGTTTTGCGGCAGACAGCAGTTACAATGTTCGCAGTTATTTTTTTAACAACAATTATATTATTCGTAGTTATTTTTCTGCGGTCAAGCCTGCCCAACAGTCTGAATGATCCGGTGTGAGTCTCGACGGCCGGCGCAATGGCTGGCCTGTGAGTCCACCCCTCTCGTGACCTGAAAAGTCAATGGGCTTCTTAATCCAGACTACTCAACGGGCCACCAAAAGAGACGGGTCAGTGAATTTGGCCTTCTGTTGGCCCAGGAAACCTGCCGCTCGTCTTCGTAAAATCGAATCGTAGCCGCAGACTGCCGATCGGACGTCAGTAACGACCCCAGACCCGGTCGTTATTTGTGGGTGCTCTGGGCTCCCTGCAGGTGTCCGTCATTGCAGAGCACGATGCTGGTTCGTCGGCACGGAGGGTGTTCGTTGTTTTAGCATTTAGCATTTAGATCTGTCACATCAAAGAAAATCTTATTATTTATATATAAGAGTACTAAATAAAATTTAATGACAAAACCTTTTTACAGATAGGTACATCTTTACGAGACGAATCTAACGAGCCTAATTAATCTATATTTTGTTACAGTGATGCTACAGTGATGCTACAGTAACTAGCGTCTAATCACGGCTTACCTACCCTCGTTAGATTCGTCTCGCGATTTAGACCAGGGGTTCTGCAGTTAATTTTGTAATTAAATTTTATTTAATACTTTTAAATGACAAGATTCTTCCCTCTAAATTTTAGACCCCATACAACAAACACCCCCATAGTCTCCCAGCGAGCTTTTCTACATACAGGAGGCCCTTTGGATTACCATATTTCTGGGCTGGCACAAGTCCTCGTGGAGGACTCGCTGGCTCGCGGCCGCCGCTGCATCGTCTCGCACGCAAACTCAGGGCACGTACGGCTAGCGCTGCAAGCGGGGCGGGATGCGGGCGCCCGCGCCGCGTGCCGCATCAGCCACAACGGCCGAAGCGGACTGATGCGGCGGCCCGCATGCCGCCGCTCGCTGTTGGCGGGCTGCCGCAAGCGCCGCAAGCCGCGCCGCTTGCATCGCGCGCTGCTGCCATGGCGCGTTGAACGCATCGAGCTGCCACAAGCTGCACCGCTGCGACTACCACCGAGCTGCTGCACGCCTCTGTCCTGCCTCCCGCTCCGACCTCATCCCGACGCCGGGTGGCATCACCGCCGCGGCCACGAAGAAGGTGCTGATCCACACGCTACGTCTGCTCGTCGATCATCCCCTTCCTCCCGCCGCCGCTCGCCGCTCTCGCGACCCCTGGCCCCGCCAGGCGAGCGCGCCGTTTGCGGCGCCGCGGGTTCCGCGAGCCGCGCCGCGTCGTCCCGCTTCGATGAAGCGGGCTTCTAAACGGGTTTTGTGCGGGTTGCGGCGCGGGCCAGCCCGGCGGCGTTGCGGCCAGGCCTGCCCCGCTTGCAGCGCTACGTACGGCAAGCTAACAAGGCTCAAGTCATTTCAACTGGTGTTGGTCTAGGATGGCGGCGGGTGAGCCTACCTGACAACGTACGTAACAGAGCACAAGGGTGATGCACTACGTACGTCCTCTGCTTCACAGGCTACGCCGCCTCTGCAACGATGGACACCTTCAGTGCAAGCTGTGGTTTGTTGGCACTTGCAGACACTTGTTCCCGGTGCATGATCGATCATGGCGCATCCATCAGTTTGATGCCACCAGTACCGCTTCGTTACAGAGCCAACCAAGTCGATTTGACTGGCTGCAAATGCAAGCGTGTACATGCGCTATGCAGTGTTCAGGTTGTTTGATTGGAGGTTTTGCAACAGGCAGAAGCTGCAGCCTGCCGAACAGGCTGTTTGTAACATCTACAGCATTCGTGCATTATTTATGTTTCCAACAGTCATAGGAATATAATAAAGCAGGCGATGTAGGCATCATGGAATGAATCTACGGTATACTAGTTTGCTAGTCAGGGAGGTCGTTTTCGTTGTAGTGATGGTTAACTACTTTCGTTGTATCGATGGGTAAGGGAGCCTTCGGTACTCAAAACCGATGGTAAAATTGTAAAATTTAAAAACGAATGGTGAAAACGTAATTAGCCTCTAAAAAGATGGTCAAAACGCCATTGTCCCAACTACTTTCGTGTCTTTTAGCATTTCATTGTAAAAAAACTGGAAACCCCACTATGGTGGATTGTGGTCGGTTTGTAACAGACTTATATGCTTTCAATAAAAGCGGGCCAAATGGCTTTCTAAAAAAAAAAAACTGAAGCAGGATGCCGAACGCCATAGGGACGCAAGCAGTCCAAAGATTTTGGCAGGCGGGGCGCTGACTGAGGTTTCAGAGACACATCATGCGCATGGGGTTGATAGGCTTCGGCAGCAGGTCGTTGAGGTCTCCTTGGATGAGATCGCAGAAACAAGACTGGATGATGTCCCCAGTGCTGTCGAGGATCGCGGCCACGGCGTTGCAGCAGTCTCTCGCCGGCGGCGGCGCCATCTGCTGGGTCGCCATGGCAAAAGGTGCGCAGGGAATCACCCGGAGGAGGGCGGTGATGCCACGGCCGAAGGAGCTTCTGTTGGCCGAGGGGAGTGGCAGCGCTACCAGCCCGTCCCCAGGTTCCATCGAGGACCCGGGGGACGGGGACGAGCTGTTGGTACAGCAAAGCAAAGGCGCTGATCTGCATGTGGTGGTGGCGGTGGCAATGGCTGCTGCCGAGGTGGTGGCGGCGCCGCTTGGTATTTTGGCTTCCTCCAATATTTCACAACTCGGTCAGAATGTCAAGAGTGCTGAACGGACTGGTCTCATGTACTAGCAAAAACACAAGTGCGAAGGAGCTCATGGACGATGGATCGCTTTGGTGGGATGGATCTGTTTTTTTATATGTTTCGTGAGCATGCAGTTGTTGCTGGCAATCATCCAACCCCTGCCTGGGGAACGTTCGTTTATCGTGTGGTTCAGTTTAGCACTGAACGCCGCTGTTCTGCTCCCGTTCATGCAAAAGTCGTGTTGCTGGAAACCTGGAAATGAGAAACAGATTGCTGCACCTACGTTTAGGGATGAAGGCGATCGGAGGGACTCTTCAACTTCCTCTGAACTTGCTTTGCGAGTTACGACCGCGCGTCGCTGCCTTCTTGTCGTGCGCGATCGAACAGCCTTCAACGGGCGCTCGGCGTGCTCTGGTTCGCCCGCGCGGTTTCCTTGCCAACGCGCCGCGCCACCGGTGGTCGCTGGTGCCCAGCCCAACCAAAACCATCATCGCGTGCAACTGGAGTTTCTACTACCGTCGCTGTCGTACGCTGACCGCCGCTCCCGGGGAGCGTCGATTTAAACCATGGTTTCGTCAGTAGTATCGCGGTAGGACGCGTGGGCGGTTGCACACGGCGGGAGGACGTCCTCGTGGGGGAAGAGATCGATGGCACTGGCCGCTCGTGCTGTCCGCCTGCAGTCTGTCTCGTGCGCGAACGTCAACCCAGCAACGCCCCGGCGAGCCCTGTCCGCCGGTGATGGTCAGGAACGGCGGATCAGCCTACCTTTAGATTTGAAGGACGACGCACTGGCGATTGCTGGCACAAGTCCTCGTGGAGGCCGCCGCTGACAAAAACTCAGCAGTGAGCCTGCTTTCCTGACAACGTAACAGAGCAACAGGGTTTGTCTTGTCATGCACTACGTCCTCTGCTTCACAGGCTACACGCCCCTCTGCAATGACGGACGACGACTGCACACACTTGTTCCCGGTTCATGATCATTGCGCATTCATCAGTTCTCTAATTTGATGGCAGTGCAGCTTTGTTACAGAGCCAACCAAGTCGATGCGACTGGCTGCAAATCCAAGCGTGTACATGCGCTATGCAGTGTTTGTAACATCTAAAGTCAGTACTATTCGTGCATTGTTTATATTTCCAATAGGATTGCTAGTCAAACCCTTTCTGCTTCACACTTTCGGTTTACCATACTCTGAAATAAATTCTGGTGATATTCGGCGCTAGTGTTGTATTATGAGGCTGGCGATGTAGGCACCATGGAATGATTATACAGTACAGTTGCAATCTCGCGTGCTTTTCCAGACGCCGGGCAACCACCGCCGGCGTCATGGGAATTAAACAGGCAGGCAGAGATAAATAGCGCGACGAACTCACTACAGAGCTTCTGGCAGGAGCAGGATGCCGAAAGCGACGAAGGGCGTGTCCTTCATTGTGTTCCGGAGGACTCTGCAACTTCCTCTAAACTGCGGAGAAGACAGTAGAGAACGATGGCGGCGAGTGAGGCGTTCATGGTGCCGAGATTGGTACCGAACGCTCGCGCTTGTCTTCGTATGTGAAGCATACCTGCATAGAACAGAAAAGGTTCAGGCTGCATCAATAATAAATAGTTGGAACGAACATTGTGAGAACGTTTCACCTCCGGCAGATTCTTACCATTGTATTTTGGCTTCCTCCAATATTTCAGGAGCTATTTCAGAGCTAAGACAGACTGTCAGAGTGGCCGGACTGATCTCATGAAGCAAATACTCAAGTGTCAAGGACCATGGATCCCTTTGATGGGATGGAACTACTATATGGTTCCTGAGCATGCAATTATTGCTGGCAAATGGAAATCATGATGATTGAACTCATCCAATCCCTGCCTGTGGAACGTTCGTTTATCGTGTGTTCAGTTCAACACTGCACGCGGTTCTCCTCTCGTTAATGCAAAAATTGTGTTGCTGGAAACCTGGAAATGGGAAACAGATCGCTACACGTTTAGGGATGACTGCCATCTTCCACCAGACAACCACAGCAGCAGCACCGCGACGACCTGCGTACTCGAGCACTGAGATAACAGAGCAATTCACAAGGAATATATCTCCCTCGCAAAAAAAGAAAAGAAAAGAAAATAATATATCCGAAGCAGCATTAGTAATCCCGAACCGAAGAAGGTGACTTGCCTGGCCTGGGCACATGAATGGACGCCGTCGGAACTCACTGGCGGAGGAATTCTTCGTCGCGGCTGGCCGGAGTGACTCGCATGCAGCTGAGCTGAGGTCAACGGGATGCTTAATCCAAGCGCGAGGACAAATTCCTCAACGGACCATCAAAAGAGACGCACTCTAGTGATTGGGCCTTTTGTCGGCCCAGACGACCTGACGCTCAACATAGGAAGTCAAATCGCAGCCGCGCACTGCCGATCCAACGTCTCTAGCGACCCAGCCCCGGTCGCTAAATAGCGACCAGGGTGCTCTGTGCTCTGGTTCGCCGGCGCGGTTTGGCAGCGCGCCGCGCCACCGGTGGTCGCTGGTGGCAGTGCCCAACCAAACCAAACCATCGCGAGCAAGTGCAGTTTCCGCTCCCGGCGAGGTTCTCTCCTTCAAATACTACCGTCGTGGTTGTACGCTGACGCCGGAGCAGTGATCCCGCGCCACGTCGTTCCCTTTCGCCGCAACGGAGCTGCTGCTCCCGGCGAACTCGCTTTGCACCATGGTCTATCGCGGTATGAATCGTTGGCGGTTGCACACGTCCTCGTGGAGGAAGAGATGGCCCTGGCCGCCGCTCATTGTGTCTCGTAGGGAACGCCCGGAGAGCACAAGGGTTCGGCATCGACAACTCTGCTTCACACGATGTGCCCCACGCACCTGCGATCAAGCTCTGGTTTGTTGGCACGTAGCTGCAGACACACATGACCCCCGTTCATGTCGTGGCGCATTCATCAAAGTGCAGCCTTGGTTACAAAGCGAAGCAACTCGATTTTGACTCTCGACTGCAAATGCAGGTGTGTACTTTAGACAGACATGCGCTATCCAATAGTTCCTAGAATTCATTTTTCCAACAGTCGCTTCACACTTTCGGTTTACATACTCTGAAAGAAATTCTGGTGATAATCGATCGGCACTAACTTAATGTATTGAGCTGGTTATTTAGGCATCATGGAATCCACAGTAGTTGCAATCTTTGAATTTTTTTTTTTTGAAGGAAGCGTGCAGAGAGAAATAGCGCAGCCAACTCACTACTAAGCTTGTGGCGGCAGACGCACGTCATGGGGCCACACAGTGGGCGGGCTGCCGGTTACCAGGCCACGCCGCGAACGGCATCGGCGATGAGGCGCCGACCATCCCGTTCTGCTTCAGTCCACCAAGCCCGGCAACTGTACACGTCGGTCTCGTTCCCATTAGAACAGAACCCGCTCCGCGGAGTTCTGGAGGACTCCGCGACTTCCTCTAAACCAGTTCGGAGCCATCAGCGAGTTACGCCGCCCGTCACGGAGAAGAGAGTTGAGAACGATGACGGTGAAGAAAGGGCTCGTCGTTCGGAGATTGGTACCGGAAGCTGGCATCTGGCTCCGGTTCTCCAGACGAGTGGCCTCAAACGCAATGGTCTCTACTGTCTCGGCAATGAACTGCATTATTTAGCCTCGGCTGCCGCATCAAGTCCTTGAGCTGATCGAAATGTGTATGTGAAGCATATCTGCACAGAATAGAACACGTTAATTCTAGCTGGATTAAGAAACAGTTCGAAAGAGGAATGCGAGAACGTTTCAACTCTGACAAATCTGAATTCCAACACATGCTTAATTACCTTGGTATTTTGGTTTCCTCCAATACTTCAGATCTCATTCAGAGTGCCGGACTGATCTCGTCCCATGAAGCGAAAACGCAAGTTTCTCTAATTTGAAGCTCAAGGACGATGGATCGCTTTGATGGAATGGAACTTTTATATGCTTCGTGAGCATGCAATTTTTGCTGGCAATCATCCAAGCTCTGCCTGTGGAACGTTCGTTTATCGTGTGTTGAGTTTACCACTGCACGCTGTTCTGCTCTCGTTAATGCAAAACTCATGTTGCTGGAAGCCTGAACATGTTCTGCTCTCGTTAATGCAGAAGTCATGTTGCTTTGAAACCTGAAAGTGTTCTGCTCTCATTTGATCGCTGCATGTTTAGGGCATGTGCGGACTCTGGAACCCTGTTGGGCGTCGCAAGGCAACAACGCCGAAGCCATTTCTGCCGGTTTTGGTCTGGAACGGCGGGTGTGTAGGATGCGGTTTGTTGGGAGTCCTCTGTAATGCAAATGCAAGAGTTTAAATCATGCACTATGCAGTGTTGGTGGCATCTACAATGTCGTGCAAATTTTTATGTTTCCAACAGTCATAGGATTGCCACAGCCAAACCTCCTAACGCTTTTGGTTTTACCATACTCCAGAAGAAATTTCGGTGAAATTCGGCATCATGGAATGAATCTTGATATAGTTGCAACCTTGCGTGCTTTTCCAGAAGCCGGGCGACCATCATGGGAATTGATGCAGGCTGGCAGGAGCAAGGACGCCGAACGCCACGGGGACGCACGCACTGCAGGCGGTCCAAAGGTTAACTCGCCAAGTGTCTGTTGGAGGGCGTGGCCTCCACTCCATTCTGGAGGAATCTGCAACTTCCTCTAAACTCGCTTTGAGGCGGCCAGCGAGTTACGCCGGCCGTGGTGGAGAGGACAGTAGAGGACGATGACGGCGAGTAAGGCGTTCATGCCCCGGAGATAAGTGCAGAAAGCTGGCGCTTGGCTCCGATTCTCCAGACGGGGGGCCTCAAACAATGAGCCCTTTGCTCTCACAGCAACGAACTGCATTGTGGAGCCACGGCTGCCGTATCGAGTCCGTGAGCTGGTAGAATTTTGAATATGAAGCATATCTGCATAGAGTAGAACACATTGTTCCAGCTGGATCAATAAAAATTGGAATGCAAATTAGGAGGAGCTTTCTACTGTGTGGCAAAATTTTAACTCCACCACATGCTTACCATTGTATTTTGGCTTCCTCCAATATTTCAGGAGCTATTTCAGAGCTCGGACAGAGACGGTCAGAGTGTCCGGACTGATCTCATGAAGCAAAAACTCAAGTGTGAAGGAGCTCACAGACCATGGATCTGATCCTTTTGATGGGATGCAATTACTATATGCTTCGTGAGCATGCAATTGTTGCGGGCAATCATGATGATTGGATTCATCCGACCCCTGCCAGTGTAACGTTCGTTTATCGTGTGTTCAGTTTAGTACCGCAGGCTGTTCTCCTCTCGTTAATGCAAAAGTCGTGTCGCCGGAAACCTGGAAATGGGAAACAGATTGACGCACGTTTAGAGATGATGGAAGGGCTCTTCAACTTCCTCTGAACAGTTACGCCGCACGTTGCAGAGAAGACTGTAGAGAAGGATGATGGTGAGGACAGAGGTGCCGTCCTTCCTTGTCGTGCGCGAATACGATGCTGGTCTTGCTTGAACGGGCGGTCGGTGCGCGGCACGATGGGCTCCCGGGCAATCATCACGTTGTTTCTCCCAAAGAGATCTTCATGTTTGAGGAAGAAACGCACCACGGCAAAAGCCTCCCAAGGACGGAAACAACGCTGAGCGATGTCGTCATTGCCGGCACCGGCAGGGTTGCCCCTGGAGCCCGTGTGCCTCCCCTCTCCAGTCTCTCTCTCCACCATGACTGCCGGACTCCACAGTACCAACAACACCACGCCAACTTCCACCAGCCAACCACAACAGCAGCACCACGGCCTCCACGAACTGCGTACTCGAGCACTGATAACGGAGCGATTCACAACGAATATATCCCAAACAGCGTTAGTGATCCCGACCCGAAGAAGCTGACTTTCCTGGCCTGGGCACATGAATGGACGCCGTCCGAACTCACCGGCGGAGGAATTCTTCGTCGCCGCTGGCCGGTGGTGGCATGAGCCTGCCGCTTAATCCAGGCTGCATCCAGTAAGCGAGGCCAAATTACTCAACGGGCCATCAAAAGAGACAGTTATTGGGCCTTCTGTCGGCCCAGAAGACCTGACGCTCCGCTTAGGAAAGTCAAATCTTAGCCGCAGACTATCAATCCAAACGTCGGTTCTCTCTGTGCTCAGGTTCACAGCGCCGGTGTGTTCTCCCTCTGCTCTGCTTGCCAAAGCGCCGCAGGACCGGTTGTCGCTGGTGCCCAACCAAACCAGCGCGTGCAAGTGGAGTTTCTGCTCCCGGAAACTTGGCTATTTCTAATACCGTCGCTGTCGTACGCTGACGCCGGAGTGGTGATCCCACGCCACGCCGGAGCGGCGAGCGTCGATTTGCACCATGGTTTAGGCACTCTCTCGGTAGGACGCGTTGGCGGTTGCACACGGCGTGCAGACGTCCAAGATGGCCGTGTTCGCGGGCGCCGCTGCTCATGCTGTCCGCCAGTCTGTCTCGTGCGCGAACTTAGCGCACCTCAACCCAACAACGCCCGGCGATCCCTGCCCGCCCGTGATGGTCCAGAACATGGCAGAGCAGGAGGGTTCGGCATCCACAACCCTGCATCACACGATACAAGCTCTGGATTGTTGGCACGTACCTGCAGACACACCTCACCCCGGTGCATGATCGTGGCGCATTCATCAAAGTGCAGGAGCTTGGTTACAAAGCGAAGCAAGTCGGACTCTTCCAATGCAGGTGTCTGCTTCAGACAGACATAGCTATGCAGTTGTTCTTAGCATTCATTTTTCCAACAGTTGGGCGCTTCACACTTCGGTTTACATACTCTGAAATAAATTCTGGTGATAATCGATTGGCACTAGTATTATGTATAGAGCTGCTTATTTAGGCATCATGAATCTACAATAGTTGCAATCGTGGATATTGAAGCAAGGAGGCAGAGTGAAATAGCGCAACTAACTCACTACTGAGCTTGTGGCGGCAGACGCACGTCATGGGGGCACACAGTGGGCGGGCTGCCGGTTACCAGGCCACGCCGCGAACGGCCTCGGCGATGAGGCGCCGGCCATCCCGTTCTGCTTCAGTCCACCAAGCCCGACACCTCTACACGTCGGTCTCGTTCCCGGTAGAATAGCTCCTCCTTCGCAGAGTTTTGGACGACTCTGCAACTTTCTCTAAACGTGCACAGCCTCTTCAGCGAGTCATGCCGCCCGTTCCGGAGAAGAGAGTTGAGAGTGATGACGGCCAAGAATGAGCTCGAGGTTCGGAGATTGGTACCGGAAGCTGGCGTCTGGCTCTGGTTCTCCAGACGAGGGGCCTCAAACGTAGTGCCCTCTACTGTCTCGGCAACGAACTGCATTATTTAGCCTCGGCTGCTGCATCAAGCCCTTGAGCTGATCAAAATGTGTATGTGAAGCATATCTGCACAGAATAGAACACGTTAATTCTAGCTGGATTAAGAAACAGTTCGAAAGAGGAATGCGAGAACGTTTCAACTCTGACAATTCTGAATTCCAACACATGCTTAATTACCTTGGTATTTTGGTTTCCTCCAATACTTCAGAACTCATTCATAGTTCCGGACTGATCTCGTGCCATGAAGCGAAAACGCAGGTTTAATTTGAAGCTCAACTCAAGGATGATGGATCGCTTTGACGGAATGGAACTTTTATATGCTTCGTGAGCATGCAATTTTTGCTTGCAATCATCTAAGCTCTGCTTGTGGGACGTTCGTTTATCGTGTGTTGAGTTTACAACTCCACGCTGTTCTGCTGTCGTCAATGCAAAAGTCATGTTGCTGGAAACCTGAAAATGTTATGCTCTCGTTAACTGCTGGAGCACTGATAACAGAGCAATTCGCAATGGACATCCTGAAACAGGACTAGTTATTCCGACAGGAAGAAGAGGACGTGACTGGGCCCGGGCATATGAATGGCCGTTCGTCGGAATTCACCGGCGGCGGCGGCGGACATCGTCGTCCCGGCTTGCCGGTTGCGGCAGTGTGCATGTCCGCTGAGATCAATGGGCTTCTTCATCCAGGCGCGAGGCCGAATACATCAACAGGCCGCCACCAAAATGAAACGGGCTCTAGTAATTAGGCCTTCTCTTGGCCCAGGAAACCCGCCGCTCGTCTTCGCAAAATCGAATCTAGCCGCAGACTGGCGATCCAACGTCCCTAGCGATCCCAGCCCCGGTCGCTATTTGAAATAGCGACCAGGCGGCGGGGCTCTCGTTCGCCGGCGTGGTCTCCGTGCTCGCCAACGCCGCCGCCTGTCCAAACCAAACCCATCTTTGACCAATTGGTTCGTATATCATACATCGCGTGCAAGTGTTGTTTCCGCTCCCGGAAGGATTCTCCGTCCAAGACGCACTTTCGATTACTGGTCGTACGCCGGCGGCGGAGCGGTGATCCCGCGCCACGCCTTTCCTTTCGCCGTGCGTCCACGTCCTGACCTGCAGGTTGCCGCTAGTGAGCTGCTCCGGCGAGCATTACTTTGGACCATGGTTTCCTCACTCTGGAATCGGAACGCTTTGGTGATTTGATTTCACACGGCTGGGAGACGTCCTCGTGGCGGACGCTTGATCATACGGTCCGCCAGTCTGTCTCATGCGTGAACTCAGGGCACGGCAAGCCAACAACGCCCAGCAAGCCATTTGCGCCGATGTTGTGTTGGTCCCGTACGGCGGGTGAGCCGACCTGGGAACGTACTAGCAGATCGAGCGGCCCGGTTCGGCATGCACTACTCTGCTTCAGTTCACACGCTGTGCCCTCACTCACCTGCAATGCAAGCTCTGTTTTGTTGGCATGTACCTGCAGACACTGACTACTCTGATTCACAGTCTGATGGCATGCCGCTTGGTTACAGAGCTAAGAAAGTCTATTTGACTGACTGCAAATGCAAGTGTCGTTCTTCATCAGACATGCAGTTGTAGCATCTATAAATCCAAATGTGCAGATCTTGTTTAATTCATGGAAATTTATCTGTTGCTCCATAAATCACAAACTCTTGCATGCTTGTAATGTACCTAACAACACACCTATAGAACATTTTTCCACTGTCATATCCTGTCTAATTATTTTCCTATGATTTAAACTGTGTTCTGCATTGTTTAAATTATTATAAACTAGCAAGATGGCCCGCGCTAAATAGCGCGGCTAGTTTTATCAACAAAAATAATAAATAAATATAAGCACACCTCTAAATTCATTGGTCCTGAAATTTGAAGAATTTTTTATGCTGATGAATCCATCAATGACAGGTTAGAAAGGCGGTCAAACAATGGTTGGACCATTTTTGGGATGCACTTTGACAGTATGCCAAGATGGTAGTGGTGTCGTAGTGGCCGTATAAGAGCTTGAATCCAAGTGTTTAGTGTGTGTGTGTGTGTGTGTGTGTGTGAGAGAGAGAGAGAGAGAGAGAGAGAGAGAGAGAGATGCCTCAATTGGGTCACCAGAGGTTTAAGACGATAGTTTGATGGTTAAAACCCATCTAAATACATTTATTCTTCCAATGTTTTAGTTCTTTTTTGAAGTGCTCAATATAATCTTAGTACTAATATATTTTATTCAAGAGCTTATAGATGATCTAAGAGAGAAGGTGGCTAACCCAAGGCTCTCGGACCCTAACCATATGATGTAGTAGTCAAGCATAATATTGTCAACTGGCCCAGTCCGCTCAAAAGAGGATATACCAATGCTTGAGATTCATTAAAAATGTAATCATAGTGTAACATGTTTTGATAATTCGTGTATTGGCAAAAAAATGTTTGATGATTTGAGAAGGACAAAGCTCAACACATACAACGAATGTCTAAACTATCGTAGCACTGTGATTTTCATGAACAGACTGGCCGTTTATTCCTTAAGATTGCCACATATGTCTTCCTTACATGGGAACTTCCGTGTTTTTCCTTTTTCCTATCGCCACGTGCTGCCTTTAGCTAGTAGCTACCCCTTCATGAATTTAAAACCGAAATGACAATCACACTCCCCAAATCCAAGAACATTTTGAGTACTTCCCAAAAAATGAAGAATGGGCAGAGCAAAATGTATCATAGTTTCTGTTTTAATTCTATTTTGTTTTTCTTTTCGGCATGTTGCTTTAAACACCTTTGTACTTTTAGAAGAAAAAAACAGAGGAAGATTTTCGAGCTGGTCAAGGAGAGAATGCTAAACCTGCAAGACGTGAGTAGCTTGTTGAACTCACGCGCACGCAGCGCAGAGTAAGCAGTCAAGCCGCACACGCTGGTAGTGACCCATCACAGCTTCGTTGTTTCTTGTCTTTGGATCACAATGGATTTAAGATCTCAACGTATCAAGATGCTCTCATATGATCTCGGCATGCTTTTAATTCTAATCCAATGTGATCAGACTTGCAATGCGCACGAAGACTGTTTGTTTTCCTGGCCTCCATCGCCAAGATAGCGGTACCAATCGTCGTCTATCTGAATAACCCCTGCAACTATCTGAATATCTGAAACCGAAACTCAGCAGAAGATGTCGGGCACCAACTTGGTGTACGGGAACGTAGTAGATCACACCGCCGGCGAGTTCACGTAGGTGCTGTACGAAGACGTCACCTCCGACCCAACGCTGCCCCACACCAAGTCCGTCCACTGCGCCGCCTGTGGCCATGGCGAGGCCGTCTTCTTCCAGGTCAGGGTCATGGCCATCGTCACGTTTCTTCAGTTTGGTTCCGAGTTCAGCTTTGATAAACACCACTGATCGAATGGCCCAGGCGACGGCAAGGGGCGAGGAAGGCATGACGTTATTCTTCGTGTGCGCCAACTCCAGCTGCGGCCACCAGTGGCGAGACTGACCTCGCTATGCGAAAGGCAGGCTGGTACAATGTCGTAGAACTGATGATGCCTTCAGTGCTATCTTGTCTCTGCCTGTTCCTCTCTACGGTTCGATGCAATCAATAATCAAAAGGAAAAGCTAAGATGGCTGATGAGGATTGTGGAAGCTGGGAGGGACGACCCATGGCGTGGTGAGGAGCCGAGCATGTCGGGGGTGGTGGCCAGGGCGCGGCGGCCGTCAGCCTGTAACACACCGCCGCGGATGAGCCTGCGAGTGAGCGGAGTCTCACACGGCATGCATGGAGGCAGGGATACGGCAGGTCGCCGGCACGATGGCGCGGCCTCGCGCACTCGTCTGCTGCTGGGTGGGCGGTCGCCTCCTAACTGTACATTGTGCCAATATATTTACTGTACGTTGTGCCAATATATCTTTTTCTTTCTTCTTATTTTCAGTCCGAATTGCTCTATAGTATTTTATCTGGACTCTTTCTTTGATCTGGACCATTGGATGTTCATAAAATCCAACGGCTCATAGCTTCTCTTTTTTCCGATTAATGTGGTAATTATGTAGGTTTGAGAGCGAACGTGATGGCTTTTTTCACTTTAAATACTAAGATAATAGATAATCCGTATTGCAATAAAACGTCAAACTTCACTGTAAATTACTTCTAGTGGCACTCTTCACCAGAGAAATTCCACTGGACATAAACTAATTTTTGAAATTTGTTTAACTAATTAGTCAACTTAAGTAATTAAGTAATTAACAAAGTTTTGCACTTACAGTGACTGTCCTATTAAGTAATTAAATTATATTTGCATCATTTTATTGCATCTAACTGCATTATTCCTTTGTCATAACGTGTAGTGACCGAGAAGACTCCAGAGTCACTGGACTAGGAGGCACAGGAGGAGGAGGAGCAGGACACTGACCCTATAGCTGACCCAGCTAGCGTAGCCCCTGAGCCAGGCAAGCCCCGGTATTTGATTGGGGCTAATAATTGTTTGTGCATTAGGTTTATTAGGAGTTGCTGTAAAATCTTAGAACTACATTAGGAATCCCCTTCTATATCCTACCTTGTGTCCCATTTTATAGTAGTTGGTTCTAGGTTTCTGTTAGATTCTGCTATGCTTAGCTGCTAGCGCTCGGTAGAAGATGAGTGATAGGTCCCAATCGCATGATAGGAATTACCCTGGATTGTACTAGCAGAATTTAGGATTTGTTGAGACCTGACGGGGATTTGTTTGTGTACTATGGTTGGAGATGACTGGGCCTTCACGGTGATAACCCCGTCTATGTCAATTAAGGACCGTTCGTTATTAGCCCTGTTAAGCAAGTTTGAACATACTAATCACATGCTAGTGTTTTATGGGCCTAGTAAACCTAGTAGCCTGTGTTGCCCTAGTGTGCAGTGGAAACCTGCTCTTTCTATCATGGTATTCGGGAGAAAAGGGATGCCTTCCAATCGGAGCGCACGTCTAGGACAGGGACCGTGCGGAAGGGTCTTTCTCGGGAGGAGTTGGATCCGGCCTAGCTCTAGGGGACCAGCGCAAACAGTTGCCGCATACGACTTTTGCCCGTGTGCGTTGTGTGGTCAGGTTTTCTCCTGCAGAATGTATATCGATGCCGCCGCTCTCGGTCATGAGCACCCACTGGTTCACTGAGTCATCTCGTAGTGTGCTTTAGATGATAATGATGATGCTAGTTTACTACTGTTGATTCATATATCTTTCTGTATACTATTATTATTAATATATTGTTATCTTATATCTGTTTTTAGAAGTAAGTGCACAATATTACTGGTTAAGTACTTAACTTAAAAGTAAAATTTGAAAGTAAGGATCAAGTAATTAGTGCGAGTTATGCTAATGAGTCGGCCTACCTTTTTTGTAGCCTTGCATATTTAGGAGTCGGCTGTAGTTAGCCATATTAACAGGTAAGTCTTGCTGAATATTAGTTGCTCAGGGTTTGATTCTTTAATGTTTTTGCATGTAGCACCTTGATCTCTGACTTCATGGGTGAAGATGGATAGTGGGATGGCCAACCTCCTGTTGATTGAACGGCCTACTGGAAGACCGAGGAGTGATCTCCTCTCGAGTTCGGATCTTCATAAGTTGAAACGTTCGCTCGTTCTTCAATCGATTTGTTTATTGATCCAGCTAGAACGTGTTCAATTCTGTGTAGATATGCTTCACATACGTATTTCGATCAGCTCATGGGCTTGATACCGCAGCCGAGGCTACATGATGCAGTTCATTGCTGAGAGCGCTGACGACATTGTATTTGAAGCTCCTCATCTGGATAACGGGAGCCAGGCGCCAACGTCCGGTACCAATCTGCAGATCATGACTGCCTTTCTCGCCGTCATATTTTCCGCTGTCTTCTCTGCGGCGTTCCGCGTAACTCGTCAGTCCTTCAAGAGAGTTTAGAGGAAGTTGCAGAGTCCTCCAGAGTGCCGTTTAGGTGGATTGGTTCTACTGGGAACGAGTCCGGCACGTAGAGTTGTCGCTCTTGGCGGACTGAAGCAGAACGGGGTCGTCGGCGCCTCAACGGCAATGTCCTCCCTTGCTTGGCCAGATAACAGGCGGTCCGCCTACTGTGCGTCCCCGTGGCGTGCGTCATCATGCTACCGCCCCAAGCTTTGTAGTGGATTCGACACTCTATCTCTCTCTGCCTGCTTGCTTCAACTTCCATGATGCCGAAGGCGGTCGCCTGGAATCTGGAAAAGCGCAAGATTGCAACCGTAAAGTCCATCTCCATATAGATATTACTGGAGCACTATCACCTATTATCACCAGAATTTTCTTTCAGAGTAGAGTAAACCGAAAAGGTGGAGCATGAAGAGCAGTTTTGACTGTGGAAATCCTATGGCTGCCTGTCGGAAACATGAATAATTAATGAACTATGCTGTAGATGCTACAGCTGCATAGCGCTTGTCGGAAGCAAGCAGACACTTGACCCTTGTGTTTGCAGTCAGTCATTCAGAACAGAGCTGCACTGCCATGTAACTGGCGGATGACATGATCATCCACCGGTCTGCAGGTACCGTACATGCGAGCAAAACAGAGCTTGCATTGCCGATCCGACGTGTGAAGCAGAGTAGTGCGCGCCGAAGCCCAGATGCTATGCTAGTACACGTTCCTCGGTCGGCGCACCCACCGTCCAGGAACAACACCACATCGGCTGAAATGGCTTGCTGGGCGTTGTTGGCTTGCCGTGCCCTGAGCTCGCGCGCTAGACAGACTGGCAGACACCATTAGCGGCCGCCGGGAGCACGGCCAGGTAAATCGCGTCCGCCACGAGAACTTCTGCCCGCGAGAGAGACGAAACCATGCATGGTCCACATCAACGCTCGCCAGAGCAGCTCAGTGGCGGCAACCAACCAGGTGCACGCACGGCGAAAGGTGGCGCGGGATCACTGCTCCGGCGCCGGCGTACGAACACGATAGCAATCGAGAGAGCCTCCTGGACGTAGAAAATCTCGTCGGGAGCAGAAACAATACTTGCACGCCATGGTTTGGGCATGGACGACCTTGGCACGGCGGCGTTGAGACCGCGCCGGGCGAACCAGGGCCCAGAGCACCGTGGTCGCTATTTCAAATAACGACCCCCCGGGCTGGGGTCGCTACAGACGTCGGACCGGCAGTCTGCGGCTGGGATTCGACTTTGCAAAGACTAGCGGCAGGTTTCCTGGGCCACGAGAAGGCCCAATTGGCTGACCCCGTCAAATTTGGTGGCCTGTTGAGGAATTAGGCCTCGTGCCTGGATTAAGAGGCCCGTTGACCTGAGTTCACAAGGACTACTACAGTGCTCTGTGCTCTGTGCTCTGTGCAGACTAGCGCATGACGAACCCGGGCTGTTTACGTTCTCAGGTAGGCTCACCCGCCGTTCCAGACCAAAACCAGCAGAAATGGCTTCGGCATTGTTGGCCTGCGGCGCCCAACAGCAAGTTCCTCGCCCACCACAAGGCTCCACCACAGTCCGCGCACATGCCTTAAACGTGCAAGCGGCTATCTGTTCTCCGTTTCTAGATTTCCAGCGACACGACTTTTGCATTAACGAGAGCAAAATAGAATGAAGAGCTATATAAACTGAACACACGATACGCGCGCGAACGGTTCCTCCTGCAGGTCTTGATGATTGCTATAGCAACAACTGCATGCTCACAAAGCATATAAAACAGTTCCGCTCCATCAAAGCGATCCATCACGCATCCATGAACCTCAAACTTGCGTTTTTTTTCTTCGCCGGATCAGCCCGTCACTCTAGCTAACTGAGCTATGAAGCATTGGAGGAAACCAAGAGACCATGGTAAGCATGTGCTCGAGTTCAGATTTGGCAGATTTGCAATGTTCTCGCATTCCTCTATTGAACTTTTTATTAATCCAGCTGGAACGTGTTCTACTCTGCAGAAATCCTTCGCATACGCATTTCGATCAGCTCATGGGCTTGATTTGGCAGCCGGGGCTACATAATGCAGTTCATTGCTGAGACCGCGAACCTTGCAAGATTTGAGCCCCCTCGTCAGGAGAACCGGAGTCAGGTGCCAGCGTCCGGCGTCAATCTTCCAACCACGACCACTTTCTTCGCCGTCATCGTTCTCTACTGTCTTCTCCGCAACGGGTGGTGTAACTCGCTTCTGCCGCTGAACAGGTTGAGAGGAAGTTGCAGAATCCTCCAAATCGCTGCAAAACTGGATCAGTTCTACTGAGAACGAGTCCGACACGTAGAGGGGTCGGGCTTGGTGGACTGAAGCAGCACGGGATCGCCGGCACCTCATCGCCAACACCCTTAGAGGCTTGGCCAGGTAACCGGCGGTCCGCCCACTGTGCGCCCCCATGACGTGCGTCATAGTTCTGCCGCCACAAGCTCTGTAGTTAGTTGGTCGTACTACTTCTCTCTGCGCGCCTGCTTCGATTTCCATCATGCCAACGGCAGTCGGCCGGCGTCTGAAAAAGCGCAAGATTGCAACTATTGAGTCCTAGACTGCTACATCTCCAACTCCAACAAGACATTACTTGAAGACTAGTGCAAATTATGACCAGAATTTCTTTCAGAGTACAGTAAACCGAAAAGGTGAAGCGTGAAGAGAACATTTTCAACTTTGGCAATCCTGTGGCTGTAGGAAACATGAATGCACACAGAAATCATATGAAGTCTACTGAGTGATTTGACATTTTTTCTGGATAGAGCAGAACACAAGGAACCCAACAAAATTGGATTCACATTTTTCTGAGGTGTATTTATTTTTCTATCGATTTTACAAGTTCCTGTGAATTTATGGGAAATTAATGAATTAACTAATTCGGAAAAAGATTTAAAAATTGGCGGACCAATCAAATCGGGGCCACACAGAGGGCCACATGAATTAGGCCGCACGGGATCTGGGCTGGCCACAAAAGATCCAGCCACTCGCGTGCGAGAACGCACGCGGGGTCACAGGGTTAGCCACACGGGATTCTGCGTGGACGCAAAGGATCCTGGCCCTGTAGCCCATGGTGTGCTGGCTGGGGTCGTCGCTGGAGAGCGGCGGCGCGCTCGCCGGAGTTGAGTTCCCGGTGGCCATTTGGAGCACGGTGAGGACCGAGAGGGGCAGCGTGAGACGGCGAGTTCACCTCGAGCAACGGGCGAGGGCGGAGATGGCCGAAGTTTGGTCGGCGACGTGGAAAGGAGGGACAGTGAAGTCCGGCGAGGTCGAGGGGGTCGCCGGAGTGGTCGGGGAGATGCACCCGTTGGTGCTCCCGCTTCACGGAGTCGAGGGGAATGTCAGCGTGGTACGTGTCGACAACGAGGTGGCCGGGAAGATGGTCGGGGACGAGGAGCTCTTCGCAGTGGTGAAGACCCGCGAAAGGGAAAAGTTGAATGCCGGCATGCACCGCTGCAGAAACGGGGAAACGAGGGGTGAGGTGGGTGTGCTCGTGCGAGGCGCAACTCAGGGCATGACGTATCGACGACGAGACTCACCGGAGAGGCGGGAATCGACGGCGATAGCCAAGCTAGCCCATGGCCGGACTTGGAGAAGACTGGCTCAATTCGGGGCTCAATTCGCTAGCCCCAGGCAACCATGTCGAAGTCACGGGAAGTGGTGGCTAGGCTGGAGCTGGCGCGACGGCGAATGAGGTGAGCTCGAGCTCGGCGACGGCAATGGCGAGCTAGGGTTTGGCGGCTAAGGGTGACGGGAGATCGAGGAAATGAGGGAGAGGGAGCCTCGAACAGGAGTGAAACGGCTCTTTTGTGTCGCGACGCAGTCGGAACGGCGGGCCAGGGCGACGGCCAGGGCGCCGCACGGCGTCACCCTACGCCGGCGTCCACGCGGCTCTTGGCGTCGGGCGTCTCCAGTGAGAGGATGGTGGCTGACATATGGGCCCGGGAGCATCTTCGAATTTTCGTATTTATTCAAAAACTGATTTTTTCCCCCAATCTTTGGCACACCAATTGGAGTAGCAAATGAACTCCAAAATTCGCAAGTTTGGTCTCTTTGGAAAGGTATTGAAAAAGCTCTTCCAACTGACCAACATGCACATCTGGAATCCAGAGGGATTTCAAATGGCAGCAATTCAAAGTTGATCACTTTTTCAGCTTTGGGAATTTATTTGAGAAACCAAATGAATTTCTAAAATCATCAAAAAAAACTCCAAAAATCTGATTTCAGAAGGGCTATCCACTGGTATTTTTGGTTGCTCAAGTTGTTATTGAAAAGTTTGAGTTCCTTCAGAAGCTTGGATTTGATAATTGTTTGAATAAATGATTTCGAATTAAAAATTAATTTGCCTTTGGTCTCTGTTCAGTTTGCGATGTGTGTACTAGCTGGCTTTAGTGACAAGGGGTGTCACAATTCATGCATTTTACTCTTTATTTTACGCAATGTGTTGATCAAACCAAGACCCTGGTAGCTATGGAGATGTTTTACGTGAGCTAGTAATTTGTGTTATAGTCTTCAAACCTTCAACTCTAATTTTTCCTTTCTAGTTTCTTTCGGTTGTAGGCTTCTCGGGGAATAGGACACCACAGAACTATTCTCTTTTCTAAGCAAACTGAATAGACAGTGCTCTTCCCAAATTTTCCCTCGAATTATACTCAAAATACACTAATCAAAAGCGTGGTGGATGCATGAAGTTTTCAAAGAAAACTAAAACCCAACTGCCTATATGTTGTAGGTAACAGGACTAATCTCCACAATCCATATGTTCAATTATTGAAGCGTCTCCGCTTTTCACAGGATCGAGTCGGTACGTGTTGATAAACAGACACAACAGTACAACAGATAAAAAGCACGAATTAAGTCTTAAAGTGATTACATTAATCCAATTAAAACAATGAGTAGCACAGCGCAAGTCAACGATACAAGTCCAAGTCTCAAAGATAAATAAAAGTACAAGCGCACGCGCTCGCAATATACGAATCCGCATCACAAGCCCTCGTGATGCGAACTCAAGAGGAGAATCACTCCTCGAGCTCCCAGTGAGTCGTCCAGCCCACAGAAGGCTGTCCGTCCTAAAGCCCACATCCACCCGTGAAGTCAGGGATGAAGGTATTACCTGCACAAAAACATAAAGAGCCAAACCCTGAGCAACTAATACTTAGCAAGACTTATCCGTTAATGTGGCTAACTACAGCCGACTCCTAATATGCAAAAGCTACAAGGATAGGCTGACTCGATAGCATAAACAACACTAATTACTTGGTCCTTAATTTCAAATTTTATTTCAAGTTAAGTACTTAACCAGTAAAACAGTTCACTTATCTCTAGAACATATAAAATAACAATACATCAGGTAAACAATATAACAGTAATGAGATATAAATATAACAGTATTAGAGCATTATCATCAATCATATCACACTACGATGTGGCGCAGTGAACAAGGTTGCTCATTTCCGAGAGCGGCGGCATCGATGTACATCCTGCAGGAGAAAACCTGACCACACGTCGCACACGCGCAAAAATCGCATGCGGCAACCGTTCACAAGGGTCCCCCTGGAGCTAGGCTGAGTCCAACTCCTCCCGAGAAAGGCCTTCCCACACGGTCCCCGTCCCAGACGTACGCCCCGATTGGGAAGCATTCCTTCTCTCCCGAATAACATGATAGAAAGAGCAGGCTTCCGTCGCACACCAGGGCAACTCAAGCTACTAAGTTTACTAGGCCTATAAAAACAATAGCATGTGATCAGTACGTTCGAACTTGCTCAACAGGACCAACAACGAACGATCCTCAATCCACACAGACGGGGCTACCACCGTGAAGGCCCAGCCTTCTCCAACCATCATATACAACAATCCCTGTCCGGTCTCAACAAATCCTAAATCCATCTAGTACAATCCAGGGTGATTCCTACCTCGCGAGTGAGACCTACGACTCGTCTTCTACCGTTCGCTAGAACCTAAGCATAGCAAGTTCTAACGTGACCTTGACCACATCTTCAAAAATAGGACACAAAGGTAGTATATGAAAGGGTAATCCTAATGCAGTTCTAAGGTTTCACATCAACTCCTAATAAACCTAATGCACAATCAATTACTAGCCCCAATCAAGTGCGAAATAAAATCCTAAATAGGGAGGCATGCACCGGGGCTTGCCTGGCTCAGGAGCTACACTAGTTAGGTCAGCGGGGGTGCAGTATCCTGCTCCTCCTCCTCCGGCAGCTGGAAATCCAGTGGCTCCGGAGTCGTCTCTGTCACTACACGTTATGATAAGGAAATAATGCAAGTTAGATGCAAGTAATATGATGCAATTAAGAAATTAATTACTTGATGGGACAGTCATTTACACTGTAAGTGCAAATGATTAACTTTGTTAATTTCTTTCGTCTGAAGTATATTTCCTTCAATGACCTTTGTTTGAGTTAACCATTTAATCGACTTGAGTTGATTAAATAAGTGAATCGATTTTTGAAAATTAATTTATGTCCAGTGGCATTTTTCTAGTGAAAGTCACCACTGGAAGTGATTTACTGTGAAGTTTGATGATTTATTGAGACATGGATTATATAATAATTTATACAATGCAGAACACGATTTAAATCATAAGAAAATAAATAAGCATCATAGGACAGTGGAAAAATGCTCTGTATGTGTGTAATCAGTTGCTTAACAAGCATGCCAAGGTTCATGACTTATGAAGTAACAGAGAATTTATAAGGAATTAAACAAAATCTGCACAGATGTATTTTTCAGAAAATACACAACGTGCAAAAAGGTGATTTTTCTGACTTGTATTCGACAAGGAGTCCAACAAAATTGGATTCAGATTTTTCTGACTTGTATTCGATTTACTATGAATTTTACAAATTTCTGGCAATTTCTGGTGATTTGTTTAAATCGAAAAGGATTAAAAACATGGTGGGCCACACCGGATCAGCATCGGCTGCACGGGATCCGGCCAGGGGGATGCAAGACCACATGGTGGGCTACAATGTTCGCCGCACAAGATCCCGCGTAGCCGCATTGGATCCTTAAATCTGCGGTCTACGGTGTGTTGACCGGTGCCCTCGCCGGAGTGCGGCGGCGCCCTCGCCGGAGGGACGTTTGCGGCGGGGTTTCGGCGAAGAGAGGCTATGGGGATGGACAGGACGGGGCGATGAGTTCACCTTTTGGGTTTGGAGCTCGCGGGGGTGGGCGGGGATGGGTCGGCGACGAGGAGGCGGCGATGGCGTAGGTTCGGTGGTGACCCGAGCGCGGTGTTGAGGTCCTCCAGCTGAAATTCTTGGCGCTCGAGCTTCCAGGTGGCGGGGGCTATCTCAGCACGGAACGCATCGACGTCGAAGCGGAGCGGGGTGTGGTCAACGGGGTTGAGCTGCTCGCAGGCGCGACCGTGATGACCGGCGGCGGGGAAAAGCCGGATTTCGTCGACTCGAACTGCAAGGTTGGAGGGAAAAAGGTCAGACAGGTGCGCCACTTCATGCTCTACCACTCGGCGCGAAGAATCGACAATGTGCTTACCGAGGAGAGGGGAATCGATGGAGAAGCTCGCGCGACCGGACTTGGAGAAGAAGGTCCAAAACCTTGAGTTCACGTCGGGGAAACGAGAGGAGGGGCCATGGGGAAGCTAGAGGAGGTTTCCGTTGAGCTTGAGGAGGAGTAGCTTGGCCGGGGAGTGGTCGACGGCGGCAGGTGAGCTCGGCCCGCCGGCGGCAAGGGGGAGTAGTGGAAGTGGCGGTGCTAGGGTTAGGTTTTGGAGGGGAACACGGCGAGGGAGAGACAGGGGAAAGGGGGCAGCTCCATTTAGACGCCGCGGCGCGTCGACGAGAGGAGGAGAAGGGCGGAGCGTGGCTCTGGCGGTCGTCGACGACGTGGCGTCGATGTTCCGATGCTCACAGAGAGAGAGATGAGACTGACGAGCGGGCCCCACAACATCTTTCGATTTTTTGAATTTATTCAAAAACAGATTTTCCCCCAATCTTTGGCACACCAATTGGAGTAGCAAATGAATTCCAAAATTTGCAATTTTGTTCTCTTTGGAAAGGTCTTGAAAAGGTCTATCATCTGGCCAACATGCACAGCTGAACTCCAAACGGATTTCAAATGGCAGCTGCTCAAACTAGAGTACTTTCTAAGCTTTGGGGATTTATTTGGGAAACCAAATAAATTTCTAAAATCTCCAAAAATTCTTCAAAATTCTATCTTGAGGTCCTTCATTCACTGGTATTTTTGGTTCCTCAAGTTGTTATTGATAAATTTGAAAACCTTCACAAGCCTTAGTTTGACAATTGTTTGGATATCTGATTTCAAATCTGAATTTGAATTGCTTTTAGTTCCTGTTCAGTTGAGTTGATCGCACAAGCTTCCTTTCAGTGACACGGGGTGTCACAATTATCTAAGCTACCTATAACATTTTATATTTCAGAAAGAAAATGAAAGTATGGACTGCCATATCTCGGAAACAGTAAACTGTACTATATAAAAAAGCAAAGTATATTCAAGGGACTAGCGTTGGAACAAAGTGGATAACAACATACACAACATCATTTCCGGTGGTAGTTACGAGATCCTTTTTGTGTAACAAATGCAACTCGGTTTTTGAAACAGATTCGGATGGAACCTATAGTCCACATACCTCTACTAACCTATATGTAGTGGTGTCACTGATGCTTGATGTTTGAGGGATCTGGGAAGCATCAGAGACATCCCGATGATGCCCAGCTCCATCTGGATGCGTGATCGGCCAACTATAGCAAATCAAACTTGAGACTCCTTTGACCCTCACGTAGTTCAATCCGAGCGACTTGGGGCAACACGGCATTTCAACGGTCCCAAAGGACTTGTAAGAGAACTTATGATTGCTACTTGTGGCAATGACAGAAGATTGAACGTATGGTTGCAATTTCATGTATACCAGATCACCTTCAGCAAAGCTCTTCTCTGAGCGCTTTTAATTTATCAGCTTATTTCTTCATCCTTTTACTCTCGTATCCAGCTAGACAGTGATGCATTGGGACTTGGGACAAGTATTACACCAGAACCAATAGCCGAATGGAAACTGGGTTTACACCAGAACTCTGCAAGAGGTAGCCAGTCCTTCCACTTGTTGGGACAAGCATTGATAAAAGCACCTCAGGTGTTGGCGGCGTACAGATGTAATAGAGAGGTGCGGTCTGATATATACCAGATGTTAGCGACCTACAGAGATAGGGAGGTCTGTGCAAGCAAGCAATGGAGAATCGAAGAATAGAGAATGGGGAATTTGGGGGGCGAAAGCAGATCTGTATTGGATTGAGGAATATAAAAGTAATTATGTTACAACATTGATGATCCCCAACAAAAGAAAAGGCTGGCATGCACGTACACTCGCCTCCATGGCCCAAAACTACACCCATTCCCATCTGCGAGAGCTCGCGTGGGTTTTTTAACAAAATGAACATTTTCATTTAAGTTTATCGCATTTGGACTCCTGGGGAAAAGTTTTCTGGTTTCCCCTTGTCTTTTGGCTTTCAATTACACCTGCTCTGCGTTTTTGCAAAAGTGGGGCATCTCAATTCTCAGGGCATATTATATTAAATTAACTATCTCCTGATTGCGATGCCTTCCAACTTTAACCTACGTTTAGCCCATGGTTGATTATAGCCAATTTTTATTTCCTATTCATTCTTTCGGTAACTGAATTTTTATTTTTGCAAGATAGCTCAAATGTTGGTAACAGAAAAGAATCGAGATATGAACGCTTTCACTTCACAAGCATCCTTTTTTTTCTTTCTGCAGTAGATCAGCCAAGACGGCTGATTAGCAACGTGATTGAGATTTACAGAGCTCTAGTTAAGTGGTGTAAATGATGATCAATTGGTCGCTACAATTTTTAACTTGAATTTCCCAAATTCTGGACTTACTTCTTCTTTCTTTGTGCGAACATGTTTACATCATATCATAATATCCTCTTTGACCTCGGCTACTATTTTTTCACTTTCAGGCATATACAGGACAAGTCAAGCCATGAAGTTTTGGCTTGATTAGTGCAGAATGATCCCAGATTGGTTACTTCTGGGAAGCAGCTCTTGAGAAGCGGAGACTTTAAAGTTTTGCGCAACCTCACGCAGAGGCTCAGTTATAGTTGAACTTTTGGGACATATTTTGTAGGATGAACTAGTGCAGGGTCAACAAAGAAGCCACCTCTCTGCTGTGTATATGGTTATGTTTGTAGCAATTTGTATTCATTTTTTTATTTCAAAAGCCAAAGGCGATGTTACAAAAAAAGAAAATTAAAGCTTCTGCGTAGTTACTGATTATTGCAAGAGTTCCACTAAAATGAGTCTCTCTTTATCTGCAGATTTGAGATATCCTTGTGGTGGGATGGTCGTATACAGTTCATTACCGTATGATGGGCAAGTAACGTTTTCCTGAATCATAAAATTTCAAAGAGGATTGAATCCGTATCACAGTAAACGTGTAAAAAAATATATGATAAACTACAAATCTCTCCTGCGCACCAAGACCATCCTCGACGACGCGACATGCGACCTTTGCGGATCTGCAGAGGAGACGGCCAATCACCTCATCTTTGGCTGCGCCACCGCGGCTGCACTGTGGCGAAGACTTGGCGTCGACGTGCGCACACTCACCGTGCGTCAGCTGCACGACCTAGAGTGCTTTCCCGGAGCGCCCCAGCAGCACCTGCGCACCCTCATCCTCCTCTGCTGCAGGCAAATGTGGAAACATCACTATGATGTCACGTTCCGCGCCATGCAGCCATCACTCCCCCGCCTCCTGCTCCCCTGCCGGCAAGACGTCACTACGTGGCGATGTTGGATCCCGCGGGCCGATGCGCATGTTGTAGATGCCCAGTGCCTCCCCCCCCCCCCCCCCCCCCCCCCCTCCATGTAGCTCCTCAAACATCCTTGTGTGCACCTTAAACGCCTTTTCGGAGGAGGCTAACCCATTCTAGTAATGGAATTCAGGTGGGGAACCTTCCTCGCCGGTGACTATAAAAAAAATATGATAAACTTAGGAAGCTCTTTAATTACAAAGAAATAGACACTGAAATTCGAGCCTCTTGGAGACGTAGAGGACTGTAACTTGGTTGTTCACGCACAATTTTCACCTCAGTTCCTCAAAAACAAAATGCTAATCCGAAATGGTAGGTGATACTGTGCCATCCGAAAGATCCTTACAGCAGGCCGACTGAAATTTGCTCGGCAAACCAAGTAAGAGCATAATGTCAGATGATGAACCAAGAAACACTAATGGGCCCTTCCGGGTCGAAGCCATACGCTGTCCTCAACCAGGAGAAGCCCAATAGGCCCGTTTGTGCGTGCAGTCCTACGCTCGTGCTGGTCTTACCATTCTTCTTGCAGTTTAATTTTGATCCCTCAGTTCTAATTGTTAGGCTGAATCCCATCACATAGACAAAAAGCCCATCAAATCAGTCCATCAGCTGATAAGTCGGAATGCTCGTGGCATGTAATAGAAATGTGAGAGAAAAGGCAAAGAACATACAACCAAAAAGAAGAGAGGAAGGAGATGTGGTTCTCTCCAGATTTAATGGCTCCGGACCGGTCATCTTTAAGATTGGATTCGGAGGCTAAACGTGATTGGATCACCATCATGTTTCTATAGTAAAACAAAACCGTGAAGCCCGCCATCATGAAGGTCCTGCACTGCAGATTGGAGAAAAGGAAAAGGGTAAAGAAACAAGGGAAAGACTGGAGAATGAATCCATCAATCCTGCAATATTCACAAGCAAGTTACTTGCAGCAGGACCAGGAAGATGCCTGCATGTATGCCGCGGGGGTTCACAGATGTGCTGGTGTACATGCATAGCATGTGAAGCAAGGAAGAAATCATTTTAATTTTGTTCTAAATCAAACATTTGTAACTTTGGCCAATAATTTCTAGAATTGAAGGGTATGGGAGGAATCTCCAGTGACTTGTGTGTGCAATACAAGTTCCCACATCGAAATCGGAACACATGAAAAAGAACCAAATGCTACCTCAATTGAAGGGCGGCCAAGGATGGAATGATCATAGAAAAAGAAAGGCATTTGCCAGCCAAGTGATTGTTCCTTGTGTTCCCTCCCATCCCATGGCGCCAACCTGGTGGGTGGCCCCGGGAGACTAGCTCAAGAATCGGCTGTGGCTTGTGCATGAATAGGAGCTCTCATCGCAAGATTGACAACAAATCAAACCATGTCTCCTTCCATAAGAGTACTGGAGATCAAATGAATTGATTTTACAGAGAAATATATCAAAGGCTGCATCACCTGATTAATTAATCTGGCTTTCTCTGGTCAATAATGAAATGAACGATGGATAGAGATTTGGTATGGTAATTACAAGATAGCTTTCTTTAGGAAAGCAGAAATGTGAAGGCCATGCAGTGCAGATTGGAGAAAAGGAAAAGGTAAAGAAACAAGAAAGAGAAAAGAATAAGAGAATTGAGAATGACGTGCAACATCCATCCTGCAGTATTCACGTGCAGCAGGACCAGGAAGATACCTGCCTCCCTGTCGCATGGGTTCACTGACGTGTTTGATGTACTTACATGCATGGCCTGCGAAGCAAGGGAGAAACTTATCTACCATTTGGGCGGCAACACAGAGAAGAGAAGAGAAGCATCCATGCAAGCACGGGGCACGGCCACCATGGCAAAAGCCCTCTTGTAGGCATCGCATGCAGAGCTAAGTGAGGGGCTGCAGCTGCTCCACAAATTAAGGAAAGACAAGAGACAATGGCGGAGCTGGCGACGGGCGCGGTGACGACGCTGCTGGGCGTGATCCGCAACGAGTCGGAGCGGCTGGGGCGCGCCCGGGCCGACATGCTGTTCATCCAGGAGGAGATGGAGAGCATGCACAGCTTCCTGGCGCACCTGCAGGCGAGGAGCCGCGAGCAGGAGCAGGACGCGCAGGTGCGCACCTGGATGAACCAGGTCCGCATCCTCGCCACCGACTGCAACAAGTTCCTCGACGTCTACCTCTACAAGCGGAACCAAGAGCTAAACTGCCCACGCACGGGAACCTGCCGGTACTTCCTGTGGCGGGGTTCGGCTTGGGCCTTCTGGTGGCTCTACGATATGTTGGTGCAACACTGCGCCGCTGAAGAGTTGCGCCAGCTGAAGGAGCGGGCGCGGGACATCGGCGAGCGGCGCTTGAGGTACGGCGTGAAGCTCAAGGTCCCAGCGGCGGCGGCAGCAGCGGCGGGGCAGTCGCCGTCGCTGTCCCAGGGGGCTGGGGCTGGGCTCACAGCGGAGCCATCATCGCTGATGTTGGCGGCCGCTCCACAGGACGACAATGACGACGACGATGACGGAGAAGAAGGCGGCGGCAACAACAAAGCAGACGCACTGATGAGTGCGAAAAATACCGAAGCTACTAGCAAATTGGAAGACTACTTCAAGAAGAGGATAGCCGTGTGGATGCAAGAACGCCACGATGCCAGTGTGGTAGAGGTGGCGGGGAAGCCGCAGGAGGAGCATTCTCCACAAGCAGCAGCAGCAGTACCAACCTGTCGCCCTTATGCTGCCGGTGGACACACCGACGCATCATGTTGTTCAGGGCCTCCAGGCTGAGGCCAACAAGGTTTTCAGCCCCTGGAGGAGCGTCCTGGTCGACGTCCCGGCGGTGCACAATGAGGATGTCATGCCGCTACGGCCCAAGGAGATTCTCTACTACATCCTGTGGGAGCTCCAGAGCCCGCCGGAGAATCAACCTCCTAGGCGCAGAACAAAATGGGCTATTCACTGCGCCAAAAAGGAGTTGCTTCGTGACATCAAGCGTCACATCAACGAGATGAAGCTTGAAGAAAAACTAATGCCTCAAGGCGTTGAGATCAATTACGACGACCAGCCGCCACCGGTCCTGCTAGCAACGGCCGGCCAGGATGACTTGGAAGAAGGAATCACCACTAAGATGTCCCTGGATGAACTTGTGCGGCTGCTCATCTGGTCAACTACTGCTGATCAAGATCGACCAAAGCAAGCCAAATCCCTACGTACATTTTCAGCATTGTACGATACCATCATCCAGACAACAGCCAAAGAGCTTGAAAGGTCAACACAGGTTCTGAGCTCCCTCGAGTACGCAAATATCCTCCAACAAGTGTTCCCAAGGACTGACAAGGGTGCTAGTAGCACCAGTACTGGCGAAGCGTCGGTCGAGGAAGAAATCAAGGAAGTGGTAGGAATGGTTAAAGAATTGTTACAGGAGCTACAGGAATACAACAAAAAATCAGCTGAGGACCAGGATGGAGAGGCAGGTGAACTCCACCAAGAAACAGAAGCAGAGGTGAAGAATATGAAGATGAAGGAAGCAGTGGAGAAGATGAAGAAATTCCACCGTTTGGTTAGAGAGCAGCTGAAGATCAAACAGATCGTGCACAAAATTCAATGTCTTTTGAAAAAAGATGAAAAGATCCTGATCATCCTCAAGATGGACGCCAAGCATGTATCCAAATGGGAGGAAACCAGCAACAGTTTGGGCCTGTCGGGGCCTGTCGCCGGTGCTGTGATAGTGACCACCGGTACCACCACAACTCTAAAGAGCTATCCACAGCTGGATACTCTGGAATACTCTTTTGCTGGCATGTGCGTTGATATTGTGCGCCAACATACAAGCCAAGACAATCTCCAAATTGTCCGCAACATCCTGAAAGAGTGTGGTCAACATGAATTCTGCAAGGATATCTTCGCCCAGGCCTTGAAAGCTAATCCCAAGAGGAGCAGTAAAGAGCTGCGTAAGTTGCACAGCACCCTGCAAGCAACCCCGAAATCACGGCCCAGCAGTATTGCCAGCAAGATGTTCAAGTTCTCCTATAGCGATCTGCCTCAAGGACACAAGACCTGTCTGTTGTACCTCGCTATATTCCTTCCGGATCACAAGATCAGGCGGTCGACCCTGGTAGGGCGGTGGGTTGTAGAAGGGCTGGTAACCACGGAAGATTGGCAATGGTCCAGCTCAGTGGATGAAGCCAATAAATGTTTTAATTGCCTCATCGAAAGGAAGTTTGTTCATCCTGATGACATTGGTGCTACTGGAAGGGCAAAGACCTGCAAGGTGGATCCTATGGTGCATAAGTTCATTACCAAGATCGCCATGAAGCAGCGCATCCTGGAGGCTCGCCTGCCACCCGGCTTGGCCTGCCACTTCTCTATTTTCAATGATGTCCGTCTCCGCAGAACTAATGCAATCAGCGACTTCTTGGTTAAGATACATGACTCAACACAATTCTTCAATCTTTTTGCTTTGAGATCGTCACAGTTTTCCAAGCTAAAAGTGCTAGATCTAGAAGGTTGCCGTTGCTTTGACAAGCACCAATGCTACCTCAAGGACATATGCCGTAACATTCCAATGCTCAAGTATCTAAGTCTAAGAGGAACGGATGTCACCTGGCTGCCCAATAAAATCAATGAGATTCATGAGCTGGAGGTGTTGGACATCAGAGAGACCGAAATTCCTGCATCTGAAACAAAAAAAGTCTTGCTCCTAAAGCTGAAGCGTCTGTTGGCTGGCCGTACTACTGACCAAAGTCCAAGCAATAGTGGCAGCACCGGCATGGCCAAAGACTTCTCCAGTGTCCAGATTCCTGAGTTGATCGAAAAAATGAAAGATGTGGAGGTACTATCTAATGTCCAGCCACGGAAAAGTCGTGATTTGGACGACATTGGGCACTTGTCTCTTCTGAGGAAGCTCGGTGTGTCTATCAACAAGGATGAATACCTCCAGCCATTTCTTGTCTTAATCACTAACTTGTCAGAGCTCCGATCTCTGTCGGTTACTCTTAACATATCCATACCTGTAGGCACAGATCCACCAAAGCTTCCTGACAGTCTTGAGAGCCTAAGTATCAGTGGATGTACACAAAAGGTGCAGCTTCTTCGATTGCTGGTCACAAAGAATCATAGTACAAAACTTGTTAAGGTAACTCTACGGGGCACCTTGCTGAAGCAGGATGACCTAAAGGTCCTAGCCAACCTTGACAACTTACGATGTGTCAGGCTTCGGCAAGGGGCATACACCGATAGCCAACTCACCTTCGAGAAGGATGAGTTTCCCAAGCTCGAGCTTCTTATTGTCGACTCCTCCAGTATCAACAACATCAGCTTTAACGGTGGATCTCCTAAGGTTGAGAAGATCGTCTGGTCATTCACCAAAATGGAGTCTCTGTCCGGCGTTGACAAACTTCTAGTGCTGAAGGAGCTTGAGTTAAGCGGTACCTCGCTGAAGCAGGAAGTTCTGAATGTCCTTGCCAAGCTTCCCCAATTACAATGTGTCAGGCTTCGGCATGCGGCACACATTGAACTCACCCTCAACAAGGGTGAGTTTCCAATGCTCAGCCTTCTTATAATCGACTCCTCTCAAAGCACCAAGATCAGCTTCAACGGTGGTGCTCCCGAGCTTAAGAAGATTGTCTTGTCATTCATCGACTCCTATAAAATCACCAATTTCAGCTCCACCGATGGATCTCCTGAGTCTGAGATCGTCTTGTCATTCGCCAACATTACGGACACCAATGAATCTCCTGAGCCTAAGAAGACTGTCTTGTTCGGCATTGATAAGCTTCAGGGATTGAAGGAGTTTGAGTTAGTTGGTGATATTTCCTTTGATGTGGGTGAGGCCTTAAAAAAGTATAGCAATGGAAAGAATTTTATCTACAGACACATCAAGAAACCAGTAAATCAAGTAACAAGAAATCCATCACAAGGCAATCATGTTGAAAGACGCCGATCCTTCTGGGAGGTTAAGGGTCGGTGCTGGAGGAACTGAGAGGCCTCCTCTCCATTTGACACATCCATTCGTCAAGTCCCCAAGGTTTGTGCTTGCGCGTGCTCGTGTGGTTTGCCATTGCATGTTTATGCCTGCTGCGTGTGCATTTATCCTCTGCTTGTGTGATGTCAATTGAGTGGGGTATGTGTGTGTCCGGTTTACTTATTCTGTATGTGTGATTGTGTGGTTAAGCATAATGGTTGTGCCTATGCTCCTGGATCTGGATTTGTGTGGCTTCCCTCTTGAGTCTGACCATCATGCTGCATGCATATGGTTTCTAATGTAATAAGTGCGGTGCTTGTGCGCACATTGGATTCGTTATTAATAAATATATGTTGTTGTGTGCTATATTGGCTTGGTTCTTTTGCAAAGGTGAAGTGCCTAAATGGGATGTATGTGATCTACATATAACATAAGCCAACAAGTAATATCATCAAACTTGCTAGCTGTCTTGACTATTAATAAAGGAGGAGTTTTCCTGTCCAAAATAATAGCCATTAGTTTGCCAAAACTAATGGCCATTAGTTTGAGGGCAACATTGTAATTGTACTAATAATTAATGAATTGCCTAATTAATAATTGAATTTTATTTTCTTAACCGAACGCTTTGCCTCACCCAACCCAAATCCAAATCATCTCAGCATGATCCAGAAAATCCAGACTAAATCAAATCTCTTTCTCCTCGTCCGTTCATCCATTCTTGTATTTCTCCTCTGGTGGGCATGCAGCGAAGACCGGGAAGAAGAGCGAGCTACTTCCTGCTCTCCATCCATGGCGGCCGCACACTTACCCACCCAAGGACGATGCGCAAAGCCCAGCGATTGATTTCGGTTTCTTGCTCTGGTCTGCGGCGACTGCATGCATCATTAAACCCAACGACGACGGCGGCAATTGATGCAGTGTTGTTCCTCCGATGTCGTCTTGCCGCAATTTGAACGGATTATTTATTAGATTAATAAACATCAGGATGAATCAGAGTACTAATTTGATTTCATTTGTGAAAACAAAAATACCTATCACAAGTCTACCACTTCTATTTTTCCAATATTACCCTCAATTTGAGAGAATAATGGCTATTAGTATTGGATTTCCGAGATCAAATCTACACCATCGGATCAAACTAATGGCCATTAGTTTTGGCAAACTAATGGCCATTCTTTTGGACAGTATAACTCCTCTAATAAAGAGGAGAGTTTAGCAGTTGGTACATTACAGGGGATCAATACATTGGGTTGGCAGGTTTCCGACCCATCAAACACCTGTCACAAAAAGGAAAAAATGGAATACTCGCTACTGTGAAGGAGCACCTGCTCAGCCTGGAGGGGAGGAATACATTTTGTCCAGCAGTTTAGCCCCTGCAGAACACCAGCTGCGCGCTTCTTGGATTTCTGAAACGACTTGCAGCGGAGTTCGCTCAGATGACCGGAATATATCATGTTGTTGCGCTCACGCCAGATGCACCAGGTGACCACCATGACCAAGGAGCGAACAACTTTCAGGTCTGATTGTGGTAGGTTTCCAGGGAGAGAGTGAAACCATGTAGAGATGGAGTTTTGGATGTGCCAACTTTGTGGGACGGGGGATGGCTGATCTGTTCACGTTGCAATTCCCAGAAATAATCTGGACTTGCTCAATCTGAATCTGTGGAGCGCTCTGTCGTGGGCGTATGGACGGGGCTGAGGACAAGCTTCTTGCTCGGATCTGGGAGAGGGTCAGAGTAGAGGCCATGTCAATTGTGCTGTCGCCAATCTAGTACCGGCCATGCTTCTTGCCTCCACCCACTCTCATGACGATCTCTCCATCAAGGTCGTGGGTGCTCGGGTCCCACTCTGACCCATGGACCTCCCTTGCCGCTGATGTGTACTCACTGATGCGACAGTGCACGGTGGCATTGCTGTACGCCGAGGGGGGATCCTCTGGGTTGAAGTCGATGTCAGACGTCGCCTTGCCCTTGTGAGACAAAGCAAACGCCTTGAACTGACCGCAAGGCTGGCCACCATGTGACGCAGACTGCAAAAAAAATAGAAAGATGATTAAAAATCATACAGAATTGAGTGTTATAATGAAGAAATAAATTCACGTACCCATCTATCCGTGTATTGGCTAAGGCTAAGGCTAAGGCTGCCTTGATGGTGTGCTAGCCCAGGCATCTGCAAACGCCGCTCCAGGGCAGCGTTGTGCGTCTCATCCCACTAGGGGTGGCACCACCTCGTCACCAAATAGTCCCAGGCGTTGAAGTGGGTGGCGCACCACCACGGAGACACCTACACATCATCAAGTATATAAATATGAGAAGCTCAAATTAAGCGTGCTTAATCTCAGAAGAGTTCAATATTCATGTTTACCTGATGGTATTGTTCTCGGGTCAGCTTAATGGTTCGTGCCTCGCCTTTGGTCACCCTCATCTTGAGGACCTGACCATAGTAGGTTATGACGGCCTGGACCCGAGCCTCGTAGAACATGTCCATAACGAGTTTACAGCATACTTTGTTTGCCACACGAGCTGTCGTGTCTTCCATGCCTGGCTCGCATCTGAAGAAATTCTGCATAAAGACGCGATGTATACTTTCATTATTTCAATAATATCCAATAAAAGCGATGTATTGACCAATGCAGTGCAACGAAGACTTACCCACAACTCCATCCTCACCCGCTTCGCCTTGTGGGCAAATACCCTGCCGCCCGTATCTAGCAAATCGGGAGCGATTTTGTAGTGCTCCCATGTCAAGGCCGGCTCCTGGTTGCCGGCGAAGTGCACCATGCCAGAGAAGTATTACCTGCACAAAATACCCAAGATGCCATTGGGAGGGCGATTGTGATCACCTGGAGTGATCACATCCCAACTCCTGTCCAAGTGAAAAGGAGACATTATTAGTTTCTATTGTGATTTTGAACATATAAAATGAGAAATTATATTGATAACATTTCAAGTTACGTACCTAGGCAGTACGGGTCGAATCACAGGCCGTCTGTCCATAGGAATCGTTCGACTCGGGAGTTGTGCGGGACCACGCAAAAAGCCCTCAGAAGCCTCCTCCTCCTTGTCCTCAGAAGCCTCAGAGCTGTCAACGAAAGGTAGCTCCTCCCCCACCACCCGCTCCTCCTCCTCCTCCCCCACCACCTCCTGCTCCTCCTCCACACTAGAGTCGTGCACGGAAGGAGAGCAGGCGACGGAGCCCTCGCGGCCATCCCTCGACACCTGCCGCCACTTCTACTGCCTCGACCCTACACTCGACCCCTCCCGCTCCTGGACCCTTCAGCTCCATCGAACGGGAGACGCCTAACTAGGTTACGCTTTACCTACAAACAGGAATGGAAAAAAAGGGGTCTTTTATGTCTCACCTTGCTGTCTGCAAAGTGCCAAGTAGAAGACGGTGCACAAGCCTCTCCTACAAAGAACGGAACATAAAAGCATCAATTCAAAATTGACAGGACCTACACGCGTCAATTCAAGTAAAAGTGAGAAGGAAAGTGTTACTTGATACTGAGAATGAAAGTGTTAAATGTTTTTTTTTATTGCAAACAGGACCTACATGCAGATTGTTGCTAAGGGATTATACGCTAGAGCGTTTTGTGCCAAGCTAGTTCCAACTGAGATGTACACGATAGCTCCACCTAAAGAAATTATACACTGCGGCTGCCCTAACTTTCTAGTATCTCTTAGCCGAGCTGGATGGCGCTGTAGCGTTGCTTCCTGTGGTATCCTTCAGCCGGCGTTGTCTGCATCAATAGAGAATCCGGCCTGCAAGCACTACGTACGTGCAAGTCAACGGCGAGCCTCGGGCAGCTAGTCGTTGGGTCAATTTCAAGCATGGGAGCCACCAAACAATAGTAAACTGATCGATCAGCAGTCTAGCTGCTTTGGATCATTCCGACTCTGTGATAGATCAGTCTAGCTACTTTCCATGGAAGTGTTACTTTCGAGGGGATTGGTTTTGGAGTTCGAGTACGTAGTAGTGTATGTAACAAGGTTCTCTAATCCGGTTTTCCGATTGAAGAAAGTTATTAGTATTCAAATTTCAGTTTCATTTCCATTTGCATTTTAAATTGGACATCAATTTCAATAAGGGGAGGAGAGGTCCTTGACCTTGGGCGGTGCTGGACGGAGGTCGGGGCGGGGCTGGACGGCGGCGGCGTCTCCGGGTGAAGCGTTTCCGCTTTTCACAGGATCGAGTCGGAAGTGCTGATGAACAGACACAACAGTAAATCACATAAAAAACACGTATTTAAGTCTTTAAGTTATTACATTAAGTCACAAATAGATTAAAACATGAGAGTATTCAGCGGAAGACTGAAGATACATAAACAATTACTATGCTCGACGATACAAAGGCCGCACATCGAAGCCATGCGATGTGGACCTGCTGAGAAACTCCACCAAGCATCAGCGGAAGCAAAGACTACCTGCACAAAAACATAAAGAGCCAAATCCTGAACAACTAATACTCAGCAAGACTTACCCGTCAACGTGGCTAACTATAGCCGACCTCTAGTATGCAAAGACTAAAAGGGGTAGGCTGACTCAATTGCATAACCCGCACTAATTACTTGGTCCTTACTTTCAAGTTTTAGCTCAATTTAAGTAATTAGCAGATAAAGGTGCACTTACCACTAAAACAGGTAAAATAACAATACATCAAGTATATAGTGTAACAGTAAATACAGTAAGTACAATATCATAGGTCATCATCATCATCAAATAATCACACTACGATGTGACGCAGTGAACAAGTTTGCTCATTTCCGAGAGTGGCGGCATCGATGTACATCCTGCAGGAGAAATCTGACCACACGACATATGTGCGCACAAAGGCCACATATGGCAACCTTTCACAAAGCCCCCGCAAGGCTGAAATCTAGCTGTTGTTCCCGGCGAAACATCGGGCCCCACATGACCCGGCCCCGTCGTTGTCTATGGTCCCGTTCCCCCCTAGCAGCAGGGTAAGGTTCGTCCCCACGATTGCTAAGCTACTCAGTTTACTGGAGCCCATAAAAGGCAGCATGCGATCAGTACGTTCGAACTTGCTCAACAGGGCCAACAACGAACGGTCTTTAATCGACACAGACGGGGCTACAACCATGAAGGCCCAACCTTCTCCCAACCATCCTATACAACAATCCCCCATCCGATCTCAACAAATACTAAATTCTTCTAGTATATTCCAGGGTGTCATGATCCTATCATGCGAGTAGGACCTACCACTTGACTTCTACCGATCACTAGCAACTAAGCATAGCAGCGCTAACGATCGACAAAAGACTAACATACTACTAATAGGGTAAACAAGGATAATCAGGAAGGGTAAACCTAATGCAATTCTATGATTACAATCAACTCCTATAAACCTAGTGCACAGTCAAACTAGACCTCAACCATAGTGATAAAATAAAAACGGAAACATAGGTCAGAATGCACCGGGGCTTGTCTTGGGCTGCCTCGGGGTTAGTATACTCTCGACCAATCACCTAGTCAGAATCTTCCTCCTGGACCTGCTCCGCACATGCACGTTGTTCACCTCCGATCCTATACGTTATGAAAAAGTTATGTAAGTTAAATGCAATGCATAAGAGATATGCTGCACTTTATAGATTTTAACTTAATAATTAAGTGGACATTCATTTACGAGTGAGAGCTAAACTGAGGTGGGTTCATCAGAGGGTCTGGTTCACCTATGACGACACATTAGAAATTGATTTACTTTGTATAGAATTTCCTCCTGAGAAAAGAAGGAGCACTTCATTGATTAAACATGTGTTGTACAATTAAATTTCAGGACATGAGACAAACTTGAATTATGGGTGTGTGTGACTTACAGCAGGCGACTACTGATATGATTAGCATTCTTGCAAAATTTCAATGATTTTCTTATCAGTGATCATTTAGTACAGTTTAACAAGTAGTTAGCATAAGAAATTTATTTCACAAAACAGAACAGAGATTTTGGGCTTGCAAACATAACTGAAGATGTGTGATTTTCAGAGGAGCATATTGTGCATTTCTCAGAATCATTGCATGTACACGCTATGTACGATTTAACAAAGAGAAGATGACAGAAAGGATTTCTAACAGGAGCATGAAAGGTGTCTGAACTGCACAAGTATTTTTATTGCTTAGATTCAAACGTGCAGAGCATAACAGAGTTAGTTTCATAATTTTCTGAGATCCCACTAATTTTTGATGATTTTTGAAAGGACTGAGATTGACTAGTACTACAGAAATGATAGTTAGCTTCTTGCTGCCTTCCCTGTACAGCATGCAGGGTCGACGAGCTCGCCAGGCACACGACAGGGCATGGCGGCTCAAACAACACACAAGCATGACAACAGCTAACAGAGGAGCTAAAGGCACCAGGGCAACACGAAGGCCTCACCGTGGGGCGCAGACAGCTCGGAGACGCGTCATGGCAGCGTGGCGCAGTGAGCTTCTGGGCGTCGGCTCCAGCGGCGCGCATGCACAGGAATGCAGACCATGAGCACCACCTTGTTGTGCGCTAGCTCAGCAGGGATGACGCAGTTGGCGAGGATGGCTGGACATAGGTGCTCGTTGACGAGGTGCCGTAACGGCGAAAGACGCCGGCAGGAATACAAACCGATTCCTGAAACTTGCAGCTGCCGATTGAGGTAGGGAAAAGATCAAACGGATGCATAGGTGAGTGAAGATGCTTCCCGTACAAGGAATCAAAAGGCGGCTCACCGTGGAGAGAGTATTTGACAGCAGCGTGTTTCCGGTTCAGTTGGGGAAATGAAATTCGATCTCCTTGCTCAGTGTGGGGATGGGGAAAAGATGACCGGGAGGAGCTTCAAGAGCCTCTAGTGTAGCTCCTGCTGCAGCAGCTCGCGTGGAGATGGACTGTGGCGGCGGGGCAGCGAGCTTGGGCTCAGCACGGCAATGGAGAAGTAGGTGGCAGGGAGAGGAAAAGAAATGGGGAAGGAAGCGACCTGGGGAGGCAAAGAGAATGCGGCTGGAGTGCTTGACAGGTGGGTCCCGGCGAAGATTTTCATTTACCAGACAGGATTTCTCCCCTCTATTGTGGACACTAAATAAATTAGCAAACAAGCTTCAAAAATCACGAAACTTGGCAGGATTGTAGATTGAAAGACGCTGAATCCATTGGCGTAACATGCACATCTTGATTCCCAGTAGATCTTAAACTGCAGCTGGTCAGAGTAGGGCACTTCCTAAGCTTCTGCGATTTATTTGGGCATCTAAACGAATTTCAAAAATCTTGAAAAAATCTCCAAAATTCTCTTTTCAGAAGGGATATCCATGAAATTTTTGTTTGGTCAAGTTGTTACTAAAAAGTTTGAGTTCCTTCATAAACCTTGGTTTGACAATTGTTTGAACATTTGATTTTTCCATTCAGATTTGATTTGCTTTCAATTTGGCTCAGTTTTTGGGATGTTTTCTGCCAATTTTTGGCTGCCGTGACACTGGGTGTCACACCAGGGCGGGGCTGGACGGCGGTGGTGGCCCCGGAGCGGGGCTGGACGGAGCCTGGGCCGCGATGGCGTCCCCGGGGTGGGGCTGGATGGCGGCGGCGTCCCCGGGACGGGGCTGGACGGAGCCTGGGCCGCGGTGGCTGGGGCTGGGCCGCGGTCTCCCGGCCGGGACAGAGCTCGACGGCGGCCGGGGACGCGGTGGCTAGGGCAGGGAAAGACGGCGGCGGCGCCCCGGGCGGGTCTTGGTGGCGACGGCGGGGGAGGCGGGTCCGGGGGTGGCGGCATCCGAGGTCGACGGCGGGGGCGGGGTGGCGGCCAGACGCGGCGAGGACGGCGACGGGTGGCGGGCGGACGCGGCGAGGACAGCGACGGCGGGCGCGGCGAGTGCGAACGAGGGCGGCGGGTTGAGGGCGAGCGAGGGCGGCGACGGCGGCGGGGTGAGGGCGGCGAGGGCGGCGCGGTGGCGGGCGACGGCGATGGCGGGCAGGCGCGGAGACGGGTGAGGGCGACGCGGCGGCGGCGGCTAAGGAAGGAAAACATGGAAGAAGGAAGAAGAAGAAGCCGCGCCACGACCTAAGTGTCCTATCCACAAGGTTGCCGGGTGCCCGCGATCTGCCACTCGGCAAACAAATGTTTTTTTTTTCTTTTCTTTCAAACGTTCTTTTCGTTGACATTTTGATTTTAAATTAAAAAGTGTTCAACTACAAAGTTTCATAACTTTTTGATATCTACCATTTTTATTTTTACAATTTCTCCATCCAATATTGTTTTTAAAATTCAAGTTTTCAAATTTGAGAAATTGAAAAGTATTTTTCATTGACAATTTGAATTCAAATCAAAAGGTTGACAACTACAAAGTTTTGTAACTTGTCGAGAGCTACAACTTTAATTTGTACTATTTCTCTACCCGAGGTCGTTTGAAAAATTCAAATTTTAAATTTAAGAAATTCAAACGTACTTTTCGTTGACGTAGATTATTCAAATTTAAAAGTGTTCAACAGCAAAGTTGTATAACTTATGAAGATCTAACACTTTTATTTTAGTCTTTTTTAATCTGACAAAATAGTACTGACATCGTTCACAAATTTTAAATATACCTCTTCGTGTTTCTAGAAACTAAACGGGTGAACAATTTTACCGTCGCTTTGTCGAATGAAGAAATGATCAAAATAGAAAGTGTAGATCTCGAGATTTTATACAATTTTGTAGTTTAAAACTTTTTTATTTGAACTAATTTAACACATAAAAAATTAATTGAAAATTAGCTTGCCGAGTGCTGCACTCGGCAAAAATTAATTTGCCGAGAGCTGCTCTCAGCAAAAGACAAAATATTTTGCCTAGTGTCGTCTTTGCCGAGAGCCCTGCCTTAGACACTCAGCAAAGATAAAAAAGTTTGCCGAGTGTCCCTCCACGGCTCTCAGCAAAATCAAAACCTAGGCCCACATTCCTGACGCCGTCGCGAATTTGGGATGGCCGTCCGCTTTTGCCGAGAGCCTTGCTTTTGCCGGGAGCCGATGATAAGTTTGCCGAGTGCCTCGCGGCTAGCTCTCGGCAAAAAAATAAAGTATGCCGAGTGTATTTGTTTGCCGAGCGTCTGCTCTCGGCAAACAACCTTTCGCCAAGTGCCACTTCTTTGCCGAGAGCGGCTCTCGGCAAACAGTCGTTTTGCCAAATGCCGAGGAATTGCTCTCGGCAAAGCCCCGAGCACCCGGCAAACTACCGGTTTCCGTAGTGATGTATTTCACTTGTGCATTAGTTTGCCACGCATGGAGGTTAAATCATCTATTGGCTGTGTCTATTTAATTGTTGGGATATAGCAGTCACCTATTGCCTGTGTCGGTTTAATTGTTGGGGAGGTTGACATAATACATCCTTTTCTATAGCGTGAGTTGAGACCTGAGAGCCTCTTGCTTTATAATTGCAGGCTAAGACGCTGCACAGGGTTAAGCTAAGACCTTTTCGTTTTCAAGGATTGAAAGGTCATATTTACTAATATTGGGAGATGGAATATATCTTTTTTTTCGAGAACGTGCCTGAGCATGTGTTTAATTAAGAAGAAGAGAGACGGTTTACTTATTACATGGCAAAGCCAAAAACCGAATCCAAAGCTTTCAGCCGTAAACACGCTTAAGCGATTACTCACAAAACAAGCTACGACCTACGACCAACGACACAGGACGACTCCCTATGACACCAGGAGACTCCGAAGCTAGATCCTTCTCCTTCCCAAGCGCTTGGCAGCAAGACGAGCATTGCGACGACTTCCCTGTAGACATTGAGCATCCCCGGCTCGCTTCGGGATGGAAGGACCCCGCTTCCGAGGAGGACGGCTCACACGACCGGTCAGGTGAGGCCTGAGAGGAACTGGACGGCCGTGGGATGCCTTCGTCCCCAGCTTCGAGGCCCCGCCACCGGTCCTAGTCCGAGTGGAGGTAGGACGGGGAGCAGGCAGCGTGCCATGCCAAAGGCCGTCGCGCTTTGGGTGTAAGCCCAGCGACCATGGGCGTAATGCGTCGAGCGACCGACGGGTTAGGCTTGTAGCCGGACGAAGCTGCAAGGCCACACCTTTCAAGCGACCCACCCAGGTAGAGGATCTTGGCCTTCATATCGGACTGGAGAGAGAGCTCTTCCACTGACAGGCTCTTCCACTGACACAAGGTAGATCTGGAAGGGTAGTCCAAATACAATTATAAGGTTTCACATCAACTCCTAATAAATCTAATGCACAAAAAATTGCTAGCCCAAAACAAGTGATAAACAAAAATTCTAAATAGGGAGGCATGCACCGGGGCTTGCTTGGTTCAGGAGCTACACTAGCTGGGTCAGCTACGGGGTCAGTGTCCTGCTGCTCCTCCTCCCGTGCCTCCTCCTCCGGCAGTTGGAAGTCCAGTGGCTCTGGCGTCGTCTTTGTCACTACACGTTATGACAAGGAAATAATGCAAGTTAGATGCAAGTAACATGATGCAATTAAGAAATTTAATTATCTGATAGGACAGTTGTTTACACTGTAAGTGGAATGATTAATGAAGCGTCTCCGCTTTTCGCAGGATCGAGTCGGTATAGCGCTGATGAACAGACGCAACAGTACAACATATAAAAAGCACAAATTAAGTCTTTAAGTGGTTACATTAGTCCAATTAAAACATAGAGTCGCACAGCGGAATTAAACGATACAGATGCAAGTACAAAGCTAATAGAAATACAAGCGCACGCGCTCACGATACAATAAGAACCCGCATCCAAAGCCATGAAGATGTGGACTCGGGAGGAGATCACTCCTTAGTCTCCGAGTGGGCTGTCCAACCAAAGGGAAGTTGGCCATCCCACTGTCCACCTCCACCCATAGAGTCAGGGATGAAGGCGCTACCTGCAATAAACATAAAGAGCCAAACCCTGAGCAACTAATACTCAGCAAGTCTTACCCGTCAACGTGGCTATCTACAGCCGACTCCTAATATGCAAGGCTACAAAGGGGTGGCTGACTCAATAGCATAACTCGCACTAATTACTTGATCCGTACTTTCAAGTTTTATTTCAAGTTAAGTACTCATCCAGTAAACAGTGTGCATATCTCTAAAATAGATATAAAGTAACAGCACATCAACAATGACAGTATATATATATAGCAATGTAAATAACAGTAAAGTAATAGACTAGCATCATCATATCACACTACGATGTGACGCAGTGAGCAAGGTTGCTCTTGACCGAGAGCGGCGGCATCGATGTACATCCTGCAGGAGAAAACCTGACCACACGCCACACACGCGCAAAAGTCGCATGCAGCAACCGTTCGCAAAGGTCCCCTAGAGCTGGCTGGGTCTCACACCTCCCGAGAAAGGCCTTCCCGCACGGTCCCCGTCCCAGACATACGCCCCGATTGGGAAGCATCCATTCTCTCCCGAATACCATGATAGAAAGTGCAAGTATCCGCAAAACACCAGGGCAACCTAAGCTACTGAGTTTACTAGGCCCATAAAAACACTAGCATGTGATCAGTACGTTCGAACTTGCTCAACAGGGCCAACAACGGATGGTCCTTAACCGACACAGACGGGGCTACCACCGTGAAGGCCCAGCCTTCTCGAACCATCCTACACAAACAATTCCCCGTCCGGTCTCAACAAATCCTAAATCCATCTAGTACAATCAGGATGAGCCTATCTCGTGAGTGGGACCTACCACTCGACTTCTACCGTCCGCTAGCCACTAGGCCTAGCAAGTTCTAACGTAACCTAGACCACATCTACAAAAATAGGACACAAGGTAGGATATGGAAGGGTAATCCTAATACATTTCTAAGGTTTCACATCAACTCCTAATAAACCTAATGCACAATCAATTACTAGCCCCAAACAAGTGATAAACAAAAATCCTAAATAGGAAGGCATGCACCGGGGCTTGCCTGGCTCAGGAGCGTGGCTAACAAATTCAGCGGGGTCAGTGTCCTGCTGCGACTGCTCCTCCTGCACCTCCTGGGTCTGCTCCTCCGGCAGCTGGAAGTCCAGTGGCTCCGGAGTCGTCTCTGTCACTACACGTTATGACAAGGAAATAATGCAAAGTTAGATGCAAAAATATGATGCAATTAATGATTTAATTACTTTATAGGATGGTCATTTACACTGTAAGTGCAAATGATTAACTTTGTTAATTAATTTCGTCTGGGGTATTTCCTTCATTAACTTTTAATTAAGTTCACCATTAATCAACTTGGGTAGGTTAAATGAATAATGTGATTTCAAAAATTAATTTATGTCCAGTGGTATTTTTCTGGTGAAATCCACCACTGGAAGTAATTTACTGTGAAGTTTGATGATTTGTTTCCTTACAGATTATTTATATTAATTTAAACAATACAGGAATGATTTAAATCATAGGAAAATAATTAAGTAAGCTATGATAGTGGAAAAATGCTCTGTAGGTGTGTTAACAGTAGCTTAACAGGCATGCCAGATTTCAGGATTTATGGAGCAAAAGATAATTAATTATGAATTAAACATCATCTGTACTAAATTATTTTTGCAGAAAACAAAGAACGTATTTTGTGTGATTTGACATTTTTCATACATAGAGCAGAGTACAGGAAGGCTAACAAAATTTGATTTGCATTTTTCTAAGATGTAATCATTTTTCTATCGATTTTACAAGTTCCTGTGAATTTCTGGAGATTTAACAATTTCTGAAAATGATTGAAAATGGTGTGGACCAATCAGATCCGAGCCACAAGGGTGGCCACAGGGTCTTGGCCGCACCAGATCTGGGCTGTGCCACACCAGATCCAGCCAACGGCGCGCAAGGACACACGTGTGGCCACAGAGTCGGCCACACGGGATCCTGCGTGGCCGCACGGAATCCGGGCCGTGTGGTCCGTAGCGCGGTGGCCGGAACCGTCGCCGGAGGGCGGCGGCGCAGCTCACCAGAGTAAGCTCCGGTGGCTCGCGGGGCTGGACGACGGCGCGAAAAGGAAGAGGGTAAGATGGGGGCTTCACCTCGACGAGTTGCAGCGGGCGAGGACGACCGGAGGTGCTCGGCGACGAGAGGCGACGGGTGGTGGAGCTCCGGCGAGGCCGCGGGCTCGCTGTGGTTGACGACGAGGTGCACGCGTTGGTGCTCCGGCGTCACGGAGGTGACGTGCACCGCAGTGACTAGCAGGTTGACGATGAGGGGCTCGGGAAGGTGGTCGGAGCCGTCGAGCTACTCGCGGTGGTGAAGACCGGCGGCGGGGAAAAATCCTGCTCCGACGACCTGGGCTGCGGATTCAGGGGGATAGGGGGTCATACGGATGCGCGAGCTTGTGAGGCACCTTGGAGCGCGAAGACTCGTGTTGGGGCTCACCTGCGCGAGCTGAATCGACGGCGAGGTCGCGGAGCTCGCTAGGCCGGGCTCGGAGGAGAAGAGTCCGATTGGCGCGACTCACGTCGGAAGACGGAGGATGGCAGCCATGGTGAGCTCGAGGGCGACTCCGCGCAGACCCTAGCACAGCAGCTCGACCCGGAGGGGCCTCGCCGTGGCGGCGCGACGGCGAGCTCGGACCCGAAGCGGCAATGGCGGGTGGTGGCTGGCTTCGAGCGCGTCGGGGAGTGAGGGAAATGGCGAGGAGAGCCGTTCCGACCAGGAAAGGGGAACAAAAAGGGCGGTCGGAGCGGGGAAGCGGGCCAGGGCGCCGCGGCGTCGCGCCGTACGCCGGCGTCCACGCGGCGCGTGACGTCGGGCGGGCGCAGAGAGAGAGGTGGCTGACAAGTGGGCCCAGCGGCATCTTTTCATTTTTCCGATTTATTCAAAATCAGAAATTGCCCGAATTTGTGCACACAAATTGGACTAGCAAATGAACTCCAAAATTTGCGATTTTGGTACCATTGGAAAGATCTTGAAAAGTTCTATCCACTGGCCAACATGCACATCTGGAGTCCAAAGGGATTTCAAATGAAAACATTTCAAATTTGATCACTTTTTCAGTTTTGGGGATTTTATTGGGCTGTCAAATGAATTTGTAAAATCACCAAAATTTTTCCAAACTTATCTATTGAGTAGGGCTATCCACTGGTATTTTTGGCTGTCCAAGTTGTTATGCAAAAATTTGAGTTGTTTCACAAGCATGTGTTTGACCATTATTTGAAATTTGAATTTCGAATTTTGAATTTGGTTTCTTTTTGTCTCAGGTTCAGATGGTGATTCGCGTACTATCTAGCTCCAGTGACACGGGGTGTCACAGCCCTCCCCCCTTAAAAGAATCTCGTCCCGAGATTAAGGAGAAAGGAGGAAAACGAATGGCGAAAGAGTGAAGAATAAGATGCGAAAATGGAACAACTAAATAACTCACCTCGGAGGTAGAAAACCAGGAAAATGGGAGTTCAAGAACTCCGCTGTCTCCCAAGTGGCCTCAGCCTCAGAGTGGTTGCTCCATTGCACCTTATAGAATCTGGTAGTGCTCTTCCTGGTGACTCGGTCCTTTTGATCAACAATACCAATAGGTTGCTCTGGGTATGTCAAATCTGGCTCAAGCTGCTCAACATCACTGACCACTCTGTCACTAGGAACCTTCAAGCATTTCTTCAGCTGTGATACGTGGAACACATTGTGAACACCTGAGAGGTTGGAGGGCAACTCCAATCTATAAGCAACGGGTCCACATCTCTCAATTATCTGGAACGGTCCAACGTATCTTGGTGCTAACTTTCCCCTGACACCAAACCGACGTACACCCTTCATGGGAGAGACACGAAGGTATACGTGGTCGCCAACTGCAAACACCAACGGTCGGCGTCTTCTATCAGCATAACTCTTCTGTCGAGACTGGGCTGCTCTCAAGTTGGACTGAATGCGGCGAACAGTCTCCTCTGCTGCTGCCACTAAATCTGGTGTGTGAATGACCTCCTCATCAGTCACAACTGTCTCCTCTACTGCATCTGCGGGGTTTGCCTTGAAGATGACTCTCTCGCCGGCCTCGACCCAATTAAGGGGAGTCCGACAACGACGTCCATACAAGGCCTCAAACGGTGCCATCTTGATGCTCTCCTGATAACTGTTGTTGTATGAGAACTCTGCCAGGGGTAAGCTCTCATCCCAACACTTGCCATGGTGTATCACGCAGGCACGAAGCATATCCTCTAAAATCTGATTCACCCTCGCTGTCTGGCCATCTGTCTGAGGGTGATAAGCTGCACTGCGAATCAAAGTGGTGCCCAAAGAAGCATGTAGCTGCTCCCAGAAACGAGAAACAAACTGAGGTCCCCGATCAGAAATGATAGTTTTGGGCACTCCATGCAAACAGAGAATCCGAGCAATATACAACTCAGCATACTTCTTCACATTGTAACGGGTGTGCACGGGGATAAAGTGAGCAGACTTGGTCAATCGATCAACAATCACCCAAATAGAGTCATGCTTCTGTGAGGTGAGAGGCAAACCAACAGTGAAATCCATACTAATATCCTCCCACTTCCAAGCAGGAACACTCAAAGGCTGAAGTAAACCTGCAGGCTTAATATATTCTGCCTTGACTCTCCTGCAAGTGTCACACTCAGAAACATACTGTGCGACCTCCCGCTTCATGCGGGTCCACCAGAAGCGACTCCTCAAATCCTGATACATCTTGTTGCTGCCAGGATGGATGGAATACTTGGACAAGTGCGCCTCATCAAAAATCTTCCTGCGCAACTCAAAGTCCTTAGGAACCACCAATCTGTCCTGGAACCACAGGACTCCATCCTCATCCTCTCTGAAACACTGGACTCTAGCTTCCCCGAGCTTGAGTCTTCTCCTGAGGTGATTCACCTTCTCATCATTCTTCTGCGCTGCCACAATCTCATCACGCAAGATCGGAACAAGTGATATATTGGCCAAGGAGCCATAAGCATACACTCTAAGACTGGGCTCTGCCTCTGCATAAGGAGTTGCGATGAGATTATTGCAATGAGCCTTGCGACTCAAAGCATCAGCAACCACATTAGCCTTCCCTGGTGATAGTGAATCTCCAGATCATAGTCCTTGATCAGCTCTAACCATCTCCTCTGACGTATGTTCAGATCTGACTGCGTGAATATGTACTTGAGACTCTTGTGATCTTTATAGATGTGCACCAGATTTCCCAACAGATAATGCCGCCATACTTTCAAAGCAAGTACGACAGCTGCAAGCTCAAGATCATGGGTGGGGTAATGCTCTTCATGTCGCTTAAGCTGCCGAGAGACATAAGCTATCACCCTGCCATCCTGCATCAGCACACAACCAAGACCAGTACCAGAAGCATCACAATACACATCAAATGGCTTGGTGATATCAGGCTGAGCTAAAACTGGGGCGGTAGTGAGAAGCTTCTTCAGATTCTGGAATGCCTCACCACACTGCGGGCTCCACACAAACCTCACATTCTTCTTCAGTAACTCAGTAATGGGCTTGGAGATCTTAGAGAAGTTCAAAATAAACCGACGGTAATAACCAGCCAAACCCAAAAAGCTGCGAATCTGAGAGACAGTCATAGGTGCACTCCAATCCAGAACATCCTGCACCTTGCTTGGATCAACAGCAATGCCCTCTGCTGATATGACATGGCCAAGAAAAGGCACCTCGCTAAGCCAGAACTCACACTTGCTGAACTTAGCGTACAGCTGGTGATCTCGCAAACGCTGCAACACAATCCGGAGGTGCTGCTCATGCTCCTCCTCTGTCTCTGAATAGATCAGGATGTCGTTAATGAAAACCACGACAAACTTGTCCAACTCTGGCATGAACACTGAGTTCATCAAGTACATGAAGTAAGCATGTGCATTGGTCAAACCGAAAGACATCACCAAGTACTCATAGAGTCCATATCTGGTAGAGAAAGCAGTCTTCGGAATGTCCTCTGCGCGGATCTTAATATGATGATACCCAGAACGAAGATCAATCTTGGAGAACACCTTAGCCCTAGCTAGCTGATCGAACAAGATATCAATGCGAGGTAGCGGATACTTGTTCTTGATGGTCACCGCATTCAGTGGCCTATAGTCCGCACATAGCCTGAGTGCATGGTCCTTCTTCTTCACAAACAAAGCTGGACAACCCCAAGGTGAAGAGCTTGGACGAATGAAACCCTTGTCCAAAAGCTCCTTCAACTGCACCTTCAACTCTGCCAACTCATTAGGAGGCATCTTGTACGGTCTCCTGGAGATAGGTGCTGTGCCTGGCTGCAAATCAATGCGGAACTCCACATCACGATCTGGTGGCATGCCTGGCAAATCATCTGGAAACACATCGGGGTACTCACGCACCACAGGTATCACATCCAGACTCTTGCCACTGGCCTGGTGCAAGGAGGGCTTCGTTGGAGCCAACAAAGATAGCTGAAGAGTGGTCTTGCCATGCATAGGAGAATCCAAGTGGACAAGATGGAGAGAAGTATCAAGCACGTCCTTCTGGACCCTCAGCCAACCCATACCAAGTATCACATCTAAACGCTGACCGTCCAGCACAATGAGATGGGTCGGGTAGATCTGTCCAGCGAGATCAAGAGGAGCATTACGAACTATCTGCCTCGTCACAATACAGCCTCCTGGGGTACTGATCATGTACGGAGTCTCTTAGGAAGAAATCACAAGACCAAGTCGTCGGGTACAAGCTAGGCTGACGAACTCATGTGTGGCACCTGAATCGAACAAGATCACAACGGGCTGACGCCGTATAGAGAACGTACCAGCAAGAACCTGCTCACCCTCTGGAACATCCTCTGCAGTGGTGTAGTTGACACGTCCAGTCTTGACCTGTGCATTCCTGCCCTGCTGGCGCTGCTGTCCTGCTGCCTGAACTGGGGCCTTCTGCGCGTTGTTCTGCCTAGGTGCTGCACGGCAGTCACGCGCGAAGTGCCCCACCTGTCCACAGTTGAAGCACGGGAAACCTCTGCCTGCCTGCTGCTGCTGCTGCTGCTGCGGGCGCTACTGCTGCTGGCGCTGGTGCTGCTGGGGCTGCCTCTGAGCAAACTGCTGCTGCTGCTGAGGCGGGCGCTGGTACTAGGTAGGTGCAAGTTACCTCTGTCCACTGGGAGCGGTGTACACAAGGCGTGGCCTGGCTGAAGTGCTGCCGGACGGTGGTGCCACAGCCTTCCTCTTCCTCTTGTCGTCCTGGTGGGCTCTGATGGCATCCTCCATCACTATCGCTGCGCTGACGAGCTCGTCAAAGGTACCACCGGCGTTCAGGACAAGCCGAGACTGAAGCTTGGTAGACAAGCCTCTCAAGAAACACGCCTTCCGCTTGGCGGGCGTGTCTACCTGGTCTGGAGCAAACTGGGCCAGGTGGTTGAACACCTGGGCGTAGTCGAACACGTTCCTGCCTCCCTGCCTGAGGTCCAGGAACTCCCTGAGCTTCCGCTGCATAATGCCAGGCGGAATGTGGAACGAGCGAAAGGCCTCTCGGAACTGTGCCCAAGTCAACTACTGACCGGCCGGAAGAGTGGCAAGGTGAGCTACCCACCATCCTCCAGCCGACCCCTGAAGCTGCTGCGCTGCGAACAGTGTCTTCTGCACCTCTGTGCAGGCAGGAAGGAGCCCAAACTTGGACTCCACGGTGCGCAGCCAAGACTCCGCCTCCATCGGGTCAGTGGACCCGGAAAAGACATGCGGGTGAGTGGCCAGGAAGTCTGCGTAGGTGCACCCTGGCTGTGAACCCCGACGGTTGCCACCCTGCTGGGTGACGGCCTGAGCGATGGCCCTGAGCAAGTCCGTCTGGTTGGCCATCACCTCGGCCAACGTGCGCACAGGCGGCGGGGGTGGCTGCGGTGGCGGACGACGCGGCGGCATCCTGCCAATTAAACATTATCACCGTTAGCTCCAGGATACAATATCATTATCAGGCAGAAATTTAAATTGACATGCACGGCCAGAAATAAAAGTAGCTCAGATCCAAATAATTAAACTGACAGATCCATCCATAACATTAATTAAGTCTTACAGAGCATTCATTACATAGTTCATGGTACAACCCAATCATGCATACAGAGGGGTGGTAACATCCAACAAAATACTACGACACCTGACCAACTATTATGATGCTCCTAGATCAAGCTAACTAAGGACCTGTCGAACGACTACGACGCAGATGCGTCATCCACATCGCATCCAGCGCGCCTCTGCCACGCTTGGAATGCCGAGTAAGGCAACTAACGGTGCCTCCTACCACGGTGGAAGCGGTGTCTAAGATCTCTGAAGGGAACAACTCAACACTCATCTCAGACACGGCCTCCTCTTGTGCCTCCTCCTCTGCTGGAGGTGCCACAACTACTGCAGCAACCTGCTCCTGGAGTCCCACTATCTGGTGCTGGGCAACCTGTAGCTGCTGCTCAATCTGGGCGTTGTGGTTCAGTGAAGCAGCTAGCTCGCCCAGTATCTCTGAAATCTCATGGCCATGCGCAGTGAGCTGGCCGGCAAGCTGGTCACGCTGGGTGGCACACTGGTCACGCTGAGCGGTAGTCACGGCCAAGGCGTGCTCTAGCTGCGCAATCCTGTCGTCCCTAGCATCCACGGTCTCTGACAACTCCTCCACACGGCCCAAGGTCCTCCCACCTGCACGGTCGGAAGCCACAAGAACCCTGTATAGCTCGGACAGGTGTCGAGCCGTAGAAGGCAGCTGCGTCGGGGTGAGGATCAGGCTGCCACTGTCAACCTGCCTAAGGCGTCTCCTGTACTGAGGGTGACCCGTGGTGCTGACTGGAAACAAGCTCAGTGAGGTGTTGCCAAGATCCGCAATGTGCATCTCATAGAACCTCACCATCGCCTGGAGAGCAACCCGGTTCAGGGTCTCGTCAAAGTCCTGACCAAAGCCCTGAAGCGAAAAGTGTGACCACGTGGGCCGCTGTGGGTGCGAGGGGACATCCACCCACATAGAGAAGCAGGGAAGTCCGTACACCTGACTGGGCTGTCCGCGATAACGCGGAGGGTCAGGGTAACCAAGGCGCTGCAGCTCTGCCCAGAACAGCGTGGGAAAGCCAGGGTGGCAAAGACCATCCGTGTGCAGCGCACCGTCCTCCCCGAGCTCGGCGTGCGGAAAGTCGTGCAGGTCGGCCATCTGCGGAAAAGAGAGAGAAAAGTCACAATCTCTTCCAACAGAACAAAATAACCATGCTAAGCTAGAAATATAACATGGTCAGGCTTCTGTAGAGTAGTAGCAAAAGCCACACACACAGCCCACAAGTAAGGCAACGACAAACTGCAACGCTGGAAATCTGGCTCGCTAAGAACAGCAGACGCTAAAATGAGAACTGACACTTTTGGAGGCGTCAAATGAGAAAAGTCATAATACGAAACTTGTAGATAACTTCCAGATCTTTCCAACAAGTGCCCAAACGTCTGAAACGGTTCAGCAGAACTGGAGATATCGATTTTTGAATTTGGTGGACAGATTCTGGAAAAACTGGTCGAAGCTGAAATTTGACTCCACTTGGTCGACAGATTTGGGGGTGATACTGACAGAATCGAAAGGAGAACTCTGAAGCAAAGTTTTAGTTCCTGTTGTAATCTTTCCATAAAGTCTTGTTTCATCGAATTTGGACAAGCGGTTTTGGAGTTATGAATTTTTGAAGTTAGCTTGTCAGTCTGAATTTTTCTGGTGATCTGAATTTCGTAGGATGTGTTTTAAGTGATAATGCAATGCATGCTCGTCCTGCACGTCCTCACAAAATAAAAAGGTGCCCAAGTATAGCAGGCCGTAGACAGTGGTGGTAACTAATTCGCACTCACAAATGTTTCTACACGATCTACGCGCGAGTTAGTGTACCTGCAGAAAACCACACAACGTCACCTCAACCAACCTACACAGGTGACGTATCCTTGTAAAAGTAAATGCATGACTCAATCATCATCACCTCATGAACTCGATGGTCCATGCCAGAATATCATCTCCACGGAGCCATACATGATCCTTACCTTCTTACCTGGGCGTCGGTGCGTCGTTACAGAAAATAACAATCAACTCCTATTACCACCTGATTACTCTAACATCCTTATAATAGGCTTTTCGTTCCTCACTCGTAACGTGGTTAGATTTTCGAAAATAGGCCGTTTATATGATGTACTGTCCCAACACGGCTCTGGTACCAGCTGAAGCGTCTCCGTTTTTCGCAGGATCGAGTCGGTATAGCGCTGGTGAACAGACGCAACAGTACAACATATAAAAAGCATAAATTAAGTCTTTAAGTGGTGACATTAGTCCAATTAAAACATAGAGTCGCACAGCGGAATTAAACGATACAGATGCAAGTACAAAGCTAATAGAAATACAAGCGCACGCGCTCACGATACAATAAGAACCCGCATTCAAAGCCATGAAGATGCGGACTCGGGAGGAGATCACTCCTCAGTCTCCCAGTGGGCTGTCCAACCAAAGGGAAGCTGGCCATCCCACTGTCCACCTCCACCCATAGAGTCAGGGATGAAGGCGCTACCTGCAATAAACATAAAGAGCCAAGCCCTGAGCAACTAATACTCAGCAAGTCTTACCCGTCAACGTGGCTATCTACAGCCGACTCCTAATATGCAAGGCTACAAAGGGGTGGCTGACTCAATAGCATAACTCGCACTAATTACTTGATCCTTACTTTCAAGTTTTATTTGAAGTTAAGTACTTATCCAGTAAACAGTGTGCATATCTCTAAAATAGATATAAAGTAACAGTACATCAACAATGACAGTATATATATATAGCAATGTAAATAACAGTAAAGTAATAGACTAGCATCATCATATCACACTACAATGTGACGCAGTGAGCAAGGTTGCTCTTGACCGAGAGCGGCGGCATCGATGTACATCCTGCAGGAGAAAACCTGACTACACGCCACACACGCGCAAAAGTCGCATGCAGCAACCGTTCGCAAAGGTCCCCCTAGAGCTGGGTGTTAAAATGACTACACGCCACACACAAGCAAAGGTGGTCGGAGCCGGCGAGCTACTCGCGGTGGTGAAGACCGGCGGCGGGGAAAAATCCTGCTCCGACGACGTGGGCTGCGGATTCAGGGGGATAGGGGGTCATACGGATGCGCGAGCTTGTGAGGCACCTTGGAGCGCGAAGACTCATGTCGGGGCTCACCTGCACGAGCTGAATCGACGGCGAGGTCGCGGAGCTCCCTTGGCCGGGCTCGGAGAAGAAGAGTCCGATTGGCGCGACTCACGTCGGAAGACGGAGGACGGCAGCCATGGTGAGCTCGAGGGCGACTCCGCGCAGACCCTAGCACAGCAGCTCGACCCGGAGGGGCCTCGCCGTGGCGGCGCGACGGCGAGCTCGGACCCGAACGGCAATGGCGGGTGGTGGCTGGCTTTGAGCGCGTCGGGGAGTGAGGGAAATGGCGAGGAGAGCCGTTCCGACTAGGGAAGGGGAACAAAAAGGGCGGTCAGAGCGGGGAAGCGGGCCAGGGCGCCGCGGCATCGCGCCATACGCCGGCGTCCATGCGACGCGCGACGTCGGGCGAGCGCAGAGAGAGAGAGGTGGCTGACAAGTGGGCCGAGCGGCATCTTTTCATTTTTCCAATTTATTCAAAATCAGAAATCGCCCGAATTTGTGCACACAAATTGGACTAGCAAATGAACTCCAAAATTTGCGATTTTGGTACCATTGGAAAGATCTTGAAAAGTTCTATCCACTGGCCAACATGCACATCTGGAATCCAAAGGGATTTCAAATGACAACATTTCACAGTTGATCACTTTTTCAGCTTTGGGGATTTTATTGGGCTGTCAAATGAATTTGTAAAATCACCAAAAATTTTCCAAAATTATCTATTGAGTAGGTCTATCCACTGGTATTTTTGGCTGTCCAAGTTGTTATGCAAAAATTTGAGTTGTTTCACAAGCATGTGTTTGACCATTATTTGAAATTTGAATTTCGAATTTTGAATTTGGTTTCTTTTTGTCTCAGGTTCAGATGGTGATGCGCGTACTATCTAGCTCCAGTGACACAGGGTGTCACAATTAATTTTGTTAATTACTTTCGTCTGAAGTATTTCCTTCATTGACTTTCAATTAAGTTAACCATTTAATCATCTTGAGTTGATTAAGTAAATAATTTGCTTTCAAAAATTAATTTGTGTCCAATGGCATTTTTCTGGTGAAAGTAACCACTGGAGGTAATTTACTGCGAAGTTTTATGATTTATTGTAACACGGATTATTCATAATGATTTAAACAATGCAGCACACTATTTAAATCATAAGTAAATAATTAAACAATATATGACAGTAGAAAATGTGCTGTAAGTGTGTTAACAGTATCTTAACAGGCAAGCAAGAGTTCATGATTTATTGAGCAACAGAGAATTTACTAATGATTAAACAAGATCTGCATATATTTAAATTCACAGAAAACAGATGAAGTGTCTTGAGTGATTTGACATTTTTGCGGGACAGAGAAGAGCACAAGGAAGCTAACAAAATTAGATTCACATTTTTTTGTGTTGTATTTATTTTTCTATGCGTTTTACAATTTGCTTGCATTTTTTGGGAATTTATCTATTTCGGAAAAAGGATTGAAACGGGAGCGACCAATCAGATCTGGGTCACAAAGAGGGCCACACGATCAGGGCCACACCAGATCTTTCTTGAGCCGCACGGGATCCAGCCAGTCACAAAAGAGGACACAAGCTGGACCACACGGGCACGGCGCAGTGGATCCCGGTGTGCCACACCGGATCCAATGGAGGGCCGCACGGGGGTGCCATCGCCGGAGCGGCGGCTCGCTCGCCGGAACTAGGTTTCCGGCAGCCTAGGGCAAAATGGAAAACTCGGAGAGGCACGCGGAGGCACAAAGAGCTCACCTAGACGGACGGGAGCCCGTGAGATGGCCGGAGGGGGGTCGGCGACGTACGGCGGCAGGTGGCGAAGGTCCGACGAGGTCGCGGGGTCGACGGAGTGCACCGGTGCGGGCGGCTCTTGGCTGAGAAGATTCAAGACGATGTGGGGAAGCGAGTCGTGGTACACGTCGACGATGAGGAAACTTGGAAGAGGGGTCTTGTCGGAGAAGGCTCGAGGCGGCTCGACGACGACGACGGGGAAAAAGCTCCAATCCTTGCCGAGGAAGCTGCGGAACGGCTACACGGTGAGCAGAGTAGGTGCGCTAGGTTGTAGCCCATCAGCCAGCACAATGAGACAAACGAGAGGCTCACCGGGGAGGCGGAATTTGACGACGGCACGACGAGGTCATGACGATGTGGCGACCAAACGCGAGGGCGACGACGACGATTCGCCCACTTCACGCCGGGAAGAAGGCCACGGACACCATGGCAGGCACAAGGGCTTCGTGGCGCACCCTTTTTGCACCGCGGCTCGGCTGGAGAGTGAGTAGACGAGGAGCACGGCAGCGAGCTCGCTCTCGGCCGGTAATGGTGACTGGGGCGGCTAGGGTTTGAGGCTGGGAAGCGAGGGAACGAGAGGGAGATGACCGGGGAGGGAGCGGGGTCGAGTTTTGTACGAACGGCGCTGGTCCAGGGTGGCAAGACGCACCGGTCGACGACGGCCACGCGGCGAGGAGCTCCCAACGACTTCAGTGAGAGCGGCGAGGATGACAGGTGGGCCCGCTGGTATCTTTTCCATTTTCCCGAATTTCTGGTCAACGATTTTCCTCCAAATTTGTGCATGACATTTGGACAAGCAAATGATTTCCAAAATTCACAAACTTGGTCTCTTTGGAAAGCACTTGAAATGTTCTTCAATCTGACCAACATGCACATCTGGACTCTCTGTAGACATTAAACTGCATCTGGTCAATGTTGGATAAATTTTAAGCTTTGGGGATTTATTTGTGCGACCACATGAATTTCAAAAATCACCAAAAATTCTCCAAAATTCTTTCTCTCTGACCTGCATCCACTGCTATTTTTGTTTTCTCAAGTTGTGGTTGAAAGTTTTGAGTTCTTTCAGAAGCTTGGATTTGACAATTATTTGAATTATTGAATTTGAATTCAAAATTTGATTTGCTTTTGGGTTTTGTTCAGTTTGCGATGCGTGCTAGCTAGTCTTCAGTGACATGGGGTGTCACAGCCCTCCCCCCTTAAAGGAATCTCGTCCCGAGATTTAAGGAGAGTAGGAAAAACAAACGGTGCGGGAACGAAGTAAACCCAAAACTGCAGCGTAGACAATTTTCTCTTGCTCTCCGGTGATCTCATCGTCAAACTAGTTGCTGTACTGCACCTTATAGAAGTGGTAACATTGCTCCTAGTGACTCTGTCCCTCTCATCCGTGATCCTGATGGGTTGCTCAGTATAAGCAAGATTTGGCTCAAGCTGTCCTACATCACTGATCACTATATCTGAGGGAGCTTTCAGGCACTTCCTCAACTGTGATACATGGAAGATGTTGTGAATACTGGAAAGGTTGGGTGGCAACTCCAAACGGTAAGCCACGGTCCACATCTCTCTAATATCATAAAATACCTCAGTGCCAGTTTCTTCCTGACACCGAACGGACGTACACACTTCATGGGGGAGACATGAAGGTCTACGTGCTCACAAATTGCCAATATCAACGGTCGGCTTCTTTTATCCGCTTAGATCTCCTTTCAAGAATTGGCTGCTTGCAAGTTAGACTGGACACGGTGTACTGTCTTCTCTGCATCTGCTGCTAGGTTTGGTACAAAAGTGACTCTTTCACAGGGCCCAATCGGGTCCTGTGGGGTACCACATCGGCGTCCACGCAAAGCCTTGAACGGTGCCATCTTGAAGCTTTCCTGATGTCCGCTGCCATGGGAGAACCCTACCAGTCTTATGCACTCATCCCACTTCTTGTTGCCAGTCCTGGTTTTGCTGCTGTCGGGGAGGATAGAGTACTTGGACAAGTGGGCTATGTCAACAACCTTCTGGCTTAACTCAAAATTCTTCGAATAACCATACTGTTCCTCAACCTCATGTCTTCTTCTGCGCGGCAACGATATCACCACACAAGGTTGGAGCGAGTGACATGTTGGCCGCGGTACCAGGAGGATATGCGCGAACCCGAGACTGCTTTCTTCTATGTGGCGGTTAGCTGTGAAAACAACAAGACTTGGAACTCCTTTTCTTTCGTGTGGCAACGAGCCGTTGACTTGATGCGATAGGTCATCGTCCTTGTTCAACTCCAACCATCGTTTCTGATGCTTAAACGGTTTTGATTGAGTGAAGATATGTTGAAACTTCTTGTCCTCTTGGTGGGTCTTGATAGCATTATTTGCGATGATTATTGCACTGATAACCATCACTTTGGAGCAGGATCGAAAGTCTTCTTAGAAGGCAAGTCACTTCTTTCTCCTAGGGTGTTGGGCATCCGGGTTCTGACGGGCTTGTCATTCAAAATATTTCCACAACTTACTGAACTGAACCTTCTGCTCTTCTAGCTCGTTGGTTGACGTCTTGTGCGGCCTTTCTGAACTTGGGGTTGTGCTTCTTGAATCTTGATCTTGAAACAGGGCATTTGAATCTGGTCTGTGTCCTTGACAGGGGCGGGACAAACATCAGGTTACCTAAGAACCACGGTTATCTTAACAAACTCTAGCGAACGTCGGGGTGCACTAAAGGTCGCGATGCGATCAACACAGAGAGGCAGAACAAACTTGGCATGAACTGGTGATGGGAGTCGAACAACACCTGAAGGGACATCAAGGCTGACAAGGGTACAAGGGTTAGACAAACATCTGCCGATTAGGAGCACTAGTGATACACAAGGAAGACACACTGGTACTCAGAGAGTAGGGTTTCCAAGGATTGGCAGGCACACGGCTGTGGGTATCCGAAGGCAACAAAGTACACGACTTTCACATTCTTACTCTTTAATAGAGATTATTCATGCATCCAATTATTCTGTGCTAGAATGATTAAGATGCATATTCATGGTGCATTGCGTGCTTTTGATGATGCAATGCACATATGTGATGGTGCCCATGCAATGGTGCAAGTGCATTATGGTATGACTCATGATACACAATGCATGGTGCATATATGGTGCATATGACATGATGCTCGTGAAAATGTTCATGATATGATATGGTGCATATGATGCATAATGGTGCAATTGATATGATGCATTCTTCATGGTGCATATGAAATGATATACAGGTATGACATACATAAATGGATGTACATGATGATGCATTGCAAAGTGCTTATGCATTGTAGGTGGTGTAGTGCAATGCATATGGAAGGGTGCATTGCACATGCTCTATGTTGTCAAATTTTAATAATTGAGCAAGAACAAGGATCCTAGAAGTAAGGCTAAGGAGAAGATTATCAAGGTCTGGCATAACCTTCTCTACATTTGGTGAGTAACTAGCAATGATATCGATTGGAGGGAAAATCTGGTATGAGGCTTAGTAACAACGGTATAGCAACGGCAAAAAGATGGGCTCCAGATAAACATGATAGATAGGAGTGCAAAGTATTCACGAAGAAAGCAAACATGGTCATGGCTCAACATGAATACAACTCCATCCATTGAGGTAGGTCAAGGTCGTACAACTCGATAACGCGTAGCTCCAAAGGTACATCGATAAGATTATAACATAACTACAAGAGATCGCGTCGCCTAGCTACGGTATATCGACACTAGCTCCTATTGAACAACAGCGATACCTCGAAACAACGCGCTACACGATGGGTCTAGTCAGAGCAACTACAACCATCCAAACGTCTTCCTCACTTTCCAGTTGCTCTCCATGTTGCAGGTTGACGATGTCTGCTTGTACTTGTTCGGCAGGTGGAACACGTTGAACTTGGGCCGCCATTAGTTGTGCAACCATCTGCTGGGCTGCATCTCGTTCTTCAATAAGTCCCGCGATCTGGTTGCCTTGGTTCTGTACTTGTAGCGCTAGCTCAACAATCTGGGCATCTCTCATGTCATGTAGAGCATCCTTAGCTTCATCTCGCTCATTGCAAAGTCTCATCAATCCAAGGTACATACTTATCTTTTCTTCTTGTTGATTGTTCCAAGCATGTAGGGCTACCGAGTAGGAGACGGGCACAGCTAGATATGTGTTGTAATTTTGTTGTCTATCATCCATCAGTGCCTCCATGCAACGGCTCCAAGAGTGGATGCAAAAGAGGCTATAGATGTCCATTTGCAGAGAGTGCGAACGAAAAACATCCCAAACTACTCCAAACAGCACATCCATGTTAACAAAAGTTTACAACATGGTAAAGAACTTCTGGATGGTCATAGAAATCAGCTACACACAGCCCTTGACGCAAAAACAAGGAAGCAACGGTCCTTCAAATTAATAGGTCAAAATCTGTCTTGACTTCAGGCAGTAAACACACAACTGAAATCTGGCACTTCTGGAGACGTCAAAAGGGAAATGTCAGAACATGAAACTTGTAGATAACTTTCAGATCTTTCCAACGAGTGCTCAAACACCTCAAACGGCCAAGCATAACCGGAGATATCGAATTTTGAACATGGTAAACAGATTCTAGAAAAACTTGTTGAGGCTGAAATTTGGTTTCATTTAATTGACATATTTGGAGGAGATACTGACAGAATTGAGACGGCAAGTCTGAAATAAAGTTTTAGTTCTAGTTGTAAGGTTTCCTGAAAGTCTTGGTTCATCGAATTTGGCCAAGTGGTTTTGGAGTTACGAATTTTTGAAGTTGGCTTGTCAGTCTGAAATTTCTGGGTGGTCTGAAATTTGTGGAAGTGTTTTAACATGAAATGCAATACATGCCCGTCCTGTACGTTCTCGGAAGAGAAAAATGTTTGCCCAAATATAGCAGGCCGTAGACATCAGTGGCAACTAAGTCGCATTCATGCACATTTGCTACACGATCTACGCGTAAGTTAGTGTACCTGCAAGAAAAACATACATCGCTACATCAAGCAACCTACATAGGTGACGTCCATCTATCACCCTCTGATGGATAGCATATAACAGAAATGTAATGCATGGCTCAATCACAACCTCAACACCAATCTCGCCTCCTCATGAGCTCGAAGTCTCATGGAACAGAAAATATCCCACCACCAAAC